>JAFBMS010000172.1:65000-698019 GCA_019788955.1 Albula glossodonta | reverse complement strand
GTTAAACTGCGGTCCTAATTATTCAGAAACAGTGTAAGCACAGTATAACAATGTTAGGAATAAAATCTTTGTCAAAGAGAATTTTAGGATGACAAAGATTAGCGGATTTATTTCAGCTGAGGCAGATCTGTAGCACAGTGGCAGCAGATGGATGTTTGTAGGTAAGCTCCTCCTGCTGTGAGCGGAGTCCTGTGGTGTGTGCAGATGAGTCTTATGGCAGCTGTACTGCACACAAAACCAAGTTCCTAAACACTGAAAGCCTGTAAAAAAAAAAAAGGGTGCCAGTAATTTTGACACCCATCTCTCATAAATAAAGACATATTACTCAAATGCATTTGAATATACGACTATATGATTTTCTGCATTTTTAAAGCATAGGCTATACTGCGCATTGCTACAGGTTTTCCCAGTCTTGCATGGGGATAGGGAGCTCAGTATAAATGAGGGCTGTGCACACAGATACATAGCAAAACTCTTCACCCGGTCAGGACCATTCCAGACGCGTGATAGTGCCGGTTTGTGGCGCAGCTGTGTGTCTCTCAGGTTGGCGTTTGTGCCCCGGCCTTGCTGCGGACCACACTGGTGATGCGATAGTTAAACCAGCCAATAGGAGTGAGGCTGATTAAGATCATCAGCCTCACTGTGAAGACACTTCTGAAAAGAAAAGCATGAACCTTGCGATTGGGTGTTGGAATTCCGGTTGTGCAGCCTCCAGTTACAGCTGCGGACCAACAATTGGCCCAGCTTTGCCTGAGAGTGACTGGGGTTAAGCTGGGAGGTCTTGTTGCGCTCTAGCAGCTATGCTTGGTCAGGGTTACATGAATCACGAATCTGAAAAATGCTCGGAAACAAGACCATTTCAGAAATGTGCCGCAGTGGAGTTTGTTGTACCCTCACCAGCGCCCCAGATTGCATGCGTCCAGGTACTGCGGGCAAAAGGCAGAACAGAAAGCTCACCTGTGCACATGTGGGTCCGTGCGCACTCAGGTGAGCCGTGAAGATCACGCCGGTGCAGGTGTGAGGCGCGGCTGGTTTGTGAAACACTGACATGTAGGGACATGTTCCCTGGGAAACGGTGCGTGCCGGTGCCTGGGGGTGTGGCCTGGGGCTGGGGGGGCCGGTTTGAACATTGAACTCCCCCTCTCAGCTGGGTTCAGCTCAAAGTTTCTTTCTTTGAGTCAGGGAGTTTTGCCTTGCCACTGTCGCCCTTGGCTTGCTCTAAGGGGGTCTCGGGCCCAGGATGTATGTACAACTGGAGCTGGTCTATGTAAAATTTATTAAGCTAAATTGAAACAAATTCTGTGAATCACTTGTGCTGCTTTACAAAAAAAAAACTATTCAAAATGAAAAAACCAGCATCGACTGAGTGGGCTGGTCACTGGGGTGCACACTTCACGCTGTAATCTCTATATCCAAGAGCAGCCGTGCAGATAATGCTTGCTAAAAATCAAGTGGGTGGGGGCCAGCTGGGGAGTTCTTTTTCGCAGAAACACCAAAAACAAAACCAACAGCACAGATTAAAAAGAAAAAAAAAAAAACAGCAGAACAAACCACACTTGACTAGGGAGAATGACTGTCTTAAAAATGTTTCCTGTAATGCCCAGGCCACAGAGCCTACTACGTTACTGCTGCAACATCATGCGGAATGTTGCCACAGAATGTTTCTGCCTGATAATTGTACTCAGGGCACACAGTGATGATGTCACAATAGGGACAAGGCCTGAGAAAACCAGGCTGTTTCTCAACTAGTGAAACTCCAATAAAGGTTGAATAGTTCAAATGTCCAATTAGGGAATTTCCATTTTTGGCAGAACCAGAGGTAGACTAGACGGATCAGGCTGGGCTAAAACTAATGGCTACCCAGCTGTCAAAGTGAGCACAAATTCTGTGGAGGTAGTTTATTGCATCGCTGGTTCAGTGTGACTGGATAGCATTTTTTTAAGAGGGAAACTGCGGCTTTCACTGCCAGTTTTTTTATGGTCTGCGCAGTTGCAGTTGTGGCTGGCTGCTGAAACTGGTACAGCTATAAACCGCTTCCTCTTCTGCCCTCTGCAGAAACAATGCATGGCTATTATTTTCGGTTAGCTTTTGCGCGCTCATTAAAAGTGATTTATGTTTCCCTGGGCAGGGCTACAGCTACATGCGCAGCCGTCTCACCGGATTTATCTCATTTCAGTCTGCTTGGTTTTCCAGCCAGCTGATTGGCCGGTTCCTCCCTCCTCTTACCACACTTCTGCTGGGGGTTTGGACCACCTGTTCAGGCATGCCCACGGCACATGTGTGCACACACACACTCACAGACATTCACTTGCACACACGCACACAGAATACACAAACGCGCGCATGAAAACGCACTTGTGGCATACAGGAGCAGGGGAAGAAAATGACGAATGGTGCAGATGAGAGAAGAGGAGACCCGGTCTTTCCATGCCTGTATATTGCTTAATAAACAGCAGGCCAAACACAGTCAGAGCTCTGTGAGTGAGTTAGAACAGGCCAGGGTAAATGATTATCTTACAGTCCAAAAGTGACCAGCCCATCCTCACCCCATCACAATGTCCCTGTCAGTCTGTCTGAGCGTGTTACATTTTTAATGGGCAACTCCCTTCGTCTCCCAGTCACACGGTCACTTCCTGTTTCCTGTGAAGCCAGCAGGTAGACAGGGGGCAGATCTCCAGAGAGCGGACGCAGATGCCTGACCACTGTGATGACTGGTCAGAATGCTGCGAGGCGAGGCGAGGCGAGGCGAGGCACCTCCATAGGGAATACATGCACACGGCCACCAGACCAGTGAGGTCACACACCTTTCACTACTCTCGGGCCAGTATGACGTCCGCATCACTCACTATATCACTGGCTTTGATTGGGACTGGATTAGCACCAGAACCTCAAATCACCCTCATTTACTCATTTTTCCATTTTTCCACTTGAACGTGGCTGAACGGTTTCGCCGCACTCAGCAGCCCTGACCTGCTGACTCAGGTTGAGGCAGTTGTGAGAATCACATGACTTATGAGCCTGCACTTCTTCCCTCTCTGCAGAAGCACCACCCAGGATGGGCCTCACCGGGAGGGGCCGGGAGAGAGCGATGACCCTCACGTGCTTACCGAGCTTAACCCCAGTCCTTCCCCAGCCAGGCTGGGCCGACTCCTGCCTCAGTAACACGTAACGGCAGGGCTGGAGTGGCACACCCAGGCAAAAGGCTCATGCATGCCTCCCAAAACAGCGTCTCACCGAGCAAGCCACCCAGACGCCCTATAGATTGATCTCTCTTTTTGATAATTCGGTGGAAAAAAAAAAAACAATCAGGCGATTACAACACACTATTTTTCAGACATCCATCTTCTGGTTCCTGGAACATTCTGGACTCTTGATGCGCTTTGCATCTCCAGGGAACCGAAGCACCAGATGTGCTCCAGGTGGCCATCTGCGTTAAAGCAGACCACCTCCTGCACATTGCTGTGTCTGCATTAAAGCAGACCACCTCCTGCACACTGCTTCTGTCATATTTCATTTCAAAATCATCCTCTGATAGACAACACAGTGGAAAGTCTCTCTGGTCTAAATATAAACGGGGTATCTGCAGCTGTCATAGGGCGGAAATTTCAGGCCGCAAAAAAACAATAAGCACAGTTCTACACTGCAGTGGATTGGTTTGGAGTATGCTCGCAAATTTGATTTTTTTTTTCTGCTGGAGTTCCCCTTAAACCCCACTGGAGCTGTGCTCCACAGGGGAGTGGAGTGGAAGCCACAGCCTCTGTGGTTGTGAGCCTGGCTCCTCACCTGCAGCCTCGCACACCCAGGTGGGCCGCAGGCTCACCACCCCCCTGTACCAGGTGTGTCCCGTGAGTAACCTGAACTGCTCCGCTAGCTAACCGCCCGGTTGCGGAAATGAACAAAACCTGAAGAATGTAATCTATGCAAGCAGACCCTGATCCTTAGTCTGGGAGGGCCCTGCTGGCTGGAGATAAAGTCGCGGCATGCTTTTATACTGAACTCCACTGCGTGATTTATTAACCAGTCTGGTATAGTGCAGTATAACTTTTATACATTTATCTATTTATATAACACCCCACAATATGGATTGCATTAGGGGCTCCAAGCTACAATCACCACACAATTTACACAATACACAGAGCACCAGAGCATAACCAGAAAGGGGACAAAAAAAAAGAAAAAAAAGGAAAAACTATTTTAATTAAAGGATATTTAAAATGATTATATGAAATATAACATCACAATGACACAGCTGTTCTGGGGTCCAGAGGAAGACAGATCCAGAGCCTAGCAGCTGTTGCTAGCTGTCGGGGAGCTCTGCTTCTCCAGAGATGGCAGGCCCAAGCCTCAGGTGAGAATGCGCTCTGTTGTTGTAGCACTGAGCCAAAGCACTTAACCATAACTGCTTCTGTTCATACCCAGCCATGTGAATGGACTGCGCATAGAAACGCGAGCTGGATATAATGGAGTCTGTTAAAAGCTTGTTAAATGTATATGCAAATGTGACTGTCAACAGTTGCAACTGATATGTTTGTTTGTCCTGACTGGATAGCGAATGCAGGCTAAACAAAAGTTGTTTTCACATATGAACCCGGAAAATGCATGGAGAGTCAGGTCCGGACATTTTCCAGAATTGCCCTTTCACACGTAGCACAGAACCGGAGATTTTCTGAGTCAGACGCGTTCTCACCTACTGAAAAGAATCCGTTCGGTTTAGGCGAGGGGTGGCACCTGGGTAGAGCATGCAGGAGGCAGCTCCACAAGCAAGAGGAGACTCGCAGAGAAGAGTATGAATGCACAGAACATTACATGTTAAAATGATGTCCTCACTCCAAGCTCCTTTTCCTAAATGCCATTAATTACATTATGGACAGTTTAATATTTCAATATGGGACAATACTGAAGGAAGATAAAGGTGACAGGTGTCATTCAGCTGCACAAAATTAATTGTAACAAAAAATTGAAACCAACTAACTAACCTGAGGTTAGACTGGCCAACATGACTGGGTCTGGTGAATGCCATCCATTTGTTGTTGATGTGTTCCTTATTTCAGAATGATGTGTTGATGAGTAGAGTATGTAAGAAGAGGCTGTGTGCGTATTTATTTTTGGAGTGGTGCGTCTCCTCGTTTTCCTCTGGGCTAACTCTACCATATGCCACCCACGCTTTTTCCTGCCAGTGTCTCTGGTGAACTCAGTGTGACCTCTTGCAGACAGATAAAGGTTTTTTTTTTTTTTTTTTTTAATACAATGAATCAAAGACTTGCTCTCTACAGTTTCGCCAGCCCTACTGTTTCATTGACCTGGACAGGGTCATACACTGCTGATTGAGCCTACAGTGCTAACCAATCAGGACCGTGCATGGATCAGTCAATCTGTGTGAGTACAACATGAGTTCACAGTTCAGGTCCAGCACGGCAGACAAACAAACAGCACATAGAGGTCGGGGGTCAGGTAATTTTGAAGCGCTGTCCATCAGATATGGTTGTGCAACAGTGCTAGACATTCTGCCTGGAACAGCAGGACAGCAGGACAGCAGGCAATACACTCAGCCCACTTAGCCACTGGGCTGAAGACCAAGTTCCCCCAACAAGAGAACTAATTACATGCTCACTGGCTCCCCAGGGGTTCAGTCACAGCCTAAGGTGGGCGTTCACATGCTAATTACCCCCTCTTTAGGCCCACCCCAACTGGCACATAGGACCGACCCCAATTGGCACAAGACAGAATAAAACATCCCGATTGCGGACATTCAAATTCAGACTAATTGGTGAGTGTTTTAATATTCAAATACAGGGCAACCCGACACTAAGGGCTATCCCAGGCTGGGTAACCTTTCTCCTAGACAGCCATAGGGCACACAGGTTTATTGTTTAAATAAAATACCAGATTACTTATGAACTTTCTAACTCATTACACTTAATCTTCCTTATCGTCCTAACCCCTTTTTTTTTTTTTTTTTTTGCATATTATCCATTGTTATCCTTATCTAGCACATGGCACAGGTCTGTAGGACAAGTGTTCTCTACCCTGGGTGTGATGGGTAATTTGATTATTTGTGCCCAAACGTGAGTGTATAATGTAATGCAGAGGCTAAAAGTCACCACCACCCCCCCAGCCCTATCAGCCCCCCCCACCAGCCCTATCAGCCCCCCCCCAATCAGGCAGCCCCCCCCGCCCTATCAGGCCCCCCCTGACCCCAGTGAAAGGCCGAGCACTCACCCATCCCCCCTGCAGCTGAATCCAGGGTTGGATGTGGTTGTCCAGGTAGACGGTCATCCAGTCCGCGATCCGGCCGACCAGGGGGCTCATCTCCTTCTCCACGCACTCGACGCAGAGCGCCCCCCCGAAGGCGAACAGGCCCACCACGCGGCCCCAGTTCACGCCGTCGCGGAACACCTCGTTCATCACGCTCTCGAAGCTCTGGTAGGCCGTGGCGGGCGTGATGTGCAGCTGGGAGGAGAGGTCGCTGAAGGCGCGCGAATACCGCAGCTCGAACTCGTTGGCCGAGTCCCGCAGGGCCTCCTTCACCGCCTCCAGGCTGCGCGCTGATGTCGCCAGGGGCGACTGCGGCAGGGACTCGGGGCTCCGCCCATTCACAGAGCCATTCGCGTGACCCACCCCAGAAGCCCCGCCCTCTGTTGGCTCCTCCCCCCCTTCTGCCCCTGCCCCTGCAGCCGCTTCAGCTAGCCCGATGTGGCTGCAGGGGTAGTTCCTCTGGGACAGCTTATAGCTTATATAGAACACAACCAGTTCCCTGTTGTGAGACATTATTTTCACTTTTTTAATCCTTCCCTCCGGATTTTCGCCCGCAGTGGGTTGGGTTTCCTTCCTGCTTGGATTCCAGGCCCCAGTCCCTGCCTCTCACTCTCCTTCCCTCTTTCACGATCTGAATCTCTCTTTCAGTTCACGCACCTGGTGACTTTACTGCCGCCATCACCCCTCCGTTACCGGACGTTTGCGCAGCTGGCTCCGGGTCCGATTCGTCAGCACCACACTGACCCGCCTTAAGACAGAGAGTGCAAGGGAAACAAAGTCAAAGACAGCATTGCATATTCATCTCTACTGTGTGTAAATCTGCTACTGACAGGGCCCACATTATCCAGGAAGGGAAGGGTTAAGGCAGGGGTGGGCAAAGGAAGGTGGGCCGCATCAGTGTCTGGCTTTAAGCCAGCTTCTGCTTTTGGTGATTTATCACGATCGCTGACATGATAAGCACTACAGTTTTATCTACAAGGCCATCGGAGGTCAAATTCCCACATATCTGTGTTCTCTTCTGAATTTCTGACCGGCTAATTCAAATGCTGGCAAGAGTCTCCCTATGCCAGGGGTTGGTTTTGTTTTGCATGGCTAGAACCCGCACCATCTTTGTAAAGAAAAATTTACAGTAACTTTGGTCAACAAACCACTTACAAAATACTATGAAACCACTGTTTTGATGTTTTCTGCTGGATGAAATGGTTTTGTACAACAGGAAAAAAAGGAGAATTTAGACACTAATTATACTTATAATACTGAAATTAATTTAACCTATATGTTATTGATATTTTTCTGCTAAAATAACTGTATTCTGGTTTAACTATGTATATATGTGCTGCTCTCAAATAGATTCTGAATCTCAACAAGATCATTCCTGATGAAATGACAGTCAGGAAAAAATGACTATGGCATTTCTTTGAGATTTCACAGTAAACGAATGAGAACAGAAGACTGTTACGGTCCCAACATGAAGTGTTTTTTACTGGTCCAACACTGTGAGCTACCTGGGGCTGATCTGCACAACAAATCCACTAACCAGAGCCAGAATAATTACTGGGGAACGTACCTGCGCACACACTGGCCCAGGTGTGTTCTGGGGGGCAGGGATGTGCTTACCTACCCCTACTTATACAGCTGTGTGACTGTGATTCAGTAGTGCAGATTACCCAGGTGCCCCACAAAGGACAATGAGAAGGGGTTGGAGGGCAAATAACATAAGTTATAACCGTATAATGGTATAACAATAGCTTTACTGTGCAGTGGCAGGGATAGGATCCGTCCGTTAGCAATCTTACGGTACCCACTTACCAGGCGTACTCACACCTTGAAACAACCCAACTGTTCTGCCAAACCACTTTAATTCAATTTGCTTGGGCTTGCCACCAGTTAAACTTTAACTCATTAGGAAACAAAAACAGTCCCAACGCTTACACCAACACAAACATAACTCAGAAAAGATCAACTTTGACCCAATATTCACACAAACTATGCTTCATTACATTCTCCTTTCCACAGATACCCTGGAAATCATCGCAATTCCATAACCTGAGACACATCTCAGCGGGCCCAAATCAAGCTGGCATATGTACCGAGCAACAGGCTGAGAAATACAGCTAAAGCTGAGGGCATACTGCTCTGTGTTTTTTAAGTGTCATGTAATATGCAGGCTACTTTTATACATTTAATTATACATATATGCTATGTAAAATTATGCAATGCTAGATAATTCAGAGAATCTCACTCTTCTCACCTCAGTACTGTGGCCCAGAAGCATAAGAGATTAATGAAATTTGAATTTAGCCCAGATGAGGGGCTACTGACAGGATGTTAAATTTAAGGTGCAGTAACAGTAACTTTGAAAAGTATGGGGAACTATCACCCTTACGAATGTGGTGTCTTCTTTTTGTAATAAAAATAATAAGTAAATAAATAAACATGATAAGTAAAAGTACATAGATAGTGAACAATTCCTGCACATTCAAATTGTGTAGATACACACTCAATTATTAAGACAATTTTATTTTAAGGCGAGGGAAAACACAGTACTCACACCAAAACTCCAGCATTAGCCTTTTCTTCTTTACCTTACCGTGGTTTACCGCTGTCTAAAACGGTCCAGGCTTTGGCGACCTTTGACATCACTGTGTCCAACCCCGACCCACGAGGAGGGGCCGGGGAATTACCTACTCTACTGGGGGAACCACGCTGCTGCTCTTTCCGGGCATCGTGCCTTCTGATTGGTGATGCTGTTCACTATTCCAAGCTAACCTTTACTATGGTAATCATGGCATTTGAAGGTGTTTTATGGGGACGGGGCTGAAATGTATTATCGTGTACGGTTAACAGATAATGGAGACTTCCTGAAGCGATAATTATTTCACGATGTGACCGTAAAGACACACACACACACACCAGTTGTACTATACAGCTAACTAACTAGAGCGACCTCAAATGAAAATTAAAACATTCAATGAGCTCAAAAGATTTGAATAGACTCATTTTGAATATGTACAGCAACATGTTGAGTTCTTGGCGAGAGAGAACATTACATCGGCAGTTCCAGCTACCACTGTCTTGCTAAATAAAAAATGCTCACTCATGTCATGTGTTCATTAGCTAGCAAGCTATCCACAGCTTATAACAACAATAGTGTCATAACATGAGCTAGTTGGCTACACTTCTTACATTAAGAAAAGAAAAACTAACGTGGAGAGTGAAAGTCATGCGTCAGTTAACTTGCACCTCAGTGGACAAAAATACGCAACTTAGCTAACTTAACTGCCAGCCAAGCAATAGCTAACCAACATTAGCAGCAGCTACATTACATTTTACTTAACGGCTATCAAGCCCGTTTAGCCATTGTTCAACAGCCAGATGGATAGCCTATCTAGCTATAAAATCCAACAAAAAAATCGCAATAATGTAGACAAGCCCTCCCATCTTCAGCTAGCTAGGTGCTTAATGTAAACAATATCACTTACCTTCACCTGCGAACTCTTTCCAACGTGGTGCCTGCACACTCGTGATTCTACAGCTAGCCAGGGACCTAGCTGGCTACTGGGGCAACACGGGTGGTTATATTACCAGTGACAGAGACCAAAAGCTGTCAAACCTGAGGAGAGAGAGCAAGAGGACCTGCGTTAATGACGAGCCTTGCTGTGTTTTCGCCTAGGCCCAGCCTTCTAGTGTTAACGATAGGATGGGTGCACCCCCACTTTCAATCCTAGCTACCGTATATTACGTAACTGACGCGCATTACCTGCGCTCACACTGCAGCTGCGGTGGCAAACTAGCAGACTGGCCTAAGGCTGGGATCACGGCAAGCCGTCACAACAAACGCATCAACGCAGATGGCTAGCTAGCTTGTTTAGCTAACAATTTCTAACCTTAACTACAAACAACCAAATACATTCCTATATCACAATACCAATGGCTTCAGTTACACGGGAACTGGCGTTAGCTTATATCAAGCTGTAGAAATTTCAGGCCTGCTATTCCGTTTTGATATTTTCTCTTCCATAAAGTTCATCACAATAATGAGACATGATAGCAAACAAGCAAGCATGATAATATCGCAAACGGAGCTTACAGTGCTAATTTTACTATTATAGCAAAGGCCATCAAGGAAGCTGAAGGAAAATCAAGTCAACAAGCAACCAAAATTGACTCCGTGGTGCCTGTGCATTTATTACATGTCTGCAACGTTAATTGTGGGTATGAGGCATCTGGCTACCATTAAAAGGCAATTGCCACAAGCAATCACGCTCCTTAGGCTGTTCTTGTGTCATCTAGCAGAATGAACAATTGCCCACGTAAGCTTGCAAGCTATCAAGGCTGGCTAGCTAGGCACCAGAACACAGAGAAGATTGCAATACCTTATTAGCATTGATAGCGAACACTGCAAACATTTATCAATGCATGCTTCCAAAATTATTAAGGGACAGTATATACTTACATTAGCGACTGTAAATGCACACCCTTAATGAACAACATGACGTGTTTACCAACTACACACAAACGCAAGCACGTAGTTGTCCAGCTACATCTCCGACATCCCTGCTGCGGGAATAAGGTTAACTGTACCCTTCCAGCATTGGCCCGTTTCCTTGTCATTAAAAATCGGATGTTCCGCCTACTGTCACGAAGGTAAACCAATGAAAGAAAATTCAAACGGAAATATTCCTCAAACTCGTCTTACACAGCATCACATTGTGGATTGCGAGAAGTTGTTTACTTTGTGAAATATGTAGATTGCAAACCAGATATTTCGACATACATACCTATCGTACCATTGAGGTCGATTGACTACTCCCAAAATTCTTTAACCAAATGAAATCTTTTTTTATTGAGCTAACCTAAGTCACCTATTTACTCTGCTATCGATTGATCAACAGTAAACAAAAATGTGAGAATACATCTCTATGGTAACATCGACATTCCGAAGTATATCGACGCAGTATAAAACATGTTAAAAATTACTTGCATTCGATCTTTGGTTTTTTTTTTTTTTTGTCGATATTATTTTGTCGGAGTAGTTAATATAAGGAAACCTCTTAACTCCATTACCTCTGATGTTTTAAAATGCAGCTTCAGCGTCTCGCTGTCCGCCTCGTTGACTAGAAGTTGTTGGTGGACCTTGGCAGTTATTCGAGAAATGTTTTCCTAAAGTCACACTGCTTCCGCAGAGTCATGAGGTCCCGCTGCGCACACATTTCGAAATATAGGCTCACTATCAAATAACCTTGGAGCCACATGAGAAAAAACACACCTAAACAATCGTGGAATTTTTTTTGGAAAAAGAACGAGCGCAGAAGTTTACAAGTGACAAACGCTTCTAACTTCTATTGCTTAGTTTTCACACAGAGAAAAGCAGTTTAGAAAGGATGTGGCGCAAATCCGTAAAATAATACAGATTGGTAAACTATGCTTTGGCTGCTATTTGGTGAGGCATACTGCACATTCGCATTATGTAGGTTTAAACTGCCATCTCCTGACACTTAAAATGTCATGTAATCAGCCGTATCCCAATGCAGGAAGTCACGTGAACGGCTGAACGACAATGATTAAGAGTTTACGATTACTTTGGAAACTAGAACCCACAATTATGCAAGTGTGAAATTATGAAATCGGAAGTATGTCAGAGGTGCTTCCAAGATTGGTCAAACAAAGACTAATTAAAGGTTATATGCTTTAGGATCCCTGCTCAGTTTTGGTTTCTTGATGCTTCAGTGTCCCATTTCTAGGGGTGATGTTATAATTAGTGATGTTGCTCCCCCAACAGCAACTCTGAACTGAAATAATTTCACCTGTTAACATGGAATAGCAGAATCAGTCTGGAAAGAGCAGGAGGGGTCGTTCATCTTGTCATGTCGTTTACTTTTTGAAACTTTCTGTTGATGTTCTGGGTTTCACGTGAAAACATTGATCCAAAGAACTCTTTTGTAGTCTAAAAGGTCATTTTTAAATGACTAAGTTGTAACATTACAAATGAAAGTTGATGTCGACGGAGAGCTGCCATTTTGACATTTTAATTGCAAACATGCAAAAAATGCTTTGTGCAAATAAAATGACATGCTTACTTGGCCACTGAATTTCAGCAGGTAGTGGCCTAAAACACAGGCATAAGAATTCCTGGAGGAATCTTTTGGAGGTTTCTTGCATGGTAAAGTTCTCCTATAGGGGCCACAGACATGTAAAAGAACTCTGTGTTGCTGAGTAGAATGCCTTTTTCCTCCCGTTACCTAAATACACTAACTACAGGGCCAAAAATGCACAGAACTGTGAGGCACTGTATCTCAACATTTCATATGACTACAGTATACATAATCAGCCAGCCATTCCCCTCATATCTAACTCACACAGTGCCTCACTGATATCTGATATACATATGCAGCCTTTTTCAGTGCACAGCTGGTGAATCATGTAAAGACACCTGCACTGTGATCTATAAGAATTTTCACCCCCCAGCCCCAGATAACTCGTTATCTCCACTTTGTTTCTGGATTTGGTGGTTGTGTAAAGATCCCTCAAGTGTTTTATTTACGAAATACATTATTGAGCCATACATCCATAGACTGAAGTGGACAGATTAAATCAACATTAAAATAAGTCAAATTAAATAATTTGCACAAATGGTTTTTGACCTTGCAACAAGAAGGCATGATTTATTTCCCCTTTTGGGTTTCTTTTGAATCTGCCTGGTTTGAATTCGGATGGCAGGCTATTCCAGAGTTTAGAACCTTTATTTTAAAAAGGAAAAGCAGTTTAACAGGAACACACATAAAAATCAGTAATAAGTGCTGTGCTATTTCACAGTTTGGTGTAATTACATATCACAGCCACAGGAGGGTGTAAGTCACTATATGCTTTCATGCAAAATTGACCTTTGAGTTGGTTGGCTCATAAATTTGTACTGCACATTTGCATATACATACACATATAAACATCTAATGTACATTATTACAGTATGATTAGCAATCAGTTAAGAAAATATATGCTCCAGGACAAATGTACGCATCATATTGCTTTTGTCTTTTAACAAGTCACTTACACAAGCAGTCCATACACCCGACAAAATGATTCAAGTCACAGGATTCAGGCAAAAATTTGGAGTTGAACACAGTCTTTAAAACGAGAGAGCAATGAGAGCGAAACAGGGAGTAACTGTGGGGAAGGGCACGATGATGTCAACCCTGCAGGGCCAGTCTGGATGACAGTTTAATGTGCTGGAATGAAACAACTTCAGCATAAACATTGTGCGTGTGTGTGTGTGTGTCTGTGTGCTTTATTTACATTTTTGTTCCCACTTCATTTAGCTCCAGGCTAGGGTGTTGGCATCAGCACCCCAAAAAAACGCAGCTGTAATATTCACATTCAGCATTGCACCCGTTACCATGGAGATTCCACTGTAATATTCACATTCAGCATTGCACCTGTTACCATGGAGATTCCGCATACTGTCCCAAAACATGACTGAGAGGTGTATTGGGTGTGAGTTAGCTAGGTTCACACCTCTTCACTACAAGCCTGGAGAAAGCAGGGCAGTTCAGTGCAACAAGCCTGACCTTTGGGACATAACACATATTTACCTACCCAACACACTGCCACAGTGAGGGCAGATGTAACTTGAAATTCCAACCAGTCAACACTTCCACAAACCTCCCACTGAGAACCAGACCAATGTCTAAAGTACCACATCTCTAGCTCTTTAATCATTGCTCAGGTAAGACCTGCTCCAACACAGTGGGAGTGTCTGGAGATCCAGAATCCTGAAACTAGGTGCTAGCCATTTTAATCTCCCATGCGCCTCTTAGTTTCTCTCAGTCATTTTGCTCTCCCATTCATCAGCAACTGCGACATCACACCAGGAACTGTGACATCACAAACATGTGGAAGGCCAGTGCTCTCAAATTAATGCCTCACCACAGGAAATCAAAGAAGAATGAGCCAGAGATGCACAGTGATTCACATCTCTGTTAACAAAGATGGGAGCGTGTGCGTGTGTATGCTCGGTGAGGTGTGCCTGCATCTATTTATTTGGGTGTGTGTAAAAGTATGCGTGTTTTGGCTGGGTGTGCCTGTAATTCAATATTTCAGACTGTGTGAATGATGGTATGTGTGTCTCTTTATTGCTAGGTGTGGCAGTATGCGCATTTGCATGTTTTGCATCCGTGTGTCCGTTTATTTGCATAATAAAGAGAAAGGACTCTGCTTTGTGCAAGAAAAAAAGAGTGAGCTTCTTGGGTAAAGTAGTATTATGTACAACACAAAGTGAATGCATTATCTGCTGTCTCCTGTGTTTCCAAGCCACTAGAATACAATCCTCAGATGTCTGCGTAACAGAGTCCTTATGTAAATATTGTTACATACATCATCCCTGAAAAGATCTCTATATCAGTTTGATGATCCTAACTTGTCTTTCTTGGGAGCAGACACTAAAACATTCTTTCCCATGAATTCAAAATGAATAAACATATGGATGATGGACCCAGGCAGAGTCTGTAAAGTGATCATGGAGACTGGAGGAGGCTGGGAGTTTGAGTCCTCCTGGCTACTGAGCGCGCTCAGTCCAGCGTGCACTGGCCTGCAGGACTCTGTGAGTCATGGCCATGTATTCTAACACATGCTTAGATTCCCAGGAGTTTGTGAGGCCATGACTCTAGCGCTGGCTGCCAGTCAGACTGAGTCGCTGCCTCTTCCTTCTTCCTGTCATCTGAGGGTGATCCGGACACTCCGGTTCCACAGTCCTCAGCCTGAGGCAGATATCCCATCATGCTTCAGTAACAGACAAGACAGCCTGTCAGTGGGTGAAGCACAGGTATGCTGTTTCACACAGCAGAGCTCTAACGATGCAGGACCGCACCCAGATCAAACCACAGCACTCAGGTACACCAATGTTCTCTGAGATTGTGTGTGTGTGTGCGTGCGTGCATGCGTATGTGTGTGTGTGTGCGCGCGTGCCTGTGTGTGTGTGCATGTATGTGTTTGTGTGTGCGTTCGTGCACTTGAATGTGAGTGACTCTGGCTACAGCGTTATGACTGTCCCCTCCCCCTCCCATTCGTTCCCGAGCGTGCTCAGTGAGTCTGTGCTGTGATCAGGCCTCAGACCCAGGTGGGACTTATAGCTGGGCAGTGTGGACGTGACCTCCTCTCCCAGGTCCAACACCAGGTCTTCATCGTCCTCATCCTCCCCCTCCCCCTCCCCCTCCCCTGAGCCCGACCCCGAGCCCCAGTCAGAGTCCTGATCCTCGGACAGGAAGTTCTGAATGATGTAGGAGGAAGGCGTGGAGTGTGTCGGAGCAGAGTAACCAGGCCGTCGGGCGCTGCTGACCCAGCCCGTGTGCTGCTGGTTTGCAGGTTTCACCGTGACGACCAGGTTGTGGCTGTTGGCCACCATCATGTCGGTCACCTGGTCCAGACTCTTCCCCGCCACCTCGATGCCGTTAACTTCCAGCACCTCGTCGTCCACGGCCAGGAGCCCCGTCCCATGCGCCAGCCCGCCGGGCACCAGGCGGGAGATGAAGATGCCCGGAACCTTCCGCGGGCCTCGAGGCGTGAGGCGCACGCTGGCGCCATCGCGGATGTAGAAGCCGAGCGGCCGCTCGGGCCCGGACCGGTGCAGCCGAACGCGGCGCAGGCTCTCAGGCAGCACGTCCACGTCAATGATGGAGGACACCGGCCGGAAGTCCCGGGGCTGACTGATCCTCACTGCCGGCCGTCTGCGGTGACCCACCTTCCTCTTCTGTTTGCGTAGCGGAGAGTCGAATGTGGAGTCTTCCTCTGCTTCCCCTGCCACGGGAAAGAAAGGCAGCAAGGTTAATGTTGCACACAGCCGCCAAATCTTTTTACAAGTTCTGCAAACAGTAACTATACTGCCCTGTTACTGCAACCAGACCTATGACTATCCCACTGTGTTACTACAGCAACCAGACCTCTGACCATCCCACCCTGTTACTGCAACCAGACCTGTGACCATCCCAATGTGTTACTACAGCAACCAGACCTATGACCATCCCACCCTGTTACTACAGCAACCAGACCTGTGACCACCCCACTGTGTTACTACAGCAACTAGATCTCCGACTATCCCACCCTTTTACCACAGCAACCAGGCCTCCAGCAGTTTACCCCAGCCAACTCACAGAAAAATAAGCCTGTCACCATCAGAAGCAAACATGAGATAGCTACAAAAATGATTACTGAATGTTCATGATTAATTATGTATATCACTGCATGAGAAGTTATAACACTGTACCTAAAATAGGCGTATGAGATGTAGTCAGGCAACACTAGCTCCCACAAAGCTACACTGACTCCTTAAATTAACACAGACTCCCTGAGGCAATGGGGGAAAACCTCTGGGTGTGTACGTTTTGGTTCCACCATTTACCCCAGTTCAACTAGCCACATATCTGGATTCAGGCCATGGTGAAACACTATATATGCACCTATGGAAACAGTCTGTAACTGCCCTTTGTGGGCTTATAAAAACCTCAGCTACAATAGCACATCATATAAATGATTAAGCTAAACAAACGAGAGCAGAAATCAGCATGAAATCCAGAAACTTTCTGAGCCCTTAGTTAAAACCACACTGAGTGTGAGTCCACACTGATGCTGTGAAGGGGCCCTGACTCTGTGGGTGTCTGGCTACAGTCTGGGAGGGCGCAGACATTGCATAACTCTGGCACTGAGGTGGTGAGCAGAGACACTGTAATTACAGCAGGTGCTTTATGGGCGGAGACTCCCCTCCAGCTACTGGTGTGAAAGCTGTTAGACTGTCTCTCTTTTGTGTGCTTAGGGTGTGTTGACATACATGGCCAGAGTTCAAAGAGGACTCAGATTACTCTGGTAACATCATAAGAGGGGCAACAGCGAAGAGAAATGGAGGAACCCCATGGACAAGAAGACCCCGCCCCCCTTTTCCCCCTCACAGCCAATAGGCAACAGAGATACTGAGTGATTGTCGTATGAGAAGACCGCAAAGTACTGACAGGAGAAGATCTGCTTTTACATTCTCTGGAATGACTTTACGCATATGTGAACTTCAGGTGTGGGGGAAGGGTTTTGAACATGTTTCAACCTGAATTAAAGCTGTGTTTGTGTTAAAAATTGTGGATATGCACTGGTTGGCTTCAATCCTTTGAACTTTTGTCAAACAGAAAAGATAGGTCTGTTCTATCTATCATTTGTTCTGCTTTATCCTCAGTTTCTCTTTTCTCTTCATTTAGTGCAGTTGTCCACAATCGTTCATGAAAAGGGAACAAGCTTTTTTTCTAACCTGACACTGAGCCACCTCAGTATTCAATCAAGACCTTAATTAGTTGAAGTGTTTTAGTGTTGGGCGGGAAGAACAAAATCCTGCTGCACTTAGCTTTTTCAGGTCAGACTGGAGGCCACTGTTTACGGGGAACGGGCGGTTTGGTTTAACAAGCCAGTGATAGATTTTCAGGGCCCACAGGACTCTCAATGCAATGTTTTTCAGCTGTTAATCACATTCCATATGTAGGACATAGTGTGGTGCATTTATCCGTCCTTTAAGATGAATATTTCAGTTCAGGTACAAGTATTTTGGTTGGCAAAAATCATCTTACTTCCTCTTAAAATTACTTCCCATATGTGATGTCTGGTCTTTCATATATATACAGATTTGACATAACTATGCTGAATGTTTCTGAGGAAAAGAGGGCATGTTACATTCCAACTAGTTCCATGAATTACCACATCAACTGCTCCTGTCCATGCTAACTCATAGCCAGGCCCCACCCCACGCTCCACCTAACAAAAATAATTATGGGCTCAATCAGTTCATGGATGCTGACGAATTCTACGTCCACAAATTTTGGTTTTGTGAAAATTCACTCTCCAATTGCTACCTCCCAGTCTCACTGAGCACAACCCAATTTCCCCACAAGCCTCAACCCTGTTGTTGCCTTATCTTACCCCTACCCCAGCCATACCCCTCCCTCCAGACCTCACCTCTTCTCTGCAGGAAGAGACGCAGCAGTGGGCTGGCTGTGGAGACCGCCTTGTGGTAGTTGTCATCGTTGTTGATGGGCAGGAGGTCGCCATAGGCGTCGGCGTAGCCCACCAGCAGCTCTACGTTCGGGATGCGGTGCACGTGCTGCAGAAGACAGTAGAACTCCTCGAATCGACCGGGCTTGGCTCGCTCCACAGAGAATCGCCGGAACTCCGCGCCAAACTGCAATCGCGTGGTCAGGGACAAGTCGAGAAAAGGCTCGAGGCAAAGCTATTCCTCGCTAAAGACACCAGATCAGCACCAACTCCGGACAAACCCTATCCTTAACCACAAGACAGAAAACATAAAACTGACTGACTTGAGCACTAGCTATACCCTTCAGAACACTATTGCCGTTTATTAAGTAAAATGATTTCTTATTTGCAGTCATAAATATGGTAGAATTGATAAGTCTTTCAGTCTGAAATCCATCATCTACAACCACCAGATGCTGGGCGCTGGAGTTGTTTCTCTTTGGAATATCCAGAGCGCTTTTCAAACACGTAAACTCATTGTAATTACAAATGACATGTAAAACTCAGCCAGTACATATCATGTCGGAACAACTTTAATGGCAAATTAAATGAAAGGTTGATTCTGATTCGGTTGAGTGATCAGTATTCTCCTACTATATTATTTGCCCACACTGATACGTATTTTTCCATTGATTAACTCTTGAGTGGCACATTGACTCAATAAATGCCACATCTGATTGGCATGTTGTGACCCACCATCGCAGAAAAATAGCTTGGCACGTGCGCCTCGGTCTCAAAAATCTTCAGATTGAGATAATCTTCTAAACTTTTGATAAATATAACAAAAAGAGATATGATAGGCAAGTACATTTCCAGATGACACACAAGGGAGGAAAGCGAAATCATGCGTGGGAGGATTCATTTGCAAATTATAATTGTCAGCACGCAAAACACATTAACACTTTATTAGTGTTATTATTATATACTTTCCCAAATGAGTGATCAGCCAGAACTGTATATTACATATTATTTCACTCAGTTCAGTACTATTCTCAGACTGTGCCGTGAACTTAATCACACCAAGAGATTACGATTTATGATACCAATGGCTAACAGATCACATCGGAGAAGGAGATAAAAATCATGATGACAAACAAAATTCTGCTTTGCACTTGTGTCGAGATACTACTTACCTGCGCAGGGAACATTTACTAATTATCAAATGTACTAAACTTTTGGAACAAGCCCTCGGCCAGAGGAATTTTAAAGAGCTGTTGTGTATTTTTACTGCGCAGTGATCATTATTTCCTCCACAAATACGCACCTTGCTCTTCACTTCCACAACACTCAGAGTTCGGCTACTCAGCTCTCGCTGGCTTTTATTCATCTTCTGCAACCAGGACCCTGATGTCTCAGATTTTTCTCTCACTTATGAAAAGGAAGCCGCGTCTGTATCCAATTCAATATGTCCCGTTCTGAGATATTCCCCCCTCCGCTTTTCGTTTTTCCGTCCTCTTC
Source organism: Albula glossodonta (assembly GCA_019788955.1). Taxonomy (NCBI): domain Eukaryota; kingdom Metazoa; phylum Chordata; class Actinopteri; order Albuliformes; family Albulidae; genus Albula; species Albula glossodonta. The sequence continues at coordinate 678,252 of JAFBMS010000172.1, read as the reverse complement.
CCCCAAGGGATATCCACGTAACTGCTTGACAGCAACCCGTCTTCAAATTATAGCACATTCAATAGCGAGTACACGAATAGCTCTCATTGCCCGTGACGCTGAGCGCATCCAGGAAACTGATCCAGACCACAGCCTCGTTTCCATGATGCGTGTACCCGACCCACCCAAACGCAACTGTCCTCAGGGCCCGCGTGCCACTTGGACTACTCCCCACGGTGCTGTTTTTGTGTTCAAAATGACTTTGTGGTATCTAACATGCCCGCGCAGGAAACCACGGTACATTATGTAACAATGCTGGTTATTTGTGTTGTTTTACGACACGGGGCGCATTGAATGATCATTATTACTAGGATATATGCAGTAGTTTTTCAGTCGCCTAACTTAACTAGTGGGAAATCGGACTTCCCTTGGGATTCTTTCCTGGTTTACACAGAAGTGATTCATTAAATCTCCATACCTCTTGTGGTACAAATGATCTTTTAGGACATGTATGCACCTCTTAATAAACATGTTAAGTAATTAAGAAACACAACGCATGGCTCTGCCAGTGTGCTCATTTATTCTAGGGTTCTTACGGATTCTAAAATACCCAGTCAGGGAGATTTGATTGAACGCAATCACAATACTGCTTGTTGTGTGTAAAACAACGCCATCTCGTGGTGGTTACTATAGCTGGCACGTTAAACGATATTTTGGATGTGAGCTTCAATGATGCTTTATGAACAGGTACAAGTACAAATTAGGATTTACCGCCAGCATTCCTCATAACAGTTAATCGCGATGCACAGTGCTTCAAACAAAAGCAGATATAGTCCACTATAAAAACACACAGTTTGTGACAGAGGGTGCCATCTGACATTTGCTGACACTGCTCTTAAGTGGCATTACCCTGACCAGTGACAAAAACCTGATTTTTTATGTAATTGAAAATGACCTGGAATTTTGTCATTTACATAAATAAATCTGGTAAAAACAGGGCAATGCACAACACATCACTTTATTGTTCAGAAGTGCTTAAATGAAAAATATAATAAAAATATCACAAATTAACATGTACATACAAATGAGTCATATATTAATGTTCAATGTTCATAACGTCAATCACAGGTTTCAAACCTGCTTAAAAATAATAATTCAAATATCTATTCTGTGAGGTGAAGCACTCTGGTATGACCATGTCAAACCTGGTGGGAAGTAACGCATACCTATAGATAACCGTGATGTAAGCACACAGTTAAACACTACCAAAATCAGTGTTAGACTGAGGCAACCATTTTCCAACAACTGTAAAACAAAAAAAGTAAACTAAAACACAGGCAAGGCATTAAACTCACTTAAACTGGAGTTTTTAACACTTTATATATCAAATTTGCTTATTTTCTTTTTGTAAAGTTCAAGAGTTTTGATTACAAAAATAATTCAAATAAATCAGGCAAGACAATAACAGCACTGTTACTGATAATAATCAATGCGTGCCCAAAAGCGCAGAAATGGGGAATACAGAGAACAAAGCCATGACTTTGTGACGTCTGAAAGACTGTACAAACATACACTATCATGTATAATTATATGAAAAAAAAACAAGGCTTTCATGTTTTTTTCAAAAACATAAATCATCTGTAACCAGCCACACTATAGTGGCAGAGGAAACATTTTAAACCAAGTAAATATCAACCAAATAAAACATAAAGGCACAGCTTTCTGTAGCAATGTTGCATCATCAGCATAGTTTCCATGAGGCAGAACTGCTTCAGCTTCTTTTTCCATGTTAGTTCTATTCTGACCACCGGGGGGCAGTGTAACACAGGGCAACTGTGCAGCGATGTCATTGGTGACCCCCATGGACCAATGAAGGGCCAGCATCACCTCGCCCTACCCCGCCCTCTCCGCACAGTCAGTCCTCAGACTTGGTGACATGGGCTTGCCGGGTTTGAGGTCTGTCACTGTGTGTTCCACGCACGTCCATCGGATGAGCATCTCACGTCTGCTGGTCACTCAAGCCTACCCTGTTGGTGACTGGGCTGGACACGGGTTCCTCCAAATCCAGCTCGTCCTGCAAAGGTGACCACCCTGCCGGCTTTTCTGTTTCCCCCTCGCCCCCGTACCCGTTCTCTCCTCCTTTCCCAGGGGTCTTCCAGGAGCCCTGGCTGTCTGATTCCTCTCTCTCCCTCTGGCCCCCTTCTCCTGCACCCTCACTAGCTTCTCCCACACTCTTGGAGACCATCACCTGCTCCACCCGCTCCCCTTCTCCTCCCCTCAATGGCAGGTCTCCTACACAAGTCCTGCTGTCTAAGCTCCCCACTCCTTCCTTCACCCCCTCCTCCCTATCCTCTGTATCCATGGTGATGGGTTCTGTGGAGTTCCCAGAAGGCTTCTCACTTGGCTCTGGCTCCCCCTGCTGGAGGCTGCGGGCGATAGAGTCTGCAGATCGGCCCAGGGCCGAGCTAGAGGTCCGGCTCTCATCCCCCCTCCCTGACTGCCCCGTCCGCGTGTCGCCACGGCCACCGTAGAGGCAGGTAGAGGGGAAGTCCATGCTGTGCCGCAGCTGGCTGAGCTGGCGCATGTTGAAGCCCAGCAGCACCGTGGGTCGCCGCGTGCCGCAGTCCTGCAGGCAGGAGCGACGGCGGTTTGCGAAGTGGCTGGAGATGTCTGACTTCCAGAGCCAGAGGGCCTGGGCCAGCCGCTCCACCTCCCGCAGCGACGGGTACGGCTGGGCGTTGAAGTAGTGGGTAAGGAAGGCCTTCCGTGCCTCATACGACTCCCCCTCATGGCCCCGCGGGTCCAGTGCCAGGGACACCGGCTCCCCCATCCTCTCCTCAGCATTAGGGCCAAACCCTCCCCCAGGCTCCGGCTCCACCCTCCGCCTCTTGGCTGCATTCAGATCAGGGGTGTCAAGCTCACGCTTTAGAGAGGCAACTGGCAGGGTCGGGGCCGGGGGCTCGGGGCCGTTTTGAGGGGCTCTGCCCACCCCCCGGCAATGGACCAGGTGCAGGGTGATGGTAGAGGCGGTCATGTTGCTGGTGTAGACCCCCAGGCAGTGGATGCATTTGTAAGTGAGCTTCTTCTCTACGGGGTGAACGGTCTGGATCACCTGGTGCCGCTCACGCAGGTGCTGGGCCAGGGAATCCGAGATGGGGCCCTTGAGGATTGAGAAGCAGAGCGGGCACAGCGTCTTGCCAACATCCTTCTTATAGGGCACAGCAGCCCGTGGGGCACTTTTCAGGGCCTCATCTTTAACCTCCAAGCCCTTAGGGGACGCTGTCTTAGTCAGGGAAGGGGTGCTCTGGGCTTGGAAGGCAGCCGATTCTGCAACAGGAGCGTCCCGCATGTTATAGGTTGTTACTGCCAGCTGCACATTCTTAGGGTTGCCGTGCTGGAGCGTGAGGTCGAAGGTCAAGGGGGAGGAGTCGGTGCGCGGGATGGCAGCCTCGGAGGAGTGGAGGAGGCGCGTGTGGGTCACCAGCCGTTCCACATCATTGAAGGTGGCGTGACAGTAGGGGCAGGCCAGGCCGTGAATCAGCATGTGGTTCAGCAGGGTGTCGCTGGGCAGGTAGCGATTGCAGTACAGACACTTGCTGGTGAAGTTGTGGATCTTCATGATGTAGCTGGCCACAGCCCGCACCTTCTCGGCCTTGTGCTCCTTCTCAAAGTGTGCACTGTACACGTTCTCCGGGAACAGCTCGTTGCAGATGGTGCAGATCTTCCACTTTTGCGTGTGTGAGGTGTTCACTGCCGGACCCCCCGCCCGCCTGGGGGTTTGGAGCCGAGGTGGCTTTAAGGTAGAGTTGGTTGAGGAAGAAGAGGTGGAGGATGCAGAAGCTGCCAAACTGACCTTCACGGTCGTAGCCCCACCCACCCCAGTACTGCGGGCCACGCCCACTGCAGGGAGCTGCTTGGTGGCATGTGTCTGTAGCGGCAACTGCGTGTTGCCAGGCAATGTGATGCGTACCTGGGGAGGACCAGTGGTGGTGGCTGAGATGGGCTGCAGGGCCCCACCTTTCAGAGCAAACAGGCCAGGCTTTAGCCCCACCCCCGCAGCGGGAACCAATCGGGTAAGCTGCTGCGGGGTCAGCGTGCGCACGGCGGTGACTGCGCCCTTCTGTCCCGCCCCGGCCCCGAGCCCTGCCCCGACCACGCCCTTCTCCGCTGCTGCTTTCTGGGACAGCAGTCCCCGGCTCACACCCACACTGGTGTGGCCAATCATGGCGGTGACCTGGTAGCCAATCCGCTCGTGGTCCTCGATCACATGCTGCACCAGAGCCTCCAGCGTGCGTGGCACGAACAGGCATCGCTTGCAGTGCAGGCTGTCGCTGCGGCCCGAGCCCGCCCCGCCGTTCAGGGCCCTGTCGGGCGGCGCGCCCCTAGCAATGTAGGGCGATGCTGCGTGCTGGAAGTGCTCGCGGTAGATGTGCTTGCGGACGACGTTGTAAAGCGGGTCGCGGTATGTGCACTTCTTGCAGTAGTACACGGCCTGGTCCACCCCCTCCGGTGGGCGGGGCTTGTGTCCAACCACACCCCCGTCCTTCCCCGCGCTCACCGCGCCATGCCGGTTCGAGCCCTGCCGCGCCACGTTGTTGGACACATGGAACAGCTTAATGTGCATCTCCAGGCTCTCCTTGTTGCCGTTGTACATGCAGTAGGGGCAGTTAAGCAGTATGCGCTTCTCATAGTCCTCGTTGTGCACATTGCGGAAGTGGCTATGGTAGGCCGAAAAGAACCGGGAGGAGAAGGAGCAGCCTGTACAGCAGAAGGGCTTGGAGCGATAATCCTGAAACACAGAGAATCACAGCTCAACTCTGAGTCCTGAAGCACAGCTAAACAAGAGTTCTGCAGCAGAGAAACACAGCTAAACACAGGGTTCCTGAAATACAGAGAAAAAGTTACACACATACCTCTAACACAAAGAGACACAGGTGCCCTGAAATAAAACTAAACAGACTTCTGAAAACAGAGATAAACTTGAACACAGGGTCCTTCAAGATGCAGAAACACAGCTAAATACATAGTCCTGAGGGACTGACAAACACAATTTCTCACTGACTGTTGTGTTCTGAATGAATGAAGAATTTCAGCATACATTCCAGAACACAAGAAGAATTACATCTTGAATTCAAGAATACAGAAACAATTTCAGTGTGCCTTCCAGAGCATTCTGAAACTTTAGGATTTGTTCTAGAGCAGAGACACTGAGCTTCACCTGTGGTTTTGTACAGGATGGGTCCCACATACACACATCTTCCAGGCTGGTGTTCTTCACGTAGAAGTCATTGGGACCAAAGTCTTTGAAATCCTGCTTGATCGGGAGAAATGAACAAAACTGATATCAAACAGGAAGAGATGACAAAAACAGACACTCACAATGAAATACAACAGCTCACTCACGCATCCATCAAAATTAACTCGTTTGCTTTGAAAACTTTAAAAGGCCTGTCTTGACTGAATCTTGTCTGTTTCATTTCAGATCAAAGAGGGGATTAAGTTTCAAAAGATTCCTTTTTTTGATAATCTACAAAGCCTTCCCTGCAGAAGTGTATACGAGACTTCCAACTTCCTGCTTTTGAATACTCCTCAGGTCATAAAGACTGTAGTCTGTGTATACTCCTCTCAGAAGGACATTGGCTTTGTCTCCCCACAGACTCAAACCTGTGACCTCAGGGCCCATGCTAACGCTAACAGACCAGGCTCTCACCTTGATGTGGTGCCTGCAGTATTCCAAGCCAATATCACCCAGGATCTTCTTCACGTTCTTCCTGGCTTTGCGTAGACTAGTCAGGTTGTTCACAGGGAGCTGAAACATGGTTTCTGCCCCAAAACAGGGTAGGGAAAAGAGAGAGAAACATTCAAATACCACCTACAAACATTACACAGACAACAACTATTACCTGCCCACCCACCCATTTACACACACATCCCCCCACACCTACCACACACACCTACCACACACACACACACACACACACACACACACACACACACACACACACACCAAGCTTGAAAATATTAATGTTTGGCCAGTGCCAAAACACATGACAGTGTATGAAAGTGCTCCATATTTTGTGCCATGTAATAAGTGAACTGACTTTGCATTCTTGCTTACTTAGGCAACTGTGCATCCTATTACTGTGTATGTCTACATCAGTGGTGGATGGTAAACTCAAAACAGAGGAGGACCAAACCTTACCTGTATGCCTATCATTATGTTCAACCTGTTCCCATTTATCCCACTTGATTAATGCTAAAACAAGTAATTCAGAGTCATAAGCATCAATTGATTTAAACAGAGTAAATTTTTACCAATTTCAGTTTGTGATGGAATTGCTGCTCTTTGCAAACTCGCGTTACTTTTGTTGTATCCATTGATGTTTTTAATCAGTCAAAAACTGTGCTGTTAATATACTCATGAAACATCACAGTTTTTTGTGCTAAACTTTATTGAGCATTATGGTAACCATTTAGTCTATTTACATCAGCTAGTGTTGATTACTCCATGAATAATTTGTTTTATCATTAATCAAGGAGGATAAATGGGAACAGGCTGAAAGTACTGATTGGTTTAAAGGGAAAGTACTGATAGGTTTAAAGGGAAAGTACTGACTGGTTTAAAGGGAAAGTACTGATTGGTTTAAAGGGAAATTACTGATTGGTTTAAAGGGAAAGTACTGATTGGTTTAAAGGGAAAGTTTGCTCCTCCCCCGTTTCAAGCTCACCACCCGCCACTGATGTACATTGGGCTCTGATGTCATCTCACGGCCTGTTGTCCCATCTTTGGATGTATCCATTCGACGTTAATGCTTGTGAGTGAGAAAAACACTCACCCATCCTGTTAAGTCGCTGCCTAGACCTTCATATTTTTGACCTAACCCCACACCCCCACCACAGACCCAAACTTCGCTCTCCTTCGCTCCCTGCCCCGGTGGCTGTCTGAATCAGAGGTTCCCGCTGGTCCGAGCCTGACTCTCCACTCTCAGCCCTCATTAAGAGTCAGGAGGAATGCCTCCAGTTCACTGATAAATCAGGCTCCTGGCTCAGAAAGCACCTTCAAACAGAGCCAGCGCTGACTGCACCCCCACATTCTATATCATCTACTGCACATAAACAACAATGCAGTCATGTCTCCCATACTGCCAGAGTGTGCTCCTACATCCTACACCATCAAGCATATGACTGACACCGCCGTCCTACATCCTACACCTCAACCTCTGAACCAACCACTAACAGACTGGCTGGATGTCATGGCTAACTTCTGGCTTTGGCTTCCTGCCACCTGACTGTTGCCAGGCGATTCCTGATAATGGATTTGATTGGCTAAGGCAGCTTGTCATGCTACTCAGACACTCCACTGTGAGATTCAGCAGCAGTGCCTAGCCATTGGTTAACCAGAGAAGCACATACTCAGGGAGTGGGAAGAGTTACACCACATCAGACTGGAAAATCAGGCAGGACAGTAAATATGAGGAGAGTACAGCCCTCCATCCCATCTCAGGGGCAGACAAACCCTGTCCCTGGTGAGATTCAGGGTGTGCTGGTTTTTGCTGTTGCTCAGTCCGAAATTGATCAACCAGCAAAGTTGATTATGCAGTTAGCTCACCTGGCTGATTGGGTCTGAAGCAAGAGTGAAAAAACCACAGCCAGCCGCCCTCCAGCATTAGCTAGGCCGGTCCTATCTGTACTACATCATAATGATACCACTGGATTGTCAAATGAGACAATACTGATAGTGAAGAACCTTATTCCCGAGGGGAGGGGGCAGAGAAGCATACGCCATTGGGAACTGACCCTCCTGCCCCACCTTGCCCTGAGGGGCCTGACCCATCACCCTAACCTCTCCAGCTCCTGATACTGGAGAATGCACACAGAGACACATTCTTCAGTATGCCCGTTAGTCTTTCAGCAGCAGCTACAGTGGGAACGGTACAGCGTGTACAACAGCGCGGTACAGGCGCGCACCACTAGGCTTACTCCCATGGCTGATAGATGGCGCTAGAGAGGCTTATGTAAGATTCCACTCCCCTGCCTTTTGCGGCCTCTCCCTTGGCTCACAGAATGGCGCCTCCTGTTGAGTCAGCGAAGCCCGACAACACATCATGTCTGCTGTCTGTAGGTTTGATTTCAGATGCGTCGTGCTGCGCGCAGGTTCGGCTCACAGGTGGGAATCGTGAGAGTACTAGTGGTTGTTGTTGATCGTGACTTTTTTTTGAAAGCTCAATCATTTTCTCCCGCACGAGGGAAGGAGGGACTGAAAGAGAGCGTCGCCCTGGTCTGCAAACTTGGAAGCGCGTCAAACTGCGCGGTCTGGCGGATGACACGCTGCTGAAAAAACAGCTGGCTTTCCCCAGCTACGTTTAAGCACATTCCTGTCAATTTACGCAAAATGCAAATACAAATTGTTTCGCCGGTCCAAACAAGCCACAAGCAGTTATAAATTTAGTTATATTGATGCGTTTGTGTTTCTCTCAAGGAGGGTTATTTTGTCACATACGAAGCAGATTCAGTAGCTGTGCACTGGCATGGTAGCGTTGCTCAGTATTACTCCTACTAACGTGTCAGAAAGAGGCGGTGAGACAGTATAGCCACACACGCTACCTGTTCGCTCGGGAGCCAGTTACACAGCAAGAGAACAGCTAGCTATTGTGGTAAATAACAAGTCAAGCCTAGTTGGCCAGAATCTTTTTCCTGAACAAGCATGCTAGGTATTAAGGTCTAGCTACTCAGAACAACTTTGTGTACCACCGGGGGTCAACATGCAAAATCCCTGCAAAGGCTGGCTAAAATTGTGTCAACACTGCTAAATCTGAATATGCTAGGGAGATACCTAACGTTTATGGACTTAAATATATTTGTGAATCTATCCAAACAGTCTCCTGGCTAGCATGTTGGTAGGGGACAGTTAACTGGTTCATGGTTAGCTAATCACCGCGGTAGCTACTTGTCATCGCCAGTCATCTGGTCTAATCTAGTCGTGAGAACTTTTTAATAACGATCAGTCAGACAGCTGAATGAAGCTTATAAATCACGACATACAACCACATCACTTGATGAGCCAATTAGCAGTAGCTAACTAGCGCCACAAAAGGAAACATCAAGGCGGTATGCAGACTGCACCAGCGACCCCAGTTTACCTGTAAGTAACTGGCTGAACCAAAGAACTGGGGCAGCTCCCAGGCAAATATGCATCCAAAAATGTGTTATTCTTTCCCACAGAATCGGAACGCAGGTTATATTTACCTGGCTGTATGAAGTTGGACAGCTAGGTGCTCCGTAAGAAATAGGCTGTGGCTGCTTACTGTTTTCCCTCCCCTTCCTTTGCCGGGCTGCCAGGATGAGCCGGTCTAGAGATGACACACCGGCGGGAGTGAGCAACTCAGTCTCCGCTCAAAGCCCGACGCGGAGCTGCTACTGCCCGCTATCTTTTCGGCTGCCGGCGACGAAGTGCAGCGGCAACTCATTCGCTCGCTGGCTGGGTAATTGCTCATGTAAGATTATTATGAGGGTGATTAGGATCCATGGGGACGACAAAGTGCACAGAATGTGGTCTGTAGTGGGGTCAAAACAACTAGCTGAAAAATATGCCAATCAGGTTAATTATTTAACAAAAAACACCAGCAATTTTCTCTGCTTTTCCACGGACAATACACCCTGTCCCAGAACCTGATCTGTCCAAAATGGCGCCGGAAAAAGAGCGGAAGTGACATATGCAATTTGCATAAAACATCTCATTGTGCCGAGAGCCCTTGAGCTCGGGAATCGCCAAGTTGGCAGTTTAAAGGTCCCTATCCTAATAGTAACCTGTCAAATGCATCCTCACTATGTTTCTCAGACCCCCAGTTCTTCGATTTGTTGTACAGCTTGGGGTTGAGGCAATTTATATTGGTCTTCGTGAAAAGGGTGTAAAATAGTTAAAAGTGTAGGTATTGTAAATGACCTGTAGGGGGCGTCTTGGTTGTAAGATTGAATATGGAGTAGTGAAACGCTGCTGGCGCCTTCCTCTGGCAGCAGGTCGGATGTGTACTGTGCCTTATAACATCCCCTGGTGGCGCAGTGCTTATCACAACGCCATATCCTCCTGGACTACTTTCCTGAGAACAGGGTATCGCATGTCATTTTTTACCCTGGGGTAAACTGGGGTCACCATTGATCTGTGTTCCTCAGACCAAGATAGAAGTTGCCATTAGTGAGGTTCCTCCAACTCAGATGTTTAGAACAAATCTGTTTAACCCATAGATTCTGGTTAAATGAACCCCTAGGTCCCAGCAGATATACGCATTGAGGTTTGTATCAGCCATCGCCTTGTCTGAGATCTAAGAAGACTGCCCTTGAAGAATAGCAAATCATTTAATTTAATACATTTAGGACTAACTGAAGAAGTCACATTCATATCTCTTTCTCCCTCATTCGCACACACATACACACACACACACACACACACACACACACAATTGCCCTCACCATCAACACAACACCCATGAGCCTTCTTCTAGATCTTTCTGTTGGTAGAACCAACAAGGAGAAATTGTCAAGATGCTTTATCATCAAACTTGTGTGTTCCTTTAAAGCACTTTCTGTGCTCCTAAATGCCACTGCGCAGACTCTGATCTGTAGCATCCAGGCTGAAGCAGGATGGCTGATCTTCAATCAGGCTTCCTCCATCCTTGTCCTAACCTTTTCCTCTATCAGCTAAAAAGAAAAACTGACCCTAGATCAGCATTCATAACTCTGACTGATCACAGCACCTCAGACCACCTGAACCACAGCATCCTGTGTTGCCCCACTCCTTCCTTGTCATTGACACCACGCCCCCCCCCACCTGCTGTTGCCATGGAGATGTGGGTACCCACATGACACAGCACGGGGGCGTGTGCCTTTTATTTTCACCACAAACATCAAACACACAATACACAACAGCCAGTTTACCAGCTCAGGGGAGAACAGGGAACCCCCGTCCAACCTTCAGTCAAGTTTCTCTGCTCCCTATTAGGAATGGCCAATCAGTCAGCCAGTTGGTTGACCAATGAGGCCATGGGTGACAGTGTTGTGAAGAGGGTAAGATACACTTGTTATTGCTGGATTGCTTGTTTGAATCTGTGATGCTTGTGAGCCTGTGATGTATTTGATGACAAAAACCTTCATCCAGTTTATACTTTTATTTTGATTTTCAACAGACAGCTTTCCTATTACCCATTTAGATTTATGGAACATGCAGCAAAACACCTCATTGGCCATTTACAGGCACACGTTAGAGTCTGATTGCAAAGTCTTGTTTGCCATTTTACGCTTCAGATAGTATCAGGATGACTATGGGATCACAGTGACTGCAAATTGTACTGTGAGTCCAAGCTACATGTGAAAATTAAGTTTTCCATACATTTGTAACCTGGCTTTGAAATGTAATCAATATGAATTTGAGGAAAGCATATGACCTGTATTTGCAAAATATTTGAAACTTATTTGCAAGATATTCTACATTCATTTGAACTATATTCAGATTTTCAAAATATATTTTTAAAGAATTAAACTGCAAAACCTCTTCTTGGTATTTCACAGATAAATACACTGATAAATACACTGTTAAGTAGTACATGAATTATCATAATGTATACAATATATTAAAACAACAGTATGCAATAAGATGGAAGTTGATTAGAGGCACAGTTAAAAGTTTAAGTCTAAGTATAATGTTAAATGATGCCTGTATTGTAGTCACACCGTAGGTTAGTTGGGTGAATGATGCCTGTATTGTAGTCACGCCGTAGGTTAGTTGGGTGAATGATGCCTATATTGTAGTCACGCCGTAGGTTAGTTGGGTGAATGATGCCTGTATTGTAGTCACGCCGTAGGTTAGTTGGGTGAATGATGCCTGTATTGTAGTCACACCGTAGGTTAGTTGGGTGAATGATGCCTGTATTGTAGTCACGCCGTAGGTTAGTTGGGTGAATGATGCCTGTATTGTAGTCACGCCGTAGGTTAGTTGGGTGAATGATGCCTGTATCGCAGTCACGCTGTAGGTTAGTTGGGTGAATGATGCCTATATTGTAGTCACGCCGTAGGTTAGTTGGGTGAATGATGCCTGTATTGTAGTCACGCTGTAGGTTAGTTGGGTGAATGATGCCTATATTGTTGTCACGCCATAGGTTAGTTGGGTGGATGATGCCTATATTGTTGTCACGCCGTAGGTTAGTTGGGTGAATGATGCCTGTATTGTAGTCACGCCGTAGGTTAGTTGGGTGAATGATGCCTGTATTGTTGTCACGCCATAGGTTAGTTGGGTGGATGATGCCTGTATTGTAGTCACGCTGTAGGTTAGTTGGGTGAATGATGCCTATATTGTTGTCACGCCATAGGTTAGTTGGGTGAATGATGCCTGTATTGTAGTCACGCCGTAGGTTAGTTGGGTGAATGATGCCTGTATTGTAGTCACGCCGTAGGTTAGTTGGGTGAATGATGCCTGTATTGTTGTCACGCCATAGGTTAGTTGGGTGGATGATGCCTGTATCGCAGTCACGCTGTAGGTGGGTGGGATGGGTTGGGTGGATCATGTCTTTATCGTAGTCACACCATAGGTGGGTTGGGTGGATGATGTTTTTATCATAGTCAAGGCGTAGGTGGGTGGGGTTGTTGTTTCTCAGTCCAGTGGCTCCATCACCTCCAGCACGATGGTGAGCGGGCTGGTCATCACCAGCCTGGTGAGCGTGCGGTAATCCATTTGCAGAACACACTGACCGTTTACTTGGTACACAAACTGACGCACCTGAGGGATGAAAGTGCTTCCCTCAGAACCTTTTACTGTGTGTGTGTATGTGTGTGTGTGTGTGTGTGTGTGTGTGTGAGAGAGTGTGTGTGTGTGTGTGTGTGTGTGTGAGAGAGAGAGAGAGTGTGTGTGAGAGAAAAAGACAGAGTCTGTGGGTTAGTATATGAGTTTGCGTTTTTGTTAACTTGAGAGAGTATTTGAGTGTGTGTGTGAAAAAGAGTATGACTTTGTGCATGTGTGAGTGTGCGTTTGTGTGAGTTTCAGTGTGTATTTGAGTGTGAGTTTGTATGATTTTGTGTTTTTGTTACCTTTACTCCAGCAGCAGCCGCAGGGCCTCCTGGATCTACAGCCTGGACATAGCAGGGCCGAGACCCACGGACAACAAAACCCCAGCCCACAGCGTCTCCCACCACCTGCACAGAGACACACTGAGCGTGACACTCTGAAGCACTGACACTCTGATGCATTGAGACTGACACACTGATACACTGATGCTATAACATGCACTGAGAATTTCTGGCTGCTTACAGTCAGAACCTTCTTGATGAACGGGGCCCCAGGAGACAGCAGCTCCTGACAGGTCACTCTTCTCCTCAGCACTGTCAACCAATCAAAGACAGCCAGTCATAGTCAGCTTGACTTTGATAGTCAGTCAACCAGAGAGAGCCAAAGTCAGCCAATCACAAACAGCCATCCAGAAAATCAGTCCAATCAGAGCCAGTCAGTCAGGGGTAGCGAGTCACAGTCATTTGATAATGGTTGGCCTTAGTGAGATGGAGCCAGTTGAAGAGTTTTCTCTGTAAATCTGCCATGCTGATATTATGAAGGTTTTAAAAATAACTTTCTATGCATTACAGAATAGGAGCTGATTAATGCACATGGTGATTAACACCATTTGTAAATAAAAGCAAAATCAATCAAAATAAAGACAGTGGTGCAGGGATAGCCAACTTTGTCCTGGAGAGACAAAGGTTCTACTAGTTCTATTGTTATTAATCAATTAAAGTCATAGATTACCAGAAGAACCTGCAGCCCTCAATGATCATGTTTGGAGAACCCAGCAGACCCTGTGTCTCTCCAGCTCCAGGGCTGGGGGCCCCAGCAGACCCTGTGTCTCTGCAGCTCCAGGGCTGGAGACCCCAGCAGACCCTGTGTCTCTGCAGACAGAGCCAGCTGCAGCAGGGTAGTTGGAGCCTGACCTGATTTGGGGTTGCACTTGACCGGTGATGTGGAGGAGAATGGCACAGGGGTGAAGTACCCAGCAGGGCTGCTCTGCTGAGAGGGCCAGCTCCCCCTGCGCACTGCTGACAGCGTACCCGTCTCCTTAATGGGCTGCACTGTGTATACACACACACACACACACACACACACACAAACATGCATTCACATGCACACACACACAAGCACACATACATGCATACACACACACAAACATGCACACACATGCATATGCACCCACACACAAACATGCACACACACAAACATGCAAATAAACATATGAAAACAAAACAGAACAAGTGTCATTATAACATTCTGTATTTAGTAAGTGTACTTCTGTTCTCTAAAATACTGCTGACATTGAATATATACAGAATCTGTGGTGTGAAAATTTTGATCTGAAAATGTATGTTAGCAAGACAGAAAGACAACGTTTGTGTGCATTAGTAAGTGTGAATGAGTCTGTGTGATTACATAGATGTGTGTCTGTGTGTGTATGCATGTGTGTGTGTATGTGTGAGTCTGAATGTAAGTGAGTAGATGTATAGTAGTGTGTGTGTGTGTGTGTGTGTATACCGGACAGGAAGCTGCTGTTTCCCATGGGAAGGCTCTTCCTCAGGATGAAGGGGCTGTCACTGAGGTGATCCTGTGTGTGATGCTCCGCCCCCGCTGCCCCTCCAGTCCCGCCCACCCCATCTCCATCACTGTCATTCAGCAGCTCAGCCAATCGGCGTCGCCGCCTGAAGTTAATGCAGAACTGATAGAGCAGGGCACTGTCAAAGAAATGATGCTTCTGGGACACTGCAGGGAGAGGAAAGAAACAACTGACAAATGCACACACACATATTATAATGGAGACAATCTGGACACACACACATACAACTCTTGCACAAACGTTTATACATGGAGTTGTGTGACAGTAGCAGTTTGGGGAGAGAGGTATAGAGCACTCGTGAAACTTAAAATGGACGGAGTTAATGGTTGGCATCAGGTTTTATGAACCAGTTATGTTTTTTCTCTTCTGTCTTGTGACTGGACAGAAGACACAAATGAGACAGTCCCTCTCCCTGCTGTGTGGACAGAAGGACACTCACCCATCTTTTTCTGTGATTGGACAGGGTGGACAGAGGGGGTGGTCCCTCACCGTGCTGTGTGATTGGGCAGAGTGGACAGAGGGGGCGGTCCCTCACCGTGCTGGATGATTCCGTGCTCCAACAGGGCGCGGCACAGCTCCAGGCCCTGCCTCCGGCTCTCCGCCTCACCGTTCTGCAGCAGCCAATCAATCATCTGACAGCCGGGGAAAGAGCGCTGATAGGCCACACCCAGCTCCTCCCTCACCTGGAGGATGGAGCTCCGCCCCAGGATCAACCTGAGATTCAAATCCGCACACACACACACACACACACACACACACACACAAATCACTCCTGATAATTCTAAAGCTCTAGATCCAGCTGTGTATTCCTCCCTGCTTGCTTAATTTCACCACATGACTGTGGAAAGGGAGTAATGTAGAAGCCTTCTGTTTAAATATAGACAGAAGTAGGAAAACTGTGAGTTTAGAAAGTAGAAGTACTCCAATGTATTTGTTCCCTCCATGCATGAAACCAGCTGATCCCACTAAATACCCATGAAACTGGCACCCAGCTGAGGAGTTGTACTGATTGGAATCAGCTAGTTCAGTGTGTGGAGGGAACAAATACATGGCAGTTTACATGCATGGATCAGTGACTGAGTGTAAGTGATAATGATGGGTGATTCCACTGCCTTTGACAACTCTGTGACAGTACATATCTGTTCACCAGCCAGGGGACCACAATGGAAATGAGCTCTCCGATTTTAATTGACATAATTGCTGATATTTCACACTGTTAATTTATCTGATGAAATAAAATAGAACTAAAGTAAATAAATTAAAACTACAGACGTATTTAAATGAATAAATAATCAACGACTTTTCAGCTAATGTTGGCATTGGTATCAAGATTGAAAATGTGCGATTTAGATTCTTGATTGAGATGTAAAGGCACGTGGTATTCCTGCATGTGGGAGGGAGCTGCATTCTGACGTACTGTTCATACAGTCGCTGGCCTCGTATGAAGACCTTCACCTCCGTATTGAAGGGGAACGTTCCGTCATCCTTACGGAAACGGTAGAGCAGTTTAGCGTCCTTGAACACAGAGTGTTTGTCACACACTGAGGGAGAGACACGGCACACATTATGCGGTTAAAGTCGGCACAAGCTCTTTCTCTTCATCTCTCACCTTTTCTTGCTTCTACCGAGAAAGCTTTTACAGCTAAATTACAGTTCGGTCTTTTCAGGAAATAAACACAATTAATTAAAGCAAAATTAAAATTAATTAAAACAAATAACCTTATAGACCACTCTGGTAATTTTCCAATTCATGACCTTCTTAATTTCGTTTCTGGAACTGACATCGAACCCAACACTGACACACACACAAACTCGCACACACGCGGTGCTCACACACGTCAGCTCACTCCATGGCGCTGGTTACCGTGGTGAACGATGTCATGCTCCATCAGATGCTGCACGAGGCGCACAGCGGTGGCGCGGTCTGGCGCCTCCTTGTGGCTGATCAGCCAGTCTGTCAGCTCATGCGCCACGAAGCAGTTGGGGTACGTGCGCAGGTGGTACCTCCTGTCCTTTATCAGCTTACTGTCATGCAGCCGCAGCCTACAGACCCACAGATTACAGTCTCATTATGTAATGCAGCATTACTCTGTCTGTCCCTGTGGAACTCTTGCCACTGTACCTCTGAACAAGGTTCCTGAATTATGAACATAAGAAAAAAAAATCATAATAAATAATGACATTCATTCAGCCCAAACAAGCTTGCCATTTACTGACAGTTGCTTCAGCATGGGCTAACCATATTCAGCTCTGGAAACTGTATGAGAAACACAGAGCTCTTTCTGAGTATTGCCATAACACGTACATACAGTTGTGTGCTCCTGGCTCCAGGCCGGCACTCTGTCTGTACAGCACAGTACTGCCGTGGGAATGGGGCTCCACACAGGCACATTCAGGGGCAGGAACAGACACGGTGCAGTGTTTAAGCAGGTGTGGTCTCACCTCCATCCTCACCTGAGCTGCTCACCTGCGATCATCACCTCCGCTTTGCTCTGCCGAGCTGTGGCTTTCCTCCTCATGCTACCCCTGATCTTCTCCATCTGCGTCCGACACACTCACAGCTACACACTCCTACTTACACACTCACACTTTCACACTGACCTACACACTTACACTTACACTGCCACAGTTAACGCTAACGCCTATGGACTCACCATGGCATCCTTATGCCAACACACTTCTGCGTACATTCACATACCGACAAATTCACACTGACACACTTTCATTGGCATGATCCCATTGACACACTCTCATTTACACACTGTGATCCCACGCTGTAATGACCCCTGCTCAGCTGCTCAGCCTCTTTATAGCGCCTCTGTATTTACCAAACACCCAATAGCACAGCCCTGCCCTCAGGGCCCCGATACACCAGTGTTGTGTACACACACTCACACACACACATTGTGTTTCTCTGTCTCGCTCTCTTTCTATCAGACACACACGCACACACTCACATTGTGTCTGTCTGTCACTCTCTTTCACACACACATAAACACATTCTCTCTGTCTCTCACAACTCTCTGTTTCTCTGTCTCTCACTCACACACACACACATAAACACCTTATTTAGAATATGTGAGCATATTTTCCAGATTGCTGTTCTTGGGCAGGGAATGGGGTGTAATGCAACAGTGTAATGCTTCATTTCAGAGTTAGGCTTCATTTTCATCAATAACATCAACTACAGCCTACAGGTGGCAGAGTTGCACCATATTTCAAAATGCAGCAAAAACAAAACAATGCAGTTCTTTAAAGCACAGTGCCACATAGCTAAGAATCCCAAAAACTATAGGAACACTGACAGATTGATGATGGACCAGTTATTCAATATAACGTGGTCTTTTTTATAATTGTGTCAGTATTTTGGTCAGTGAATATAGAGCCCTAGGTTTTGTGCACATTCTGTTGTCCTCTGTGTTTTCTGTAAGGTTATGTGGTATGAATGAGATTCCTGATCTGGTCATAGGCCTGTCATTATTTTTTCATTCACATTGTTCCCCTGTCAGGAATGAATAAACATGTACATAGACAGGTTCCCACCATCCGTAAAAGGGAGGTGTTTGTGAGCCAAGGAGAAAGGGGGAGAAAAGGAAAACAAAATTATTTTATTAATTTTCCTCTATGAACATACAGACTACTCAAATACCAGACCAACCAAACACAAGCCAGACGGTTTTTGTCAATGGTTTATTACACCCTTACAAGCGTTGGTGTGCAGTCTCCATGGCAACTTGGTGTTGACTAGGAAGCATCAAAGTCTACCTGCTGAGCTAGATGTCACAAGGCAGGGGAGATGGGGGAAAGATAGGGGTTGGGGTGTCAGCTGTGGCAGCTTCAGATTGTGAATGTGCACCCCCCTGTGGCAAAGGAGGGAATTGCACCCCCCAGCACAGCTTTTAGGCCACAGTCACTATGCAGCAGCATTCTGTTCTGGGTGCAGCTTCGTACTGATGAAAGAGAGGAGGGTCAAAGGTCAACAGACCCTCGCCCAGGAGTCTGTCTGTAAAGAGGCCGTGTTCAGTAAAGACAGGGTGGGGGCGGAGCTTGTGGAGGGTGGGAGGAGGGGCCAAAAGGGGTGAGAGGTCATGGGGAGGAGGAATGTCCTTGAGTCCCTGTTTTACTGCACATTTTCCATCATCTTGAGGAATTCTGCAAAAGGGAGAGAGGGGAACAATGAGTGACTGTGACACCCTCACTGAGAACCAAAGACCCAAACGCCCACATAGTGCAGAACAGCAAAAAGGTGAAATCAAACACCCCCCCCCCCCAACAGAGGAGGGGGGCCACGGTGGGATGCTAACCGTCGAAGTCCAGCATGCCATCGGCGTTCTTGTCACCGTCCTTCAGGAGCTCGTCAATCTCGTCCTCTGTGATGGGCTCGCCAGTGCTGCGGATGATCAGAGCAAACTCCTCCCTGTCGATGTAGCCATCGGCATTTCTGCAGGACACGCACACAGACCCACAGGTGAGGAGCAGTGTGGACAAGCAACGCCTCAACAACGTTTCAGCAACGTCACCGCAACACTGTATGATGTCTCGTCAACACTACCAAAATGTTACAACAAGGTTTCCAGAGCGTTTCTCCATTGAGGTATGACATAGAATTATCTGTTTCTAGTATAACAATACAATTTAATATTATAAAATGTTATATGTTGTAATGTGATGTTGAATATTATATCATACCATATAATGCTACAATATATCGTAATGTGATATAATATTGAATGGACTAACAGGAACAGCTGGGTAATGCAAGGGGAGGAGTAAGATCGGAAAAAGGGCGTGTACATGCTCTGTGATGTCACAATCTGTACATTGCACAACTGTGATGTCATCAACATTTACATTGCCCTGCTGTGTCGGTGACCGGAGGCTTCTTACGTGGGCAGTGAGAAATTCATGAAGCTCTAGTGATTTAAATCACATGCAATATTGTTATTGGAGTATATCGGGGCTTGGTACAGGGTGATTGTGGGTTCCATTCTCAAGTGTGACATTGCCATTCCATCCTTTGCCTGGACATTTAGCCAGAATCTTTGTGAGCAGAAAACTGACAGTAGAATGGACTATGTTTACAATTATGTGTACAATGTTGGCCATGGAATTTCTCTTGGATGAGCATGTGTGTCAAGTATAAGACTCATATTCACAATTAAAATTGTTCTCCTAAGTCCACACGCCAAAGAATGTAGAAGGGAGTTCTCTGGCCTCCGGACTTGAAGTAAACCATCCTGGTATTTAATTGGCTGCAAACAGATGACAGGCAACCAATCACGTTAGATGATGAGGTCACTCACTTGTCAAACACGCGGAAGCACTCGGCCAACTCCTCTTCGCTCTTTCCGGCCTGGTCCTCCTTTAGCTGCCTGACCATCATGACCAAGAACTCCTCGAAGTCGATGGTGCCGCTGCCTGAGGGGTGAGGGGAGGTAGGGGGGTCAGACATCCCGATTAACACATTAACAGTGTTCATCAACAAAATAGGTTTATTAATTCAATTATTTATTCCATTCATTCTTCGAAAATGTAGTCAAATACATTGTTAGCAAAGTCAGGTTGCTGCGCGCGCTGAGGCGCGTCACTGACGGTGGTTTTAAATAGACTTATAGACGTGAACCAGGCGTTGCTCACCGTCCTCATCGACCTCCTCGATGATTTCATCCAACTCCTCTCTGGTGGGGTTTTGCCCCAGCATCCTCATCACGGTGCCCAACTCCTTGGTGCTGATGTCACCGCCACCGTCGGTGTCAAACATGTCGAAGGCAGCCTTGAACTCTGTGAAAATGCATCAAAAACGCAATTAGAAGCGCATGCACAGGTGGTACGGATATACTGGTGTTTGTTATACAACTATACGCTGTAGAAACAGGTTTGGTCTTGTCGGTTTTGTCTCTGTGTTATATCTGTATAATTTGGTTGGAATAAAGCACAATGTTTGCCTTATTCCGGTTTTTCCAAACTCAGTGTGTCATTTGCAGGGAAATAATGATCATACAAGTAAACAAAACGGAGAGAAAAAGGAAATGTTATAAGCCAAGATTTGTAGAATCCTAAGCAACGAGATTTCAGTCGCTTTTATGACACTCCAGTAAAATATCGATCAATGTGAATAATTATTTTTAAAATATTGCCCAATCACAATTATTGGCATGCTAAGATATTGTGTGGGCACGTGTTATCATCTTAAACTTAATTGTCGTAAAAACTATGAAAATGTCCGAAATCACGAATCGGGTGGTTTACAATAGTGTGCGTGGTATTAACCTTTCCACACAACAATGAAATGGGCTTCAACTCACCGGCGATCATCTCCTCGCTCAAGTAGGAGCGGGCCTCCTGTTGCGCGTCAGTCTACAACAAGGACAACACCTTCATCATCACCATCACCTTCTGCATCACCGGTATGAAACCAGTTTGAAACCCACCAATATACAATCTTGTCCCTGAACATTGTATACATCGAAATGCAAAAACACATTGTGCTTGTTTTAGACGATAATTGTTTAAACCTATCAGCCGGGAAGACCTAGCATCAGTCATTCCTATGGTCACCTCAGTGGTATAACGCTAGCGCTGCGTGGTTTGAAAAAAAAAAGCTTTGCTTCTAAAAATACACACAGTGACAGTTGGTTTACATGACACCCTCTGTGGGAAATTATCGCGCCCAACTGGGACTCGACACATTAGCTCGCGCTCCCTCTCGCCCAGACTCTAAATGGCCAGGTCGAAACCCAATTCCATGGAATCTGCTCGATAAGCATGCAGTCCTCGCGGCCCGAGGACGAGCTGCCGGACCATCCAAAGCTCGCAGCAAGGAAAGCTGCTCCCTGTCCTCCCGTCTTCCCCGCTGCGCCAACTGTCAAATCTCCTGTAATCCCTCTATCCTTATGAAGATGTCCAGAAATTTGCAATGCATCCAGAATATTTTACAGGCTGTGTAAACACAATGTGTAAGAAATATGCCACGACCAAACCTATGACCAATTACAACCCATATATAATCTCCTTCCCAGCTGTTAATTTCAAATATGAACTAAATTCTCAACACGGTACGACTAAACATTTATAGAATATCAACTTTTCGAAGGTTGAAATGTGCTTTCTCCTAACTGTGTGTCTAGCAATTTTTCCTCAAGGTTCTATATCACATAAACTATGATGCAAAATACATTATTTTAGAGTCGTCACGATGGTAATTTTGCATAAGATACACTAGATGAAATTCATTGTAAAAGGCAGGTATCGTCAAACTAAAATATAATATATTTTATTCATAAATTAATTTTCCAACGCTTGTGGGTGCAATTTTTGATGTTTGCATTTTTCTCATTTCACGAACACCCCGATATCTTTACATAATTAAACCCCAAAGGTGGGTTAAGCTTACCATGACTGCGAATTAGTTTTCCCCCACAATTCCAAGGAAAATGGCCAGAGGGACGGTCAGTCCGCGTGCACCTGAACAGAAAGACTAGACGTCAACTTGGGAGTTCAGACACGCTTAAAACTGGCCACCAAAGACACGCCCCCTGTCACTCACCGTCACCCAGGATTAGAATCTTCAACTTTTAGGGTTTGGAAGCGGCCGCAAGCCAATTGGATTCTGGAACGGTGGTCTCCGTGAAGCTCCGAACGTCTTTTTGATGCAGCGCACAGTCCCATGATTGAATATGGAGACGGAGAAACGGGACAGAAAGGCGATAGCCACACACACAGTCGCATTTATAAAAGGCCCCGGGGTGGCAATAAAGCCATTTGAAGCCTTGGGGAGCCATAGAAACTGCTCCGACGGAAACTTGTCGGTTTATTGACTTTCCTTAAATTGTGTTTTGGAACCGATGCTTCTTCCATGTGGGGGTAACTACTTGCTGCAGAATTTAGATTTTAAATGTGTACTTGAATTTTATGCCTCTCTTGGCACTGGAATTAGGGTGTAGGTGTAATTGTGAGTACGTACATTATACTGGCAATTCTGATCCGACTGCTGTGTAATGTGTAATAACTGGAATAGATTGTTACAACTTTAATGTTTAATGTTATTTTTATTCGTTTGAGGTATTTTTATTCGTTGAGGAGGAGGTAGGGATTGGTGATAAGCATGAGCATTCCGGTTCTTACTTTTTTATTAGCAAGACAAAAATGTTTGCGCACATGCGCATTCGGAATCCCCGTGTACTTCTCTCCGGTGTTTTGTGCTGGGCCGCTGCTAACTCGGTAATGCGGTGTAGTTGTAATGCCGTTAGTCGGGGCGGTGCAAGCGTTTTAACGCAGGGGGGGGATGTAACTCTAAACTCGCAGAAAGTGCTGGTATCACAGAAGTGGGAGGGTGCCAGGAATAGCGTACATCTCAGCGCTCAGAGCTAACTGTGGCCCGTGACAGCGATACGGGCGCAGCTCGGGACTCTCCTTGTATGGCTGTGGTCCTCCCACGCGAGAGATCAAAGGAGGGGGAAGGTGAGGGGGATGGGGGCTCGGGGTTCTGAGTTTATGGGCTATATGCTCTGGGGGCTGAGTGTCTGTGTGTGTGTCTGTGTGTATGTGTGTGTGTGTTTGGAAAGGGAAGCTGGCATGCCACAGCTCCTCTGAAAGATTCTTTACACTGTTACCTGAAGCTTACCTTTACCTGTGCAGGGTGCAGGTATGGGACCAAAAAAAAGGACTAGGGTATAGGGAAGAGAACCCGAAATTGCATAACCACGCATCCCCCCATCAACTCTCAGCTACCTCGGGACACCCTAAGAGTCAAAAACACAGATTCAGCAAATGAACCACTGAATTCCTAAGGCCAGAGAGGTTTTTGGGAAACTGGGATTTGTCTCTGAATGCCAGAAGTTGGAAGGAATCTGCTGGGGAGAAGATTAACCAGCCCCCACATGCTGGGCCAAGAGAAGGATGGAAGAGGGGGAGGGAGGAGGAGAAAAATGAGATGAAGATGACAGAGGAGAAGGAGGAGAGGGTTTGGCAACAGGGTGGAGGAGTTGGGTGGAGGAGTGAATCTGCTGCCCTACACTCCAAAATGGCACAAGGGGCGGGACCCTGTCACTATTACCTTTCTATCTAAGGAGCGTTTGTTTTTTTTTGTTTTTTTTTTTAATTGTATTACATCGTCTTTCTTTTCTTTTTTCCACTCTCTGTAGCATCTGTTTCCCAGTTTTTCAACCAGAAAAGAAGTGGAGAAGGAACAACTTTAGGGTTTCTGCTTGAAAATAAACATGTATTTAAAAAATGCAAAGATCATAAAAACATACAACATAAGTGCAAATAGATACCACCAACCGCCACACCCAAAAAACCATAACAACAGACTGTTCTGAGGCAAAGCTAGAAACAGGTTTATTTGGATTTGGATGGTATTCTGTACAAGGCATTTTGGAGAGTGTGTGTGTATGTGTGTGCGCGTGAGAGAGAGAGAGTGTGTTTGTGTGCGCGTGAGAGAGTGTGTGTGTGTGTGAGGGTTAAAGGGGGTGAAATTAGCAAGAGCGTCTTGAGCAGCAACAGGTGTAAAGACGGACAGCTGGGAGGGTGGGGTTCCTTGCAGGAGGGTGGGGAGAGGGGCGGATATTTATACTTCTTCCCAAAAGCAGCAGGAGGAGGCGGGACAGTCCCCTGGGCTTTTTCCTCTGCCTCCACTGCGCTGTCCCAAAACTGCAGCCTACAGAAGCTGTCCCTGGCTCCACCAGCAGAGGGCGCCAGCAAGGAATGTTCTCTGTCCTACTGAATGTTCTCCATCATTTTCAGCCATTCTGAAAGGTAGAGGGAAGAGGGGTAGGGAAATGATGGGAGAGAAAACACTGAGATGCTCAATCTACACATACATACATGCACATACACATGCTCACACACACAGTCTTACATAGACATGCAGACATAAGCATTCACTCACACATGCATTCACAGACCTGTTCATTCACAAATACACATACACTCATTTCATATTCATAATTTACATTCATAAAACATATAAGGACATGTATAGACATTAACACTAATTCACTCACTTGCACACACAGCCATTCATACACAGAGCACACTCTCAGACACACACACACTCAGACATACGCACACGGACACACAGTCAGAACCCCACTCACACATAGACTCATTGCACACATTCACAAACACACACACACTCAGACTTATAAACATGGAGCACACATTCATGTAAACAGATACACATGAGCATGTACACTCAGACATATACACACAGACACACACATGTGCACTTACACACTCACACAGACACACACACACGTGCGCACTTACACACACACACACACACACAAAATTATGGGTGTCTCTGGTCAGAGCCACCATCCAGTCCCTCTCCTGAAGAACCTACCCTTGAGAAGTCCTTCACGTTGTCACAAAGCATCCTCACACCTCTGCCAAAAACACTCCTTCTCACAAAACATCCTCATCTCTCAGCCAATAAAAATAAAAGGCAGTCCAGGTAATGACATATTCTTTAAGGTGGAAGGATGTCCCCCATAGCCACTGAAATCTCTTACAATAAGAGAGGGACAGCCCCAAGAGGTAGTGTAGCATTATTCCCTTAAGGGGCAGTGTAGATGAAATCCCCAAGGCTGTAATATAAACATTTTCCTCAAGGGGGCAGTGTAGAGGAAATTCCAAATGGTGCAGTGCAATCACATTCCTCTAGGGTACAGTGCTGAGAAAATCCCTGAGGGTGGAGTGAAATCCTATTCCTCTAGGGGGCAGTGTACATACAGGGCAACTATCCCTTGGGGACAGTATAAAAGTATTCCTCTGGAGGGCAGTGTGGAGGAAATCCCTCTAGGGGGCAGTGTTGGACCATTGCTGTTTAGAAGGCAGTGTACAAGTATTCATTTGGGGGCAGGATGTTTTCCACCTTGTTTTGGTGCTGGGCTCACAGCGGCTGATACAGCTATGCAGGCAATTCCCTGAACTTGTGAATGGTATAATCCTCTGCAATGATGAGCTTTCCCACCCCATGAAATTGTGTGTGTGTGTGTGTGTGTGTGTGTGAGAGAGAGAGAGTGAGAGCTGTGTGGCAGTGTGTGGGAAAGTGTGTGTATCAGACTGTGTGTGTGTGTGTATGAGACTATTTCTGTGACAGCGTATGTATGAGGTTGTGTCTCTCTCACCATCAAAGTCTATCTTGCCGTCGTTGTTTTTGTCTCCGTCTGCATACAGCTCATTGATTTCCTCATCTGACACTGGCTCCCCTGAGGATCTCAGGATCACTCCAAACTCCTCCCGGTCGATGAAGCCGTCCCCATTCCTGCAGGAGAAGGTAACGCTTTTAGCACGGCAACAGCTAAACTGCTCAAATCAGCTCAGCTACCAACGCGAAAAAATACACTTAACGTGCCAAAAATGACAGAAAGGAGGAAAGGGGAGGAATATAACCAGATTGGGGAGGGATGGGGGACAGAGAGAGAGAGAGAAGTGAGAGAGAGAAAGAGAGAGAGAGAGAGAGAGAGAGACAGTAGCACACCGCACAGAGCAGAAGCAGAGGTTGGCAGACATACGTGTCAAACACTCTGAAGAATTCAGCCAGCTCCTCCTCGCTCTTCCCGGCCTGGTCCTCCTTTAGCTGTTGGACCATCATGACCAAGAACTCCTCAAAGTCGATAGTGCCGCTGCCTTGGGGTGGGGTAGTGGGATGGGGTGGGGTGTGGGGTGGGGGACAGACAGACAAACAAACAGCCGACCCATTGGAATGAGCAGGAAATAAACTCACACCTATCTGTGGGTCAGGGAAGGGGTATATGTAATCACATCTAAACAATGGACTTCAGGCTGAAGCATTCAGTAATGACAGTAATGGAGGGGTACCAAAGTGAGTGCAGGCCAATAATGACCACATGGGGTCCGGACCCTGGTTTAACGTCTCATCTGACAGACAGCACCTCCTGCGGCACAGTATCCCCAGCGCTGTGCAGAGTGTCCTGGCAGCTGACCTTACCGTCCTCATCGACCTCCTCGATGATGGCGTCCAGCTCCTCTCTGGTGGGGTTTTGCCCCAGCATCCTCATCACCGTGCCCAGCTCCTTGGTGCTGATGTCACCGCCGCCGTCGGTGTCGAACATGTCGAAGGCAGCCTTGAACTCTGCGAGAACAGGGCGGAACAGCATTGTTCAGCAGGCCAGGCGCCACAGACGGCTGCTGTCATGCTTTATCTAATGCAGGTGCTTGGAGGAGCTGCATTACACCACATCATCGCTCTGGGCTCCGATCCCACAGCCCAGCCCCATGGCGCAACTACAGGGAAGGACTACATCATAATGAATACTTTGTGCATCATTTATTTGAAGTCCTCATCTGGTTATGGCTAAGAAGTTCATTTCACAGCTGTTTAGAATGTAGCCATTGCAGCTATGTAACTGCTGCGTTCTACTTGTTTGGGATTGATAGCGCATTACAGATTCAGTAACTTGGCTAGCGGGGCACTGATTTTGGTCTTTCTGCATTTTGCCACTTTCTGTTCCCTCCGGTGTCCGTTCCCTGCTAATAGCCAGCAGCGCTGTACTCAGTGTGAACGGCTCAAAAAACCACGCACTCACCAGCGATCATCTCCTCGCTCAGGAATGAGCGGGCGTCGGTCTGTGCGTCAGTGGGCTGACAGGGAGAGGAGGAGAGAGAGAGAGAGAGAGGCAGTCAGCTGTGAACGTTTCTGCGGTGGTCACATGGCCGTTGATTCCCCTAAAGATGCAGCTCCTTTTCTTGCACACAGGGGGGTTTCTCACATTTGATCCAGATTTGGAGCCTGATTATATTTGTAACAAGAGAGTTTATATTTTCCAGTTTCAGACCTATACAAGGGACATTGCTGCGGGTGGCAACCATACATACAGAAAGACAGACAGGCCAACAGACATACAGAGAGACAGACAGGCCAACAGACACACATTAAGACAGCTAGACAGAAATACAGGCCAACATTCAGACAGACACACTCAAACGTGTAGAAAAACATAAGGAAATAAAGAGACAGACAGACAGACAGACAGAGACACAGATGGACATGCTCCTGGAGGGATTAATGCAGGTGCAGTGAGTTATGAGGAGCTCAGAGACGCAGATCCTCAGATGAGAGACACGGGGGGTGAAGAATCTGTCATCACCTCATCTCAGCTACACATGCACACACGATCCACACATTCCTCACACACACACACACTCACACACACGCAAACGCACACAAACACACACACACACACGCATATACACACTCAGACATGCACAGTCCTCATATACCTCAAACACACACATACACACAAACAAACTGCAGGCAGCCTGCCTGCAAACACACACACGCACACTCACACACACACACACGCAAACACACACACGCACACTCACACGCAAACACACACACACACACGCACACTCAGACATACGTAAGCCAAGCATAAGACCAATGCATTTGTCACTGTGAGCATACCGAGTGTCCCACATCATCACTTGGCAAAAAAGTGCAATGGCCAGGCATTTCTTGCTCTTTATATCTCTGGATTGGAAACATCTGAGGAGATATGATAACGCTCTAAGCACGTCTGTCTTTAATTTCATATATAGAACGTCTTAAGTCTGGAATGGGAACACTTCTCCACGCATGATCTCATTCCATTTGCCAAAAATCGCTGTGCTACATAGAGCTTGGTCGATAAAGACATCATGCCGTGACTTTCTGTTTCTAACCACTAATCCATTATCGGGCTGGATCTGTCAACCTGCGTCTCTATGGCGCACGTGGACTACACGCTCGCGAGCGGCACTTCCTCGTTAGCGCTCAATTGCGAGAAAGTGTTTATGAATGAATGCGTTTCCACAGCCGCGCCTACGTAAGTGAAAACGAGGAGCACAGGGTTCAGAGCTTTGAATGTATTGGCTCCCAGTGGGCAGGCTGAACGGAAAATGCCGGGAGTGTCGAACTTTTCCGTGAGTTTATTTCTGAGAGGGGAAACCATGTCTGAAGGCTTAACTGTCATCTCCAGGGGAGCGAATTAAGTGCACGCGGATGTCTCAGGGCGAGTGCCCTCATTGGCTGAGATCCACCCACCTGTTCGCCTCCAGGGTGTTGATGATAGCCAACCACAGCTGAGGGCCCAGCTTGATGGATCTCCCGCCCCCCAAAATATACGTTCACCTGAGCCCCCTGATCAACCCTGCAAATCTATCCTCAACACCTCAACACCTCAACACACCCCTCCCCCCCACACACAGAATCCGGTCTAATCATGTTCCAGAAGAACCCAACCTAAAGCGTTCTCTTTCACTCTCTCAGTCACTCTTTCATTCTTTCACTCCATCATTTGCTAACATTCAGTCTTGCAGGCTACTCCTTTTTCTTTCTATGTAAATATAAATTTAATTAATTCTTTATTTCTTTCTGTCCGTCTTTCTGCCTGTCCTTCCTTTCACACAAAAGCAAACAGTAGCATCACATTGCCATAGTGAAACCATGAGATTACATCACACAAAACTGCAAGAGTATATCTCATTCTGTGCTTGCCACCCACATGCATGGAATACACATGGAATACACACATGGGAGCCACAAACCTGAGAAACGCCTAGAAAAACAGACAACCTTCATCACTGTTCACAGGTAACACCACATCGCCACCCAGGTGCATTCTGCTGCTGGTGAATATGTAATCAACCATTCCCACAGAAACAGGACCATTAGTGGGAAAATGTTTTATTTTATATATTAAATGTAATTTGTCGTATGTGAATATGGAGCATGGACTCAGTAAAAGCATTCACACTGTTGCTTTCTCCCTGTGTGCAGTCCCTACTTTGGCATGCAGATGTTGGTTACCTGCTGACAGTTTTCGTTTAATCGCTGACATGCTGATCATGTGACAATCCTCTCGCCCCTCTCCAGAGCTCAACAGCCTCTCACAAACCGCGCAAACCGACCACCAAAACCCATCTGCCCAGCAAGCCCCTCACAACGAGAACCTCTCATCGCATCTCAAACACAGAGCAGTCCTCCGATTCTAGCTTTTCCACCTCCCATTTCCCGCTGGCCAATAAATCCACTTCAAGCCTTAAATCCAGGTGTTGGGGGTCAAAGGGCGAGAGACAGAACTCCACCAGACAGCCAATGGCAGTGCCGTGAGGAGGAACTCCAGGGAAAACACAGGGTGCAGGTGTTTGTGTGTTTGTGTGTGCATGCGTGAGTTTGCAGGTGAGAATGGAGGGAACCTAAACAACCCAGCGAGCGCATCTGTTTGTCCAGCAGAGTGGAAAATGGGCAAAACAGACAGTTCTCACACCTCATTATTAAAAACTCTTTTCCTCACTTCAGGTAATCTTTAACAGCACCTGGTGTGAACCAGAGCTAATGGAGCAACGTCCACCCCACCCCCACCCCCCTGCCCCTCCTCCACACCCATCGCCACCAGCTCTTACCATGGTGCCGGCTACCGGAGGGAATCAAACCGCGGACAGAGAGAGAGACACACACAGGGAGAGCAGGGACTCCAATGGGCAGCCTGCAGAACTCCAGCTAAAGTCAGTCCAACCAAACCAGCCTGGTCCCCACACCCGGTTCCTTAATATGTACCCCCAAACCCTAGAGCGCTTTCCCAGAAAATACTCAGGATTGGGCAAGACCCCCCTGGGCATAGACCCCTCCTGACCAATCACAGACCTGCACAATGCCCCCCCCATCTAGTTTTTGGACCCCCCTCATTTCCCCATATTTAGCTAAGGACACCACTCCCTGTCTCAATGACATTTATTAAAAAAACACACAGCTCGAGACGTGGGGCAGGTTATTTTGGACATCATCCAGACAAGAAGCTGACAGTGAGACTCAGGGTCTCACAGAACCTATGACATCAGTGAGGAGGAGGGGGGGCAGGCAGGGGGCTGTGTAGGGTGGGGGGGTGAGGCCGGACGTGAGGAAGAATGATTTGCCCACCCACTTAGGGGTTTGAAAGACAGAGGCAGAAACAGGCCGGGACAGAATGACACAGAGAGCTACAGTCCTACAGCATGTTCAGTCTGCTCTGGTCACTTTGGCCCTGTCACCCTGCTGTATTTCAGCTGTTACCCGGCGATTCTGACCTGGTCAGTCTACAGCACATTAACCCTGACCCAGTCAATCTATTGCATGTTAACTCTGACCCATTCAGACTGCTCTGTTCTCTCTGCTGTGCCTGTCATGACCCGGTCAATTTGACCTGATTGAACTCTCCACTGTTATCAATGAACCTGAAAAATCTGAGCATCTCATGACCTAATCATAGAATATTTCCCTGCAGTCTTGTAGTGGCTGCCACAGATAAACTTTGGGCTCAAAAACTTCCAAAAAAAGATAAAAATAAAGAAAGTTTGGATCCCAAATTCTCATAGCCTGAACAACAATAAATAACAACAAGACAACAGAATGGCTGTTACAGAATGAAAGACAACCAGACCAGAACAAACGGAAACAGATACAGAACAAATAACAACTGGTCCAGAGTGCACAACAACCCACATAGAACAATTTACAGTTACACCAGATCAAACAACAAATCGGCACAGAATGAACAATGGTTGGACCAAAATGAAGAATAACTGGACCAGAACAAACAACAGATGCAGGACGACCTCCAATCGGAAGCAGAACGAACAGCAGCCTTGACTAAATGCGCACAAGGTTGTGCTCTGTTGGCAGGACTGCTGAAACCAGGGTAATTAAGGAAAGGAGAGACAAGGTATGCACACCTTCTATATGAAGAGGAAAGGTCTGATTCAGCTTTCACACTTTAACGAGTGCCTCCATTCTGTTGCCACCTGGAAAATCTGTATTCTGTCTCACAGTTATATTTCTCGTCTGTCTGATTTCTGAGGGCATGCTGTCAGGGAAAATCGGGGAGGATGTCTGGTAAAAACAGGATAATTGAAGGGCCTGTACTTCACAGTGCGCAGAAAAGTGCAGTCCATAAACACCAGATATTTCCAGCTCATTCAGGGCACTGAAAAAGCCAGGTCACAGCTTGAGTTTGTTCCTCCGTCTGTGGTTTTTCCCTGGAGGCGCCTGTCTAAGGATGGACGAAGGCCTAGCATTGACCAGAATTTGTCTTTCACGTGTTGTTTGACTTATAAACAAATGCTACAAATATTTGTTTTTTTATTTTATCCTATTCATAAACACAATATTGCACGTTGGGCAACCATGAAAATGACACAGACGAACCTGCTCTTGTGCATACTTGGATCTTGAATGAAAATTTGTGTATGTATCTGTAAGTGATGATGAGTCTTTAGGTAGCAACATGCTTCACTGTGGTAACATTTTTCTCTGACTGACTGTAACATAAAGCCAGGTTGGGTTCTGAATGAGAAACAATTTGCTTAGCTGCATAAGAAGAATACCAGTCCTGGGGGAAAAAGGTCCAATATACAGATATTTTCTCTATATTCATGTTTTAGAAATGCTTCAGGAGATATCTGGTATTCATTCTCCATACATGTTTTTATTTACAGAGCAACTCTGTCGGGAATCCATCCATCAGGTGCAGTGTAGGAAAATCACTGTGCAATTCAATGTTTCCACTGAGGCAAAGGGATGGAGGAAATGACCATGTATAATATCCAGAGTATCATAAGAATATATCATTTATAAAATTTAAATATCTGCATGTAATATTATAATATGTAATATTTGTCAGGTTATGGTGGACATTGGCAAAATAACAGAAAAGCGGCCATTATCATGTATAATGTCATACATTTGTCATTATAAATCATAAATATGTCATTATAAATCATAAATGTGTCATTATAAATCATAAATATGTCATTATAAATCATAAATGTGTCATGTCATTATGTCCCTGGATACCCACCGTTTTCACCTGGTGCCCTGGAGTGAAACGGCTTCATCAGCCACGTATTATATTATATTGCTCTGTATTGCAGTTCATCTGCTGGTCATGGACAGGACTCCAGATTCCAGCCTGAGGCTTAAGACCCTTACCCCCCCCCACCCCCCTACCACTCCACCCTCATCCCCCCTCTCTCCTGATTGGGTTTCTCTCAGTAATCCAGCACACTTGAGTTTCATTTGCTTTGCAAAATATATATACCCCCAAGTCATTACATGATACAACCACGGGATCCAAACACTCTCGGAACCCAGGTCTGTCATTTGGCAGAGTGGAGACACACAGACCTCTGTCTCATCTTACCTCTGGCTGGCTGTTGTTCCACCTGAACAAACCAAAACATTCCTCTAGCACAGGACCCGAGTCAGTGGTGTAACAAAATGAAAAAACGATTTACAGGACCTTGTTATTATATCAAAACCTCAAGGTTTCAGATCAAAAGACCTACATTTTGAATGCACACTTCTGAGTTTCATCGTACATATTAATTGCGGCGTAAGACATGCAAGCAGTTGAGCGTAAATATGTGCCACTTTTGTAGCGCTGGATCAGTGTGCTAGAACATTTTTCCATTTGTGTCAGATTCCATTTTTGATGCATTTTGTCTCTTTCTTGTGTATATAATGCATATAGCGCCTGGCAGAATGAGCACAGCTTGTGTTTCAGAGAGGTTAGTGATTAGAATGCTGTGGCACCATCCCTGTGGTTGCAGGTTTGCATCCTGAAAGCCTCAGCTGTCGCATCTCAAAAAAATAAAGTCAATTTTGGGAGTATGTTTTTGGTGAAAGCTGAGGTGGGAGGATGATGTAATTGGTTTGTTGAGTTTGTGTGGATGTTTTTCATTAAGGCTACGGCGGAGCTGGTGGGGAAGGGCCTTGTTGTGCATTGCGTAGCCTCCCTTCCTGCCCGCTCCTGAGAGACGTGTTTGGCTCCCCTGAGCGCACTGACTCAGGGCGTGGCCAGGCGGAGAGTGTGTGTTGACAGTGAGCTGGCCCACGTGGGATGATAAATCGGGTCGCCTGTCTTGACACATCTTTGAAAAATGATTGAGGAAAGACGCTAGCCATGCGGATCACGGCCCCAGCGAGGAGAGGCACCCCGAGCTCAGTCCTGCCCTTTTAAGGAAGCCGAGTTTTCGCCGTTTTTCTGGCCTGTGAAAGCGGTCCTCAGGCTCTGGCCTTTGTGCCCTGATCACATGACGGGCACATGCACGGTGGATAGTGTGCTCCGGAGCTTGGCCCTCTGAGCGCGCACTATGAGATGCGGCTCGTCCCGGGCAGTCGCAGGGATAACTCTGTCCCCAGTCTTAAATCTTAGGTGAACTAGAGTGGGCTCGGATCTCCCAGGAGGTCAGCTTTGTCCACAGCTTTGCTGATTTACAGCTTGGCGGCAGCTAATTGCATTATTTTTAGACAGCAGCTATCGCCGCGGCGATGACTGGGGGTGTGGATGATATGGGGGAAAGAAGGGGCAGCTGCATTTTTGAGGCCACTTTGCGTTATGTGTTCAAAGCACAGCTCTTAATGGGGCCATAAACATGTCCTGAAGAAGACCGGGAGCAGAGTGTGTGCTGGATCTCCATCCTAACCAGGCTCTCTCTGCTGAGAGGGAACACATGGGGCCCTCACACACAGCATGGGCCCTCACAAACACACCATAGAGTCCTCACACACACCATGGGGCCCCCACACACACACCATAGGGCCCCCTTACACACACCATAGGGCCCTCACATACACCATGGGGCCCACACACACACCATGGGGCCCACACACACACCATAGGGCCCTCACACACACCATGGGCCCCTCACACACACCATGGGGCCCACACACACCATAGGGCCCTCACACACACCATGGGGCCCTCACACACAGCATGGGCCTTCACACACACCATGGGGCCCACACACACCATAGGGCCCTCACACACT
Source organism: Albula glossodonta (assembly GCA_019788955.1). NCBI lineage: Eukaryota > Metazoa > Chordata > Actinopteri > Albuliformes > Albulidae > Albula > Albula glossodonta. Next base: position 643,819 of record JAFBMS010000172.1, on the reverse strand, counting down.
CCATGGGGCCCTCACACACAGCATGGGCCTTCACACACACCATGGGGCCCCAGTTTCCTTTCTATAGCATGTTTTCAATGGTGGTGAGTGGTGGAGTAGAGGTTACAATTGCAAGTTGTGTGTCAGAATCCCTCCCCATCCCACCCAAATTCTACACTCTCCTCCCAAACCTATGGGTGAGACCACACCCACAATCTCTCAGGCCCCACCCCTAAACCAATGACAATGGTGAGACCACACCCATAACATCTTAGGTCCCACCCTTAATCCAATGACAACTGGAGGACCACACCCACAACATATCAGGCTCCACCCCTAAAGCAAACTTTTGTTTTGATGTGAGGTACAAACATGACTACATCTGATTGGTTATTTAACCCCCTCTTTACTTCTTATGTCTCTCTTGGCACACCTTTCTGAGCCTGCCTGCACCTGAATATGTTTTCCTCCTCCTGTCTCAGGTTACATCCCCTCAGAGTATGACAGATAAGTATGTGAGGGTATGTGTGTGTGAGTGCCAGTGAGTGTGTGCGTGTGAATGCATCCAGGACACTGTTTACTTTCCCAAGTATCAGGACAGCAGAGTGTGTATAAAGTATTGCCATGGCAACCCCCCTTCCCAAACCCCTGCTCTAATTCTATTTGATTGACAGCCTCAGCTGGTCTTTCATCCTTCCTCCCTCCTCCCCCTCTTCCTTATTCCTCCTCCTCCTTTCTTCACTCTATTCTTAGGCATTCCCAAAAAGAGCAGCTGGGCCTTGGAGGCCAAGCTGAAACCAACCCAACTAAATAAGGAGAAAGGAGTAAGACCACCTTCCTGCAACCCAGGCCCCGCCCATGACTCCAGTGCCCACAATGAGGTCACCTCCTCAACTCATCAGGCCCAGCCCACTTACCACAGGCAACAGTGCGATTGGCCCCCTCTAGCCATCAGGTTCTGTCCTTAAGCAGTGGGACCACCCCCTGCTCTTCAGGCCCTGCCCACCACACCCATTGCAAAGGCCCCACCCTCACATCAGTGCCAAACGATCAGGAACCAATCAGGAACCCCTCCCCATCCCACCCAAATTCTACACTCTCCTCCCAAACGTATGGATGAGACCACACCCACAATCTCTCAGGCCCCACCCCTAAACCAATGACAATGGTGAGACCACACCCACAACATATCAGGCCCCACCCCTAATCCAATGACAACTGGAGGACCACACCCACAACATATCAGGCTCCACCCCTAATCCAATGACAACTGTGAGACCACACCCACAACATCTCAGGCTCCACCCCTAAACCAATGCCAACTGCTTGATGGCCACTAACCGGCTCAGGCTAGTATAAATAAAGAGCACCATGTGACTCTCACTACTGACGCATGGGGTTGGCTAAAGGTCAGGGAGAAGCGCTGACATCACCGCCCATCAAGGCCTTCACAAACAGTTTCTCAGATACACATACAGCAGCATCTGAGAGCCAGGAGCCTCACCACAACAAGCGGGAAACTGAGGAGGAAAGAGGGGGAGGGGGAAGGAGACAGAAAGAGGGGGCAGGGGAGAGAGAGGTGGAGAGAGAGAAAGAGGGGGAAGAAGAGAGAGAGACGCTGAAAGAAGGAACAGGCAGCTGAGCTGGCATTTGTTCACAGATTTAGAAACATCATCCTGTTAGCTCCTCATACACTATGAGGAATGTATGCTTAACTTCTTAAACATGACTCATTATATTTTCAGAGATTCATAATTTTACATGGGCCCCAATGATGGGTATGCTGGGTGGACGAGACTAAAATGTGACAACTATATTTCAATTAAGAATTTAAATTATTTATTTTTACATATATTTACTCATTCTATGTTACAGTATAAACCATATGTCTGTAAAAATCATTACATGAACCAGAGCTTGATGTAGTTGTGGAGGGGAGGCAGAACATGGGAGCAGGGTATCGGGTGAGTCTGTGGAATCTGTCGGTGCTATGGCAGACACAGTGAACAGGCCGCAGCTGTCACCAGGACCGTCTCCGGCAGTAAATTTCCTCTCTCCCTTTAAAGCACTTCATTCAAAGAGCTCAGTAACGGCAACAGAGCGTTTTGAGAGACATCAGGGGCAAATTTGTTCATTCAAATATAATGTATTCATATATTATATTCTTTTAAAACAAAATCACTTTTTTATATCATGGGGTGTTTGAATTACATAAATACAGTTAACAGTGAAAAACATCAAAACCATAAATCAGTTATTTATGTTTTGAAAATTGTAATAAATAAATCGAATATATAATCCAGCAATGATGTCATCCTCTGCCAGAGTATGTATTCAGAAATAAGGAGCAACTGAACATCTCTAAAATACAGACCCAAGGTCACTCTGTGCAATAAAGGGCATTTTATTTGTTTCAGAATAAACCTCTCAGAGAGAAATACAGCACTGAGATTCATTCACGTAGACTGGGCTGTTCCCTGAGTCCTCCAAAAGAGGGAGAGAGAAACCTCGCTTTTGTTCCTCTCAGGACAGGGGTAAGAGCCAGGGGTGCAGCAGAGAGAGGAGTGTCAGCCCCAGAGGGGTGCTGCACCTGCCTCTCCTCTCCTCACCACGACGACACTAAGTGAGGGTCAGACTGGCACATGTGACCCCCTGAGGAACTGAGGACTCTGAGGGAGAAGGCAAACAAAAACGAGACAGAAACAGCAAAGAGGCAAAGAAGAGAACAAACTCCTCACAGCGGAATATTCTCCATTCACAGCTGTAGGAAATAGCCCGAACAATGACAGAAAGCACACATTCCCAATCACTACCTGTACAAATCACCCTGTACTGAACCTCCCTCACCTGAGCCACAGAAGATAAAATAACTGTAATGTGGGTAAGTGCTAAATGAAACGTCATCATATTGTCACATGGCAGGGATGGGTGACTGTATTGCTGGAGAGCATGCAGGTGTATGTTACCTTGCTCGGTTAGCTAGCATGCAGGTGTGTGTTGCCTTGCTCGGTTAGCTAGCATGCAGGTGTGTGTTGCCTTGCTCGGTTAGCTAGCATGCAGGTGTGTGTTGCCTTGCTCGGTTAGCTAGCATGCAGGTGTGTGTTGCCTTGCTCGGTTAGCTCGCATGCAGGTGTGTGTTGCCTTGCTCGGTTAGCTAGCTGACTGTATTCCCATAAGCCTGTTCATCCATCGATCACAGCACAGTTATTTGCCTCATACAGGGGCACAGGAAAGGTCGGCTGCTGTTTGTGAGCTTATCATGAAATGTAGCAAAATGCCCAAACATGCAAAGACATGAGCCAATGACATAATCAGTAATAGAGAGTGGTGTGAGATGGAGAAACAGATGCGGTTCGCCTTCTTTATCCGTGTCATATAGCACTAAGGCAACGTCTGGCCTCTTGCTTCCTATGCAGATTTAGATGAGTATTAACTTATTAATAAGGCAACGTCTGGCCTCTTGCTTCCTATGCAGATTTAGGTGATTATTAACTTATTAATAAGGCAACGTCTGGCCTCTCGCTTCCTATGCAGATTTAGATGAGTATTAACTTATTAATAAGGCAACGTCTGGCCTCTCGCTTCCTATGCAGATTTAGATGAGTATTAACTTATTAATAATTACGTGATTTATTACCTCAGTGTTTTGGTGATGCTGCATATATACTCTGGGTACTGGTCTGGGTGTTCTGTTAGCCAGGCCTGACGCTATTGCTCACATTAATAAAGGTAAGGCACTTATGCTCTCCTGCTTTGGTAAGTCACTCTGGATAAGGGCACCTGCTAAATGACCTTAGCGTAGCGTAATGCGCTGTAATCACAGTCTCTGTCTGACTTTGCTGCATGTCTGAGCCCTCTGTGGCCAGGGAGTGCTTGCTGTAGTCGCCATCCCTCTCAGAGGTTTGTTGTCCATGGCTCTGGCTGCGCAGGTATGCGCAGCTGTGCGCAGATCTGTGCAGGTGCGCTCGGGCCTTTGTCCTGCTCAGATGCCCAAGGTGGTGAGCGATCCGGAGCTGCTGATCTTCTTAAACCTGTTTGCCGCTGCTATGGCGATGTAGTTTTTCTGTCAGGTGATCCAGACCCAGAGAAAAGGGAAAGTCAGTCATTTAGAGTGAAAGGCCAATCAGCAGAGGAGGAAAAGGAGGGTGTGTGAGTAGTTATGAATGTGGGGTTTGGTCAGTAGTTTTAAAGTTTTCCCGGGGTCAGTCTGTAGTGCATTGGGTCAGTAGTTTGGGATCCAGGGGACAGTCTGTAGAGCAGTGAGTCAGTAATTTGGGATTCAGAGGTCAGTCTGTAGAGCGGAGGGTTAGAAGTGTGATTCAGGAGTCAGTCTGTAGAGTATAGGGTCAGTAGTTTGGGATGCAGGGGTCAGTCTGTAGAGCAGAGGGTCAGTAGTTTGGGACACAGTGTCAGTCTGTAGAGCATTGGGTCAGTAGTTTATGATTCAGGGGTCAGTCTGTAGTGCATTGGGTCAGTAGTCTATGATTCAGGGGTCAGTCTGTAGTGCATTGGGTCACTAATTTATGATTTAGTGGCCAGTCTGTAGAGCATTGGGTCAGTAGATTGGGACACAGTGGTCAGTCTGTAGTGCATTGGGTCAGTAGTTTATGATTCAGGGGTCAGTCTGTAGTGCACTGGGTCAGTAGCCCAGGCTCTCTGGCTCACCTTCCACAGGCGCTTGGCCATGTACTTCCTCAGCTGCACCTGGGACTTGAGCAGAACGTTGCTGCGCTTGGCTCTCTCCCTGATGCTGTGGAGCCAGGGATGCTTCAGGCACTGCGTCGCGCTCAGACGGCCACTGCAACACAGCCAATGGCACCTCATCCTCATTCATTCCATTACAGTCATTTAGCTTTTATCCAAAGGAACTTACAGCTGATTATGCTCGCCAAGGGCCAATCCCCCCTGAGAGCAATGTGGGGTTAAGGGCCTTGCTCAAGGGCCCAACAGCAATGGTCCCAGTCAAGACCCTCAAGGGTCCCAGTCATGTACCTTAGCCACTAGACAACAGGCTGACAGGCATTAGGAAAGGCTCTCAGCCAATTGGATCACACATACATTTGGGTCTGCCAGTAGGATTGCATGCTCAGAGTACCCTTGAGGAGGTCCCGCCCCAGCCCCTCTATCCCTTATGCAAATAGGACTTATACTGTAAAGTAAATATTTTGAAAATTTGATGTTCATTATATTTCACAGCAGTGTCAAAAATTTCAAAGCAGCTTTTTATTACTTCCCCATTTGTTGTAAATGGCTGCAGAATCTTTCCTGTGCTTAAAAATATATTTTATTTGAGTTTATTTCAGTCCATTTAATTTCCATGAAGATGACCTCACTCTCACCTCCTCTCCCGGATCAGTAGGTTGGAGATGAAGTCTTTGGCTTCTGGGGAGACATGCTCAAACCCCTCCTGGTCAAAGTACCAGTTGACGGCGAGGACGTTGTTGAGTGTCTGGCTGTCGTCGTCTCCCAGGAAGGGCGACAGGCCACTGAGTCTGTCGGGGGACACAAAATGTACTTTACATATGAGAATGTCTACAGATATCTGGAGCTCCAACTGCATCCCAGGACTAACTGTTGGTTGATACGACTGACGACGGCCATGGGTGTTGGTGGCAGTTGGTGGCAGTTGGTGTCATGGCAACGCCCATGTCTCACATGGTGTACTTAGGCCAATAGGAGCAGTTAGGTGACTCACAGCATGTAGGTGATGACCCCCACTGTCCACATATCTGTGGGGAAGGACACAAAGTCAAAGTTGACGATCTCAGGAGCAAGAAACTCAGGAGTCCCGAACGAAACTCGAAGTTTCTCTCGAGGCTTATATCTGTAGACAGAGACAAGAAAGAAACAAGAGACAGAAAATAATTCATAATAATTAATCTCAATGAAGTCAACTACATTACCAATGAGGCGTATACAAATAACATTACTTTGAATAGAAAATGTGCATTCACTGTGTCACATGACTAACGGCTAATGGGATACATTTTATTTGAATGTATTTTGTTGATTTTGTATTTAGTTGCACCATAAAGAGAAACATATAAGGGAAACTGTACAGATGCTGTATGTTGAAGAAGTTTCCTTTATATTTCTGAGTGGATAGCTGCTCATGACTGACTGAAAGCATGCTGCAGGCACACCACACACACAGAGGAAGGTAAAGACACACCACCTCCTGGCCAGGCCGAAGTCGATAATCTTCACCTGGTGCCCACTGCGATTCACACAGAGGATGTTCTCGGGCTGCAGGTCAAACAGTGCACAGAAACAGTTTGGTTATCAGGTTGTCTTTGTTACACACAACCCCAAATGCACACACATATGTGTACATATGCACACATCGATAAGTGCGTGTAAATATAGATATAGATATATAGATATATAGAAATATAAATCTGCTCACACGATGTATACACCAATGCACACACATAAATACACAAACACTCATAAATGCACACATATATAGCCACACACCCTTACACACACACACACACACACACCCCTACACACACACACACACACACACACACACTTACATGCACACCCATATGCAATATGCTCACTCCCACATGCATGTGCACACACACACACACACAGGTGCGCAAGCCTCACCTTGAGGTCCAGGTGCAGCACATACATTTGGTGCATGTACTGTATACCCTCACAGATCTGCTTCACAAAGATCATGGCGTCTAGCTCAGTGAGAGGAAAGCTTTCATCCAAAATCCTCTCAAACAGCTCTCCACCCTCCACACTGCAGAGCACAGAGACACACTGTACCCCAAAACAATACTGTACCCCAAAAACAGCTCTCCCCTTACATACTGCAGAGCACAGAGACACACTGTACCCCAAAACAATACTGTACCCCAAAAACACCTCTACCTCTTCCATACTGCAGAGCACAGACACACACTGTACCCCAAAATCATACTATAACCCAAACCAGCTCTGCCCCTTGCACACTGCAGAGCATTTCATAGTTAGAGTAGAGTAGAGTAAGCATTGGTACTGTGTTAGTATCTCAGGATGTGTGTTGTGTTTTTGCTGGGATGGATCCGGGCCAGAGCACTCACTACTCCATGATCAGCACGGTCTGGTTCTTGGCCTCATAGGCATCGAACAGCTGGATGATGTTGGGGTGGCTGAGCTGATTCATCACCTGGATCTCATTAACAGCCATGTCCTGCACAAGATACACACCAATCCACGCACACACACACACACACACACACACACACGCACACACGCATGCACACACGCACACATATACATAAACATATGCGTGCACACACACATGCACACATACATATACACACACGCGCACACACAAACACACATATACATAAACATATGCGCGCACACACACATGCACACACACACACATGCACACACAATCATACAAGGTCAGTTTACTCTTAGCTTGCCAGCTCTTCATAAATTCAAAAGATTGAAAATGTCTGATACCTTGAAAAACCTGGCATAAATTAAAATGCATAAACAAGCACATGTAAGCAGGTCCATGAAACTCTCACACATACACACATATAATGTATACTCATACTCACACACACACACACATTAAAGCGTGAGCACACATATCTACAGGTAGCAGGTGTGTTAGACACTCACAGACACCTTCTCTTTGGCGCTCCGTGTTGAAATGATCTTTGCGGCCAGCTTCAGCCCAGATGTCTTCTCTGTGCACCTGTGCACAGTGCCAAACCGACCCCTGAAACAGCAGCGCATCCTCAAGGTCACCAGCAGAGACACCGTCATTCCCCAATCTCACCACTAGGGGTGCAGTCCAGCTGTGCATTCTAAACTCTGCACTCCCAGGACTTCAACAACAGTTTTGTTTTGTTTAGGCAACGGAACTGGTGTTCACTTCGAATTCAAACATAGAGCATTGTGTGATTATTGCAGGATCAGGGTCCAAAACTGACCTTTTACACAGTATAACAGTTTCACATGTGAGAAAAATTGAGGAAAAATAGGGTATTTTGTGAGAGTATGTGTGAATGATATAATATGTGCAGTCAAACCAGAATAAATGCTGTGGAGTTCAGCATGAGTTGAGCCTTGGTATATTTTATAAAGTGGTATTTTCAGACTTTGGAAGAAGATTTGGCTGCTGCATGACTGCTGAAACATTCCACCACTAGGGGGTGTTAGTAGAGATGAGCAAAACATGAGCTCATATGGTGAATTTGAGATAGCGCTCTCAGATAGAGGGCTAAGTAGATTTCAAGGTGGTTGTGGTTGCCCCCACCCCAACGGGAGTGCCTCTTACCCCCCCAGGACCTCGCGGGTGTTGATTATGTAAGAGTCGCAGGGCTGGCTGGGCCGCAGGGACACCACATGATGGGGGAAGGGTGCAGGGCGGGGGGGATCGTCATCTAAGGCAGAAAGGAAGAGAGGTGCTCTGTCAGTGAGCTGTAGTTCCCAAGTCTCTCCACCAGGGGGAAGTATTGTGATTGAGCTGCCATCACATCAATACACACACTGTATTGCACCATCGATTTGACACACCTACTGAATAACTGACTAAGCTGGTGATTTAACAAACACATTGTGCTGTTTTATAGCTTGGATTTTTACTTGCATAAAATGGCACGGTGCCGTACTCAGACAAACTACGGTTGAGTTCCCCGCCCTCACAACCCTAGCCACACTGTTATCTGGTGGTGACAGCAGGCATGCTTGTCACCTGCGGCAAAAACACTGCTTACTGCTGAATAATACACCCATTATGTGTCCCCTTATGTCACATTAAACGTGCCTGCAGTCTGGGCTAGCACCCCACACGCACATCATATGGTGTGAACTTAACTACTGCGGTGGCACAAAACTACAACCTGGTAGCTTTGGCCTCGCGATCTGAACACACATAATGAGTATAAATGAGAGATTAGGCCCTACTAACAGCCCCTACGGTGTGAATGCAAACGGTAGCACTTTCAGTTTAATAGTGGATTGTACAGGTTTTCATCTTCACATTTAGGTAGTACGCATTCACATGTTATCTTCCTTGACTCAGACAGATTACAGTTCTGAAAAAAATCCACTTTCACAACACGGAATTTGTCAAGCACTGGACTCAAGAGCACAACAGCACTGTCCCTTGAGGAAAACAAATCTCCACCTACGTTCTAAAGATTTAAGCCCAGCTCCAAAACCATTACAGCACACCTTAACTCTCTCCCCGTCATCTTCAGTGCCATCATTAAACACCATTTATCTGTTTATTACCGAGCCTCTTGCCTAAAGCAGGATGGGGGTTACCCACAATCCCGTGCAGCTGACCCATCAAACGGGTTTCCATTCTGGGCCTGTCGAGCAGCTGAGAGCTGGGGGGGGGCTAGAAATGGAAGCTTGTGTGATGAGGGGCGGAGGTTGTGACGTGCCCCCCCCCCCCCCCCCAAACACACCCCCCCGGTTAAAGGATTAGCGGAGCTGGAAGGCAGGTCATCTCTCATTCCCCAGGGATTAATGAAGCGGCTCTGGTGCCCGCGGGCAAAGGCCCCACTTTCCACCTGAACTTGCCCCAGACGCAGTAACCTCAGCGGGGACACACAGACCAGCCTGGCTCTGGCCGTGTTGAGTGTTGTGTCTTCACACGGAGAAAACAGGGAAGGCGGAAAATAAACGCCATTCTGGAGCCAAAATGGATCCCAAATCCCCCCTCCAGCATTATTTTAAACTGAAACTGTGCCACTGCCGCTTTGCTGACTGAAGCACACGGTCCCGGTTTTCACAATGCTCCTGGCCAGTCCAGCAGAAGCATACAAATCCTCCCTCAAAAGGACATTTAACTACATCTCAATACAAAATTAGAAAAAAATGAGGTTGACAAAATTACCTGTTGCTGCCCTTTCTATAAAAACGCACAACCTATCTTGGGAAGTGACTTAATGCTCTTGAGAACCATTTTACAGTAGTCAGATTACGCTGTTACCCAGTATTTTGTGGCAGACGATGGGCGAGGATTTGGGGGTGCCCTGGGCTGCGGTGATGTCCGGTGCTGGGCTGACTTTGATCTGGATTCCGGCGGCGACAGACGGCTTCACAGCTGTGACTGGGGCAACCGCAGCTATACTGCCCCTCTTCCCCAGAGGGGGCGCCACTGAGCTGGGAGGCTTGGGTTGAAGACTGCCTTCTGAATCCTGAATCCTGGAGAGTAAAGTATGTGCAGGTCAAACACAAGTCTTTCAAAAATACATATTTTATACACTTTGGCAGTGGATATGAGTCAACTTGTAACTCCTCCAAATTCTTGAAAAATGTACTGTCATATGAGATGATTTACATTCTGAATATTAGTCAAAATAGCTCTTACTTTGAAAATTACAGTACTGTGCAGGAATTGTACTGAATTGTACTGATGCCAAAAGAGATAAAATAATTGTCTGGTTATTCCTGTCACATGATCAAAGAGCTAGGGAGCACAGTGAGAGTCTGCACTTTAAACAGACAGCGCCCTTTTTTTGGGCCTGATCACAAAAGTGATGCGTGCGCAGAGTGATCAGTGCAGCTGCCAGAGGCTCGCAGTAAAAGAACTATTCACGGGTCACACGGGTGCAGCATGTGGGTGTCAAACTCAGATCCTGGAGGGCCGCGGTGTCCGCCAGCCTTTGTGATTTAGTTTCAGTCAACAGGTAATGCAGGGCTCAGAGACAAGGGTCATGGGCTCTTTAGCCAGTCAGTGACTTCAGTTATTCATGCCTCCCCAGGACTGGTGCCTGACACTGCTGATGTAGAGGCTGTCATGCCCTCCCTGTGTTCAGGCCAGAAGGAGTGCAGAGCTGGGTACTGCAGCTGACCGCCTCCTGGCTACCATTGCTTACAGCCTCATTAGTCAGGCACCTGACAAACCACTATCTCCTTTCTGGCATAACGCCATCCAACTTCAGGGATGTTCCGTGTTAATAAATCAGTAGACAGTTGTCACTTCTGAGTAAAGACGAACGTGTTTACGCAGGACCTGAATTGGAAGTGGCTAATCAGAGCTGGAGAAATTCTCTGGTGCTTCTTCCCGAAAAAATGTCGGCAGTGGCAAACTTTTCTGGGCCAGCCAAATGCCAGATCCGCCCCCAGAAATCTTAGGGCAGTAATACGCTTACAAATGACCTCTGCTGAGATAATCAGTGCATGTTTCCCTGCAGTGCGGTTGTTAGGTGTGCAGACTGGTCAGAGTCCGGTTGTTAGGTGTGCAGACTCACCTTTGCAGGGAGACGGGGCAGCTGTGCACGTGCCGGAGCGTTGGGCTGTCTGTGGTTGCCGTGGGAACCATCACCCCAAGCAACTTGTTTGGTGCGAGGCTGAAAGTCGCCTTGCCACCCGTCGTGGGTGGGGTCACCGCCAACATGTCCGGGGATGGAGGTGGTGGGGGTGGGGGTGGGGGTGTGGGCAGTGTTGCCTTGGCGACCCCTTGTCCTGGGAGTTGTAAAGGCGATGGAGCTCCTGATTGGCCTATCCCAGCTTGCTGCTCTTTGGCCACTCCTACACCAGGGTTAGCCGTGGTTTTGCTGGAATCCCCACGATCGTCCCTCACTGCCCCTTTGCCCTCACCAGTCTGCAGGGGGGGCTTGTGACCCGCTGGCTCTGGCTTTGGGGGGGCTGCTTTATGCGGTGACCCCTTGGAGCTGAGTGAAGGCATGGGAGGTGCAGAGGGGGCTGCAGTGATACCTTTGGGCTCTGACTCTCCAGCAAGTGGAGGACTGAGCGGTTTAATTAAGCTCTCTGCTTTATCCTTCTTCGCCTCATCCTTTACCTGGGCTGGCACACCTGCACAACAGACAGAATAGCCAGAAACCTGTGTTACCCATCAGGGTCCTGTACAGCCCATCAGACACCTACATTACCCATCATCCCCCTGGACTATCCTCCTCATGCACTACCAATAAGCCCCAGGAACTATCTGCTTTATATTCCGCATCTACTGCCTACATTACCCATCATCCCCCTGAACTATCCTCCTCATGCACTACCAATAAGCCCCAGGAACTATCTGCTTTATATTCCCCATCTACTGCCTACATTACCCATCATCCCCCTGAACTATCCTCTTCATGCACTGCCAATAAGCCCCAGGATCTCCAAACGTTTTACATGAGCTTTAAAGCCATCTATTTCTGTCCTCAGCTGATGGGTTATTTGGGTCATGTAAAACTTGAAGGAGAACATGAAGGTGTTTTACCAAACTAGCTTTTGTTTTGGTGAATATATTTTTACTTTTCTTGAAGGCTCACTCCATCTGCAGACGTTTTTTTTTATAAATGTGCTGTATTTACCCTTTTGGAGAGCCACAAAGACATTCTGCTGTTTCAGGGGCTGGGTTCTTTTCACAATCCCCTCCTGAACAGACCAATCAGAAGAGAGACAGATACAGATCAGCCTTCAGTGCGCTAACGGGCCGAAAACCAACCATGTTAAATATCTGCACAATGTCTCTCAGTTGTATAAATCCTACTATGGTGACAGTTGCCACTGGTTACCATAGAACACCGTAATGCTAACAGTTCTATTTGTCCCTACTTCCATGTCATTATAAATAACGGTCACATTCAAATTTGAAAGGAAATAAACTGACACAGTCGAATGTGTTTATTGCATTAGTTGCTAGAAAGGGTACTAATATATGTGAAGGTATTTAGCTGACACATTCTGCAAAGCCTGAAGCCAAGATTTCCTGAAGCTAATCTGGGCTATAGCTGCACCGGTGCTGTACATTTGGAGTAGAAGCAACACCATAACAGTCAAATATAGAGGAAATAAAATATTGCACACATGAGTAAAAAAACATGAGACCAAATCAAACCATTTGAGCTGAGGGTGCTAAAACACAAGTTTCACTTTCAATGTCTACAAAACTGTTACAAAAAATCTGCACAATAATTTTCAGCCTAGAACTGCTGAAAAATGTATGGTTTTCAAAATTAACAATAAAAAAATTTAAAATATAGCCTAAAATCAAGGACTGGTGTGTGGTACCTTTGCTGCCCCAAAGGGACTTTTGGCAGGAGACGGGGCCCTGAAGAATAGAGATTTCTCAGGTGTAGCCCCTTCACGATTAGGCGTAGCTCCACCCTGACAGGAAAGTGTGGCCCCGCCCTCACGATTAGGTGCAGCTTCTCCCTTATGTGTAGGTGTGGCTCCGGCATCAGGATTGGATGTGGCCCCACCCACACGATTAGGTGTAGTTCCACCCTTGTGGTCGGGTGTAGCTCCACCCCGATGGGTTGGTGTGGCCCCACCCACACAATTAGGTGTAGCTCCACCATCTTGAGTCATACCCAGTACCAGCCTCTCCAAGGCATCGAGACGTTGGGCTTGGGCGGTTAGCATGCTCACCACCGCCTCCTGCTGGCCAGCATGCAGACCACAGGCACTGCAGTGAGGGCAGCCCGCCGGCCGTGGGTTGGACAGCAGCGAGTCCAGTTTGCGCCCCAGGATGTCCAGCTTGGCCTCCAGGGCCACCAGGCCCCTGAGCGGGGCCCCCATGGTTCCCATGACAACAGCAGAGTCCGGCGAGGCTGAGAGACACGCTCCCCCAGCTACGCAGAAAAAGAGACGGGACCCGGTGAGGCAAACCCAAAATCAGCTCTACACAATATCCTCAGAGCAGAGAAGCACACACATACACACACACACACACACAAACACACACACACACACACACACACACACACACACACACACACACACAAACAAATAATGCAATCACAAGCATGTGGGATCTAAATACAAACGCATACAAACAGTATATACACATTGAAAAATACCAACGCACACACATGCACGTTCAGAACAAACACAGATGACCCATTCATACGCATATCCATGAACGAACAGACGTACACACACACATACAGAACATACACATGACAAAGTCACACACACACATGCGCCTTACATCGTTCTCCTCTGATTGAGAGCAGCTTCTCCACGCTTGGGTCCACCTGTAGCACAGTCAGCGGGCAGCCCAGCCACAGGGATTCAGAGCACAGCACCTACATCAGAGAGCCCGGGGGAGCGATGGGGGGGTGCGCAGCCTGCCAGATTCTTCCTTTATCTCTCTCAACCACAGCTCCAAATAGAAGCCCAAATGTGTGTGCGTTGGGGGCGAGGGGGTCATTAATGTTCCCCGATAACAGAGGCATGTGAGGCAGCTGCTGGGACGTCAGACGCTTTGGGACAAAGAACATGCACACAAACTCTCTCACAAGCACAAAAATACACACATATACTGTTACAGGGAAAGCACATGCATATGCACATGCATACACTTATACAAACAGATGCCTACTAATTCTCTAAAACCAACAAAAAAAAAACACAAGAAATGAAGTGCAAAAACACAAATTATACATGATAGACACAGAGATACACACACAGGGAGATATTATCTTACTTGTCTGAAAAGGTCACATACATACAGACTCCCATATGTATTTGCCACTCATTGGTGGTCTGTAGGTGCAGTTTTCATTTGGTCCAACAGAGAGCTGCCATGCTGCCTGTTGGATCTTTACCTCTGGCCAATCAGAATCATGAATGGACCAACATCTGCATGTGTAAATTCAGCTCCATCAAGCGCAAGTCTCTCTCACCTGCATGGCCCATCACAGAGCACATAGACAGGCTTCAAGAACGCAGCGAGGACCAGAGCAGATTAGAGGGAAATCGCTGATTATTATGGGTTATAACCAGCCAGCTGCTAAGCCAATGAATTTGACACGACCCCCCACCCAATTCCACAAAAGGGGAATCAGGATATTTCAGAAACGCTTTTTATGTGTAATATTGAATGTATTTGACATTTTTTTGATGGACTCCAGTGGAGCTACTTGTCATGAAAAAGAACCCAAATTGTTTACTGAAAAGAAACGAATACCCTGAACTTAATGAAAGATATGTTGATTCAGTAAGAGCCCAATTTCATGTTTAATGTTATGAATTGCACCTCTGGTGAAATAAAAACCATCTGGTTTACTCTTCCTTAATCCCTTATTGGGATTATTGTAATTCTTAATGCCTTATTTTGTGCTTGATTGACACTTGTCTGTATACCCACACATCAATGACATCACTATTCAGACATGTTACACTTGTGTTAAATAGTGTTGCGCTGATGCTCACTGTGAGTGTCTGAGAAAGGCTCAACATTAGTCACCTAACTTAGATGTGTGTGGGTGTACGGGTGTGTGTAAGTAGGTGTAGGTGTGTCTGTGTGTGTGTGTGTGTGTTGGGAGAGGGGTCCTCTCCCAACAGAGTCGTCTTCATAAAGGTGATGAAGTTTCGAAGTCCCCAAATCCCAGTGTCACATGATGAGAGGCCAGCAGGGCTCACAGTAGCCCTAAACCCAAAGCCTGTTGATCAAACTGTAATTCCTGTGGATCTGAGTTCTGGCAGTAATGCTTCCACACCCAGCTCTCACACTTCATCGCTGGACTGAATTAGAGCCTCAAACCTGTTAATATAAGCAGTATCTGACAGCGCCGGCGAGTGCTGGGACACCAGACTCACAGCTGTGCGCCTGACCGGCTTCCCGCTAAGATGTGGTTTAATTGGTCCATTTATGGAGGAAGAGCTTTGCTAATAAACCAGCAGCCAGTTCTGACAAATGATAAAATGTCATGAGTCAACTAATCAACTGTCATTTATCTGAGAGCACAATGAAGATTGAAGGATGTTCAGGCCAAAAAAAGCTAAGCGCTATCAGGATGCTCCATCAGACCTTACATGAGCCCCCTGGTCTCCACCATCAGAACCAGCAAAGCTTCACAGAGGCATGGCATTTCCACAAAGCATGATGGGAAATGGTGTGAAGTCTGCCAGAGAAACAAGAAGTCTAGTATGCAGGCCATGCACCAGACTACACCTCCCATAGGCCCCACTGTTGAAATGTTTTTCCTCTTGCATGCGTTTGGGGAAAGCACTCAATTTTTTTCCCCCCTTTATCCCACCCAAACTCAGCTGCAAGGCTGCACAAGCCACCAGAAGGTCCTAAGAAGTCACATTAATACCCACCGTTACTGAAGGTACTATTGCTGTTGGTATGGATGTAAATTACGGATCTCTGTTCCTCAGCTGACATTTACACATTTTCTGGTGTCATCAAACTAAAATCAAAGATCCCAGTCTTTTTTACTAGGCAGTTAGATCGGTGAAATTGTTTATCATACAAGACGACCAATCCAGGGTCATTCCCCGCCCCCCCCCATAAACATATCCACAGTAGTGAGAGGTATCAGTGATCTGAGATTAGCACTTGTGCTGAGATGCTGTGTTGATATGGAGCCTGTTCTTCAACGGCTACATAATGGAGCCTAATGCAGGCTTCTCATCTCTCTGCCAAGCTTTCAGGCAGCTGTAGGGTAGCGGAGGATCACTGTCCATTATCGTTGGATCGCAGGGTCAAATCCCTCAGGGGGGGCTGCTGCTGCGGCCTTTAAACGGAGCCTGGAAAAACTCTCACATTAGCAAAAAGCAGCACAGGCATTCGTCTGGCTGACACCAGGGAGAGATTTATGGAAGTGATCTTGTTAAAGGACAATCTCCCTCCCCCGTTATCACTGGGTGCAGTCATAACAACAGAACCCCAGGCCCCCCCAGTTTAAGGACAGGTCACCCCCAGCAGAGCGGGCAGAAATCTGAGCCCCCACCCACCAATCTCACCGCTGCCCACAGACCAGCCTAACAGCCCCCAAACACTGCAGAGGGCCCGGCTAAACATAGCCATGATGACAGGGCTCAGCGTGCTGCGCAACAGAGCACATCACTAAGAGACGGTCACTAAGAGACAGTCTCTGCTCCATACTACAGCAATTAGCAGACACTCATCAAAATGCTTCAAGTCAAAATCTGCTGCCAAATTTCCGAAGTGTCA
Source organism: Albula glossodonta (assembly GCA_019788955.1). Taxonomy (NCBI): domain Eukaryota; kingdom Metazoa; phylum Chordata; class Actinopteri; order Albuliformes; family Albulidae; genus Albula; species Albula glossodonta. The sequence continues at coordinate 626,946 of JAFBMS010000172.1, read as the reverse complement.
GAAGAGCAGGCAGGGGGCCATATTAGCTAGTGGATACCTTGCCAAATTCTCTTGCTCAGACTGTTCACACCATCGAAGCCTCAGGTATATTTCGATAAAACGGGGGGGCGCACTGGTACTCGGAACAGACTCCTACACCCATATTCTCCACCAGGTGTGGCCAACCTTGATCCCAGACAGCTGCATGAGGTGGTGTTATGGGGCATAGTTCAGGGCAAGCGCTTGCAGCCAAACGCACCATGCAGAAATAGCATACCAAACCTGGCATTCAGGCTTAGGTCACACCGTAATGATCAGATCAGGAGAACACAGATTAAAAGGAAGGATTTTATTGCCTTAATGCAGGTACATAAATTAAATTTAAAAGTTTCCCACGTTGCCAAATAAAGGACAAGACTTTGGGACAGGGCCAGGGAACACCCCAGTAACGGTGGCCAGGTGCATATGTTAAGAAAAAAAAAAAAAAAAATAAAAAATAAAAATTCCACCTTGTTCACCATTGGCTACAAGTTTAACAAACATTTAAAAAAAAGGTTAAGTACAGTAGACCTGGGACCCTTTACACAGACAGGGTACATTGGGGGGTTATATACAGGGGGAGGGGGAGGGGGAGGGGGAGGGGAGAAGCACCCTGGAGTGCGGTCAGAAGCGGAAGCGGTCGGAGAAGTTGGGGGACTGGGGTACGGTGAGGGAGAGCTCGCTCTTCTTCAGCTCCACTGGTTTGTAGCGTCTGATTGGCTGGGCTTTGTGCACCTATGGGAGAGAGGGAGAGAGATTGGGTCACATGAGCACAGGCGTGACAAAGCCAGCTACAGAAATTAAGCCGACAGACTATTTTAATGGACGAGATGTTAATTCTATGTGAATGACATGGTACAGGATATATACAAAACAGTTTTACGGTGTGAATCTACAAAGTGTAAGCCATTACAAGGTTCCAAGATAGTGCGGCCATCTTGGGCAGACCTTGTGAACGGTGTTACGCCAAGACTGACGTTTCAGTTGACCTGTGCTTTCAAAAACTGCCGAGGGCATCCAACAGTTAATTATGAAAACTTATTTTAAAAAAATTAAAACCTACATTTTTATAGTTTTAAGTATTGATTAAACAGTGGTGTGCAGTGGAATGTGTTCTGCTTCTGTGTCCTTGCTTAGTTGGCCAACTTCACATGGTTTTAGTCTATACACCATGCTTTGGTGAAAGAGCAGAACGTACCGCCTCCTGTCGGAGCCTGGCGAGCTCCTCCTTCTCCCGCTCCTCCCTCTCCCGGCGCTCCTCCTCCTCCAGACGAGCACGGAGCGCCTCCTTCTCGCACAGCGCGCGGTCGAACTCCTGTCGCTCCTTGGCCCGCCGCTCTGTGTTGAGCTGGAAGCCGTCGGTAACTGTGGAAGTGTTAGAGATGTTCTCTGAACACCGGCGGAGAGCAGGAGACGAGGGGGTGGGGTGGGGGGGAAAAACACCCAGACACACAGTTAGTGAAGCTGCAGCCCAGCACACAGGTGATCAAGCAGCACACAAGGCGCTCACTCACGTTTCCGCGCCACTCAACTCCGGCCCTGAGGGCTGAGGGAATTCACTCCAGCCACCAACTGCGCCACCTGAATTCACAAAATTAGCCTGCCTCTCAACACAAGGGCGTAAACTAAGTCGGTGAAATCAGGCAGAGCAGGAACTGGCTAGAACAAACACCTGCAGCCCCTCAAGATTGGGAGTAGAGAACCTGGACTGAAGCTTTTTTATTTATTTATTTTTTTAAAAAAAAAAAACAGCGGGGAGGGCAAACTCTGATGCACATCACTTTCAAATCCACCAAACACCTGCCTGGCCAGGACTTTGGGATTTAGGGCAAGCACCATCGATGGATGGATATGGATTTGACAGCAACTGGCATCAAGCTAGTGAATCAGCACAAAGGCATTTAATGGCTATACATTGATAATGTTCAGCCATTTTCGCTTGACTTCTGCATTAGCACATCCGTGGGTTTTCCCCAGGACAGTAGAAACCCTGACTATGCAAATCCACTCACACACAAGCATGCGCAGGAGTGCAGACACAGCAGCACCGCCTTACCCAGAATGGAACGGTTCTCCTTCTTTGGCAGGAACGGCTCTTTGTGGATGACTGTGTTTGGCCGGGCTTTGAACGTGGCGGCCTCGGCCTGCTGCCTCAGCTCGTCCTTCATCTGGAAAAGGACAGAAAAGTTAGAGCCAGCAGGCTCAGCCAACCCTGCCATGAGAAAATGGGTGAACTCTGATCTGTATATAGGATGGACACAGTATCCAGCACAGATGTGCCCCGCAAGCTCAAACGGTGAGGCGTGGGACTGCAGGCTGCTCCTCTAGTGAACACTGCAGCGCCCTCTAGTGTTGTGGAGGACTTTGGCACTCACCTGCTGTTCCCAGCGCTCGCTTTTGGCCGCTCCTCGCTCGTCGATTGCAAGCTTGAAGGGTTCCACTTTGGTGGGCTCGGCCACCTTCTTGGCCGGCAGGTGCACCTCGCTGAAGTCTGGCAGCGGCTGGGCTTTGAACTTGGGTGCCTGCAGAGGGGACAGGGGTCATAAGACAGAACCCCAGCAATGAACAGGTTACCCCAATTTGAACTTCCCCGGGAGGTGTCGTAAGGGTGGGACAGCACTGAAAGTTTAGTGGTAATGTCAGCATAAGAACTAGATAAAAATACATACTTGGACTATTTCAGATTTTGCCATCGTCTGAAAGTATTGAGACACCCAAGGGTTTACAAAACACAAGTTGTAATTTATTCTGAATATTTGGAGACATGTTGCTTGTAAAAATGAAAAGCAAAAATCCTGCAGAATAAGCACATTTACAGCCTGCACATGGGGCATAAGAGTGCAGGGTTCACCTCCTCATTGCGCAGGTCCTCCAGCCGTTTCTCTTTGAGCGCCTGCCTGTCTCGCTCCCGTGCTTCAAACGAGAACGGGCACACCTCCACCTGGCTCTTCTCCAGGAGTTTGGGCTGGAAGGGCAGGCCGAAGTGGGGCACAGGGTTCACCTTAAAGGGCGCCGGGGGCTTCGTCTGTGGTACGACACAGCAGTTTAGCAGAGCACAGCGAAGCTCACAAAACAAACCTAGCACTGGTCAAACAAGCAGAACAGCACAGGTCTGGTTCAGCACAGCTTATCCCAAACAGCACTGGATGGCTCAACTCAAGGTCAGTTAACCATTAAGCACAAAATGTACCAAACAATTATCTGGTGTCATCAACAAAGTGTTCCAGTGCTGGAGCAGGTTTTTGGATTTGTCCTCAGAACAGAAAGAGGAGGAGTCTGCTCAAGCGACAGACCCTCTGTGCTCAGCACACATGCGAAGACTCACCGTCTCCTCCTTGCGCTCGACACGCACACGGTTCTTCAGGGCAAAGGCCGGGGATTCTGGGACTGTGGGGTTCTGCACTTTCTTCTCTGGAACACCCTGAGAAACAGGAAATGGCACTGTCAGCAAATGGGAACAAAACCACAGTCCGGCCTTTGGGACTCCTACATTACACACACAGGCTTGGGGCTTTCTGGAACATTCACAGCCCTTTGATGAGCATCATACAACTGCTGCATTTCCAAACGTACTGCAATTGTACATTTCCAAGCTCAAGTTTGTGGAGGTGTTGGATAAAACAGACGCACCACCACGTCCTCCAGGATGCGGAGCGGGACGGGCCGGGGGTGGAAGGTGTGGTCCTCGGGCTCGTCGGGCTTCTTGCTGGCCTGCCGCTCCTGGATGCGGCGCTCGGCTGCCAGCTGGAACGCCTCGGGCTGCGTGGGCTCTTTGGGCGCCGGCTTCTTGGGCACCAGCTTCCCCTCCAGGATCTTACGGTTCAGCTCCAGAGCCTTGAACTTAAACCTGAGGGGCAGCGCAGGGCCGCATGTTAGATCGGCCTTCCCTTCCTCCCAGAAACACGTTAGCGAGGGCATAACTTTGGGCTGAACATTGGGGAGGGTGGGGGTTTTCAACCATATGATCATTTTTTGTATTGGCTGGTTTTCATAACCATCCAATACAATCTACCTTGTAATTTCCGCCCATGCACGCAAGCAATACAGCACAGCAGATTCTTCGAAAGGACAGCCCCATTCTCCAACCCAGCATTTACCCAGTAAGATCTGATTCTGATCTGATGCAGCATGTTAACAGCACTCCAGTGAGTAGTTGGTGCACTCCTGGGCAAGGCAATTCACTGAGTAGCTTCTGTAAAATATCACACCACAGTATGCGCAAAACAGCTGTGCAATATGCCCCGATTAAGGCGGTCTATGTGCAACTGAAGGCTGTCGTTTCTCATATCTGTATCAAGCAGCACGGTCTGTAAGGATCAATTAATCCAAATCAGTGCCCCCCCCCCCCCCCCATTCATTGAGCACACACTTATTCCAAGCCAATCCATGTGCTAGAGAGATCAGTGAAGGTGTGAACGTACTGCTGGATCTTCTCCAGCTCCTCGGCCTCCAGCTCAGCGAAGCTCTTTGCAGTTACGGGGCGAGCTCTCTGCCTCTTCATGAGCAGGGGGGTGTGGGGGTTTGTGATCTTCAGCTTCTCGTTCTTCACTGGGGATGGACCTGGGAGGAAATTACAAAATCAATGGTGAACACCGGCGAAAAAAGGGCCGTCTACTGCAAAAAGGGGATTGTGTACCACGCAGTGCATCACGTTCAAAAGAGCCACTTATGCTTCTACAGACTCATCACACCCAATGCGGCACCCTCAAAAATCAGGCTCAGCGGTCACATTTCCCCTTGCGCAACTGCAGCAGACGACACGTTAAGCACAGCGTACCCATTTCCTCCCGCTGGCGGCTGCGCAGGTGGTAGCGCGCGGGTGTGCGCTGCTGGTACTGCTGGATCTGCTGGGCCATGGGCACATAAGCTTCTGTGTCCTCATGCTTCCGCTTTTTGGGCCCCGACAGGTTGAAGGGTTTGGGCACCGTGGCCCCTTTGGGTGCTTTGGCCTGAGAGCACAGGAGAGACAGAGAGACACTGTCAGGGGCCACAGAACGATAAACAATATTACACTACTGATTACAGCAGGAATCTCAAACTCCCTGCCAGATGTGCACGGTCCCCCCTCAAACAGGAACCCCTGTAAGGTCACTAGGGGAAGGACATTTACACGAGGCATGGCGATTAAATAACGACTGGGCTTATGCAAGTCGAACCTCAGCATGCATGTGCGAACCACGTGGTATACATTGAACAATGGGCAAGCATAAATAACCCCTGAAAGCTTCAATCGACTCACGCCTTCAGTGCGCTGTTACACATCACTTGAAGTAGACGCGTTTTTATTGAGCGTTAGTTGGGGGGGGGGGGGGGGGGGTGCACGTACAGGGGAGGATGGGTGCTTGCGTAGTTGGCTGTTGAAGTCCACCTCCTTGTAGGCGGATTCCTGGTGTCCATCGGCGTGCTGCTTCAGCCTGTCGTCTGTGCGGAAGTGGAACTCCAGGGGGACCGTGGTGGACAGCGCTGGCTTCCTGGCCGGCTGACCTGAGTACAGCATGGAGCAGAGCGGGGAGGTCAGAAACACATCTACTCAGAAAAGCAGATCTCCTAACTAACCCATACATAACACAGAGTAGGGTGGAATTTAATGGCATTTACAGTCTGCACCAACAGCTTGCAGTAAGGTCAGACAGACTTGACCACTCACTGTTCAACTGTTAATGTGGCAGACTATAGACCAGTAATCCTCAATACTAGGATGCTGCAGGGAGTATGGATGTTTGCTTTAATTGTAAATTCCAAAGAAATCAGAGATAGTGATCAATTTAAAGCAGTTAACAGAAGATTGCAGCAACACGGGCAGCCAGCGGGACCCTTGGCTTTCTCGACCCAGGACAGAAGACCAGCGATCTGGACCCTGTTCACGCCCGTGGTTCATGTGGGACGTGCGCACAGGTCACACGCAGCACAGGGCGGGTACTAACTTCCTGCCACAGCTGCTCTGAAGCTGGCCTCGTTCCTCTTGCGATGTTCTGCCACCTCCTTCTGCATGTTCTGGATCTGCTCCACCTCCTTCTGCTCGGAGCTCTTCTGCTTCAGTGCCACACTCCTCCTGTGCACAGTGTCACTGTTAGCCACACACATTCACATGGAGGGTGAGGACAAAACAGACTAAGGTTTACAAAACATCAGTCTCTTTAAAAATGGGCCGCCTTCCACCTACAATCGGAGCTACTAAATAATCACAAAAAAATAAGACCTAATTCACCAGCAGTCACACAGTATTTGTTAAGGTAGCATAGCGTAAATTTAGAATGAGACCAAGATTTTTTATTATTTTTTTTTTTTTTTAAATCATTTCCATCTTGAACCCCATTTGCAACTTAAATTCACAATTAAGTTCACCATTAAGTTTACTGGCAATAAAGAAATACTGGATACTGTTTTGTGAGGTGTGCAGGATCCTAAGAGAGAGGGGTCTACATCTCCTGTTCTCGGGGGTTAAACGCTGCCCTGGTGTATGCTGGCGCACACAGGCACAGCAGCAGGTTTCACAGGGCAGTGCCAGTGCACAAGCTCACCGGACACCGGGTGCGTTCGGTCCCACTCTGCCGGTTCGTTGGCTACCAGATGCAGCAGAGCTTCGGCGACGCATGGGGTGGGACGTGGTGCTCCTGGAACACAGATAAAAGAACCCAGCCTCACAACCCTGATTGGCCAAGCTGCCTCATGTGCCAACTCTGAGCCAATCCGATGGACCGGTAGTGCTAAGGTCAAAGCTTGATAAACAAGCACCAGCATAACGGACAATGCACAAGTGCGGCTCACTAGTGTATTCGCAACTGCTGTGCACATAAACATTCAGTGAGTGAAACAGCATTTATTCACAGCACCAGGTTGGTGAAAGTGGAGCTAAAAAGGTTAATTCACCTGAACATGTGCCATACACCACACCCCCCACCACTAGTGACTACAGCATCCAATTCCCATCACGCCTCAGCTTTACCTGCGTCTCATAACAGTGAGCGGCACTTTAAATGTCTTTACATTCCTGCAGACAGGAAAATGTCAGTCACTCCTCTAGGACTGGGCTGCGGTTCATATTGTCAAATAACAGTTTTGACTATGGGGTGGGATTCTTGAAGACCAAAACTTACAGGCCAAAAAAAGCAATGCTACCAAAGTTCCCAAAGCATTGCAATACATATGTCAAGCTATTGAAGGATTTTCTCATTAGGCCATAAGATAAATGACTGTACAGTCTCTTAAGCCCAGAACTGTCACATCCATTATGTCAGATTTTCACAGAATTCTTCCAATTTATTTCAGTTACTCATATAGCATGGAAACCTCCTGCATGTTAACTACACGATTTCTAACCCAACACCACACAAAAGCCGTCTCCACCCACTCACCTGCGGGCCTTTTTGGTAGGTGGGGTGGCAGTCACAGAAACTGCTACCTTCTTCCGGTCATCCTGACCGACCTCTTCCTTGCGCTTTGCAACCCTGAACAAAGAGGAAGACATCCAGATGTGAAGCGCTTTGAACTTTCCTGAGCCATCATTTAGTGTTTTCATTTGCAGCACACGAGCGCCTAACAAGCTCACTGCAAGGGCTGAGTAAACAGCTCCAGTCTACTGGCCTCAGCACCAGCCCCTGCATACAGGAAGACCTGATGGAGGATCAGTTCCACCCACCCCCTTCCCCCCGCACAATCTTCACGGTTAGGATAATGACTGGGAAATCCAGATCAACAGACAAATACATTACATATACTGCCCCGGAAGCCATGACCTACTCACTCCCATAACGTGCATACCTATGTATACTTAAACTGAGGCACTTCAAAACACTGCAATAAGATCTTGAGCACAAAGGGACAGGTTTACACCAACTGAGACCCAAATCTTAAAGAAACAGAGATTCTTACCTGCGTGGCTGGCAGGAGGGCCCGTTGCGCTGGGCAGGGCCAGGGGCCGTCGTGTTGCCATTCCCCCACGAGGTCACAATATTGGGAGCAGCGACAGTCTGATCATCAACCTCCTTAACTGAAGACAGAGGACATTTTACACACTGAGATTCACATTCTCCCAATACACCCACAGAACGAAGCTTTTTCAAACAATACAATAATCACCAGTGCTCAAACAGTGTAAAACAAAAAGTGTAATATCCAACAAATTCACACATACACCACCAAGTTTAGGTTAGTAATGACATGTATTGTAAGCAACCATTAACACAATAAGGACACTGGACAGTTAAGCACTCACCTCTGTTGCCGTTTGCAGTTCCTACTGTGGGGGTCACCACAGCCCTGGGCAGGCCCGTTCTGAGGGGCCTACCAAGCGGCTTGTCGGTCTCTGATCTCTGGGGGGTGGCGAGTGACGCTGGCAAACCCTTCCCATCAGCATCCAATACTGTGTCTATGGGAAACAACACTCATCACCTCAGATCTTGCTCAATGGCAGTTCAGGTCGCACAAACGGGCAATGCGAATGTTCAATTAGACAGGCTGGTCAAACACAGGGTCTAGTCATAAGCTTTAACTAGCCTTAGAAGTTGAGAAAGCACACATTGCAATTCAGATCAATGGGTCCAAGGGACCATTTCGCATTTAAAATTAGGGGTGGAAAAAAAAAAATGACGTTACTTACCAAACCACTGGTCAGCATTGTCATCTGCATCTAACGAACCGAAGTCAATAACATGCGACGGTGCATCAAACTCGTAAGACGCTGATTTGTCTTCATTCATATCCATGGCCGACACCCGTCTACCCTCTGGCAAACAAAAGGTTATATTACCACCTGACTCAACATTCCTTCGTCTTTAACCAAGTCACTCATTTGCTCCTGGCTCGCCAAATACTCAAATATGCAGACTTTGGCGGCTGACCATGTGCATAAGTAATTGGATAAAAATACGTTCGCATGATTTGGTAATTCAACCGGTGCCGAAGTACCCCTGCAATGTTGGTTTTCATTCCAATCCTTCGATTTCGTTGAAAAATGTTCAACTATCTTGTCCAAAACCCGTTTTTCAAACAAGTTTGTCTCGTTTTCACGACTGTCATCTTCAGCGTTTTAATGACCTGATGTCCCCATCAACAAGAATTTCTACTGTGAAAAGGTCTAACAAAGCATTAACTCTTCATTACATTTTTAAAAAAGCGAGCATCTCTTCTCTACCCAAACCAAAAACCAGTAAACATCGGATATGGAGCACCAAATCGGAATACACTGTCATAATACCACGAAGTTTAAGCTACTATGCAAAACGCTTGGCTCCATTTTAGCTGCAAGCATAACTAAAGAGGCCCACACGGACTGTGCAACCGTTATACACTTATTTTGCACTTTTATTCGGTCACAGCTTCGGTGTGTGTGCATCAAGGTGGGAAATAAGCACCAGCCAAATGCTGGTAAAATGTGAAAGTGGCTGGTAGATTTCAGACACAATATAATGATTTAATATTGAGCGGATAGTGGATGTTCACATTTAAAAGTTAATTTCATACCATGCTGTGCATCGTTGCAATGCTAGTGGCCAACATAGAGACCCTCTGAATGGAGTTAACAGACAATGTAGCAAAACGGCTAGCAGGCAACGATATTACCAACTACTTTGCAGCCAGCAAGTATATAGGCCAGAAAAGATGAAGGAAATGCGTTTTAAGAAACATAACGTTAATGTTTCCAACAAACCAGCTATGCATTCCAAATGGTCCTCTGCAATCTAATGTACTGGATAACAGTAGTTTTTCCTGACTAACGTTTTGCTAGCGAAGTTTAGATTCAAAAGTATTAAATATTCTCAGTCCACCACCATTTCGTAAGACTACCATCAAGGCCAGCAGAAACCAAACAAACACCTGCTGGTTAATTAATTGGTAGAACAAAATGTTTTATGTGGCATAGAGAGCGAACAATAATAGCTATATGACGGTAGCTATCGAAAGTACATGTTAACATCCTAGCGAAGGGTTGAATTTGAGAAATCTGCCTGCTATACATCTCTTAAAGCTAACAAACAAATTCAAATGCAAGAAATATACTGAAAATAGTCATACCGAAATACCTGTCAAACCTTTGGATCCTCAAATATAGATGTGTAGAATAATCAGCTAAAATCTCTGGTCAACTGGAAAGGCTCCGCACACCCGACTGCAGTCCGCCGTTAAGTTTTGGTTTAAAATTTAATCGTTTTTAAAACCAACCTATCCTCAGCCACTTCCGGATTGCGCGCCTATCTATTGGCTCATATTCCTGTTGTCGTTGCGTCACACATATTTGCATAATGAGTCTCACTGCTTCCGGTCACATTTCTCCACTTTGCAATGTTTATGTTGTGATAGATAAATTTACATTAAGCAAACGGTACTACAGTAGTTTATTTCCGTAAATAATTCCACTAGCAGCAGGACCGACCTTATTAGTTCCAAAAATTGCACTCTGTTCATCAACCTATCATAACTGCTGTATAGCTGCGTGGTTGTTCTGCTCGCAGCGGTAAACAGCAATACAAATTTAGCAAGATAAAATGTCTTTGCTGCATAAAATGTTGTATCATTTAAAATGTTTCTTTAAGTGGGGGCACGAGGAATACGTTTGGTGGTCGATCCAGCATCGAGAGCTGTCACTTTCGGTGCAATCCCAGAACAGTAATGGCGTATAGTGAGCAGTTATATACAAAAAAAAATACAAGTTATGCAGCACATTTCACAAAACCTTGTCACAACTGTGGTATGCCTGAATGTAAATCAACGAAACATTTTTTTGCAAAGCAGTTTTTTTCATTTTATTTATTTCATTTATTGCATCTTTCATGCAAACGTAAAAGACAAACATATTTTAGCAAAACAGTTGATTCAAGTTTCCAAACATGACACCAAAATCAAGTAATTAAATCCCATCCAAGGCAAGCTGACATGATTTGGTCACAGCAGACAACAACAATAATGGAGAAGTAAACCTCTGCTACACCTATGCAAATGAAAAGTAATCAAGTCGCCAATCAACAATCAGTCCATAATCAACAATAAAAAAGGGCACCAGTGAGTTGACTTTTTGACAAATTAAGGAAGATGGAGCGCAATGACAGGAGGTAGGAAAAGACACATTTTTCAAATGTGGAAATCTAAACAAATAATTCTTATTGAAAAAAAGTAATTTATATAGGTACTGACCTGCCAATAACATTGCCAGCTTGAGTGTTTGTTTACATTTAAATTTCAGTGTTTTGATTAAACATATGAAATTGGCCTCTTAATGTTGGCTAGAGCAGGTCTTCCACAGGGTTTAGTCCATGCTAACACTTCTGGCACGTGAGACTTTTACCCCCCTAGCACTTTAACACCCTCATCCCGAAAGAAATGCACTTTGTGCTGTTAATCACTCTGGATAAGAGCGTCTGCTAAATGTCTATAATGTAATATAATTTTAATGAATCTTAATTTCATGTAATGGCAAGCACATTCCACTAGAGGGAAGTATTTGATCACGGAATAAATCCTTACTTTTAATTAATGGGGGAAAAATTAAGTTTCAGCTATTTGGCACCATGTTGAGGGCTGCTTTTAAATCTGTAATTTTTATAAAATTATATAAATGGTTAATTACAAGCAATTTCCAAGTTTAAGCCACCCATAGCTTTTTCAGTCCCTTGCTTGACTACATATTACTATGCACTTTAAATCCAATGTCTTTATTTATAATTAAGGGACTAAGTGACTCTACATTTTTCACTAAAAAGCTAAAAATGATTTTCAGTAAAGCATGTCAAAGCACAGCTCTATCTATCTATCTATCTATCTATCTATCTATCTATCTATCTATCTATCTATCTATCTATCTATCTATCATCTAAACTCTTCTTCAGTCAGAATGCATGCTGTCTGAGTACAACAGCCAGAGTCCAAAAGTAATAACCTGGGCTGTTCTTTCTTCTGGGAGGAAGCAGGAATTAGCCAGCGTTTTTGTTCCACCTTTCCTATGACCTGTGGCTCCATTGCATATGAATGCCCACAGACCTGTGCATGCACCTGTCCATCAGTTAGTATTTTTATTGATAGCCTCTTTAATTAGCAATGGGATTGAAATTAAGAGTATGTATATCGGTTGCACAGTCAGTGTGGTCCTCATATGTAGGTGCTTTTGAGAGTGAAGTTTATGTGAGAAGAGCTGTGCTCAGTGTTAATGCATTTGCCCAGGGCCCTAACAAAATCACAGCTGTGCTGCTCCCATCATGATGAAAATGGAAAAATGTCCAGAGGCATCTTGTGTTCACATATTTATGATATGCACAAAAACACTTCTAGCACTTCTGTAGTATGTTTGTGTGGTTTGTTTCATTCTATACAATAACCTGTGAAAATGGAATCAAGATTTCACTTTCTGACATTATCACTTTACTGTCACTGCTTATGTCTGGAAATGTAACAGAGCAAAAATATCTGTCCCGCACAAAGTCACTGTTCAAAGCGCATGGATGCATGCCAGCAGTCAAGAAAACCACTAAAACGGCTTTCAGAGCTTTAGCATCGGTTAACAAAACACGAGAACAAGCCATCGTGTAACTGTGGACAAAAGCTGTAGGCGAGCTGAATTCGGACCGATGGGAGGGGAGTGGCAGGAATGTGTTGCGCGTGGCTGCAGGGCGTTTCCCGCTCTGTCCAGAGGTGTATTCCAGCCTTAGCATCTTACCTGCCTGCCATCACTCTAATGCGGCCATTCCTCATGACCGCCTCGTCCTCTCACTTTGCCTCACAGTTTAACTGTCACACGTAATTAACGTGCCACGAGGGTGGACGTGAAGCTGCAATAATCAGCAAGGTAAGCGTTATTATTTTCAAACAATTCTCTTTATTTCTTGGCTTCACAGTAGCTATACCATTCCATAAACCAAACCACTCATTATGAAGTATTTGACTAATCTGTTTGGAAATATTAACCTGGCGCTTAAGCCTTTCAGTTAAACGCGCGTGGCCATCACAGAGGTTCCATCATTTTCAATGCAGCCTATGCAATGGTCATTATAAAACACAGGAAGTTAATTTAATAACAGTTGATCATTATATGTGAGAACGCTATATTTCTATTTCTGTAATAGTGTATTAAAGCTCATCTTAGACCTATAACCCGTTGGTATTGATAACACATCTAGGCGACCAGTTCGGATGCGTCATCGTTTTTTAAAAAGTAATCTTCACTTGTGTTCGGATTACTAATCTTTTTAATGTTTGGTTTACCAGACACAAAAATATATGCTTTAACTTTAAAAATCAGCTGAAAGGAAAAGTATTAATTGTTTACGGTATTAGTATACTTCTGTCTCCGACTTTTATCTGGTATTCGGTTGATTCCTCAAAGAGCCAAACACCTTTCACTCTGTTTCAACAAAAAAACAATGTCCGTGGCGTTCCCAGACAGACTTCTGTCCTCCCTGCATTAAAATGGTCATAAAAATATGATATTTCAGAATGACCATTGACGAGGCTTCAGAGCGGTGCGTAATGATTGTTCTTGATTGAGCTACGCATCATAAAAGTGATTGGAGGTGATGCTGTGGTTTGATTTGAGTTAGTTATTTGCTTTAATCTGAGCTAATGACTAAGAGTGAATTGAGCTAATGAGTATACGTGATTTACATTACATTACATTACAGGCATTTTGCAAATGCTCTTACCCAGAGAGATTTACAACTGATTTGTGGTTATGATTATAAAGAGATTTGAGGTAATGCCTCTGTGTAATACTTATGAACCCAGGACTTCAGTGCACCAGTATGAAACATGTACAAATGTGTACTCAAAGAGGAATATGTTCTTTGAGTAAAAGCTTACCTGACCACAGTAGACTCTATGTTGAGGTGCTGTGAGCAGCAGGGTATGGCCAAAATGCTTTCTTCTCTGTCCTTACCTGCTGCTTGACATTTTCTCATTTATTTCATCCTTAAATCTGAACTCGGCCTGAGGGGAAAATAGTTTAGTCTAACTGTCTTGGTTTTCAGAAGCAAAGAGTGTTGAGTGACAGGGCGGTAGAGAGGAGGAGAGTGGGTAGTCTTTGAGAGTGTTGAGTGACAGGGCGGTAGAGAGGAGGAGAGTGGGTAGTCTTTGAGAGTGTTGAGTGACAGGGCGGTAGAGAGGAGGAGAGTGGGTAGTCTTTGTGGTGTTTTTGAGTGACAGGGCGGTAGAGAGGAGGAGAGTGGGTAGTCTTTGTGGTGTTTTTGAGTGACAGGGCGGTAGAGAGGAGGAGAGTGGGTAGTCTTTGTGGTGTTTTTGAGTGACAGGGCGGTAGAGAGGAGGAGAGTGGGTAGTCTTTGTGGTGTTTTTGAGTGACAGGGCGGTAGAGAGGAGGAGAGTGGGTAGTCTTTGTGGTGTTTTTGAGTGACAGGGCGGTAGAGAGGAGGAGAGTGGGTAGTCTTTGTGGTGTTTTTGAGTGACAGGGCGGTAGAGAGGAGGAGAGTGGGTAGTCTTTGTGGTGTTTTTGAGTGACAGGGCGGTAGAGAGGAGGAGAGTGGGTAGTCTTTGTGGTGTTTTTGATGAAATTTCCAGTGGCTCCTGAGAGCCTGTGACTGTGGGGTTGTGTGTGCCTGGAGACGGATTGTGCTGTAACAGAGCGTGCTCAGTAAAGCGGTGGACATTTGAATAAGAATTAGCCTGAGCCCCCATTCACACACACGCACACACACACACATACACACACACAAACGCACGCACACCTATGCATATCTATACCCTCACACACAGACACACACACACACACACACACAAACACGCACACACAAACGCACGCACACATACACACACCTATACCCACACACACACACACACACATACACACACACACAAACGCACGCACACGTATGCATATCTATACCCTCACACACAGACACACACACCCACACACACACGTACACACACACAAACGTACGCACATGTATGCATATCTATACCCTCACACACACACACACACACACACCCACAGGGACACATGCACGCACACACATATGCTCATAGAAGAGACATACAGGACACCTCTCTTTTTCTATCATTCTTTCTCTCTTACACTCACACACTTAAGTACAAGTGCAAACATAAAAGTATTCTCTCTCTCTCTCCCTCATTCTCTGTCTTCCACCCCTAAGAGACATATACACATGTTCTGATAATCAGAAAGATAAACATTTTCTCAATCATAGCTCCATCTCTCATTCTCTCTCCATCCTCTCTCCTCACATACACACAGACGAGCCGAGCTCAAACAGATTGTATATGCTTGCATCCTTGCTAACTAGGACCACAGTAAGTACTAACCTCCTAATTTACTTTTATGTTTGAGTAGAGCATTTATGGTATAGGGCATGAGTGTGTATTATGGGGGAGGTGTATGTGTGCATTCACTTTTCCTCTCACATCACTAACTTGCTCTTTTAGAATCAGAATCAGTTTTATTTGCCAAGTATGGTTGTAACTAGGGTTGCACCAGTGTATCGGCTGTGCATCGGTTTTGGCCAATATTCCCGTTGTTGACTGCCATCGACCGTTGGAAAATAAGATGACATTCACTCCAATATTCCCGTTGTTGACTGCCATCGACCGTTGGAAAATAAGATGACATTCACTGAGGGCAGGGGTGATATTTATCTGTTGTGTTGCATCAATTTTGTGCTTTTCCCTGTCTCATTTCTGGCCATCACATTTTGTGGAGAGACAAGAATCTGGTACGTGTTTGATGTGACATCTCTCCCTATCAAACACACATTGTCAAAGTTTTCTATCACAGCAGTACACTGGCCAAATGTCATTGCTGTGGAAGCATTGTGAAGGTGTTTTTGTGCCGTCTTTAACCCCCCCTGGGAAAATGATGGTTGGTGCAGAATTCTGAGGCTCTGGGTTGGGGGGAAATAGCTCCCTAAGGGGGCCTGACTGTTTAAGAGGCCCTCAGCTCTCTCAGGTCTGAAGCAGAGGGCACAGCCAGCTCTGAAAGGGAGAGAAACACTGAAGGCTCTCAGTGGCAGATGCTGCCTTTGTGATGTTAATTTATTTTGAGCCATCCCTCCTGGAAATGAGCTTGTCCATTAGCAATGGAGCTGAAAATTCATGCCTGGACCTTGTTGAGTTCTGAAAATACAGATTATATTTTGAATGTTGGACTCCATTGAGGCCGTCTGTTTTTAGTGTGTTATTTGAGTTTCTGACTCTAACAGACAGTTAATGTATGTGCACACACACACTTTCACACGCCCAAACACACATACAGTAGCAGTAGTTGCAGGTTATTGGACATGTGACTCAAGGGCTGCAGGTTCAGTTCTCAAGTGGGGCACTGCCATTGCACCTTTAAGAAAATCCAATAATTATATCACATTGATCTACCATAATTATCATATTAATTTGTGCCCTGTGTGAATAAGATAATTTAATGATCTGCTTGTGAAGAAATAGGTAATATAACACTGTAACATGTGTTGATGTTGATGAACCTCAGAGTTATGCTCACACTGATGCTGAGCTACCTCAGAGTTACGCTCAATTTGATGTGTTCACCTCCCAGATTCCTTGAATGGGGCACTGCCATGCTCTGTGGACGGTGGTCATGATGGCTGGATTTTTCAGCATCTTCATTTTTGGTGGGTATTGCCTTATCCCGCGTCTCCTTCTGGTTTCAAAATTTACAGCAAACAGCTCACCTCTCTTTTCTTTCAGAGGTGTGGATCTCAGGGTTTATGGTCTGTGAGTGTAGTGTAGATTAATGCCACAGGTATGCGGTGCAGCTCTGTTTGAGTCTCAGCCATGCCAGCACTGACTGCAGCTCAAACTCAAAATAGGCTCAGCCCTGCTGGGGGAAAATAGGGGGTGAAGTAGTTAAACTCATCACGCTCATGGTTCGCTTGGTGTCTAACTGAACATATGTTGATTTCCTGTTCCTCTGATGTCACAGTCCATATGTACTTGATGTTGCATTGGGGGGAAATCATAGCAGTCATGAAAACACAGTACATGTCACATAAGATTGGCTTGATATCGGAAGGAGACATAATTTCTCTTTTTAAATATTCTTAATTTCAGTTGTTTTTTGTCCATAGTTTTTGGGAGAGTTATTGGAAATCCAGTTCATTTCCTTTGGCTGCATTCATTCTGTGTTTTGTGGTTCAGTGAGATAAACACCCTCACATTTGTTACATCACTATCCAAACATTTCATATTTATGACCTAGGTAAACCCTGACCAATGGAAACAGAGCAACCTGACCTTTGACCCTTGTCTCCTGACCCCACATCCCACTTTCACACCTTCAGCTCTCTGCACATCTGCACAGCTCTTGCCCTCTGACCCCCAAGGCTGCGCAGGGGGCAGCTGCTACCCCTCTACAGGAAACTTGCTCATTGGCCGAGCCGCCAACCTGACTGCTACCTCCACCTGTGGGCTGCAGGGGCCAGAGACCTACTGCATAGTCAGCCACCTACAGGTAGAGTATACACAGACACCTGAGCACACCAGCTTTACACACACACACACACACACAGGGAAGGTAACCCAGTCCATGGTTCCTGCTCCTTCCTGTAGGAGGCAGATAAGTGCTTCCTGTGTGACTCTCGGAGGCCCTATGACCCCGACGACAACAGAAACAGCCACCGTATAGAGAACATCATCTACCACAGCGATCACAATGACCACGCCACATGGTGGCAGGCAGAGAGCGGTGCGTTTCCATGTATCTGTGTCTGTGTGTTTTTAGTGTGTGTGTGTGTGTGTGTGTGTGAATCTGTGTGTGTGTGTGAGCGTCTGTGTGTGTTTGTGTGTGTGTGTGCATCTGTGTGTGTTAGTGTGTGTGTGAGCATCTGTGTGCGTTTATGTGTGTGTGCATCTGTGTGTGTTAGTGTGTGTGTGTGTTTCTGTGTGTCTCAGTGTGTGTTTGTGTGTTTCTGTGTGTCTCAGTGTGTGTTTGTGTGTTTCTGCCTGTCTATGTGGCTTTGTGTGTTGATATGGCTCTGATTGACTATGTTTAGTTGAGCAGTGTAATGCATAACCGATGTGTGCTTTAGACAGCGTGCTGTAAATCCTGGGTGCTTTGGACAGTTTGGAGTGTATACTCACTGTGAGGCATAAGCAGAGTGATGTGTGTACATTGTGTGAGTTTGGAGAGTACTTGGATTAAAGTTTCTGTGATGTAATGCTGGTACCTATGGCTCTCTCACAGGTGTGGAGAAAGTCAATATTCAGCTGAATCTGGAGGCTCAGTTCCACTTTACCCATCTCATCATGAAGTTTAAGGTAATTCTGCATGTGTGTGTGTGTGAGTGTGTGTGTGCATGTGAGTGTGTGTGTGTGTACATATAAAGTGTGTGCCTGTTTGTGGATGGCTTTGTGTTTGTGGATCTTTGTGTGTTGTGCACATGTGTGTTTGTGTGTTGAGGAGGTGAAGGGTGAATTTTAGGATTGTTGTGGTTATAGGAACCGCAGTGGTGCTGGATCATAGCTATTGCATTTACAGCACTTACAGAATGATAAACAGATCAACAGATCGTTTCCGTCCGGTCTCTCTCTCTCACTCTGCAGACCTTCCGACCAGCCGCCATGATGATCGAGCGTTCAGCAGATTTTGGACGTTCCTGGAAGCCATACCGCTACTTCGCCCACAACTGCGCCAGGGCGTTCCCCTCTATCCCGGCCCGCCCCCTGCAGCGCAGCGATGACATCATCTGCGAGGAGCGGTACTCTGACATCGAACCGTCCACTGGGGGAGAGGTGGGCGGGGCCAGATGAGGCCTCTATTTGTCAATGGCAGAGTGCCTTACATCAGATCAGCAGAGAGTAAAACACTGAACTCACCATTAAATACAGGACCAATTGTAATTTTTCATTATTCTCAATGTTTATTATGAAGAAAAGCAAACAGACAGAAGATTAGGCATGGGTTAAAAGGACAACAGTTTTAAAGAGACATCAGGCAACTCACAAAACACCATCTCCATCAGCTACATCCTCACGGCCCAGTCTGCTCACCTGGTCGTTAGGGCAGATTGTCAGAGCATTTAAGTTAGTAAGTTTCTCTCTCCCTGCCTGATTGCTTCTGTATCTCTGTCTCCCTCTCGCTCTGTGCACCCTCCTTCTAGGTCATTTATAAAGTGCTTGACCCAGCTATCGATGTCAAAGACCCATATAGTCCTCAAATCCAAGGTGAGAGGTGCTGAATGAAGGGAATACAGTATCATTTGGGGAGTTATTTCAACTCTAACCTGCTGTAGCTTCAAAATTGAAAACTCTCTCTGTCCTTGTGTATGTGTATTTGCGTGTGCGTATGTGTGTGTGTGTGTCCATGCTGTCACAGACCTGCTGAGGATCACCAACCTGAGGGTGAACTTCAGCGGCCTGCACACGCTGGGGGACAGCCTGCTGGACCACAGGCCCGAGGTGCTGCAGAAGTACTACTACGCTCTGCACCAGCTGCTGGTGCGTGGGAGCTGCTTCTGCTATGGACACGCATCCCGCTGCGCTCCTGCGCACACAGCTGCGCACACAGCTGCGCAGGCTGACAGCCACAGCACAGAGCCAGGCATGGTGGGTACAGGGAGTCGCACACACACGCACACCTCCATGCATATTCTCCATATATAGCAAGTCATAGTAAGTTATTGAATACCTTTTGTCTACTTAAGTATATTATATTATATGTCTCTTTATGTTTTGTCCCCTGTGAAATGACCACTGTGCCTGTACCTCAGTTTCCTACAAAGCAACGCAACATCCCTCATTGGTCGCTTGCCCTCTAAGGCTCATTCTGATTGGTCCTGGCAGATTCACGGACACTGTGCATGTGAGCACAACACAGCAGGGCTGAACTGTGAGCGCTGCCTGGACTTCCACCATGACCTGCCCTGGAGCCCTGCGGAGAGAGACGACCCCCACACCTGCAGAGGTAGGGCTCTCACCTGAGATACTCACAACCCCCACACCTGCAGAGGTAGGGCTCTCACCTGAGATACTCACAACCTCCACACCTGCAGAGGTAGGGCTCTCATCTGACAAACTCACAACCTTCACACCTGCAGAGGTAACAACCTAGTCACCAGAGATACTTTGCAGTACTCACATAAAACTGCAATACTCTGCCATACTCACACACAGCTGGGATAATACATCTGTTACTGTCACACAAAGCCATCACTTGGTCTGACTTACAGCAATGTGCTGCTTCCCTGCTTCCCAGAATGCAACTGCAATGGCCACACCTCTCAATGCCACTTCGACATGGCAGTGTACCTGGCCTCTGGAAACTTGAGCGGAGGCGTCTGTGACAGCTGCCTGCACAACACCATGGGCCGCAACTGTGAGACCTGCCTGCCGTTCTACTACCAGCACCCTGCCAGGGATATCCGTGACCCTGCAGCATGCGTCTGTGAGTTCAGTGTTCCTCAAGGGAACTGGTCAACAAGGGCACAGTTAGCATTCATCATTAGTATTCATTAGGGGAGCAAGTATGAGCACACATAGCATGGACACAGTTAGCATTCATCATTAGCATTGATTATGGGTGCAAGTATGAGCACATATAGCATGGACATAGTTAGCATTCATCAAGGGAATGTGCATGAGCACAATTAGCATGGACACAGTTAGCATTCATAGTTAGCATTCATCAAGGGAGTGTGCATGAGCACAATTAGCATGGACACAGTTAGCAATCGCAGTGAGAATTTGTTACAAGAACAAGCATGAACTCAGCATTATTTACAGTATACTCAATAGCTTATGAGTGTCCTAACTATGTTAAGACACAACTGAGGAGGAAACGACAGAGAATTAAGTACAGGTCACAGAGACAGTATTAATTAAAGATTCTGTTCCCCCTTCCTGTCCAATTCCCAGCATGTGACTGTGACCCCGCGGGCACGCTGGAAGGGGGGATCTGTGACAGTCACACCGACCCGTCCTTGGGAATGATCGCGGGGCAGTGCCGCTGCAAGCCCAACGTCAGGGGGGAGCGCTGCGACTCCTGCAGGGACGGTTTCTTCAGCCTCGACCCCTCTGACCCACTGGGTTGCCAGCGTGAGTGTTGCTCTCTGACTCACAGGGTTGTCTTGGGGTTACCAGTGTGGGTGCACTTTCCAGAGTGACTCACAGGGTTGCCAAGTATGGATGTGTAATGCAATGTAAATGTCACAGGAGCCCTGCAGGGTTGCCAGTTTGGGTGTATGTGTGAATGGTCCAGAGCCAACCCTCAGGGTTGCCAGATTGAGTGTGAGCTATGTATTAAATAAGTTGAAAGAGTGTGAAGTACTGCATAGGGTTTTTTCAATTAGATGTAAAACAGCTTTAATGTGAATATCTCATGTATCCTTATGTGTATGTGTCTGTGTGTGTATCTATGTGTGTGTTTGTGTATGCATGTGTGTGTATGTGTGTGTGCGTGTGCATGTCCCAGCCTGCCAGTGTGACCTGCGTGGGAGTATCTCCATGCGGGGGGAGTCATGTGACCCGATCAGTGGGGAGTGTTTCTGCAAGAGGCGAGTGACGGGCATACGGTGTGACCAGTGCCTGGTAAGAGCAGAGCCTGATCAAGCCTGCGGCTGACCAAACCCTTGTCCTGGGTTTGTTTTCCTCTCAGAGCAGTCAATGAATGACTGAACACATGCCTGCACATGTACTGTAAGCATGGAGTCATACGCTGAGGGTGAGGAGCAGTGTTCTACTCTGCAATGGAAGCCACATGCAGCACTGATCATCTAAGGTACAGAACACAAAGCTCAGGGATAATCCAGGGCACATGTTACCTGCCATGCTTAAAGAGACAGCCCTCTGTATTGCCAGTTCCCGCAGTATAGCAGGTATTTTACACATTTTCTGATTGGCTTTGTTTTTTCTTGAACCTGTTGAAAGTGTTACGAGCTTGATATGTTTTTTAACTGTTCTAATTGGACATGGATTTGGGAGACGTGTCAGTGTTGGTGCATGGATTTGACAGCTGGGTGTGTTTGAGTTATTGCTGACCCCGGCCCCCTCTCCTCCCCCTCCCCGCTGTAGCCGGAGTTCTGGGGGCTGAGTCTGGACGTGTCGGGGTGCAGGGAGTGTGACTGCGACTTTGGGGGAGCGTACGGTAACAGGTAACACCCCCAGCCATCACGTCTGCCCCCTCGCTGAGTCAGCGCACACTTATCTGCTCTCATACATAATCTAGCCGAGTCCTGTTCACTCTGGTCCAGTCTATTTGCGAACAGTGAAGTCTGTCTAATCCAGTCTTGTCTGGAGTGATCCATGAATTAAGAAGTGAATTGTGTCAAAAAGTAAAAAGTCTAACATATAGTTAAAACCACATATATAGCCACATATCAAACTAATCAGAGCAATAGTATAAAAGTAACCATTATTGAGAATAGATAACTGGTCAAATGAATAAATAATGTTATATAATAAAAATGGTTCTTCAGCCATTTCAGTGTGCATGTACCCCTAACCGTGCCTCTGTCCCTCTGTGTTTGGCCAGGTGCATGCCGGACAGTGGTCAGTGTGACTGTCGCCCGCACCTTGGCGGTCGGCAGTGCTCAGAGGTCCAGCCCGGCTACTTCTCTGCCCCACTGGACTTTTACCGATACGAAGCAGAGAGCGCTACAGGACACACCTCCAGCAGCCCCGCCATTCCGGTGACTGAAGGGTGGGGGGGCGGGTAGCCTGGGAAAGGATGCTACTGCACTCTGTTTTTATTCTGGGGTAGAAGCATAAATAAGGTAAATACATCAAGACAGACTAAAACATGTGCAGCCCTGAGTCAGTACAAATGAATAGACTCATTTTGAAATATGATAATGTTGTAGACTGTAGTTTTAAGCTTTGGTTAAGGTTTGAATTTTACAAGTCCCATGGGGTGTTTAAGACCATTTTCCACACAGTGCTGGATACTTTTTACACAGTAGAAAATAACTTTAGCCCCTCGTGCCGCCCCTCCAGGGGCAGCCAAGACCCCCTGCCCAGACGGGCTGTGATGGGCCTCTCACCAACCAGCTGCTCCGCCGCCGCCGCAATTCCACAGAGGAGCAACAGGGGGCGCCAACAAGGCACCTCTGTCCCCTGCAGCAGACTGTAAGAACGCCCCTCACTTTCACTGTTTATAACATGTGAAACAGCTGATTTAAAAAGATTAGTGAGTACAGAATTGTTTTATTTCAGTATGGCGATTGCAAGATTGTGTACGTATTTAAAGATCTGCAAATCTGCTGAGGATCTGTTTAGTGTTGATTGAAAAAAAACCCAAACTCTAATTCTCTCTTGTTGTAGCAGATCCACAAGAGTTTTCAAAGAAACCTTACACTATACAAAAATGTGTAAACATATGAAAGAATTTTGTTCTCAATATTGGAGAAATTGATGTTTTTTAAATGGGTCTTTAAATGTCTGTCCATTATAAATGTTTTGAGGAATCTGCAGGAATTTCACCCTTGTCTTAAGTGGTGAAGTATTTCAAATACAGTACCTTTCCCCGGTCTGAGCGCCTGAGGTGTGGAGATAATGGCAGACGTATTTGCTAATATTCCTGTTAGCTCAGATGAATGTGTGGGTTATTTTTCACGAGGGGTACCTTCGACCCAGAGGCAGCCAAGACTGGCATTACTGTCACTGTGGAATGCTGTGACCTCACGCTCGTGCTCAGCAGCGCGTTAACCTCTGACCCCTGCAGTGAGAGTGCAGGTGTTTACCTGAACCCCAGGCCCGCAGGCTGTGTGTGTACGCAGATTTACGTGGCAGAGGTTTCTCACGTAACCTTCCGGAGACTTATTCTCCATAACTGTGTCAGGATAAGCAGCTGTTACCGTATGAACTGGCAGGATATGAGAGAAACCACTGTGAAACAGGAATATAGGTGTGAAAATAGAAACCCTGCCATTTTTAATACAATAATTCAACGTATGTTTTTAAGTTAAAATGCACACTATATATTACAAAGTACATAAAATGTAATTTTAATACTTACGTATTTGTATTTTTTTTTACTCTGTGTGATTGATATTGTACTGTGCATTTCAATGTTAGTGTACTCACTGTGTCTGTGTGTGTGTGTACGTGTGTGTTTGTGTGTGTGCATTTGTGCTGGTGTGTGTGTGTGTGTTCTTTAGCCCGATGTACAGATTGTCCACAGAGAGCCTCTTCCTGATCAAAAGGACCCCTGGGGTGGCTTAGGATTTGCCAGGGTCAGGGATGGTGCGGGGCTCATCTTCACTATCGACAATATTCCATTTGCCATGGAGTATGACATCATGCTCCGATATGAGCCAGAGGTGCGATCTCGATTTTCGCTTTTCCTCCATTTCCTGTCCGTCTCTGGTAGACCTCATCATTAGCGCAGTAGCGTATTCTCGGGGAAATACTGTCATTTACAATGGGTTTCAAAGAGAGTCACAGCGTAGTTAAATGAAGTATTTTCCTAGCCGTGCTAATGTAGCTCTTGCGGCGATGCTAATGCTCTGTGTTTGGCTCCCAGCCCAGGCCTCTGGCCCCTCAGGCTGGGGAAGACTGGGAGGCCCTCATCAGCATCTCCTCCCTGCTGCTGTCCTCCAGCCAGCGCTGCGGAAACGTGCTGCCCACAGAGCAGATGTATAGAGTCACACTCCCCCACCAGAAACGGTTAGCCCAGCCACACGTGCACAGCTGCATACTGCGGAAATCACAGTCACAATCACAAACACTCACAGCTTGATACCGCACTCGGACACAGTCACACACACTCACAGCTTGATACCGCACTCAGACACAATCACACACACTCACAGCCTCATACTGCACTCGGACACAATCACACACACTCACAGCCTGATACCGCACTCGGACACAGTCACACACACTCACAGCTTGATACTGCACTCGGACACAGTCACACACACTCACAGCCTGATACCGCACTCAGACACAATCACACACACTCACAGCCTGATACCGCACTCAGACACAATCACACACACTCACAGCCTGATACCGCACTCAGACACAATCACACACACTCACAGCCTGATACCGCACTCAGACACAATCACACACACTCACAGCCTGATACCGCACTCAGACACAATCACACACACTCAAAACCTGATACCACACTCAGACACAATCACAAACACTCACAGCCTCATACTACACTCAGACACAATCACGCACACTCACAGCCTGATACCACACTGAGACACAATCACACACACTCACAGCCTGATGCACTCAGACACAATCACACACACTCACAACCTGATAAAACTGTGTGCAGTTGAGATTCATTAAGACTGTGCAGCTGAGATTCATTAAGACTGTGTGCAGTTGAGATTCATTAAGACTGTGTGCAGTTGAGATTCATTAAGACTGTGTGCAGCTGAGATTCATTAAGACTGTGTGCAGTTGAGATTCATTAAGGCTGTGTGCAGCTGAGATTCATTAAGACTGTGTGCAGTTGAGATTCATTAAGACTGTGTGCAGTTGAGATTCATTAAGACTGTGTGCAGCTGAGATTCATTAAGACTGTGTGCAGCTGAGATTCATTACGACTGTGTGCAGCTGAGATTCATTAAGACTGTGTGCAGCTGAGATTCATTAAGACTGTGTGCAGCTGAGATTCATTAAGACTGTGTGCAGCTGAGATTCATTAAGACTGTGTGCAGTTGAGATTCATTAAGGCTGTGTGCAGTTGAGATTCATTAAGGCTGTGTGCAGTTGAGATTCATTAAGACTGTGTGCAGTTGAGATTCATTAAGGCTGTGTGCAGTTGAGATTCATTAAGGCTGTGTGCAGTTGAGATTCATTAAGAATGTGTGCAGTTAAGATTCATTAAGACTGTGTGCAGTTGAGATTCATTAAGACTGCCCGGTGCTGCCAGCAGATGGGCTCCCCCTCTGGGCTGGAATCTGCCCAGGTTTCCTTCTTCTAGGGAGGGGGTTGCTCATTGCCAGACGTGCTCTGAGTGGGTCTCAGGTGTAGGATGTAAAGCTACCCGGTAACAATTGTATTGTAAAAAGCACAATAGAAACACAGATTGAATTGTACTGAGTCACAATCCCTTATACTCAAACACAGACATTGCTGCATAATGCACTTAAACTGAACACTCCACTTCTTCACCAGAGAAGATCCGTAACGCTCTAAGGCGGTGTATTTTGCCTCTCTGCTCAGCTATTTTAGCGTGTTTAAAACTGTGCTTTAATGTGCCGCTTGGGTGTGTGCAGTGGACACCCGTACACTGCCCAAAATGAAGGCCCCTGTGGGGAATTCCTCCCGTCACGGCACTGTGGAATAAACGCATAATGACAGACTCTGATCTCTGCCACTAACACACTCATAACTCACACTGAACATGGCCTACAGGCTTTAGGGCCACTATGACAGACCCTCTGCCTTTGTGTGTGTGTCAGTGTGTGTGTGTGTGTGTGTGTGAGAGAGAGAGGGAGTGTGTGTGTGTCTGAGAGAGAGAGAGGGAGTGTGTGTTTGAGAGAGAGAGGGAGTGTGTGTGTGTGAGAGAGAGAGAGAGGGAGTGTGTGTTTCAGAGAGAGAGGGAGTGTGTGTGTGTGAGAGAGAGAGAGGAAGTGTACGTGTGTGTGTGTGAGGTGGGGGTTAGTTGCTTCGGGCTACACAGCAGAGTGGAGGCCAAGGTGAAGTCTTGACTGTAAGCAGACACCCTGCAGAGACAGAAATGCTGAGCAGTAACCTGCACATGTTTGGCTTTGAAAGAGCCCTGAGGTCTTTACAGCCTTCTGCTTTATAGTGCTTTACATATTAAACTATTTGTCTGGACTGGATAGACTGACACCTTTCTTAATTGATTTTTACATTTAATTGACATCTGAGGTGAGTTTTTATTAAATATAAAGGTTTGAATCTGTGGCATTGTGTCTGTAACCCCGCCCTCCCCCAGGTACGTGCAGACGGATCGGTCTTTCTGCTTTGAGCCCCAGAACAAATATGTGGTGGCGGTTCGGCTCCAGCGTAACGGCGTTCCGTTGAGAGACCTCGGCGCTCACCTGCTTGCTGACTCGGTGGGTCTGCCGGCACCCTGACCCCACCCACATTCTGCTGCTGCATTTTTCTGCCACATTACCAAAAGTCTCCCAGACAGTCTGGAGGGGCATCTTTATGTGCAGGCCCGTCTGCTTTATGAAGTATGAGACAGCACAGGCTGTGGTCTGTTATATGCGCAGCCATCAGCTGCCTCCTCTCAGCCCCGGGGTCCCACACTCTCAGCTGTGCAGTTATAGGGAACACTTAATGCTCAGCTGGTCTAGTCAGGCTGCAGGTGTCCTGTCAACCTGAGGAGTCTATGTTATGCAGTGAAACAAGGAGGAATGCCACCAACAGAGTACCACACTGTGTGATGCTATGGCTAGTTATGCACTGCGTTTTGGGGCTACTGGTCACAGTTAACATGATTCAATAGCACACTGTAGGGTGCATCACAGGGTTTTTAATATGGGAAGTTTCATGGAAAACCAAGTTCTGAAACCTGTGGGCCTGAGGATACTAAAGCTGCCTTGTACAGTACAGCCCTCTACAGGATGCATACAGAACTGCATGCAAAATTTAAAAGAGCAGCTGTGGACTGAATGTGGCGCAGCAATCATAACCATCAGTCCTTGTTTTCACTGTGCAGTGAAGTGATGAATATTAATGAGTGATGCAATGACTCGCCTCTCGTGCTCCAATCGCAGCTGGTCCTGATCCCTAAGTACACAGAGCTGCCGGGTTTCCAGGGAAACAGCAGGGAGGCGGAGCAAAGGCGGCAGGATATGCTGCATTACATGTGCCTGGACTCCTTCATGGCCACACCCATGGCCACGCCCACCCTGGCCCCCACCTGCGCCAGCCTCGTCCACAGCATCTCAGCCATAATGCATGATGGAGCCCTGCGTGAGTCACATGACTATGTGCACCCATCGGAGTTACCCTGTTTTACATTGACCTCTCCCTGCTAATATGTGACACCAGGCTGATGGGTCTGTTTATATAGAGTTACTCTGTGAGGTGTTACCAGCGAATGACATTAACCCCCCTCCCCCCCTACCCTGCAGCATGCCTGTGTGACCCGCAGGGCTCCCTCTCCACGGAATGCGCTGGGGTCGGGGGTCAGTGTCAGTGCAAGGCCGGAGTGGCCGGCCGCCACTGCGACCGCTGCGCGCCAGGAGCGTTCGGTTTCGGACCGCAAGGATGCACCGGTGGGGACCACAGCTGTCCACCTGTCAGACAGAACACACTGCTATAGCACTGCTACATACGATACCACTCCACACATTACTGCTACACACACAACACAGGGCTGACACAACACATCACTGCTACACATGATACTGGTACACACATAGTACTGCTATATGCAAAACTACACTCACACACACTGCTACACACACTGATAGCACTGCTACATACCACTACACACACAACACAGGGCTGCTACACACACTGCTACACACACAATGCTGTAATAATTTTTGGTGAAGTGAGTCATGATGTAAGACTTGTTTTGTATAGTAAAAGTAAAGTAAAGTAAATGGTAATGTCGTTTTTGTACACTGATATGCTAGC
Organism: Albula glossodonta; assembly: GCA_019788955.1. Taxonomy (NCBI): domain Eukaryota; kingdom Metazoa; phylum Chordata; class Actinopteri; order Albuliformes; family Albulidae; genus Albula; species Albula glossodonta. The sequence continues at coordinate 598,440 of JAFBMS010000172.1, read as the reverse complement.
TATATCAGCTAGCATATCAGTGTTCCCCAGTAGTCATGTAATATCGGGGTCCCCTGTGTTTCTGCAGCCTGTGAGTGCAACCCCCAGGGGTCTGAGGGCTCCCTGTGTGACCCTGTGTCGGGTCAGTGTTTGTGCCAGGAGGGGGCATCGGGCCGGCGCTGTGACAGCTGCCTGCCTGGCCAATGGGGGTTCCCCAACTGCAGGCCCTGCCAATGCAATGGACACTCCGACACCTGCCACCCCCACACAGGCACCTGCCTGGACTGTCGCGACCACACCGCCGGGCACCTGTGCGACAGGTACGGGCTCGGGGGGGGTGAGGGCGGGGCTGAGGGTGGAGCCTTGTGCTTGTTAATGGGGCACACTCAGCTACACTTGCTTAATTAATGCAGTCATTATCCTATTTCGTTAGGATAAGAGTCGGACACCGGAGCAACAGGTGATGCTCCGGTGTCCAACTCTTATCTCCTCTTGTCACTCCTGGGCTTCACTTCCCTGTAAGTCAACACTATTACCCCTGACTTATGGATCGTGTTGTAGCATCTGCCAGATACTAGTAATGTTATGTTATGTAACATCATTGCAATAGCCACACTGGTTTGTTGTTATAAAGCATAGTAAATTAATGTCTGGGTAATTATCATATTAATCAGGCATCAGTAGTAGCAGTCTATCCTACCTTCCACAGGTGTGTGGATGGTTTCTATGGAAACCCTTTATTGGGTTCCGGGAAGCACTGCCGCCCATGTGCTTGCCCCGGACAGCCAGGAACCGGCCACTCAAACGCAGACTCCTGCTCCATTGAGCCCACGTTTGACCACATCACATGCCACTGCAGAGAGGGGTACACAGGTGAGCATCTGTACATGACACACACTCACTCACTCACACACACACACTCACGCACACACACATACACACTCACACACACACACACATACTTGCACACATACACTCACACACACAGACACACACACTCACTCATTCACACACTCATGCACACACACACTCACTCACTCACACACGCTCATGTCTTGTCCCATCTCCTGCAGGCCTTCATTGTGACCGCTGTGCTCCAGGGTATTTTGGGGACCCTGAGAGGCCAGGGGGGCGATGCCACCCATGCCATTGCAGCGGTAACATCGACCCCCAGGACCCCGAGTCATGTGACCCCCGCACAGGGCGGTGCCTGAGGTGCCTGCACAACACAGATGGCCCCCACTGCTCTGTGTGTAGGCTGGGTTACTATGGCAATGCCCTGGAGCAGAACTGCAGGCGTGAGTGATGTCATCAAGCTTCTCCAGCTCACCATCTGACACTCAGAGATTTGATCTGCTACATGCCTAAATTTAATATGCTGCTCATGTAAGATCTGGAGTATAAGTAGCTCAGCCAATAGCAGGGCCATCATAGTCACAGACTTAAATTATTTAAAATCCGTATTCCATATCTGGTTTGATGCTGCATTTCCTGTCCCATTATATTTATAATGATGCGTTTCCTGTCCCATGCTGAGTGTGATGATGCATTTCCTGTCCCGTGTGCAGGCTGTGCTTGTGTGCTGGAGGGGACCGTGCCGTCCCGCTGTAACGGGGCCCTGTGTCACTGCCAGGAGCGCACCGGGGCATGCCCATGCAGGGGCAACGTGGTGGGGCTCAGGTGCGACCGCTGCGCCCCCCAGCACTGGAACTTTGGGGCGGAGCAAGGCTGCGAGCCCTGTGCCTGCCACCCCCAGAGCTCCACCGGCCCGCACTGCAACATGGTGCGTCTGCTGGGGTTATGCAGGAATATATTCATATTCATATTTTCATATATATTCAGATTCATTCATTGACATGTGCTCAGTATGATATTAAATGCGCTTGCAGAATTTGTCTGTTCATTTTTTAATTCACTGCTGTTAGTTGGTTATTTGTGTTGTTTATAGGTTGCAATTTTTTTCACAATGTGTCAAACTCTGCATTAGAATGTGTCTGTGCAGTAAATAAAAACATGATTGGATAAGCAATTTCATGCAAAGCATTTCATATAAAAATTATGATGAGTTCAAGGGACATTTTCTTTATTAGAAGTGCTGTGTGGTACTTCCTGTATAGCACTTCCTCTGGTTATACCAAGGTTAATAAAAGAGAGTTAGGACTGGCAGAAGCATCGGTATCAGACGATAACTAATCAGTAAAGCACTTGTTTAAATGGCTTGTTTGTCCCTGGTATGCATGGACATGACTATTCCAACCATCATTTGCATATGTTTGTCACTTCCTGTGAGGTTCTGCTTTCCTCTCCCCAGACCAGTGGAGCGTGTGAGTGTCAGCCGGGGTTCGGAGGGAGAACATGCTCAGAGTGCGAGAAAAATCACTGGGGGGATCCCCACTCTCAGTGCAAAGGTAACACCGCTAGCTTAGCATAACAGGCTTAGCACGACAGGTTTAGCGTGGTGGGTTAAGTGTGATTTAATAGGATAGGGTAAAACGATGCTTGATAAAATATGACAGTATTAGTGTGATGTGTTTGGCATGAGAGGTTTAGCGTGATGGATTTAGCATGATGTCCCCATCTTCCAGCGTGTGACTGTGACCCGTTGGGGTCAGAGTCGCTGCAGTGTGACCGGGCGACGGGGGCATGCCGGTGCCGGGAGGGCGTGGTCGGGCGGCGCTGTGACCGCTGCAGCCGCGGGTTCACAGAGGGGTTTCCGCGGTGCGTGCGCTGCTGCCCCTGCTTCAGCAAATGGGACGTGGAGGTGCGCCAACTGCAGTGGGACCTTCAGTCCGCCCAGCGCTCGGCCAAGAGTGTGATGGAGAGCAGGGCCAGGCCCACCACTGGCCACGCCCACCTCAGTCACACCCACATTAGCCACGCCCACGCCAGAGGCCTGCAGAGCAGCCTGGCTCAGATCCAAGGCCTTATCCAGGGCGCACCTGCAGGTGGAGTCCACCAGGGGGAGTACCAGCGGCTCAGAGACTCCACTGATGACCTGAGGTGTGTGCTTGATGTATCTTTCTCTTTGTCTTGTTGACCAGAAAAGTCTCCATTATTTTAATGATTACAGTGGTCTGTATCTGCGGTCTAGTCGTCATGAACTGCTCTAACTGGAGCTAAGAATGTGACTGTGCGTGTGAATGTTAATGGGACAGTTTGCGTTTGTATCTGTGTGAATGTTTATGGGACAGTTTGCATGCTTATGTTTGTGTGCATGTGTGTGTGTGTGTGTGTGTGTGTGTGTGTGTGTGTGTGTGTGTGTGTGTGTGTGTGTGTGTGTGTGTGTGTGTGTGTGTGTGTGTGTGTGTGTGTGTGTGTGTGTGTGTGTGTGTGTGTGTAACTCTGTGTGGGTGTGTGTGTGTGTGTGATCTGCTCCAATGTGACAGTGTGTAATTGCTCGTTCTGGCTCTTGTGGTCCAGGGCGGAGATTGCCATGACTGACAGGCAGGTGGAGGGTGTGCAGAGGGAGATACCCCGCACAGCAGAGAGGGACAGGGCTGCACAGCAGAAACTGAGCCAGACAGAGAAGGAGCTCAGGGACACCAACGCCCTGCTAGCACAGCGACGCCTGCAGCTACACAGCACTGCGTCTGCAGGTACAGCCTCTATACACACTAACACACCTGCGCTCTCTCTGCAGGTACAGCCTCTATACACACTAACACACCTGCACCCTCTCTGCAGGTACAGCCTCCCTCACATGGTAACACACTTATAACTGCCCAGCACTAGGTCTACACCCTCTCTACTGGTACTCGCTAGCACATCTACACTAGCTCTGCAGGTATATTCTCCTCTCACACACTGACACACCTGTACCTGCTGTACGCTGAGTCTGAAGGTAACCTGCCCTGGTACCTCCCTCATGTGTCCCAGTGCTCTGTGACTCCTGCCCCTGCCCTGTTCTCTGACCTGTGGCCTGTGTGTCTTTCCTAGGCCTGCTGGCCTCCATGCGGGGGTGGTCCCAGGCCTCGCTGGAGTCGGAGCGGATGTGCCTCGCCCTGTGGGGGGCGAACGGCCCTATCAGAGCGTCCCATGACGCACGGAGCCGCGTGGAGACCCTGCTGCTCGACTGGGGGGCGGTGCTCCAGCGCAGGGCCCTCTCACAGCGCAGGCTGCAGTGGATGAAAAACAAGGTGAGCACAGCGCCATCAGCTGAGCACAGGCGAAAACTGGATTACATTCTTAGGAGGAAGAGAGATGACAAGCAGTCTTGAAAATGGGTTTAAATCAAGCTGCCATTTTTTTTTAAATTCAGAAATTTTGGGGGAGAAAGAGTGAGGCTCTTTCTTTCCTCCCCAAAAAGTGTTTGAGTGGTGCTGCTCTCTGCGCTCTCCAGCACCACAGAGCGAGAGAAGCCATGTTTACTGATTTTGTTACGAACATAAAAATGAAAGTGAAACTGTATTTTAATTTTATTTTACCATTCATATGAGCAGTCTACATAATGTGACTTTGCTACTGTAGACACTGTAACTGTAATCACACCTCCTTGTCAATAAAAGCTCAACAGCATAGTCATTACACCCATCCTCATCACTTTCCCTTACCTGACAGATGTGTGGCGACAATGGCAGAGGGGATGGTGGTTGCCGTGTCGACCAGGGGCGGAGACTGTGTGGTGGGAAGGGGTGTGCCCACATGTTGAATGGCTCCGCCCTGCAGAGGGTCGCCAATGTCTCCGCCCACCTCACTTACACCAGCAAACAGCTGCATGGAGCAGCCCAGAAGGTCTGTGCGTATGTATGTGAGTGTGTGTGTGAGAGGATGTTTCTGTGTTCGTTCGTTTGATTTCAAGCACAGACCCCTTTGTAACTGCTGTCATTAATGTAGTTAGATGCATAATGATGTTCAGCAGACTTGTTAAACCGAAATTGTGGAGATGGAGAATTGAAATGCTCACACGTGTGCATGTCTGTGTATGACCCTGCGTGTGTGAGTGTAAGCATGTTTTTGCATGTGTGTTAACATTCCTGTCTGCAGCTGCAGGATGCGGACGCTTTAGCTCGGGGTGTAAAGAGCAGAGCTGCGGGCTCGCTGCTGAGGGCGAAGGAAAAGACGGACTCCACCAAAAAGTCCAATAAGGAGCTGAGAGACTTGCTGCAGAGAATCCGGAGCTTCCTCACCGGTGAGTCCTCCACCAGCCAGTATCACACACACACACACACACACACACACACACACACACACACAGAGCAGATAACCTGGAGGCAGACGCTGAGCGGGAGCTGCAGGCCCATCGGGCCGAGCTGATCAGAGCAGCACAGGCATTGTGGATCCCCTATGGGTCTGTCCAGCCACTGGGCCCAATACCGTGCAGGAGGCATTATGGATCCCCTATGGGTCTGTCCAGCCACTGGGCCCAATACCGTGCAGGAGGCATTACGGATCCCCTATGGGTCTGTCCAGCCACTGGGCCCGATACTGTGCAGGAGGCATTATGGATCCCGTATGGGTCTGTCCAGCCACTGGGCCCGATACCGTGCAGGCAGCGGCCAAAATGGAGGGCCTGGACATGCTGCACTGAGGAGCTTGTTCCTGTTATGCATTTTGTTTTTTTTCATGGTGATGATCATCTTGAAGAAATTGTTGTGACAGTAATGTAAGTGTTGGTGATTGTAACGGTGGCAATGATGACGTAGCTGATAATAAAGAAGAATGTGAAGATGATGGTGTAGCTGATAGTGAAGAAAATAATGGTGTCGTTGATAGTGATGATGAAGATGATGATTGTGTAGCTGACAGTGACGGTGATGGAGATAACGATGATGAGGATGGTAGTGACAGCGGGCTTTCCTCCCGTACTCACAGATGACAGTGCGGACCCAGGGGCCGTGGGGCTGGTGTCCCAGCAGGTGCTGCTCATCTCCCTGCCCGTGAACGGCAGTGACCTGGCCCGTATGCTGCAGGACATCCAGCACAGTCTCGCTAACCTCTCCAGCTCGCACAGAGACGACAGCCACAGCGCCCTGCTCTCCCAGCGCACTCAGGAGCTGCTGCTGCTGGCCCGAGACACGCAGTGAGTGTGTTAATCAAACCAGGCAGACCCAGCTTAAACACACGACGCAATTAAAAAGTTGTAGGCCTACATTTATTTATTGTACAAGTTTACCAAACAGCTGAAACAGGTGTAAATGTATAATATGTGTCCAATACATTTGCCCCACTTGGTGCACAAAACTGTATTGTGTGTCTGGGATTGTCTGGCCTCCCTGTGCTAGGCACCACATTTCATTTTAATCTCTCTTGTGGGACATATCAAGTGCTCTTGGGGGCCCTCTGGTGGCCACGGGGGCCATAAGCAGGCGCTTAGTTTTTCTTATGCGTCAGTCCGGCCCTGCTTGGCACCTACCCCATGAAGACACAGCTGGGGTATTATCTGTGTGTGGAGTTTGAGAGAAGCATTGACAGTGTTAGGGAGCTCTGTGGGTGCTGAGAACACCACTGGTTTGTGAATAAGACTTGAGGAGAGAGCGAGTGAAAACCCCCTGCTCTCCACAGGACACGGGCAGCCAGGACCTGGGTCACTGCCAACCAGACCCGGCAGCTGCTGGACGCCACGCAGGCGGCCGTCCGCACCACGGAGGAGGCCCTGGAGCCTGACCACAGCAGCGTGCGCAGGGCTACCGCCGCGGTACGCCCCCTTGTGGTGACCACATAGAACCACTGCAGTCTCAGCTTTGTAGAGGCTGTGTTTAACTGGCTCGCATATTGGAAAAAAATGCTGTGTGAACTGGCAAAGTAGCTGTCTCTCACTATACTACTTCTACCTCCCTTTTTCTCTATCTCTCCTTCCCTATCCCTCCTCTCTCTCTCTCTCTCTCAGGGTGCTTTTTTGGATTGTCATATATTGTGTTGTCAGAGCGATTTTTTTTTAAAGAACAACAAACAAAAAGACAACAGTTAGAAAAACTAACAGTCTCCTCCTCCCTTGCTCCTGCCCTCTCTCTCTCCCTCTTTCTCCATGGCAGGTAGTGGAGAGGATGGGGACTTTGGAGAATAAGCAGACAGACGCTGCGTTGCGTGTAGCCAGCATGCGGCAGGGGGCGGAGTCTCTGCAGAGGAAGCTGAATGACAACAGAGCAATGGCGCAGAGTGCCAGAGCCCAGGCTGATGGCACTGCACAAGCAGCCAAGGGATTGGACCAGGTGTGTTCCTACCAAGCCCTGACCTCTGACCTTTGACCTCTGACATGCGACCATGCCTCACAGCAGCTCCTAATCTCACTGTGTTGGTCCTGAGGCCCACTGACTTTTTTCACTGCTTTTCTGAAAAATGTCAAGAGTGAACACATATCCCAGAATGCACAGCATACACACACATACAGATGCAATCTGATCATGTTAGTGCTGTGTGTGTGCTTGTTTGTGCATGTGTGTACGCGGTCCATTCCCGGGTAGGGCACTGTCATTGCACTCTTGAGCAAGTTACCGCACCTAAGTTCCTTTAGTGAATATCCAACAGTGTAGATGGATTATGTGAAAAATGTAAGCTATGTAAGTCACCCTGTAGAAGAGTGTCAGCTACATACTGAAATGTAATGCAGTGTAAGTTAGTCTGATGTTATGTAATAGAGTGTAATGTGATGTAAGTTAGTGTAATGTTACGTGATATAGTGTAATATAACAGAATGTAATGTGGTGTAATGTTTCTTTTCTCGGGAGCTGGAGAAGGCCCAGGCGAAATGGAGGGAGCTGGAGGGGAAGGTGGGGTCCCTAGGCGGGGGTGCGCAGAGTTTGGGAGCTGCGACCGAGAGAGCGAGAAGCATTCAGCGTCAGGCCCAGGACGTTCTGAGGAAAGCCACGGAGAGCATGGAGACGCTGCACAGTACGCTCACCTTCAACGCACCGCTGCCCCATGCTGCATTCACATACTACCTATATCCTTTTATCAAAAAAAATCCTCAAAACTAACACTTTTCTGTCAAGTGACAATAAGATTTAGAAAGATTATTTACATACAATACTCCCAGTTTTATGCGTGTTCAGTTCACCGGTCATTCCGTAACTCTGAGGTAGGTGTCTCTGACGTTCTGTGCTTGTGCTGCGTGTTTTTAGGGCTGGAGAGAAGGTTCCGGGAGAACGAGAGGAGATTGCAGGGCCAGAAGGAGGAGCTAGCCGAGCTGGAGCGCAACGTTACGGCTGTCAGAGACTTCATACAGGAGAGCGTCCTCAAGTTCACCTCCTGCTAAGCAAGATTCTGCATGTCTGTGTGCAGCAGCTATCCCATGATCCTCTGCAGGGGTTGCCTCAGCAGCTAGCCCTTGATCCTTTGCAAGGGAGTTTCTCAGCTGCCATCCCATGATCCTCTGCAGGGTGATCACTAGATCTTAGGTATATCTGTCCCTTTTGTAAAAGCAGATCAAAAATGGGGGGTCGGTGGGGGGGGGGGGGGGTATTTTAATCTCAATCAATCCCAAGAGTAACCTTTCTGGAGGGGGAACCCGACAGAATCTGCATGAGGAAATATTCTACCCCGGGAGGTTTCAGTTCCACTGCGTATCGAATGTGCCTCATGTGGTCTCATTGAGAACAAGCAGAGTACAGTAAAAACTTCCTTCACATTTCCCCTGTTCATATATGAATGTATGTAATGCTGTCATTTTCAGATGATAACTATGAACAATAAATTTACATTTTCTATAGTTCATTAATAGCACTGGAATAAGTATTCTCTTATGTTTTATGCAGTCCCTGCATCATACCCCCTGAGACTGGGGATGCCAGCTTTGAATGTTTTTCACTGACATGAATGACTGAAGTTAAAGATATTGTACCAAGTCTTCCAAATTTTACAACCATTCAGACTTGAAGACTAATGTATAGTGTCAGAAATCTATTATGTTAACAGCTGGCAACCTGCATCAGATCAGGGATTTTCCCCTACCTGTTGCAATACTAACTATTGCCACAAGAGGGTGGGATAAGTCTTGAATTTTGGACATTGAGGCAAAATGTGAGCAGGGTGCACATTGCATGTGACTATCCTTTGCAGTACTCAGGACTTTGGCTGGTTATCTTTATGGCTGAATTGGTGGCGGATGGCAGACAGCACCACAGATCTGGCATGGTTCCCTTGCCAACACTGGGTAGCCTGCCAAGTCTGGAGCACAGTCTAGCATCTTCTTCATGCTTATCACAACAAAGTAACAATCCAATTCTGGGGCACTTTACTGTTGTCATAGTAATGACCTGATTCAAGGGTGTTGCATTGTTGTTATAGTCACACAAGCGACAACAGTAAAATAAAAGGTGCATGCCTGCTTTTTTGTATTACTTATTCCTAAATACTAAGGAAATAATGGTGGAATACACAGGGAAGTCAGGAGTGAAACCCTGGCTGCTAAAGGCACAGACACATTCATAATATATATTAGAGATTCAGCGACATCAGAACTGAGAATGAATGCTAATGTTAATGATAATGCTAACATATCAGATAGAGGTGATGTTTCCACCCACCAATGGGTTACATTCAGTGCATGCAGCTTAAGTTTAAACCTGGGAAAGCTACTCCTAATCTGTGTGATAAGGAGTAGCTGTTCCAGTTCTAATGTAGGTCTGTGGTCTTTTTGTTTAAACGTGAGGATTTAACTCCAGCTTCAGAAGAATGCTGCAGTCTGACCCTGTGGGCTCATGGGTAAGAGGCGCTTATACACTTGGGTGAGGCTTGTGCCCATTTAATAAAAGCTCAGTGCAAATCAATGCAAACATAGGCATGTTTTTACATGATATTCAAAGGATTAAAGGCAGATATGGTTTATGTGGAAAATAACCAGAATAACAAAAGTAATAATCATAACATAACATAACAGTAATGCAAAAACATTAAATTAATACACCATAGGCCACAACACTGTCTGCATGCAAGAACATTTTAAACACTTTTGTTTAAAAAAAAAAAAAAAAAGGCAATAAAACTGAGATGAAGTTGTGAGTTTCAAGTGTTTTTGACGGGTGGGATATCCAGAGAAGGTCTTCACATCTTCTGTATCATCACCTGGAATTTACCTGCAGAGAGAGCCAGGGCTGTTAGGGGGGAGCAAGGCATGTGGACTCTTCAGCCAATCACTGATTTCAGTTAATTGTTTTAATGTTTAAACACACCAAACGTCACCAAAGCCAGCCATAAGAAGACACTTAATGCTCCAGGACTTCAGTCTGACAACGATACATATCTGTACTATCACACACACACAAACAGGGGAGACAAGCTAGGATAAGGAGCAGCACAGACCATGTAAACAGACTCTGTGTTAGAGCAGTGTGGTGACAAAACTGACACAATAAAAGGGGATATGTCCCTTAATCTAGACAAGAGAATAGCCTGTCCTGTGCCTCTTGATCTCCTCATACGCAGACAGGTTGTGTTTCAGTGATATCTGGGGAAAGTGAGGGGTGCTGCTGCCCCCTTGTGTACTACAATTGAAACTGCAGTTTTAGTCAGGCTATTTTCACCACAAGATCCTGCTGAAACCAGTCAGTCTTTCCTGTTTTGTATGTTCTGTGGTCATGCTTTTTTCTGCCCAAAATGTAATTCCTAATTGTACAACATATTTAATATGACAGAGGTGCCAATAGCAGCTCTGTCATGTTATATATGAAATAATACAGCGTTAAATCTAGCATGTCAAAGTAAATACTGTATTATCATAATGAGACATGCACACTGGTATAGCTTTAAGATCAGACTGAGTACTGTCCCATTAAATGACATATTTTTAGTGGTATGGCTGCCTCGTTAGATCAAATGCTGCCCTGTTAAAAATAAGACACAGGCGTTAGAGTGTAATATCAGACCAGTCCAGACTCACATGCAGGCATGACGGACACCTCTGCAGTCACTATGCTTTTCACACCCAGGTTGGCCAGTCCGCCTCTCACCAGCCCACAGGTGAACGCCAGGTACTGCAGGAGAAGCAGAGACCAGGTGTCACCTCACAGGCGACTGGAGACCCAACCCCCATCAAACACTGGCTAGCTCTTGTATTCCTGTGCATATCAGTTTCAGGCAGTAATTATATGCAACAGATAAGCTGGCTGCTGTTTTCTTCAGCAATCACTCAACTAATTCATTTCTGATTGGCTGAGAGAGGTGTTACATGGGTAGCTTTGGAGGGGTGGGGGGTGGGGGTAGTGCAGGGTATGTGGGGGCCAATCAGAATGCCTTGGGCAGGGTGTTTATTTTGGAAGAGGTTCTCCATTGTGCTGTAATCTCAATCTACCCTCCAAAGTCATTGTGCTTGAAGCTAATGTATAAGAGCAACATTAGCTTATATCACATAGTGCCAAACGATGCAAGATTACAGTTAGTCTTTATTAGGACTTCAGCAGAAATCAGGCACTTACAGCCCCCCCCAGGCCCCACCCCACATAATTCACACTCACCTTTGGGGCATGCTCTAAATACTGTTTTCCTGCAGACAGCTGTGTCAGCAATCTGAACTTGTTATCCTGTAGCACATAAATCCCCTACAAAAAAATAATAAAAACCATAACCATTAGACTGGGAGTTTGAATGCCGTCTTCTGTTGGTCAGGTAAGGTATGAATGTGGTGACATGGAAGTTAACTTCAAGGACATCCTCCACAATACTGAAAACGATGAGGAAGACGTGGGATGACTGAGACATGAAACGGTTACCTGGTGATTTGTCCGTAAATTGTCAATTTGTTTTTTGAAAACACTGGTCCAGAAGTCTTTGCAGACAAATTTCATGACATCAAGCTCATCCTTGAAGCGTGCAGTATCCCTGGTGAACCTGAAAGACACGACTGACAAACTCAGACTAACAAACTCAGACTGACAAACTCAGACTGACAAACTCAGACCTGCCACACACTCTGACCACAACAATAGACGGTATCTCAACAAGCACACACAGAAACTGTGCTATAGGAGACAATATTTTTAACATGAAGTCTTGACTGTCCCATGCCTTTCAAAACCAAGGCATAGGACAGTCAAGGGGTGTTACCTAATAACTACCTACATGCCTACCTTCACTCACAATCCAGTTTTCTAACTGGCTGGTTTATCTCTCATTACCTGCTACCTCCCTGCGACTAAAAGAGATTAAAAGCATAAGGTTTACTTTACCTGTACAGCTCTAAGAAAATCATTACATAGACATCAAAACACAATGCTCTACTATTTTTGCCACCACAAAGCCTGTTGGTTTATACAATTATTAAATACACTAATTATTAAGTACGACATTTAAACTGGTACCTTAAGACACTCTCATATAAGAATCAGCAAAACGAATTTCAAAAAGAAACCTTCAATTTCAAAGCAGATGAAAATGACGAATTCACAAAATAATACAGCACAGTAATGTTTGGAGAAAATAAAAACGCATAGAACTGACACGCTCTTTTGCATGGCTAGTTCTGCACAAATGCTTGACAGATGAAAATGATTTGGTTTTAGGATTAGGACATACCTTTCAATGAGTCCTTGACCAACTCGGAACCCCATGTTCTCTAGTTTTGTAATGCACCTTCCATTTTCCTTAGACAGGACAAATGTAAAATAGCGGATGTCAGGACATTTCACAGCATTAGCCTATATGTTTACGACGACTACAGCAAACACAACTATTTACTCGTATGCTAAGGAGGCAACTGCAAACTGTCAGAGAGCGACTGCACCTGTCAATATGTGCCAAATGTCCCTTGTTAGCAAATGTGTTGATTAACATTAGCAATGTAGCTCTGTAATTACTACATATATTGGCAACTATCTAGCAACGACTCACCATTTCTCCGTGTTCTGCTGATTTGTAAACGTACTGTATCAGTTCATTGTGAAGAAACTGGAAGAGTGCCTCGTCCGCCATCCTTGGCAAAGGGAATGTCCGCTCGACACCTTTTTACAAATACACATAAATGTACAGCTTCATACGAATTATATAGCTAATGAATTCTGTGTAGCCAGCTGGCTAACGTTAGTGTGTGCAGATGTCTTGTCTTCTGACACTGCCAATGTGCTCTACCTATCGTTATGTAAATAACGTGAGCTAAAAACTAAGGTCACTTGTGTCCAGTTGATTGTCGTTAAATAGCACGTACAATACCTGCTGTACCTCGATTTGTAAAAACCGAAAATGAAAACTAGAAAGAGAAATATTTGCTTCTGGTGAGGTCGTGAAATATCAATGGACTAGCTGTTCTGCGTTGTGCGGACCCCTTGCAATGTTCTACAGCCGGGTACTCACTTCTGTAGTAAATAAATAGTCGCCTGAACAGTGCCTGATAAGAATAGAAGATTTCTAGTTAAAGGGTAGCTGTGGAGTACCACTGTTAATGTTATTCTGTTAAATGTATAAATTATTGAATCATCTGTTATTCAGCCTATGCGCATTTGTGTAGTTACCGGGAATGTTACATACAAGAGCTAATAAAAACCTAAGTCACATGACGAAGGTAGATTTCAGGAAGTTGACTGGAGCTTTTGCTACAGAGCAAGCACATTAAGCATGATAAATTCATGTTTACTAAAACAATGAACAGTGAACACCAACCACAGTGTCAAAAAACCGGCTAGAGCATGTTGTTAATCCGGTTTCCGTGTGAGAGATCTATGTACAGCACAATTATATCCACCCAAAATGGAAAACAAGAGAAACAGCGCCTCCTGCTGCTACACACAAAATAGACAACTGTTGTACAGATCACGTCATTTGCTCTGCGCTTTAGAATTAAGAAAGAATTAAATACCTTGCCAGGTAACTTGAACGATACAATCCCTTAAATTTGTTTAAATGGTTAACAATACGCAACTTTATTGAATTGTGTGCAGTTTGAGCGAGTCCAGTAGCCTATGTATGTCATACTAAAATTCAACCTCGGTAATTATTATTTTTATTTACATTATTTAGCTATGTTTTTTTCACTGACATGACTTGTGTATAAAAATGTGTATGATGTTCTGAATGTTGGAATATCTGAATTGTCATGCATTCAGAAAATCAGCTTCTTTGGAATCTCAGAACCATTTAGACAGAAACCTCTGAGCTGATTCAGAAGTAGGCCTATTACAGATATCCGTCATGCCAACAGATACATGGTTATATTATATTATGATACATGGTTATGTAGATATACTGTTCAGTTTGTCTAAAGACAAAGGGTCCATTTAAGAGCCAAAAGTTGCTGTACAAATGTGAACTTTCCTGGAGTGATGTGAATTTTTTCCTTGCAAACATCAAAATCAATGAACAGCTTGGATGGTTAAATGTTAACAGTGAAATCATTAACAGTTTGCCAGTGTGCCCCATTGCTCCTTCTCAAATCTTTATCAGAAACTCCTGCCAGAACTGTTCCGTAGAACAGAGTATGCCTGGATGTGAATGTAGTAACTGTACTCGTGTGTATTAGTAGACGCATCAAAAGAAGGCCACAAATAACTTTACCATCAAAATGAAAAGACAGGGGGCGATATTGATCATGTTGGACTGTGGTTGCTTACAACGCAGCGTTGGATGTATACACAGTGAAGTCGCTGTTGTTATCAGATTTACAACTACCCAGTCCCATCAATTAAATGCAATTAAAGAAAACAATCGGCGATAAAGTGGTACTGTCGTCCAAGCGTGTCTGTGACGGCGGTTCTGGAATGCAACGTACTAGATTAGCTCCACTTTTACAACACCAAAAGCTGTGCCAAATGCTGTGCCACGTCCACAGACAGGAGGTGCCCTAGTAAACAAGTTAGAGCTCCGAGAGCCGAGACATAATAAAAATCCCTATCAGAATTATGCATTAATCCAACAGATCACAAAAACGTCAAATAGTTTCCCCTGATTTACTTCTTGTGAATTTGACTTATCTCATTATATTTAAATAAACTAGAAAAAGGCGGAGACACACATTCCTTTTATCAGTTATGTTAGAGTGGGTAGTTTGGTCTTCAAAGATGAAACATACACTGCTAAACATATGTAACACAAATTGTAACTGTGTGTAGCCTATTACATCTTTGTCCACTTATCAAACCCCACTGGCTGCGCTTAAAGCCACCGCAGTCCGTTGAGATGGTAACGGAGAGTTCGCGTGCTGGGTGGCCCAAAGCGCTGACCGTTACTGCGCGGCCTGCTGACTCAGCTGCGCTCGGGGCTGCACGCGGTGGGGCGTCAAAGTACGCCAGTGTCCCATAAGTGACGTTAGCAAGCAAAAGCTGAACTGATTACAAATAATATCGCTGTTACGAAATACATAAAGGTAACGTGAATAAGATAACGTCGATTTTGGTCAGTGTGTGTTTGAATATGAAACTGCCGACTACTCAGCATATTTTTGTCATGAGTTGTCAATTGTAACAAAAACGTTTCTACAAAGTTATGTAGCTAGCTAGCTAAGATGGCTGGCAGACGTCCGTTGGTTTGCTTAAGATCAAGCCAACTTTAGCAACCTAGTTGCAGTTTGTAAGTTTGTAGCCATCTACCTGTGGTACAAGCTACTGAGTGCTGAATGTTTAGAGTTTATTTTTGAAGTATCCAGCAAAAAATAAACAGAGTTTATCCATTTAACAAATGTGCCTTTAATGTTTTCCTTTTAGTAGAACAGACTACAACATGTATCCCAACGTTTGGAATATTAAAGAGATTTTAAGCGTCTCGAATGGGTAAGTCAAAGATCCAACTGAACAAGCCTACGTTTATAACTCAGTAAAGATAATTAAATGTACATTAATTGATTACTGTATCGTAAAATTATCAACTTTCAATTTATCACATACCTGACATGAAATCGTATTTTCAATGGCCAGTTTTACGTGGGAAAATCGCATCTAAAGCTGTTTGTTTTTCTGAGAATTTGTAATAGTTTTTTGTTTGCTATTTTGTAAAACTTAACTAACAGAGGAAGTAAATCCTCTGGTCGAAGCAGTGGTACCAGTGACTACTCCAGCCTGACGGATTCCCAGTTTCTGTTTGGGTCCCAGTTCTGGCCAGATCAGACACAGGGGCTGTCAGAAGAAATGAGCTTGCAGTCCAGGAACTCCCAGCCAAACTCGCAGGAGGTAGGCCCACCTCAGAGCTCTGTACCTCTTCTGCGGTGTACCACACCTGTGATTCATAGTCCTGTAATGCTCCTGTATCAATCCCTGCTCTTGAACCCTGTACTGAGCACCAGTTTTGTGGCCTGTAGGCTTTAAAATATATAGGAGCCCCTTGGAGGAAATGACTGCATCGGATGCTAAAGTGAGAAGTGTGAGAGCGTAGTTATAAACTGAGTTTACAACTGATGTTTAGGGAAATGAGTCCAAAATTTCAACCAACTACCACACCAAGCCTTACCTATTTGGGGGAGACTCGAAGGACAAGAGCAAGGGGCCAAGTTTCTCATGCAGCAACAGTAAAGGAATGCTGGAAAAGTTTGAGGAGGACAAGAAAAAGGCAAAAGAGAGGGAGGAAAGGTGAGTCTTTTTTCATACACAGATATGCTCTGTGACAACCAGGACTTAGTTTGAGTTCCTCACATTGTTTTATTTTTTCTGTCTTTTAGTGAGATGCTCTTGGGTGAATTATCACAGCTTAAGGAATGCATGGAAAATGTGAGTTCTGTTACTGGCATGGGGAACGAAACACTATTTCTGTTTCACAAAAACACATTTGGTTGACCATGAAATGCTTGGAAAACCTTGTGAGATTACTGATGAAAATGTGTGTTTGTTTCAGATAAAGATTTCTTTAAGTGGCATCGAGGGGAACATATGTTCGACTAAAAAAGCTGTAGTGGAAGCTTTGGGTGGTTTCACAAAAACATGTGAGTGGAGCCGTCTGATCTTTGAGGTTTCTGTGATTGTTCAGTTGTTTTATCATCTCGATTTACTGAACAGCAGAAGGGCAGTGCATTATAATGTAATGAATTCATACAGCAGTTTTTATACAGTACATTGCTGCTGGTACTGTGATTTGAAAAATATTGTTGTGGCTCATGGTATGATGTAGTTGAGAGTTTTGAGGTATATTTGTATGCTGATTACAGCTCTTAAAAAGCTGTGATTACAAAGGAAGAGGGGGTGAACCCAGTGATGTATGTCATCTGTTATAGCAGTGACTTAAAAATAAAATGATAATTTAAGGCACAGTGGCCTATTACAATATGTCACTCATGTTGTAGCACAATGTGAGCAGAAGAGGACACTGTTGTTATCACTGAGCCCAAGACTGGCTATGAAGATGAGTAATGTGTTCTGGTCCATGCAGAAAATTCTACAAGTGTTCAGCAATGATTGTTTCTTCACATAAATTCTTCACATAAATACAAGTGATTTAAATATGGTTTTACTTTCTGAATATTCTACATTTAGTTGAAGTGTTTAATTAATTAAAGAATTAAGAATTTTTTGTGTTTTTATTGTTCTGGTGAAAGTCCTACAATTTGAATCAAAGTGGAAAGGGAGATGACTGTTGTGTGTAATTGGAGATGGAGAATGCTTGAATAAGGAGTTGGCTGACATCACTTCCTTTTGTTTTCAGTGCAGGGTGCTGTGGGAAGCATCCAGGAAGGCTTTGCATCACAGTTAGAGGCAGTGCTAAATAAACTGAGCTCTCAGTCAGAGTCCCTGAGAGAGATGGAGGACAGGGAGAACAAGGTGAGCAGTGAGCGATGTGAGGGGCACATATAGACATAAGGGATTATACTTAGGCAGGCCAAGATGTGGAAGAGTGCACTTAGATACACACGCTGGCATGTGAGAGAGTGTCACTGTGGTAAGTTCAGTGAGGACCCCCATTACTGTCTGTGAGTTCCCACATTAATGAGGTTTTTTGGCGCTTAGAGGTACTTATCTGGTGCTTATCTCATCTGAGATTGAAAGCATCGTGATGTGGGTGACAGGCCAAACCAACAGCCAACTATCATTGACAGATTCAGAGATAGAGTGTCAGCCAGTTAAGAGCACGCAGTGCTGAATGACAGACTGATGCCAGTGCACTTTGTTTATGTATGTACTTTGTTGATGTATGGCCGCCTCTCTGTGGTCTCAGACAGTGTCAGAGATGTCCTCTCTGGGCTCTTGCGTGCGCAGCCTGCAGCGGGAGCTGGAGAGCCTGAGAGTAGAGCAGGCCCGGGAGCAGTGCATGATGGGAGAGGTGCTCTCCCTGCTGCAGGCCCTGGCTGCCGCTCCTCGGTCGGTGGCAGCCAGGGCGGACTGCAGCGTGCAGACTTCACCCTGCCCGTGGGAGCGCGTCTGCCTGGTCAGCGAGGAGAAGCGCTACTTCCAGGGCCTCCGTTTTTGCGCGGGGTCGGCTCCTCAGCCGCTGGGGTACCCCGCCATAGCACTGCCTCACCAGAGCGCGCAGGAGCCCGGCCCAACCCGTGACCCCACCCCACAGGCTGCAGCCAGCGCAGAGCCAGAAAGAGTGAGCGAGACACAGTGGCAGAAACCGTACCGCACACGCTCAGCCAGCGCTCGCAGGACAGACGGACTGAACACTGGGGCCCAAGCATTGCCTCAGGAAGCGGCCGCCAGCAGCAGACACTCGCCCCACAGCCCGCCCGCCGCCAAGCCAGAGAGGTGTGACCACAGCATCAGGAGGACGGCTCAGACCGAGCAGGACAAGGTCCCCCAACAAGCACGCAGTCAGAGGAGGGCCGTGAAGAGAGGGCAGAGAACATGGCCGCCCAAGAGGAGGAAGAGGAAGGCCCTGGCATTGTCCAAGAGTGCCAGCACAGCCAATAGGAAGGACAGCAGGCGGAGCGAGAGTGCCAGCACAGCCAATGGGAAGAACAGCAGGCGGTGCGAGAGTGCCAGCACAGCCAATGAGAAGGACAGCAGGGGGAACATGTGGCAGGAATGTGACCGTCCCTCACTGCCTCCCGCTGCTACATCCTGCCAGAGCCTGGGTGATGTCACATCCTGCCAAAACTCTGGGGCGCAGTTCAGCCCCTGTGGGGTCTGGTCCCAGGACAGCAACAGTACTCAGTTTATCGCCGGGTGCGAGAAAATCACAGCATCATTCCCACTGCCCTTGTGCGAACCCAAAACTCGTATCACACAGAAAGGTTTTTGGCAGCTGTTTGACTTCTGTGATGATTCTGAGTAGTGTAGTCAAGCTTTGTTGTTAGGGGTGTTTCTATAAAAGCCACTATTAGTACGAATGACTAGTACAAGTGTATGCCTTCCTGTCGAGTTGATTCTTGTTCCTAAACGGTATTGTTTTGTATCATTACTATGCCATGCCATGTATAAGGAGTCTTATTGGTTTTTCTATAGTGATTAATCTCAGTGATTGTATGCCAAATACAATACAGTTTTTGTTTAAAATGTGTTTATACGTGATGCCAATCACAATTTAAATATACTTATATTTTAACTGTCGTTGGTGTGGAAAATCAATACATTATCACAAAAATGCACCGTCAGTCTGTTTTCACCGAAGAGAGGTTCAACCCTTGTACAGAGTTTATACATTACTCTAAAAATTGATAATTTCGTTCTACTTCAGGGTCATGTTACCCCGCAAAAAGCATTTATTGGCCATATAAAAGTGTAACCAACTTTCAGCGGTACAGGCTGACCTAAATGTGTTTTATGAACCTGTCCGTAAGGCAGACTGTGACAGTGCCTCTCCAGTCATGAGTGCCTACACTGGCGGCTGCAGCTGTTCTATCTGACATACCACCAGAGCTGGAGCCAAACGCAAGCCTGGTCTGCCCTTTTCCACCTCTGCCATCTCTTTCAGGCCTTCGGCCTCTCTGCTTCAAACATGGCCAATTACTCTCTGATTTACAGTGGTGAATAATTGCTTCCATTTCCCTGGTAAAAGCTAATGTTGTGTAATATCTTCTGTGTTTCCTGTAGCAGCGATGAATCACTGTGATTACCTCAGTAATAAAGGTGGGTTGTCTAAGGAAAGGGGACTTTGCTGTGGGGAGTGCTTTTGAGTTTCCAATAAAGGGGCGTCCCGTGAATTTTTCGCCCACTCTCCTTAAGTGCCCTTCCTTGTTTTATTGGTCAGTAAATGCTAACATTTTTTATTTCTTTATTCAGTTAGCTTTACTGCCATCACAAGTAATACTGGAAATTGGTGTTGCCGATTCAAATACATTAAGAACTAAGAAGTATGATGATATGTTCAGTATGTGTATGGTAGTCTAAATTAGCTCTCGTGTCAAACAATGTACCACACAACTGCTAATCTGTTTACACATATATTATTCCTTAGTAATAATAACATGACATAAGTGTTTGAAAAGGCATGATTAGAATTTCACTAGGATAAAACTTATGTGCTGCATTCAGGTGACCTGTGAGTTCTGCAGTAATTGTTGAGTTCAACATCTCTGAGGTTCTGCTGCATCCATATTTTAAGTAGGCCTCATCTGTAGTAATTCCATATCCTGCCTGTAACATAGCTGTGATGGATAATTATAGCAGTGCAGACCCAGCTGAAGAGCAGAGCTCATACAGTAGGGCAGAGTCTGGATCAGACCCAGTGCACAACACTTTGCCAGTTTTCATTTTAATGTAATCCATGTCACTACAAATGCTAATATCACTAATAATCATAACTAAGGTTCTTTGTTTCCTTTAATAGTTTCCCCTCCAAAAAATCCCAGCTTTCTCAAGGGGGCCTATGTAAGAAAATGTAATAAATTTGTGATGCTTGCTGTAAATGCAGCCTATGCTATGGTTTGAAGTCTTCTTCTCAAATGGGCCCGTATTAATGATCAATTAACAAAGCTTAAACTGAAAACTTTCATTCTAATTAAAATATGATTTTTTTTTCAAAATCATTTTT
This sequence comes from Albula glossodonta, assembly GCA_019788955.1. Lineage (NCBI taxonomy): Eukaryota > Metazoa > Chordata > Actinopteri > Albuliformes > Albulidae > Albula > Albula glossodonta. The sequence continues at coordinate 577,710 of JAFBMS010000172.1, read as the reverse complement.
TTATGATATGGTTTTTCATTTTTTCAGGCTATAATATTCTTTTTATTTCATTTGGACTCACTCGTTATGAAAAATAAAGACAGATAAATTCCAGTGTTTAAAATACATGAAAGCCAAAAACAATGAGCCTTGCTAATGCTCAGTAGTTTATACCTAAAGTGTGCTTTTTGCTATCTACACCATAACCAAGGAAAACAGGATGTAGGCTACATACAGAAACAGTGAAACAGGTGACAGGAAGAGATAAGCAGCACATAAATAGGAGTTTGTTATGTCCCAAGTACAAAGCCAGGCGATAAGGGAAAACTGTGCCTGTCACATTTTTCGTGCCATTCATGACTAATTCAGGAAGTCTTTTACACAACCACAGGCAGAGAAAAATAACACCCATAATGATGTCCTATAATTGGGTTTGCAAGAAAAATGCTGCAGAAAAATTCTGGAATTTCAAATTGCCCAGTGTTCACCAATCATGTCCTATGGAACTGTTTTGAATTTCATAAAACAGCGGTGAGCATAGCCCACTGGTTTTATTTTTATGCTACATGCTAAATGAAGCGCATGCTGGCTGCAACACTGATTTTTTAGTTGCTGATACAGAAATTTAAGGAGCCATCAGAAAACAAGCCACACTAAGTTTCACCTGTGTAATGCTTCACAGTGTATGGCAAAATAATGCAGCAGAAGTAGTACAGTATTTTGTTTGAAATAGGAATCAATGAGTTTAAATCATTAAGGAATCACTGTGACACTCTCCCTGTGCTACAAAGCTCGTGAACTTGCATATTGATGGGGTAGGTTTCAAGGAGTCGATTTTCTGCTCTGAATGAGAGGGGGTTGGGCTCAGAGGGGGAGTGGTCTCATTGCTCCTCTCAATCAGGTCAGTAGGTGTGGTCACATTCTCCTCGATCAAGTCAGAGAAGGGGAGTGGCTACATTACTCCTCTAGCAGGTCGGGGGGTGGGCCCCGCAGGCCCCGAGGGTTGAGACTGGCCACCAAGCAGACGTCGTAACTGTTGTACATCAGGACCCTCCTCGCCACCATGGTCCAGCGGTTCTCCCAGGGGTCCAGCTCCAGGATGTCCTTGGTGATGATGTCATGCCGATCTGTGACAGGACAAACACCTCACATTTCCCAGTCTGTTGCCGACGGCAACACATCACCATCTGCCCATTAGCGATGCTTCCAGCTACGGTGTTGAGAGTATTTTGCTGTTGTCAATTCCAAAAATATAAAGAAATATATATTTGCTGAGCTTAAACAATACAAACACTGCAAACACTGCAAAATATGCTGCATGACAATAGAGCGCTCTTTAGACTAAGCCAAACTACTCTGCAAGACAAAGGCTGTCTAATATAAATAAAAATATAAATATAAAAACATAAGAATAAAAACTCTGCGCAAACCATAGCTGCTGATATCAGGAAGTATTTTTGGGGTTGCATGCAGCGGAGAAGGTGGGGCTCACCTGCACCTCGATAGAAGCCACAGACGTAGATTTTACCCTCCACCACACCGGCGTTGGAGGCGTTGGTGCGCAGGGAAAGCAGTGGGCCCGGGAGAGGGGGTCCCGCCCTCCAGAAGTCCCCATCTGGGTTGTAGATCTCCACAGTGTCCAGGCAGTGACGTGACTGCCCACGATCCACCCCCTCACAGCCAATACCCCCTATGGGAAAACCTTGTGTGAGCACCCTCAGTGTCCTCAGGCCTCTCAACTTCACAGCATTTTGATATGCCTACCTTTTTAACCTGCCCTACCCTATACCATCCATTAAAAATGCCAGCCAGTTCAGATTTAAATAAAACTCAGTGTTAAATAGTATGAATGAACCTCTCATAGATTCAATTGCAAGTTGAATTTCACACCAAATGGGTAATAATATTTCTAACTACGTCGTTCAACACCACACACAGTTTTGGGCGGAGCAGTTGTGCAGCATCATGAATATTAATTTCTGGTCATTGTACTCCACAAGCAGCATCATGAATATTAATTTCTGGTCATTGTACTCCACAAGCAGCATCATGAATATTAATTTCTGGTCATCATACTCCACAAGCAGCATCATGAATATTAATTTCTGGTCATTGTACTCCACAAGCAGCATCATGAATATTAATTTCTGGTCATCATACTCCACAAGCAGCATTATGAATATTAATTTCTTGTCACTGTACTACACAAGCAGCATCATGAATATTAATTTCTGGTCATTGTACTACACAAGCAGTATCATGAATATTAATTTCTGGCCATTGTACTCCAGGGAGGGGTGTGTTTGGCCCCGCCCAGCCGCTCACCCAGGACGTAGATCTCGCCGTTGACCACGACGGCACTGAAGCGGTATTTAGAGTGCCTCATGGGCCCACACTCGACCCAGGAGCTGGCGCCGGGGTCCAGCCTGAACACCCGGCTGCTCAGGCTCTCCGGCTCGTCGTCCTGCCGGATGTTCTACAGGGACGAAAGGCGACAGGTGCGGCATGAAGGGAGGGGCGGCACGTCTGCTCAAATTACAAACTTACCCACAATGCAGCTGGAAGGTAAACTCTGATTTGGTTTGATGTTACAGGACACAAATCCCACCCTTGCCATGTATGCCGTCTCCCTGTACTTGTAATTTATACATTTTATTAGCAAGTCTCCAATCAAGATTCTTTTTCATTTGCATTCTAAAAATAAAGTCCTGTTGTAATGAAGTCCTTACAACATAAAACAGAAGTGGCTAGTAACTGTAGGAAATTGGCTTACTCAGCTAAAATAAGTCAATCAATTATGATTAGTTTGATTGATTTATTGATCGATTTTATTATGGGTAAAATCAAGTTAAATAAAGTAGGCATGTATATTTGGGGATAGCAAATGACAATTTACTTAAATCACTCATTTCCTGGATTAGTTTTCTCTTAAATTAAGCTGTATTTTGTATGCCTCTCTCACTGTGTATGTCTCTCTTGCAGTGTAGAGATGGCTTTTGCCTCTGTTACCTGTGGGGTCCGCCCCCCCAGCACATAGAGGCGGTCCTTGAGGGTGACAGTGCAGTGATAGGCTAGTGGGAGGGGCAAGGGCGGGGCGCTGCGCCAGGCCCTGCCCTTCATGCACCAGCGCTCCACGCAGTTAGTAATGAAATACTGTCTCCTCAGCTTCATCTGCCCGCCCAGCAGGTAGAGCGTGTCACCCACCGCCCCCAGCGCGTACATCTCCCTGTGCTCAGCCGAGCACAACCTCTCCCAGCAGCCCTGTGCCGAAGCCTTGTACCTGATGGGACATACCACAAGGGGGCACAAGAGAGGCTTCCATCAGTGACATATGCTCATTGGTTTCGGCTTTGCCTGGAATCTGTAATTCACAAGTACAGGGCTCAAGATGGTCTGACACGGACAGCTGGGCCTGAATGGGGTCACTGAGAGATCTCACACAGCAATAACCAACAGCAATCTAATACACACTGCTTTGGCTATTAAATGATCTAATATGGAGCTGATCAATGCATTGGTCACTAAGTGGTCTAACAAACGACTGACTGATACATATTCGAACGCAAAGCTGACAAACTCTCCAATCAATGAGGGGACAACTGCAGTTCTGCCCAGCACATATCTAATTAACATTGTTAACTTTATTAATTAACAATCATGAGTTTTTCCGCTCACCTGCAGATCTCCACACTTCGGGTCTTGTTGCGAGCCATCCTGCTGGTGCTGGTCTCCCCAGCCACGATGATCTGGTTGTCCTCGGTGACGACGCCAGCATTCACACTGCCCAGTGCCTCACCGTAGCGGGGGGAAGTGATGTAATGGATCTGGCTGGTGGTGGGGGAGAAGCAGAAGCTGTAGTCGGAGTAGGAGCTGTGGCGTGAGCGGATTCCCTCGGTCTCCGTGCCGATGCAGAGGAGCATGCCGACGGTCTCCATGCCGTAGCGCAGCTTGAGCTGCCGCGGGGTGGCTGAGGTGGGGCACTGTGCCAGGTCCAAAGCGTCCTGCATCATGTCGTAGCACTCGGCGTTCGCCAGGAGCACCGTGTTCCTCCGCAGCGCCTCCCGCAGGAAGTCGGGGCTCACCAGCGGCAGCCGCACCTTCTGAAGGAGCGCGGGGAGGCTGGCGGCGCGGGGCGTGGGGTCGCGGTTCACCCAGCGCAGCACCACATCCAGGATGCTCTCTTCCCGTGACACGTTCAGGTCGTCCGACCCCACCAGCGCCAGCAGCTGGTGGCACTCCAGCTCCAGCACCTCCTCATTCAGGCACACCTGGGCGAAGTTCTGCCGCAGGTAGCGGAGGGCCAGGTCGCGCAGGTCCTCTGCCCCCAGGTCCCGGGCGTAGTAGTACACGCCCAGACAGTTGGAGGCGTCCATGTTTTCGATCATGTGGCGCTCGCAGCGCAGGAAGACCTCGTCCATCTGCAGCACGAAGGCGGTGACCGAAACGCCCTGGACGTTGGCGTTGGTAAGAGGCAGCTCCGAGCGGTACATGTAGTCGAGGATGATGCGCAGGCTATCGGCTGGCGTGTCCTGGAGGGGCACCTCAGTACGGCTGCACTCCTGCAGGCCACAGGAGAACATGGCCAGGAAGTAGGGGCTGAAAGCCGACAGCACCACGCGGTGACAGGGGAACCGGACGCCCTCCGCCACCAGCACCACGTCTGTCACCTCTCCCGCCTCCTTCATCCGCCACAGCCGATTCATCAGGGCCAGGCCATGCTTGGACCGCAGATCCATTCTGTCTTTATTTCTCTTTATTTTATGTTTTTTCTTTTTAGTATAACTGTATCTTCAAATCAGTTTTAAAATTTATTAATTTAAATTTTGATCACTTTCAGTTCATGGTGTGAGTGTAACGCTTATTTTTCACATGATTTTGAGATCAGTGCTTCGCACTGGATGGTCTGATGCAGTGGAGCTGAAGGGAAAGAAGGAAGGCTTGCTCAGGCGTATGAGTGTTACAGTACAATGTGGGTTCCAGGGATGTCCTTATCTAGAAGGAAGAAGAGACAGAAAAGCACTCTGGGAACTTGTGCCCTGGGAACTACCTCAGCCCTGTGTCTCCCTACTGCACCTGTATTGTACTCACTAATGTATTGCTCCCTCCTCAGATTTGAGTTCCATGTGCTGCACCTCCATACCTCACCTCCTCATACTCGTTTCACCTCAGCATGCTGCTCTACTTCCAGAACTGGCACAATAAAAACAAAAACAGCTCGTCCTGTAATTCTCCAGAACCAGGGCCCTTGGACCTCTCTGCTCCAGGTCATAACGCAGTTAATTTGACCAAAGGGTCAGCTGTATGCAATTGAGTTGAATACTACTCAAAAGCATTTGGAGGAAAAAAACTTAGAGGAAATCATGTGAGGAAAAACTTTTGTTATTTCGTTGCCTGCACAAATACCTTTGAGCTGCACAGTTCTGTCACCGGCCATATTCAACGCACATCTGACCTCAAATCAATAAGGTGCCATTACCAGATCTACTGCAGGTTTCTCAACATAAACAGCGGGTCAACCTGCATTGTTAAACGGTTCACATCGGTGCATACTGTCAATTTTAATGAAAATAAAATAAAGTATCGGCACCAAGCAAGTAACAAGCAGGTGGAAGACCCTTAACATGCATTAAAAATACGACCATTCGGAAGGCGGAGCGTCATTGCTAGTCTGTAGGCTACACTAAAACATGCATTCAAAACACCTCATAAGGACCACACAGTACCGGTCTCCGGGTCTTCCCGATTAGTTTCTGAATAGAGGCCACAAAGCGAACTTGGCTTTTTTTTCCTTGTAAAAATAACAGTGCTGGTCAAACAGCCTGGCTAGAGTCACGCAGAGCGTGAGCTATGTGCTTGCTCTCTTTCAGATCTTAAAATAAACCAGCCAGTAGCTCGTGTCGAATAGCAAGCGGGGGACACTGAGGAGTTCAACAATTACTGAAGAAGCCGGATTGGTTAAATGATGGCAATGATGTTAAATTATAGGAACAGGTCCACTTCTAGCTGTTTTTCTAAACTTAAACTACCGTTTAGTTTTTTTTTTTTTTTTTTTTTTTTTACATTTTCACGTAAACAGTTATATAATTTAAATGACACATAAACACGAAAGGGTTGGGGTCAGATTTCGTAACATTGCTGCCTTAAACTGCAAACGTTTTCAACAGTAAAATGGACTGGGTGTTGTGTAAGACATTGCATGTTTAGTCAGTTAAGGTGAAACTGAAGATGTTCAAAAAAGCAACACAAATTGTTGCCCTGCGTAAAGAAATCTGCTAAGCTAATAAGTAAAAGGCAATATTAATAATTTAACCACTGTTATAATTATTACCTGTCACTGAGAATCCAGAAAAAAATCCTCAAAATTAGCTCTTGTTTTAGATATTTATCTGTTTTTCTTTGGTTGGTTGGTTTGTTGTATTTATTGCTGTCTATTTATTACAGTCTTTTATCTTCTCGAATAGCATAGTGTTTTTGCGCCTCCTTGTGGCAATTAATGGGAATGCTGTTGAGGAGGTAATTAACTCGCACACACATGTTGGTATATTTTGCAATGGAAGTATATTTCATCTGGGATAAAGGGAAACTGATCGTGTTACTGTGTGAAGACCAATAAAGAGAGTGCAACACTCGGGAGAATGGCTCCAATAAAAGCCTAAATGATCTTGTCACGGAAGTCAGCAGAATTGATGACACCGTAAAGATAAGAGCGTCTGACTGTAATTTCAGTTTTATGTAGGGGGGCAAGTCTGTGTATCTGGCTCTCTATTGGCTACCAGTGACCCATCCGAAAGGTTTGGAGGTGTGTCTGCTGATTTTGCATTTTATTAGTTGTTACCCACTTTCGGCAAATGGCTCACAGCTGTCTGCCGATCGGCCATTGGCCTTCAGTGTCGGCAAGCAGAAAGCAGAGGTGACGTAGCGTTAGGTTTTGGCCTGGAGGAGGGTGACTCTTTGGAAAAAAAATATTGTAGAATGTACTTGTAGCTCATTATTGTACTGTTGCTCAAAGTATTGAATGTGTGTGTATGTGTATGTCCACTCAAGTATGGACAAATTAATAATCGTACATGCTACTGTATATAGCAGTGCCCATTGCCCAGGAGGTAACGTTTTAACCACCAGTGGATTTATTTGTGTTAATAATCACCATGCCAAAGGAAGCTGGGACCGATTTGCTGACCTCTGAACAAAATGCTCCACTAGAGTCAGAAAAAATGTCAGAACTGCTTAGAATGCACCATTCAGTCACTATTTTAGCCAAAAATGCCTGTCCCATATCCTCTGCTCTTACTCAACATCCTTCTTGGCCTCAAGAGATACTTCACTAAGGTGAATTTGTAACAGTTACAAACATTGCAGCCCTCTCTCTCCATTTCAGTTTACCATAGCACTGCAAAACACACAACCTGGAGGTGAGAAGGAACACTACAAAGCCTGTACATTCTGTTCCTTACATAAAAATGACATCAAAACAACATATTGCAAAAATATCACATGACCACATTTCACATGAAGTAAAAATAAAAAAGGTTCACAAACAACATGCCACATCCATTTCAAAGATAACAGTAGACATACATTCTCATATCATAAAACAAATACAGACAAACAGTTCTCATATTATAAAACAAATACTCATCTCATCGTCGATACGCTATCTGCTCTCAGGATAAGCACAGCTATTGGCACACATTCCTGCTGTTTACACTCAGGATAAGCCACTAAACGTGACAGTGAGAATGCAACAAAATTAATACAAACTGAAAAATGAGTCTTTAAACAGATGCTGATTAATCCTTATTGCGGCAGTCTGGAATCACATTCTTTTCTCTCATTTTCTCTAAAGTGTCGCTTGTGTGCAAGAGTTTTACCCAGTAATGCCACAGTGAATGCATTTCCTCATTGACTATGTGGCGACAAAGCACACTTTGCTCTAAATACTGAGTGTTTAGGCGGGCCTACCATGCTACAGTGTGGAGATAGCAAAGGTGATTCACCCTGGCACAGATATACTGAATTTATGGGAAGTTATATCAAAGCATTACAATAACAGTCACCACGTTTGTCTTTCTGAAGAGTCTCATAGGAGGGGCCCCAAACTTTGATCCACTTTATTGTGCGTTTGGCTGTCTGGCAGTTTTATGCCATCTGGTATTTTTATGAAATCAGAAATGGAGAGTCGCCAAATGGCGACAGACTTATTCATGCAGTTCATTTGCACTTGCCCTGCTGGCAGTTGTTGGATAACGTTATATTTTTATATATTATAAGTGTAGAAAAACATTCGCTACACATAAATGTGTCTAGTTTCTTAATTTGATTCCTTTGTTCAGGTTGCAAGGACTGTGCGTAGGAATTGCCTTGTGTGGATGCTCTTTGGACCTTTACACAATTTGTGTGGCGTGATAAACGTACTGTTCGGGAATTTTTCTTTCCGTTTTTACCTTAAATGAAACTGGAATCTAACCAACACACTTCCCAAAGATACATGTCAGCTGGCCAGTTTGGTTAGAAAAAACCTACAGCTTATATAATGATATGAACCATCATACAATTATAAGAATCCTTATGGCATTTCAAAAGGTGTCACGACCACAAATTCATATTCCCTGGTAGTGCACATATATGATGAAAAATAAAATATTAAAAAATCTGTAGGTGCTTGTTAAATCTTAGGCACCAATCCACACACTGGAACAGAGCCATAACAGGATGAGTTCGATGTCCTCCATTTCAATGGTCACTGAGGGAATTCTGACAGGGCATTTTAGAACCTGTTTTCTGGCTCATTAAACCCTCTTTAAGGTGCATGCTGATTGTTAATGTTCCTCAGTTCTATGTGTCGCTACATGCTTTAAGGCTTGTAATCTCTCCGCTGTAACATCCTGTAATCTGGTTAAATATTCATGCAGGTCTATCACCAGCAGGAAAAGGGAAGGAACACCTGCACGTCAGCACCAGCCACCAACTCCAAGCTGTCCTCTATCTGCTGGTCAGCGTAGCCCAGGAAACAGGAAGCAGATGGCCAGAGCCAGGGTGACACAGGTGCCCTGGGTATGACATCACCGGCCCTAACAGACTCAAAAGCATTTCAAGAATGTTGGGGAAAATACATACTCTGAAGTACCATCCCTTGATACTTATGATTTAGTCCTGAAAATACATAATTTGGATACATTTCAGTAATATTTTTAAAATGTTAGGAATTCACTGAAACAAGTACAGGTGTTGAAATTCCAGATTTATTGCAAATTGCTAATATTTAAAGTGCATAGGTTGCCTTTTTTTAACAGGAATGACAATGGTTCATAATGTTCCTTATTCAGCGTTCACTGTTCCTCACATATTGAGAATGCATCCAGAAATCTGGAAATGTTTACGTGCATGTCGGGAACACTCACTATAAATTACCGGGAAAGTTCTGGAAGCAAACATAGTGACATGAGATGAAACATCCTTTTGGCAGGATGTCACCAAACGCAGAATGACCTGTAGGGCGTGAGCAAAAGACACTCTACACTAAAAGCATAAACACACTATGGGTCTCCAGCATTGTGAAGCATGTGCCAGGCCATTTCTTTCCAGTTTGATTGCGGGTAATTTGGCCCCCAGCCATGGGTTAAACTGTTCAATGACTTTTAATGGGTTATGGTGTTTTGCTTTGCCAACCGTGCAAAGGTGTTAAGCGGCGAGACTATGGGACTTGTACTTTTCCCAGCAGTTAGTCATTAGGTGCTGAGTGATGCTCACCCCCCATCCCCCATCCTCAGGTGTATAAATGAAGCTGATCGGGGGGGCAGTGGTTAGTGGGTGCCACATTGAGCACACTGTGTGATATAGCTCTCGCATGTTCCTGAATCCGGATACAAAAACCACAGCACTTTGGTACAAACAAGATAAACGGCACTGTCTCTCTGACGATTCTAATTCTGAGTTTGCTCTCACAACAAAAGAACTGAGTGAGTGGTATTTAAGGGAAGTTTCTGCATACATAGTGTTAAACAGAACTTTAACACAGAATTAAATAAATAGTATAAACAGTGTTTGACAGAATTTTAACACTGATAGACAGACGGGCAGTGAGGAAGGAAGGCAGACAGACAGGGGGACAGAGGGACAGAAGGATAGTTTAGTGGAACAGACAGACATCCAGACAGGCAGCAGCAGTACTGGACAGGGTACCATGGGTGTGGACAGGAAGGGAATGCGCTATAGCGTACAGAGGGACGTTCTGGACGAGAAGCGGCTGGCGGAGACAGCGCGGCGAGTGGACAACGCTGACCACCGGCCCCTGGGGCACCGCATCAGACAATGCATGAGGTGAGACAGGTACAGGTGCAGGTCCACCTTTCTCTGTGCTAGGACAGGTACAGGTGCAGTGTCCACCTTTCTCTGTGCTAGGACAGGTGCAGGTGCAGTGTCCACCTTTCTCTGTGCTAGGACAGGTACATGGACAGCGTCCACCTTTCTCTGTGCTAGGACAGGTACATGGAAAATGTCCTTTTTTCATTTAAGGAATGCATTTATTGACTGCATCACTGACTGACCTTCATCAGTCATGACTGAACAAACTGTTTCCCATCGAATGTAAATTTAAGTTTATTCTTTCATAAAATATTCAGAAACCAAAAAAGGAAATAGTCGTGTGATTGGCTGGCAATGTTAGCTGGTTGGGTCCGTGTCATTTGTTAGTGGGAGGTCAGCCGTTTGTATAGCTGTATGTATGTGTATGGTTAGAGATCTGATCTGGCTGTTTGTGTGTGTTATGGGTTATATGAGCTGGAGCTCAGAATCCTGGATGGATGGATGGATGGATGAATGAATGAATGGATGGATGAATGGATGGGTGGATGGATGGATGGATAAATGAATGGATGGATGGGTGGATGGATGGATGGCTGGATGGATGGATGGATGAATGGATGAGTAGATGGATGGATGAATAGATGGATGGATGAATTTTTTGTGTCATGCCACTATTTGGTGGCTGTTCCCACCTTGGCATTATAAATTACAATAGCAGTTATTACCTATCAGTTACACAATGTGTTTACAAAACATAAAGTAAACAGGGAGGGGGAGAGAAAGAAGAAGTGTGTGTGTGTGTGTGTGTGTGTGTGTGTGTGTGTGTGTGTGTGTGTGCCTAATATGGTATGTAGATTGAATTTTTTCAGTACCGGTGTGCGATTGGTCAGGTTACAGAATTGGCTCAGACACTGTCTTAGTTTTGTGCTGTACTTTCCTGCACCATTCAAACCCCAACCTAACTATACTGTATTGTAGGCAGTAATAGCTTTAGGAAGTTGACTAAATCAAATCAAACAGAGTCCATTTTACAGAATGATGTCACAGCTCATTTTACACACATTATTTAAATGAATAGGATGCATGCACTGAACTGGGTACATAATGACAAATAATAACCAGCAATTCAACAATATGAAGAGCAGCAATAACAACATAATAACAATCAAACAGGGACAGCCTCTGATATAGAAAGGCAGAATGTTTATGTAACTACTGTAGCTAACTATTCTTTAACAGTCTCACGACACTGACCGTTGGAGTTATATTTATGAGGACCACTGGCGGCTGCTTGCATCTCTGAAGTATCACCAAGTAAGCATATTTCTCACAGTAGCATATTTTCAAAGTTAAATGCAGTAGTTAAAAGGTCACAGGTTTAAGTAGCCGAGTCTCCCCTTACATAATCTGCTATTTTCCTGCTTCATAAAATGGAAAGATATGGACGCATAGTGCCACTGTCCACCATGCTAACCCATGGCATGTTATTTCCTGGACAGTAAAATGTAACTCTGCACCGGGTCAGCTGATGTTGTGATTGGCCATCATGTGGGCATGACCTCATGCAGCCTAATACTCTCGCCTGCATATCAGGGGGTCTCTGGACCTCTCTGAGCACTCCAGAATGTTTTGGCAGTCTAACTAAGCTATCCTCACTTGTCACTTGGTGACTGATGACTGTCCTAAATGTTCTCTGAAGGATCCTATTGAATTTTGGAACAAAATTCACTTCACACATTCTTCTGTATTGGCTTAAACAAGACCAAACAAACAGCAGATGGTACACAGACTGCACTGCCCTGATTTCTGCTTGAGGTCAGTGAAAAATATTGTTTTATTGATCACTTTGTGGAGTGGCCTATTTTGTCTTACATCAAATGCAGCTGCTGACAATTTCACTGAAGAATGAAATGAGTGCCTTATTTCAGAGCCCAAAGAATCAACATTTAATGGTGAAATCTAAATTGAGCCAGATGAAAACGTGTGTTACAGTACAGCTCACATATCTCAGTAGCCTGATAAATGAACTGATAAGCCTTATTCTGTGGGTTCCCTTTAAGGATACCTTTTTCTGCGTGTATGAGCAGGCTTACATATTAAATGAGAAGTTTTTTCTTGAGAATTTAATTTCTTGTTCAGTTTCTACAGTTCACGACGTTGAATTTTCTGCAGCTCAATTTAGCTTCATCATTCAAAGTTTGCGACCTGAAATCCTGCTGATCATTTTGATAAACCTGACCAGTAATTTAGAGGATGACAACGGATTTTTTTCATTCACATTAATGTGGTATTCCTCAGTAAATTTGCTTACTGCATTTGACATTTTACAAAATAGGACACTCCACAAAGTGATCAACAAATCATTACTTTTCAAACTCGGGTTGAACAGAAATTGGTTTAACTGCAGTAATGTTTCAACACACAGTCTAGTGCAGGCATCATGACCTCTGTCAGCAGGTGGGCCTTCTGAAGCTGTAAACTCCAGGAAGGCAAGTTATAAATCCTGATAAGCGCAAATAAACCCAGGCAAAAAATGAGTAACAATAACACACACGGAACTGTTGGCTTCTGCCAACACTTTTACAGCCTCTCGCCTTCATTAAAATTTTTTGCATTCTGTGCGTGCATTTTCACCTCCCGCTTGTCTAATTGGTCAATCTGAGAACACTTTGTGACTTGGCAGATAAAAATGACTGAACTGAGATCTCTGTCTTGTTCTTATCCCTCTCTCAATCTCTGTCTTTCTGTTTTCCCCTTTTCTTCCACTCCTGCCTTTTCCTTTCACTCCACCCTGTGTTCCTCTTTCATTTGCTCCCTCCCCTCCTCCCTGACTCCCTCTCCCCCTCTCCGCACCCTGCCCCTGGGGCTCCAGCTGCTCAGTGCCCAGGCTGAAGCGTAGTGTGGTGTCCTGCTTGCCCGTGCTGTACTGGCTCCCTCGGTACTCGCTCCGGGACTGGGGCATGGCCGACCTCATCTCGGGCATCAGCGTGGGCATTATGCACCTGCCACAGGGTGAGTCTGCCCAACGCGAATGCTGACCACAGCCCACCAAAAACAAACACTGACCACAGCCCTCCGACCACAAACACTGACCAGAGACCACTAATCACAAACACTGACCAGAGCCCACCGACCACAAACACTGACCACAGCCCTCCGACCCCAAACACTGACCAGAGACCACCAATCACAAACACTGACCAGAGCCCACCGACCACAAACACTGACCACAGCCCACCGTCCACAAACACTGACCAGAGCCCATTGACCGCAAACATTGACCAGAGCCCTACGACCGCAAACACTGACCAGAGCCCTCCGACCGCAAACACTGACCACAGCCCATCGACCGCAAACACTGACCAGAGTCCACCGACCCCAAACACTGACCAGAGCCCACCAATCACAAACACTGACCACAGCCCCCCGACCCCAAACACTGACCACAGCCCACTGAGACTGTCCATAGATTCTCAGCAGACTAGAGTAGCCACAGACACACACACACACACTGAAACAGATCTGATTGTGTGGATTCTGTGTGGCAGAAGTGTGAATTTCCTCATGGTCCTCCGCAGGGATGGCGTATGCGCTTCTGGCCTCAGTTCCCCCTGTGTTTGGGCTCTACTCCTCCTTCTACCCCACTCTCATCTACTTCATCTTCGGCACATCCCGTCATATCTCCATCGGTGAGTCGGACTCTCATATTTACGCACTTCACTCACACTGCTCTGTTTGTGTCCAGGTTTATATTTGTGTCAGGGCATACATGCATATGTGTGTTCATGTGTTTGCAGGCACATTTACAGTGCTCAGTATCATGGTGGGCAGTGTCACAGAGCGATTAGCCCCGGATCAGTACTTCCTGGTATTTAATGGAACTAATCTGACCAGTGAAGTGAACATCGAGGCCCGGGACAACTACAGGGTCAAGGTGGCCGCCACCACTACCGTCCTGGGAGGAGTCATCCAGGTCAGCATGGTGTCATGACCCAGTGAAGCACTGACACACTCACACTGCAGCACTGACACACTCATATTACCGCACTGACATACTCACTACAGCACTGAGACACTCATATTGACGTAAGACTATCAGTCTACAGTACAGACACTCTCACACTACACATGTACCCAGCCTTACTGCTTGCTAAGAGGGTGACAGCCCATCTCTGTGTACCTGTCTGCCCAGGTGATTCTGGGTGCAGTTCGGTTCGGCTTTGTGGGGACGTACCTGTCGGAGCCGCTAGTCCGGGCCTACACCACGGCGGCCGCCATTCACGCCGTCGTGGCTCAGCTCAAATATGTCTTTGACGTGTCGCCGAAGCGCTTCATCGGGCCCCTCTCATTGGTATATGTGAGTATCTCAGGGATCCAGCCTGACCCAGCCCACACTGCTCTCTGCTGCCCTCTCTGCCCCTAGTGGCCAGAGAGGGATCTGCAGCCTGTCCACTCTCTCTCTGCCTGCCTCTATCTTTCTGTCTTCCTCTGCAACTCTCTCTTCACTCTTTCATTGCATTCCTGCCTCTCTCCTCCACCCCTCTCATTCTCTCGCTCCCTCACTCGCCTCCACAGACGCTGATGGATGTGTGCACTCTCCTGCCCAAGACCCATGTGGCCACTCTGCTGGTCAGTCTGGTCTCTCTGGTCTTCCTCATCATCGCCAAAGAGCTCAACTCCACCTTCGGCCGCAAGCTGCCTGTTCCCATCCCAGTGGAGCTGATCGCTGTGAGTCACCATGTTTCAGCATGTACATGATTCACCATCTTTCCTCTCCATCATCTCACCTGTCCTGTAAGTCATCTCGGTTCTGTCCTCTGATTGGAGGACTGGTCATGATCCATGCTGAAATATTTGTGCTGTTTTCTCTCTGCCTCTCATCTCAAAAAAACACACACACCTATGCAGCCTCTTGGAATGATACACATTTGTGTGTTGTAGATTGTCACAAGGACAGGTTGCACTGACATGCCTGTGTGTGTGTGTGTTGCAGATTGTGTTGGCAACAGTGATTTCTTACTACGCTGGCCTGAACAGCAGTTCTGGAGTGGATGTTGTGGGAGAGATCCCTAGCGGGTGAGTGACAGGGTATTTTTCATGTTGGAGGGGGTTTATGCAGCTCAGGTTGTCATAGCCACAATGAAAAGGGGCATGGCTACTGCACCATATGGGAGGAAATGGAATGGTTGAAAAATTGATTGATGGGGGCTGTGTAGTTGGGGGTTGGCGTTTGTTGTTTACCGCCCCCTGGTGGCCGGCAGCTGACCCTGACTCTGTTCCCACTCTCAGGCTGAAGCCTCCTAGCATTCCAGAGTTCAGCCTTTTCTGGGACGTGATCGGGGATGCCTTTGCCCTGGCCATCGTGGGCTACGCTATCTCCATCTCTCTGGGCAAGACCTTCGCCCTCAAACACGGCTACAAGGTGGACAGTAACCAGGTGAGCTGCCAGGAGCCACAACCCCAGGTTCTGTGGCCACGCCTTATTCCTCTCACCTGCTGGGCTCTGACTCTGATGAGTGCCCCACTGCAAGCCCACCTGGGTTAATGTCAAACTGTCCTCACCTGCCACGCTGAGATGGGCCACACCTACCCCGCTCAATACCATCAGCCCAACTAGTTTCCCACCATGATGTGATTAAACTCCGCCCACCCTCAGAGTAGCGACCTCACAAATAAACCAAAGGTCAGTCAGTGCTTCTGAATCACCATTCACAAAAATGTGTCGTAGTAATTATAAACCCCAGCCTACCAAATCCTCCATCACAAATCTGCTGGCACCCATCAGATTTCAGGAATCTAATGTTATAGCAGCCTTCATCCTGTGGGCATAGTGTGTCTGCTGGTTTTCACCCAGAGCTGTAGTTCCATTTACTGGGGTGTTATTTTCTTAACTTCCCTTAGTTCTCAGTTCATGAGAGGTGTTTTGTGGTTAGGGTGTTTCTGAAGGAGTGTGTTTGTCATGTGTTAGCTCTGTGATTCCCTTATGTTAATCCTGAATTTCCCCTCTGGTAACCATATGTCTGTTTGCCCTATGTTAACTCTCTGCCTGCCCTTCCCAGGAGCTGGTGGCTTTGGGCTTCAGTAACCTGGCTGGGGGGCTCTTCCAGTGCTTTTCTGTCTGCTCGTCCATGTCCCGCAGCCTGATACAGGAGACCACAGGGGGCAAGACCCAGGTGAGGCTCACACACACACACACGCACACACACACACACACACACGCACACACACACACACGCACACACACGCACACACACACACACAGTGAGTTTTAGCTTGTGTTGTTTGGTGCATAATCATGCTGTAAGTCAGTCTGGATATGGGTGTCTACTGAGCTGTGATGTGATGTCATTTCAGATGGCGGGGGTTGTCTCCTCTGTGATAGTGCTGGTGACAGTGCTGAAGCTAGGAGCCCTGTTCCATGAGCTACCCAAGGTGAGGACTCTGCCAGGCAGAAAGTAATGACACTGGTTCAGAAACATCCATAAAATACAGCCCTGTTACTATGGATGTGTGTCTGTTTCTGTACCTGTGTGCATGAGAGACAGGAAGGATAGAGAGTGCCTCTCCTGATTGTTCATAGTTTGACCAAGTGAATGTGTGTCTAATTAATTTGCCCTGTTACGCATGGTTTTGACAGAGTGTGTGTGTGATTCCCAGGCGGTCTTGGCAGCCATAGTCATCGTGAACCTGAAGGGCATGTTCATGCAGTTTTATGACATCATCACCCTGTGGAGAACCAGTAAGATTGACCTGGTGAGAGAGATGCTTTACAACACAAATGAGAAACACAAATATTCACATGCACACACACACACACACACACACACACACACACACACACACACACACACATATTCCAACGAACACACACACACACACACACACACACACACTTTTACACACTCAGGGTCTGAGCCTCTCTTACCCAGAATATAAAACATTCCTACCTGCAGATTAGACAGCGTAACATAGCAATAATGCAATGACAGTCCAATACCCTTAATGAAGAATTATAATAGGAGTGAACTATTAATGCACTCTCTGCTGCCTTCAGCTGGTGTGGGTGGTGACCTGGATCTGCACTGTGTTGTGCAATCTGGACCTGGGTCTGGTGCTGTCCATCATCTTTGCCCTGCTGACCGTTATCTTCAGGACTCAACTGTGAGGACCCCTCTGTCTCTCTGTGTGTCTATATGTCCATCTGCCTGTCTCTCTGTGCGTCTATATGTCCATCTGCCTTTCTGTCTGTGCGTCTATATGTCCATCTGCCTGTCTGTCTGTGCGTCTATATGTCCATCTGCCTGTCTCTCTGTGTGTCTGTGTGTCCATCTGCCTGTCTCTCTGTGTGTCTATATGTCCATCTGCCTGTCTCTCTGTGTGTCTGTGTGTCCATCTGCCTGTCTCTCTGTGTGTCTATATGTCCATCTGCCTGTCTCTCTGTGTGTCTATATGTCCATCTGCCTGTCTCTCTGTGTGTCCATCTGCCTTTCTGTCTGTGCGTCTATATGTCCATCTGCCTTTCTGTCTGTGCGTCTATATGTCCATCTGCCTGTCTCTCTGTGTGTCTGTATGTCCATCTGCCTGTCTCTCTGTGTGTCTGTGTGTCCATCTGCCTTTCTGTCTGTGCGTCTATATGTCCATCTGCCTGTCTATCTGTGTGTCTATATGTCCATCTGCCTGTCTCTCTGTGCGTCCATATGTCCATCTGCCTTTCTGTCTGTGCGTCTATATGTCCATCTGCCTGTCTCTCTGTGTGTCTATATGTCCATCTGCCTGTCTCTCTGTGTGTCTGTGTGTCCATCTGCCTGTCTCTCTGTGTGTCTGTGTGTCCATCTGCCTTTCTGTCTGTGCGTCTATATGTCCATCTGCCTGTCTATCTGTGTGTCTATATGTCCATCTGCCTGTCTCTCTGTGCGTCTATATGTCCATCTGCCTTTCTGTCTGTGCGTCTATATGTCCATCTGCCTGTCTCTCTGTGTGTCTATATGTCCATCTGCCTGTCTCTCTGTGTGTCTATATGTCCATCTGCCTGTCTCTCTGTGTGTCTGTGTGTCCATCTGCCTTTCTGTCTGTGCGTCTATATGTCCATCTGCCTGTCTCTCTGTGTGTCTATATGTCCATCTGCCTGTCTCTCTGTGCGTCTATATGTCCATCTGCCTGTCTCTCTGTGTGTCTGTGTGTCCATCTGCCTGTCTCTCTGTGTGTCTGTGTGTCCATCTGCCTGTCTCTCTGTGTGTCTGTGTGTCCATCTGCCTGTCTCTCTGTGTGTCTATATGTCCATCTGCCTGTCTCTCTGTGTGTCTATATGTCCATCTGCCTGTCTCTCTGTGTGTCTGTGTGTCCATCTGCCTGTCTCTCTGTGCGTCTATATGTCCATCTGCCTGTCTCTCTGTGTGTCTGTGTGTCCATCTGCCTGTCTCTCTGTGTGTCTGTGTGTCCATCTGCCTGTCTCTCTGTGTGTCTGTGTGTCCATCTGCCTGTCTCTCTGTGCGTCTATATGTCCATCTGCCTGTCTGTCTGTGCGTCTATATGTCCATCTGCCTGTCTCTCTGTGTGTCCATCTGCCTGTCTCTCTGTGCGTCTATATGTCCATCTGCCTGTCTATCTGTGTGTCTGTGTGTCCATCTGCCTGTCTCTCTGTGTGTCTATATGTCCATCTGCCTGTCTATCTGTGTGTCTGTGTGTCCATCTGCCTGTCTCTCTGTGTGTCTGTGTGTCCATCTGCCTGTCTCTCTGTGTGTCTGTGTGTCCATCTGCCTGTCTCTCTGTGTGTCTATATGTCCATCTGCCTGTCTCTCTGTGTGTCTGTGTGTCCATCTGCCTGTCTCTCTGTGTGTCTGTGTGTCCATCTGCCTGTCTCTCTGTGTGTCTATATGTCCATCTGCCTGTCTCTCTGTGTGTCTGTGTGTCCATCTGCCTGTCTGTCTGTGCGTCTATATGTCAATCTGCCTGTCTCTCTGTGTGTCTGTGTGTCCATCTGCCTGTCTCTCTGTGTGTCTATATGTCCATCTGCCTGTCTCTCTGTGTGTCTGTGTGTCCATCTGCCTGTCTCTCTGTGTGTCTATATGTCCATCTGCCTGTCTCTCTGTGTGTCTGTGTGTCCATCTGCCTGTCTCTCTGTGTGTCTATATGTCCATCTGCCTGTCTCTCTGTGTGTCTGTGTGTCCATCTGCCTGTCTCTCTGTGTGTCCATCTGCCTGTCTGTCTGTGCGTCTATATGTCCATCTGCCTGTCTGTCTGTGTGTCCATCTGCCTGTCTCTCTGTGCGCCTATATGTCCATCTGCCTGTCTGTCTGTGTGTCTGTGTGTCCATCTGCCTGTCTCTCTTTCCCTCCTCTAAAGTTCACTTCATATTTATGCAGTATTGTCCCAAACTCCCATCAAAAAAGTCTCCATTTTACTGTTTAGTTGTTTTTCAACATGTCAGCTGCCTTATGATAAATAATGTTACATGTCATCTCTCCCCTCACTTCTCTCTTTCAGCCCAACATACTCTGTCCTGGGACAGGTGCCAGGTACAGAGATCTACCTGGACATGGAGACGCACAAACAGGTGAGACACAGAGAAAGCAGAGATAAGGGGTGTGGCTTTGAGTAACTGAGCATGCTCAGGAGTGGGTTTGAGTAACTGAGCATGCTCAGGAGTGGGTTTGAGTAACTGAGCATGCTCAGGAGTGGGTTTGAGTGACTGAACATGCTCAGGAGTGGGTTTGAGTAACTGAGCATGCTCAGGAGTGGGTTTGAGTAACTGAGCATGCTCAGGAGTGGGTTTGAGTAACTGAGCATGCTCAGGAGTGGGTTTGAGTGACTGAACATGCTCAGGAGTGGGTTTGAGTAACTGAGCATGCTCAGGAGTGGGTTTGAGTAACTGAGCATGCTCAGGAGTGGGTTTGAGTGACTGAACATGCTCAGGAGTGGGTTTGAGTAACTGAGCATGCTCAGGAGTGGGTTTGAGTGACTGAACATGCTCAGGAGTGGGTTTGAGTAACTGAGCATGCTCAGGAGTGGGTTTGAATAACTGAGCATGCTCAGGAGTGGGTTTGAGTCACTGAGCATGCTCAGGAGGTGTAACAGTAGGGTGGTGTGAGCAGATTTGTGTTGTTCTCTCCGGCAGGTGAGGGAAATCCCTGGCATTACCATCTTCCGCTCCTCTTCCACGGTGTACTTCGCCAACGCAGAGCTCTATCTGGAGGCCCTGAAGGAAAAGGTTTGTAATCATGGTCACCTTGGACACTAAAAGAGTCAGGACATCAAGAGTCTTGGACATCAGAATAGAATATTCCCTCACATAATTGCTGCTGCAGAGTTTATTTCAAAATATGTCTGTGTCAGTTTCGCACAACTACAATTTGATGGAGATGTAATTATAGTGGTTACATTCCAAACTGATTTCAAATGAATTTTACCTTTCATTGTGTGAGAAGGTGGAAGATTCTGTCAAATCAGAGCCCCAACTCTCCACGCAAACATCGCACGAGCTGTGTGAAAGTAAGGGTTACCCTGGACATACAGGATGGAGGACACAGACGTGTAGGATTCTGGGTTGCCAAGGAAACGGTCAGCACTGCATTGAGCTCTAATCTCAGTCTGGCTTTTTCCTGTGTGCAGAGTGGCTTGAACATCACCAAAATGATCGCCTACAAGAGGAGGCAGGAGGCAAAGCAGAAACGCAGGGAGAAGAGGGCAGAGAAGAGGGCGAAGAGAGAGGCTAATAGACAGGTGGGCTACTGGACATGGACACACATACCTGAGCTCACCTCAACATACCTGTACATACCTGCGCCGGTGGACACACCTGTGTATACCTGCACTACTGCAAACACTCAGGTATCATTATGATGTCAAAATTGATTTCATACCTTTCCCCCCACAGAAGTGGGGCCTGGAGGTGGATGAGGAGGCCAGAGTTGGGGGTGGAGGGGTGGTGTTTTCAGTGGAAGAGGAGGCGGGGCGCTGGAAGGAGAAGCAGCAGGAGGAGAGCTCAGCGGTGGACGAGCCGGAGTGGGCGGGCCGGGAAAACGGCACGGTGTTCGTGGTGCCGGCCCGGCCCAACGCCCTGGGCAGCTGGGAGTACCTGAAGGGTGGAGAGCCAGACTCCCCTACACTGGGCTCCATCTCGGAGCTGGACGGGGACACCACAACCCTTGGGTCCAGCTGCGACGACACCCTCAGCCGGGACCTGGAGGGTGTGTCCCTGGGCTCGCTGGGCAAGTGGACCTGGAACATCCACTCAATTATCCTGGACCTCTCAACAGCCAACTTCATTGACACGGTGGCCATGAAGACCATCAGCAATGTGAGTATATCTACTAACTACACATATATGACAGTGTTTCTAAGCCTGATGTTCTGTCTTACATGTGTTATCAGTGTACATTTCAATGCTTTTTACTAAATGACCTTTAGGGACAAAAAAGTTGTATTGATTTATTGATTGACTGAAGAGGTTAGAAGGGACAGGGAGTAATGTGAAGGAGGTGGCATTTGGAGAAATGAGAGAAGGATTGAGCTGAAGGAAATTGGTGTTATGGGGGTTGAATAAAAGAAAGAGCGAGAGGAAGCGTGGGAGAAATACGACTGAATTTCTGATCACTACTTCCTCCTCTATGATAGATCTTCCAGGACTTCGGGGAGATTGATGTGGATATCTACATGGCTGGCTGCCAAGGTAAATGATACATTTCAGAGTGTGTGGGTTTCACTGAGTGTGTCTGTTTCACAATGTGACTATGATAAATGTGGGTTTCACTGAGCGTGTCTGTTTCACAATGTGACTATGATAAATGTGGGTTTCACTGAGCGTGTCTGTTTCACAATGTGACTATGATAAATGTGGGTTTCACTGAGTGTGTCTGTTTCACAATGTGACTATGATAAATGTGGGTTTCACTGAGCGTGTCTGTTTCACAATGTGACTATGATAAATGTGGGTTTCACTGAGCGTGTCTGTTTCACAATGTGACTGAGAGTTTTCTGACCAAGCTGTGTGTGTGTTTGGGCAGCGTGACTGAGAGTTTTCTGACCAAGCTGTGTGTGTGTTTGGGCAGCGTGACCGAGAGTTTTCTGACCAAGCTGTGTGTGTGTTTGGGCAGCGTGACTGAGAGTTTTCTGACCAAGCTGTGTGTGTGTTTGGGCAGCGTGACCGAGAGTTTTCTGACCAAGCTGTGTGTGTGTTTGGGCAGCGTGACTGAGAGTTTTCTGACCAAGCTGTGTGTGTGTTTGGTCTCAGCCTCTGTGGTGGAGCAGTTGGAGAGGGGGGACTTTTTCAGCCACTCCATCACTAAGGGCCGGCTGTTTGCCTCTGTCCATGATGCTGTACTGTACTGCCTCAGCCACAGGGGGGCAGCAACAGCACCCAGCTATGAGTGCACAGTGGTGAGCTATAACACATACACACTTACACACATACACATACACAAGTAGGTAAATGGCCTCACACGCACACACACGTATACACACATTTACACACACATTTGTGTACACACAAGCACATACACACATAGACACACAAAAGCAATGGACATGCAGACAAATGGCCATACACATACACACATGTATACACATATGTACACACACGTGCGTATATATAAGCACACACACACACACACCTACACTTCTGCCACTTCTGATTTATTAGCTTATTATGATGCACTCAGATCACTCTACGACTGGTTTCTGTGCATTTGATAGCAGCGTTTTGAAATAACTGTCAAGTCATGCTTCCTAAACTGTCATTCCAGAACATGCGGTGCAATACTCGGCTGTGACCACATGATCAGGGACCTTTTATAGCCAGCTTCGCCAGAAGCTTCCAAACCACCACCTGTCTCCCTCTGACCTTCCTACTGCCTCCAGCCAAACTGGACACAGGGACAGACAGCTGCACCAAATCTGACCTTCCTACTGCCTCCAGCCAAACTGGACACAGGGACAGACAGCTGCACCAAACCACAGCAGAGAAGCTGCTGCAGTGAGCTCATCCCCCCTGAGAGAGAGGGAGTGTGGGGGGAATTTTCCATAAGAGACCTAAGGGTGAGGGTGATCCATGGGCTGTTACCTGAAAACTCCTCCAGTTTAACACGCAACACTGTGCACTGTGATGGTGACTTTACTGCTATTTAGCCTTTAGCCTTGCTTGTATTGGTCACCCACAATCAAGCAGACACCTCTTTATGTAAAAGAGATTATTTTTGACTTCAGTACATTTTCACTGATTCAGGACTGTTCGGCCTGGATAACACTGATATGAAGTAGTAAGAATCACATTTGAAAGTTTGGTCGATCGGTAAGTGAAGCATATTGACCCACCTTCGCTCCTCTCATTCATGGCTGTGAGCCTCATATTTTTGCTCTGGCGGTTTGGGGGAGGGGTGGGGAAGCCCACAGGTCCTCGCTCACATTGTTTTTATGCATCACAGTTACCTCATGTTAATCTCCACTGACTCTTCTGTATCTTAAATCTGTCCTTCAGTGGTCTAGAGACAGGGCTGGCCCCTGCTCATTGACTGTGTGTGTGTGAGTGTGTGTGTGTTTGTGCGTGCATGTGTGCACATACATTACATGCACAGGCATATGACTGTTAAGTATGTAAAGAGACTGAAAATGACAAAATACTTGAAAGTATTCATTTTTTAAATTATTAATCTCAAATGTATTTTTGTCGTAGAATTAGAATGAGCTACTGCTGTTTCATACTTGACTTACTGCCATTTGGGTAAAGGAGATGATGATGATGATGGTGATGATGATGGTGATGATAAACTCCACTATGAACAGCCATCAATGAAGGGTGATGACGGGAAGAGACTTAAACAGAGTGGAACCTCATATAATTGCACTTCAGCATTACCTGCTGAGTGGGCTGACTAAAGGAAAGAACGGAGTTTAAGGGTGTGAAGTTTCTGATGTGAAGAAGGAGCAGAACTGAAACAGTCCACAAAAGCAGCCTTAATACTGAAAATTAGACATAAAAGGTCACTGAATAGATCATTGTCATTAAGAAAGATGATATAGAAAAGAATGGTATAATACATCCTAATCACAACCTGGTTTGATTTTCAATTAATTTAGGTTTAGCTTGAGCTAAACCAGAGTGAGTGTTCTTTATTAAAACGTAAGGCAATGGAGAAAAAACTGATTCCAATGAACATTCTTTCTGAATCTGAAATTCAGATTCTTTAAATTAATGTAATTTAATTTTAATGTCTCTTTTAAAAGTTACACGAACAACTCCCATTCCCAATGTTTTTGTATCTGAAAGGTGCTGCTGTGTTTTCACTGTTGCTTGTTCTCTGTCACACTGTGTAGAAAGTGTTATTGAAATAAAGAGTGATAACTGTGGAATGATGACTCTCGCCATCATTATTGATGTATAGGTCTGCTAAAGCACAGAGAAAAGCAACACTCATTCATGTAGTCAGTTAGTTTATGAACCGGCTAACTACATTTCATCTGCAATTCTGCAAAAAACATGGTGTCTCGGCACTTGGGAAATCCTTTTTGCTGCAAGTCAGAGAATCGACTTTTACGATGCAGATACGTCAATTTGCAGACTTGAATCATTACTGAACGCTTTCTAAAGAACAAAATGAAATACCTTGCCAATCTGAAAAAAAAAACATCAGAATGATTCAAATGAGCCTTCATGATGTAGCAATAAGACTCAGGAACATGCAGCTTCAGGGAAAAAAATATTTTCCTTTATTAACATTACAATAGAATGTGCTGTTTTTCATATATTACTTCAACTTTGTATTATTCTCTATTTAGCATAAAGGAAAGTGATTCAGTGCATTGTCAAACCAACTCAAATAGTGTGATCAAATAAATAAATAAATAAATACAAATAAATAAATAAATACATGAATAAATACATACATAGATACATACGTACATTCATAACATTAAACAAATATTATCCCAAGCATAGCTAATAAAGATGGGGACAAACAGGATTCAAGTGACACCAAAACAAGCATTAAAACAATAAAAGAAATATGTCGATCAATAAAAAAATGAAGAGACAAATGCAAGAGTGGCAACATTGTGGAGGTTCTGCAGAGTTATAACAGAAGAGTTTAAACATGCTTCACAGCTTGGTTTGGGAGCGCCCAGCATGGCTGTATGACCGGAGCTGTGTGTCAGAGCCAGAACAAACACACAAGGAGGCAAACATTTCTTTTGGTAACAAGAAGAAAGTCTATGACAGCAATGCAAGCTGGGGCAGACTAGGGCATTACAAATTTTTTTTTTAGGGGGGAAGGAAGAGACTGCAAGACTGATGCAGCTGGAGCAGGAAAACTGCAGTTACGCCCATTGGCCAGAGGTGGCACTGTTGTCTGCCAATTTCTGCCTTGTAGTTCTACAGTTTTCAATTACAGATGATGGGACATCCGTGAATGAGGGGAGAAAAGGGGGCGTTTCATGCAAAGCCATGCCCCCCCATGCCCAAAAGCCATGCCTCTCACTCTTCATTGGTCCATGTGGCAGACACTTCCAGAGCAGATAGTGCATAAGGGTAAAGGAGGGGTCTAGACAGGTGCTCTTGGAAGAAAGACACAGTGTAACTCACAACGGAAACAGAGAAATGGAAAACATGGAGGAGACGACCATGGAGGAGACCACTACTATGACTTACGTTAATAATTGCATAAACTCAAGCTAAATGCCCCCTGAGCTATACTGTGCGTCTCAGTCAGGTCAAGGACAGGTAGCCATTTGGAGCAGAATCCCTTACAGATCCCCATGGATCCTCACAACCCCTCATTGTGCAAGAGATTTTGTATGAGTGTGTGTGTGTGATTGTAGTGGTTGGAGTGCGTACACAAGTATGTGAGTATGTATATGACTGTGAGGACAGTTTTAAAAGTGCGTGTCCACGTATGTGAGTGTGTGTGTGTGTGTGCATATATATGACATAGGGATTCCTCCCTCCATGCATTTCACAGACCCCTGAGTATAGCCAGAAAATCAACACATACCTCAGAACCTAATGCTAGACAGTGAGAGGAGGTACAATAAAGTTCCTTTGGTCAGTGTGAATGATGCAAAGGGCAGCAGAAGTACACTAAAGACTACTTAATGCTTCAGCAAGAAAACTATGGAGTGACAAGTTGAGTTTTGGTCAGCAGTTCATGTGTTATGGGCTCTTTCGGCATTTCTGGACTGGTGACACTGCACCTAGTCTCTATGGTGAGCCGCACAGGCATTTGCGGTTACCTGCCGACTGCTATATCCAGCTGGATCTGAGTCATACAGGAGAGGATATTTCCTTAGTTCTTCAGCCCACCTCTTCGAAAAAATCCCGCCATTTTAGCAAAATAAAACAAAACAGGAATGTAGTACAACAGCATAATCTCCATGACATTTCCTCTTCTCCTGTCAGCCAGACAGTCACAGCTAAGTAGGACTGCAACGAACAACTGTTTTCATTATCGATTAATCTGCAGCCTATTTTCTCGATTAATTGTATGGTGTACAAAACATCCGAAAACAGTGAAAATGCCCATTACAGTTTCATAGAGCACAAGGTGATGTCATTAAATGTCTTGTTTTGTCTGACCAACAGTCCAAAACCCCATAATATTACATTTACTATAAGGTAAGATCAGGAAAAGCAGCAAATTCTCCTGTTTGACAACATAGAACCATCAAATTTTTGGCATTTTTGCTTCAAAGATGACTTGAATGATTAATTGATTATCAAAATAGTTGGTGATTAACTTTCTTTTGATCGATTAATTGATTAATCGACTAATCGTTGCAGCTCTACAGCTAAGTAACACATACGACAGAGTCTGCAACCTCACAAACTTAAGCAGATAGGGGAAGGGCTACCCTTCATAGATGTGGACCTGATGTCAAAAACTAATATTTGTGTCGTTTGTTTTCATAAGATTCGTAGACCAAAACTATTCTTCCGAAGCACAAATTCCACTTAATGTACAGTGTGTGTGTGTAGGCAGGGTGGGAATGAGAGCTGCTGGGAGTTCAGCAGGGAGTTGTTACAGGAGGAGAACTCCAGGGCTGGGGAATACAGATGTCCAGAGGAGTGTAGGGGAGGAGGTGCAGAGGGAGCTCCAGTACCGGGGGAGGGTGTAGGATGTTCACAGGTCCTGGTGGAGGTCATTGTGCTGGTTGGGGTCGTACTCTGTGCTGTGGTCCTCTGGGCTCTGCTGCTCCTGCTGCTGGGATACCAGCTGCTGGTACCGGGCCTGGCGCTGGTAGTCTGGGTCCACGTTGATCCAGTTGTTGGCGATCCACTTGGTGCCGCGGGTCACCACACAGCCACCGTGGAGGGAGTACTCGTCCTGCTCCCCGACCCAGCCTGCAGGGGGCAGCAGCACACACTGTCATGCTTCCATAACTGGCAGGCTGTGATTGGGGATACATAGCCAGCTTCGCTAGCAGCTTCCAAACCACCACCTGTCTCCCTCTGACCTTCCTACTGCCTCCAGCCAAACTGGACACAGGGACAGACAGCTGCACCAAATCTGATCTTCCTACTGCCTCCAGCCAAACTGGACACAGGGACAGACAGCTGCACCAAACCACAGCAGAGAAGCTGCTGCAGTGAGTTCATCCCCCCTGAGAGAGAGGGAGTGTGGGGGGAATTTTCCATAAGAGACCTAAGGGTGAGGGTGATCCATGGGCTGTTACCTGAAAACTCCTCCAGTTTAACACGCAACACTGTGCACTGTGATGGTGACTTTACTGCTATTTAGCCTTTAGCCTTGCTTAGCACCCCTCTTGCAAGGACTCGGCAACCATCTGCCACAGCTGCGCATCCATCATCAAACAGCTGCGCAGCTGACTGCAGATGACTGCACTCACAGGTAAACTGAGGCATTTCTCCAGCTATATAAGAAAATATCCAGCTGTGTAAATAGACCGTAAGATCATACAGCCTGGACTGGCTATTAGCAACCAATATGAAACTATTTTATTTATAATATTGTTATAATTGTTCATTACGCTTTATTATCATTATTACTGTATATGAGTTATTATAGGTATTATTTTAAGTACCATAACAATAACACTAATCATCAGTATTACAATTGGACAACATTTTTCTTTTACTTTTTTGCCCACAGAGAGGAACACCTTGGGTTTCTCATACCCTGAGGGACCTTTATAAATGTTTTACACATAACACAGGTAATTTAGTTCTCTGCTGGGGTTCTCCACGGACAGTGTACCTTTGCCATCGGACAGGTAATTGTACCAGAAGACCGCAGTCCCTTTAGTGGGCTTTACCCTCAGGTTGCCCTTGTCACAGTGTTTCCGTGTGTCTAGGAGGTCCACGTCATTCTGGATCAGAGACTAAAATAATACAGACAAAAAAAAAAAAAAACAATTTACTAATGCTCTGTTATGGACCATATCAGGTCAGCATAAATACAAACACAGAAATGGACCATGACTACAACTACACCAATAAACTGTAACTACAAAAAACATGCATAAACACACACACACACACACACACACACCCGCACCACTTCCTCGTATGTCCTGTTGTCAGCCACAGGAAAGGTGGTCTCTCCACCCCCCTCCACAGAGTTCAGGTAAAACAGGACAGTGATGTACCTACAGCAGAAACAACACATGCTTTTAGTACACATACAGACTCATACACATACACATAGAAACACGTTCAGCAATACACACATGCATACACACAGACAATACAAGCTTATACACATCTGCACACATATATTACATACACATACCCACACACAGTACAAAACACACATGCATTCGCACACTCACATGACAACCGTACACTAAAGCACACACATTCTGCACCATTACACAGTCAGGGGTGCCTCGCTCTCACCGGCAGGACGTCTCGAAGGGGGTGGAGGCGTTTGCTGCCAGGCGGGTGTGGGTGCAGGCAGTTTCGGGGTACACTGGGCCGCTGTCATGGTGGGCATGGTAGTGCCCCCCCTGCTCATACCTCACCACCTGCAGAGGCTCACTCAGCTCCACCAAGGAGGGGGGCAAGCGGGTCAGCCGAGTCACCCTGAGAGATGGGGAGAGAGAGAGAGAGAGAGAGAGAGAGAGATGGGGTGAGAGAGGGAGAGAAGGAGACAGAGAGGGCGCAAGAGGGAGGAAAGGAGAGAAGGAGAGAGAGAAGTAAGGGAGTGATTATCAAATGAAGGACAAAGGCAGACATGCAAAACTATGCGTGCAGACAGAGGACTTGCTGTACACACTTTTCCAGTTGGGACAGAGCTACCTTTTATTATGAAATTCAGATGTTACACTTAATATCACTAACTATTTTACACTTTCCATCCTCTCTTAAGAGAGCAGAGAAAATACAGGACAACATGCCACCGTTTGCTTCTGATTGAGGAACACTGAGTGACAATAACCAGCATTTGAATACACAATATTAACTATGTGTCACACTTCTACTAGTATAAACAAACAGCTGTTTAGTCAAAAACCAAGTTATTCATTTTGATGAGCTTTAGGATTTTCAGGTATAAACATAAAACTAAAAATTATTTTAGAAATAAGTGCCAGTCAGAAATTGTGCAGATATGTTTTTCATGACCACTGCAGTTGTGACTGTCCTGTAGTTGGTGGTGGAGGGACAAGCATTGGTCTGACCTCTGGCGGAGCGTCTGCAGCACCTGGTGCGTCCCCTTGCCCTGGTACAGCCAGGTGTGCCAGCTGTTGCGCACCAGCTGAGAGCGCTTCACCCCTCGCTGCTGTAGGAAGCGCTGGAATGCATTCCCACTCAGCCGCTTAAACTCCTCCAGACTGAGCAGCCCTGGGAGAGACATCACACACACACATTAGACACTTACACACTCACTTCACACACACTACAAACTTACACACTCCCATCACACACACATCACACAATTACACTCTCCCATCACACACACATTACACACTTACACACTCACTTCACACACATACATTGCACACACAAACACCTTACACACTCACATCACACACATACATCACATGCACACACTTGCATCACACACATACATTACACACTTACACACTCACATCACACACATACATTACACACACACACACACTCACATCACACACGTACATTACACACACACTACAGATACATTACACACACACACTCACATCACACACATACATTACACACACACACACTACAGATACATTACACACACACACACACTCACATCACACACACACACACACACACACACACACACACACACATTACACACACACACCACACATACATTACACACACACACTCACATCACACACATAACACACACACACACATCACACACATACATTACACACACACACTACAGATACATTACACACACACACACACACACACATCACACACATACATTACACACACACACACATCACACACATACATTACACACACACCACACATATTACACACACACGCTCACCATCGCCATCTTGATCAGCCTGCAGCCCGGTGTATATCTCTCTCAGGTTCTCTGGAGTGAGCCAGATTCCATCCCGCACACGTGAGTGGGTCAGAACCTGAAGAGACCCAGACCATGCCATGCATCGTCTCTTTCACCCCTAACCAATCAAATTCATCATTGGTCCCACCCCTACCCAATCACCAGCACCATCCCTCTCCCCTGACCAATTGCCTGTAACATCCCTCCCAACCCCAACCAATTACCCACAGCACCCGTAATTGCTCAGCACAGAGCTCCCTAACCATCATAATACACCCGCATGCACGCACCCATTGTTCAACCACCACACCTACAGACCACCTTGGCCCCAACCCTCCTTCCCACTCCCCCCCACTACAGCCCTCGCCCTCGCCCCA
Organism: Albula glossodonta; assembly: GCA_019788955.1. Taxonomy (NCBI): domain Eukaryota; kingdom Metazoa; phylum Chordata; class Actinopteri; order Albuliformes; family Albulidae; genus Albula; species Albula glossodonta. The sequence goes on along the minus strand of JAFBMS010000172.1, from coordinate 546,590 downwards.
CCTCCTGCAGCTGCAGCTGGCCGTCCTGGTTGAGATCCAGCAGGTTGAAGATCTCCTCTGGGCTGAGGTCGAGCTGCTCGGTCAGCTCCTCCTGGTCCTCAGGCACCATCACCTGGCTCTCTGACAGGCCCTTCAGCTGCGCCAGCCTCACCACCACGCTGCACTCCTCCTCTGTCAGGAAGCCCGGGATCTCTGCAAGCACACAGCCCCATTACATAATAATCCTTTTCTACAATGTGTGTGCGTTCAATCACATAACACACACTCAGCTTGCAGTACTACATAACATCACACACACACATGCACAAACGCAGCCTGACAACAGTGTAGAGCACACATCCACATACAGCCTCAGAACACTAAATACCACACACTCAGCCAGCACTCTACATACCATCACACACCCACACTCACAGACTCTCAGTACACTACATAACACACACACATAGCACCACTGCACTGGCACATAACACTGTATATACTTTACACACTTTTGTAATTAATGCCACTGTTGCTGAACATTTTATTGCAACCACAAGTCTGTCCTTTTCACTATTGTCACTGAGATATCATGCATTTTTTTAAACACACGACAAAGTGTGAACTTGTGCATATCTGTGTGTGTGTTGGGGGAGGGGGTCTTGACTTGGCTGTTTACAAAAGGAAAGAATGAGCGCAGCCTACAGTGATCTGCCCTGTGCCTCTGCAAAACACACCTGCCTCCTGCCAACTGTCAGCACCATTACTGAGCATTTAAATGCCCCAAGTGGAAGAGCAATTTTAGCTTTGATTTTTTGGAGGGTGGATGCACATGCACATCTCTCAACAGTGACAGACAGGGTATAAGTTGGAGGTGTTCGTCTTGAATCATCTGACTACAGCAAGAGCCAATCTTCCACTCTCACCAAAAAGCAGAGGCTTCAGGCTCAGGGTCCGCATCTCGTGGACTTTGTTCGGCACTAGCGACACTTTCTGGACGTGTCCCACCTGGGCACAAACATTTCAGTCAGCCAGTTCGTGTTTGCATGGACATCACCTAAGTGCATTCCAGCCACATTGCATTTTCAGGACTGAAATGAGAGCACACAACGCAATGCACTGAATGCTTCTTAAATGCGAGATGAAAGACCTTTTTACGGTAATTGAAAAACCTAGATAACGAAATATACCCGTGTCTCACCCTTATGCCTTCAATGCGGGGAAGGTACAAAGACCGATGGGACTCTGAAGACGGAGGAACGGAAGCTGGCGGCGTTTGGCGATTGTTGCTCCCGCTGCTTGGATTAGCTGTTCGGAGTTCTCTCGGACCGTTGTTGTAGTGCACGTACAGTAACAGTGCAATGACATTGATGATGTAAACGTGGAAAAAAACCATAACCACCATAAAATAAGAGCGCGAACACACACTACTTTTCTGCAACGGGACGCGCTCCCGGGGCAGAGTTGGGAGAGTGGGTATTTCCTGCTCCTCCAGTACATCATCTTGGGTTTCCATCATTTTCCCCCGGTATTATTTCTCTATTACTTTTTAGGAGAAGAATAGCCTGTCTGAAGATATCTGCCGTGCCGTTACCTGATTTCACGTTTGAGTGGGCTTAGCTAGCTAGCACTTGCTAGCTACCGGTCAACAAATAATGACATATTTTTTCCACGAGCTATTTATTGTAGCTAGCTAGTGAGCTAACTACCAACTATTTAACTATGTTAACGAGCAAAGTACCGTTGGGTTGATGTTTTCTGATTTGGGATTCTGTCCTTGTCCAACAAACAAATCAGTTAGGTAATTATCGCTCTAACCAATACACTGGCGGGCTAACTAACACATCAACACACATTGCTGTGTGTAATTACCACTAACGTTAGGTAAATGGGAAAACTAGCCGGTACACTTTTATTGTAGTTTATTAACGTAAAACACCAACAGCCGGCCACCAAAATACGAGCACATAGTATCGGGCACCTCAAACGCTAATGTATTATTTTTTACATTTATTCAGGAAAGGGCAGTGAGAGGTATGTCCTGTGAAAAATACACAATATAATCTATCTATCTATGAGAAGACATGTAGCCATAAAATTATCTTAGTTACAGGCTATCCTATAGCCATGACACCAATTATTATCTGGTACAGTAGCACTCAAACTTTCTCCACTTATGTAAGTAAAGATGATTTTTCGTTTACCTTGTTAAACGAGTAAATACTATAACAATATAAGCTAGCCAGCTAATTTTCGGATTGTTTACGTATCGCTAGCTAGCGACTTGAACTGTCAGTACGTGGCGCTTCTAAAAAAATACCAACCGTTCGCCAAGGGTCACAACAATTTTGTAAAAATAAGTTCACGTTTCCTTCATTAAAATGTGGCCTGATCACAAAATGGCAAAATAAGTAGACGTTGACTTTATTCACCCACAATTACCACTGCTGCGTACTCCTTCAGGCAGGTAAGACGCCATTGCCCTGACAACTGCAGCAATTTCGCACCATAGACTGTACAAGGACAACAGTTTTCCACATAATGACATATTTTGGGATGAATCTTAGTAAGGGTACCCCCTGTCGGTACACATCCACAGTTTCAGGTTAATATTTATGGTTGTACTTGAAATGCGTGTTAGTTCTGAATTTGGTCTGTGTGGTAGGCCTGAACTTTTCATTACTTCACATTTATAAACCGACTGCTGACTGGAGTTTATGTCATAAACTCCAGTCAGCATATAATAATATATATATATATATATATATATATATATATATTTGTTTGTGAAACTTAAGTTTCTTTCTGTTTTGGAATCGGCAAATTGAAGAGCATATTCCCCTGCTATTTTTCAGGATCTTTCTAATCTGTTTCTATATTACCCATACAAAATGCATACCATATACCATGTAGGCAGATGTATGCTATCTGAAATTTTGAAACATGACTTTTGATTGCAAACCGGTATGAAAAGTGCATTCAGCTAATGAAGTACCTGCTACAACAGCTATTCAGGGCCATTGAAGGGCTGGCCTGCCCCAGGTGCCTGGCTGAGTAATCCAAGCGCCTCCCTCTATCTTTAATTTTTTGGTGTAAGACCTAGAAACACCTTAAATATTAGATTGATGCACGTCAGTGCAGCTATGTTTTTACCCAAATAAAGACTTAGGTATTTTTGCCTTGCCTATATTCATTTGTTTGAACACTTCCAGTGTAGTGAGCCTTAGGCTATACTACATCTCACTGAGGGTCTTCCACCAGTCTAAACTGGAATTGGCATTGTCAAATCAAGTCTCCTTAGTTCTACCCTCCTGCTACAGGACAGGGCCTACACTACCACTGGTACTATTACTAATACTAGACTATTGCTGCTAATTCTACTAATACTACTACCACTCTTTCTGCTCAATATTCTATCATATTCTCTACTGTAACTGCTATTCAATGTTATATTATGCTCTTAGTTCATAAATGCACATTTTACATCAAACACTAATACATCTAAACTGAAACTATACACTACCATTCTTTTCTTTCCAAAATTAGGCTCCTACAAGCATCCAGCATGTTTTTCTGTTTGTAAATATATATATTTAACTTATGCTTTTTTTCAGCTTCAAGGCTCATACTATTTTAATTTGTTACTCCAACTTAACTGAAACTGTGACTTGATACTACTAATAATACAAATAATACTAAAGCTTTCGGAACTTAAAAATACGATATGACTGACATAATTATAAACAAATGAAAATATACCTAGGATGAGAAATAAAAGAAATAAGATGTATTTAAATGCTTAATTTAAGCTTAATTTCATGCAAAGACAACCAGAAAGGTCAATTTATATGAATTGATGAGTGACTGTTCAATGTAGAAATTATTCTTCACAAAAGAAAATTCACACACCCTCAAAAATCCACCAGATAAGACAAAAAAAAACCCTGTAATAGAAAAATAAAAATCTAATTATAAGGAGGAAAAATGCATGAGTAAAATTATTCAGTTGCTAAATTTGCATCTACCACAGCACATGTATCTGTGCATGTGATAAAACTAGAGGAATGTCCTCCTGCCATCCTTGAAGTAAAAAAAAGAGACTGCCTCCTGAAGCAGCTTCAGAATTTCATTCAGCAATGATATTCAGTCACAAAGCCAACAGCCATGTCAGCTGTATCAATCAATCAGTCTGTTCTGGTTTAAGTCAGTACTCCTGAAAAATACTGTGATTAAAATGTCTTTGAGGTGAGGTAATATTTTGGGAATGAAATGGTATTGTGGAGCCTCTTGGTTGCTCTCGAGGTCTTGACATAATGTGAATTGAAGGAGTCGTGTACCTACAGCTCGCCTCCTAAAGCCGGCAGGGTGGTTGTTGTGGTGAGTCAACTAATTTGGTTGGGGCTTGGGTAAAGAGGGGAAAACAGATTAAAGTTAAAGAATACCATTGTATTGTGGGTTATTGCTTTCTGGCCAAATTAATTTCATCACATTTGGAACATTGCATATTTTTGGTTAGGTGAATAAAAGAGGCTCGAGATAGAAGCATGCCACCCTGCAGATGTCAGATGTTGCATACCAAGTTTTGGCAATATACTGCTTTGTGACAGAGATTGAGAGTCAATTTTGTGTGAATTTCACTGGCATGCAGGAATTACAAACCTTTAGCCTTTTGTTGCCAAGGGACTATTCCATCCAGTGAATGACAATAACTAAATTGTAATGCACCTCCTACACTCTACCTTGACGAACATTATTAAAAGAGACATTATTCATTGATAATAACGTGGACATCAGTACCAATTTTCCGTTCACTTTTACCTGCCTAGATAAGCAATTGGTAGTTTATGCTTTTGTGCATGGCTGTAACCTTATTTATTTAATACAGCAGTTGAAATATTTGGACCCCATTAATATTATTATTTGATTAGTCTTAATCTAAGATATATCTCCACACAAATGGATGGGGCAACATTATTTTATGATTATCTGAAGAGAAAAAATTAGTTACATAAATCACATTGTGAAAAACACAAGAGACAGATTTTGAATAAGAAGCTGAGGGAAATAACTATCATATGAAGCCAGGGAAACACCAAAAGTGTCCTGAAAAGTCTCATTACTGCATGAATACATTATAACCATGTAATGACATGGGAGGGTTTTTTCCTTGACATGAGTTGTATATATATTTATTGTATTATTGCCATTTTTAAATAATAATATATTAATAAAAACAATATTTATTATTCCTTATAATAATGACAAGAGCAATCATTTTATCATATGATTTTTACCAAACTAAGGTATCATCTGCAGTTAGGCTAAGGATGAACATTTTCAATTCTTAGGCTGCCATTAGGTTTAAGGTAAATCACTTTCCTTGGGTCAGTGCAACAACATGAATTATGTCATATTCTACTCGTAGGCCCATGTGAAAGCTAAGTTCCCACTTGATGATACTCTGATACAAACATTAACTACGTCTCATCCTTTGGGTAACTGAAGAAGACAACACAGAAGGCGCTGTCTTCTAATAACAATTTGCCTCGCAACCAAAATCCAGTAAGTTACAGAACAAGCGGTTGATGAGTGTATCAGGGTGCTGCTTGGGAGAGGCACGCGGACAATTTAAATGGCAAGGGCAGTTGTCAATCATTTTGTGGAAGATAACAGTAACGGTCACAAAATGCTGAAGTAAATGTAAGTTTGCCTTAATTGCATCTAATATTACACTTATGTAACTTTGCTTTTATTTTATTCATTAACGTATATTTAAATATCTAACCATCTTACCTTGACACATCCAGCTTGCTAAAAATTAGTCAATAACTGGCAGTTAGCCATCAGTTACCTAACCGACGTTCGGCTGAAATTCCCCTGTCGCTAGCATCCTGTAGTAACGTTAGCTATCTTAGATTATTAAAACATTAATGAATTGCTCTGTACTCTGTTACCTATCGCTAGATGTTTTTCAAGTGAGTAAGTATAATATTAAAATCGAAAGTCGTTGTCTTAGCGCTTAAGTTTTCTACAGAAATTTGTCGTCAAAACACCGATTATCTATCGTTTATTCGGTGACAAAGCTGAAAAATGAAAATGTTAAATAAAAACGGGTTAAGTACTGGTTACACAAAACACCTAGATTTGTAGAATAAAAGATCTTCTGAAGGCTACAAACTGCGGTACCTCCACATTTTTTTTCTCTTTCCATTACCCAGTCGTAGCATTAGCAGCGTTAGCTACTGGGGTTACACTCAACCGTAGCTATTGAAGAATTCCGAGCGTGCGGCAAGTCTAAAAGTTCATATTTTATAGGAGGCTGTATAAGTATATAAGTACGAACTTGATTCTTCTCAGGTGTCTATTGTGTATTTTTCACAGGACATACCTTTCACTGCCTTTTCCTGAATACATTTAAAAAATATATGTCAGCATTTGAGGTGGACGCATGCACCCGTATTTTGGTGGCTAAATTTTTGCACGAATGCTACATTTTGAGACATTTAAATAAATGGCAAATAAGAAAATCGTTTTATGACAATTAACCTACCAGTTGGTGAGATGTACAATATCTCTCCTGTTATATGAAATGTTGGTTTATTTTGCTGAATTTTGTGAGTTTGATGTAAAGATGTATAGAATTAGCAATGCCGGACAACAATATGCTTAGCTTACTTTATTGACCGATGGCACAAATGAGAACATTTCAAAAGACGCTCATATTGTATGAATTCTTCTGACTGTGTCTCATCTGGGTTTTATTCCTCACTCTCCAACTTCTTTTCCCTAAAGATGAATTGAAAAAACAAATAGAATGCATCATCGTTAGAATTGTAATTGACCAATTTAATAATCAGTTTTAAATGAATGATTAAACATTTTTACACAGATCATGTTACAATTTAGTAGCATGTTTGCTGTCTTAAAATTTAAATGTAGTAGTAAATACATACAGTCATTCTATACAGTTTCTGGTAATCATTATAATTAAAGTCTTTGATTGAAAATACCTTGCTGATATTACGGCTCTTGGCTCTCAGCTTGTTGACCTGGGACTCAGCGATGTCGGCGCGCTCCTGAGCTTCCTCCATCTCATGCTGCACCTTCCTGTACCTGGACAGGTGAGTGTTGGCTTGTTCCTCCTGAAAGAGAGAAATAATTTGAACATAATATATTATATGTTATTATATCATAAGTGTCATTGCTCTCTGGTTTGTTTCAAACCTAATTACCATTTTTAAAAATGGTAATTAGGTTTGAAACTGTTATCAGCCCCACCCATTCCATATGTGGAAGCACTTTATGGGTAAGTAGCTGCACACGTGACTGACTGATGTAAGTATTAGCCCTTGCTAATTTTCCACTGCAAATACAACAGAAAATACACCATATGTTCAGTCCAGTAACAGCAGGTATTTTGCTGGCTAGAAGAGGTCACTAGATAGCAGGGAGACTGATTAGTTTGACTGCCGTATTGCCTTTCCCCAGGTGAGGCTGAGCGAGTTGTTATCTTGCCAGTGTGATTCTGCGGCCATAGCTGGTAACGGTGGGAGTAAGAGTCTCAGCTGCAGGATCCAAAGCTACATAATTTATTCACTTTTCTAATAGTCTTGTAGTAAAATAAGGCAAGAGTTGCTCAGAACTTCTACAAAGGCACACATAAAGATTCCATGATAGCATTCAATAAATTAATAATTTAGCATGTAATTATGTATGGGGGAAAAGTATGGGGGCTGTGATAATAAACAGTTATAAATATGGCTAATATACCCCTGCATCTATATTCTATCACCATCTAGGGAATTCTGTAACCTGATTCAGTAGCCTTTTTTTTCAGAGTATTTAGTCTTTTATTAAAAATAGATAACAACAAGGACTGGATCTTTGGAATGCAAGGAAAAGGAGTACCTCTTTTTAGGTTCAGTGAAATTGTACAGATGTTTATTAATGTTTATATTTTCAATAATATTTTTGAAAGGGTATTAAACTTTGTGTTTTTAAATTTTCTATCAGTCAGATTATAAATACTGTTCTTCCACTAAATTGGCTTTTGATATTATGGACAATCTGACTTACAGATTCCTCAGCCTGTCTCTTGTAGGCCTTCACTTTCAGCTGCAGCTTGTCCACTAGATCCTGCAGTCTGTGGACATTCTTCTTGTCCTCCTCAGTCTGCAGAGAATAATGTTTTTTAGAAGAGGGGATTTGCACGAGTACCATGTTATGTGCAGACATTAAAATATCTTACCTGGTAGGTGAGCTCCTTGACTCTCCTCTCATATTTACGGACTCCTTTAACTGCATCGGCCCCACGTCTCTGTTCAGCTTCAACCTCAGATTCCAGCTCTCGCACCTTGATTTAAAAAAGTGCAGTAGTTAAAAAATAACCTACAAAGGGGCACCCCAGCAGCTCAACTGGCAGAGCACATACCACACAAGGTCAAGGTCCTACCACAGCAGCCCAGGCTCCAATCCAGCCTGGGCCCCCACCACCACCACCACCAACAAAGTGGAAAAATGCCCAAAAAAATAATCTTAAAAAAAAAATGACCTAGGTACAATATAGCCAAACCTTTAAAAAAACAAATGATTATGAATTGTAAGCACATTGGCTCTCAGGTAGAATTCAACCTACCTGCATTCTTCTTCCTTAGTAGTTTATATGTATCTATAAAACATTTTTTGGGTGCCAGAATCATTGGTCTCCCTGAAGCATTTTCAAAAGATACTGCATCTTTTCTTTGGAGGAGTTTAATTACAATAATTACACTACCTGCATTATCAAAGTTTGTTGCATTGTGTAAATTGTAAATTTAGTACAATTGTACAAAACAGCCAATATGATAATCACAATTTTCAATTTTCACAACCAAATTGTGACCCAAGGAAGGACCTTGTGATGCATTCTCATTAAGTCAGTATCCATGTTTTTGGTATGTTTATTTGTTTTGCTGTGATCAAATTTTTTAAAGTGGTATGATACCTATTCAGGACTGATCATCTGCATAAACTCTACTGTAAAATGTTGAATTCCCTACTAATTACCATTTCAGCCTTCATCTAAAATAAGTATGGGATGTAGCCAAATGAATCTTATGTACACATATTTTTTATTTCAGTACATAACTAACAGATTTATTACCCTTGCTTCCAGTTTCTGGAGCTGTTTCTTTCCGCCCTTCATGGCCAGGCTTTCAGCCTCATCCAGACGGTGCTGCAGGTCCTTGACTGTGACCTCCAGGTTCTTCTTCATCCTCTCCAGGTGAGCGCTGGTGTCCTGCTCCTTCTTCAGCTCCTCTGCCATCATGGCAGCCTACAATTTTTATACACTGACGTTTTTTTTTTCAGTCTTTAAAAAAATTGTATTTGACTTAACTTGAGTGTTACAATGATCACTTCATTCTTTTTAGTAGCAATATGTCACATTTCTACAAAAATACAGATGAACAGTATAGAGTTTTAAGTGAGAGCCCTCATGTGCAACATTGCTGTTGTATCCTGATCCAAAGTCATCAGCTTCAGTTGTTACGATAAAAATAGCTGTTTCATTTTTTAAAAAGAAGAAACTGAGGTGAAACTAAGTACTGAATTTTTTTTAGAGAAGGTGGATAAATCAAATAAATGAAGTAAAATAATACAGGTAAAAATGAAATAAATATCACTCACATCAGTGATGGCCTTCTTGGCTTTCTCCTCTGCATTTCTTGCTTCCTGGATAGTGTCGTCTACTTCACTTTGAACCTGAACAAGGTCAGCTTCCAGCTTCTTCTTGGTGTTGATAAGGCTGGTATTCTGAACAAAATGTGATAGTTTTAGTTTGACATGTCGATTTGATGTGATTTACATATTCTTGTACACAACATGAAATCAAAAAGGATTGACTCACCTGGGAGTGAAGCAGACCCACACGCTCGCTTGCATCAACCAGCTCCTGCTCAGCCACTTTGCGGCCTCTCTCTGTCTGCTCCAGGGCAACCCTCAGCTCTTCAATCTCAGCCACCATCAGGTTGTTCCTGCGTTCCACCATGGCAACCTGTTCCTTCATGTCCTCCTGGCCTCTGATTGCATCATCAAGGTGCAGTTGGGCATCCTGAAACCGAGATTGGTTAAATCAATTATTTATAGATGCTTGAACATCAGATTCATGACAGAGCTCAGTGCTATCTCCACAGGTATTTTATAATTGTACCTTGAGCTGTCCTTGGACATTCCTCAGTTGTTTCTGGGATTCAGCAGCCATGCGGTTGGAGTGGCTCAGCTGAATCTCCATCTCATTGAGATCTCCCTCCATCTTCTTCTTGACTCTGAGAGCATCATTCCTGCTTCTGACTTCAGCATCAAGAGTGGTTTGCATGGAGTCAATAACCCTCTGACTGTTCCTCTTGATCTGCTCCATCTCCTCATCTTTCTCTGCGAGCTTCCTGTCAATTTCACCCTTGATCTGGTTAAGCTCAAGCTGGACACGAAGAATTTTGGCCTCCTCATGCTCCAGTGTTCCCTGAAAATTAAATCACACAGTGGCATTGATAATGCTGATTGTTTCAACTTTATTTCAAATGGAGAAACATTACTGTTATGAAATTATACAGTCAAATGGTCATCTGTAAATGTGTAGATGACTTGCTAAAAGTCAGAAAAAGTTAATGAAGATGTGACATTTACTTTTCTACAGGTAGGTATACCTCTGCTTCTTCTAGCGCAGCCTGGATTTCTGCTTTCTCAGTCTCCACAGTCTTCTTTGCTTTCTCCAGCTCATGAATTGTTTTTCCAGTTTCCCCAATCTGTTCAGTCAGGTCTGAAATCTCCTCTGGAGTGACATACATTTTATAGCAATAATTCTTAGCATTATAATAATTATTAGCGTTGTTATCCCAAGGACATCTGATCACATTGAACTTCATCTGTTAATGATTTGTAGTGCCCCTAGACATTGATAGCAAGATCAGATGGGTATTTATATTTTATGTTGTATGATAAGCAGAGGTGGAAGAGTGAGGCTTTATAGCATACAAGTACTACCATGTGTTTCTTCCACTAATAGCCTGATTAGCTCCCATACCTGTCTGAAGAGCTGTGCTGGTTTAGTGCATGGGTGGAACAAATATGTGGTTGCACTTCTTATTTCTGAAACTGAGCGTTCCCACTGCTGGTGAAAAGTGCCAACTGATTGCTGTAATTGAAGACAACAGTAATGATAATATTTGAGTGTACGTACGCTGCAGGTTTTTGTTCTCTCTCTTCAAGGTCTCCAGATGGTCCAGAGCTTCTTCATAGGAGTTTTTCATCTTAAAGAGCTCAGTGCTGAGAGAACGGGCCTCTTTCTGAGCCCCTTCCAGCTCTGCTTGGCCTTCCTCATATTTCTGCTTCCAATCTGCCAGAACCTGGAAACATTGGAAATGTCAAACCATTAGTAATTCCTTCAAATGACACAACAGATGATAGCGTTGTAAAGCATAGGTCTCTTTGAGTCGAGCTTAGGTGACGTTAGATCTACTTTGTCAAAGTTCCTCTGCTTCTTGTCAAGGTTGGCAGCCTGAGCATTTGCCCTCTCCACATCAATCATCAGGTCCTCCACTTCACCCTGCAGTCTCTGCTTGGTCTTCTCCAGAGAGGCACACTTGGAGTTCACAGCCTCAATGGACTCTTCTGCCTCCTGCAGACGCTGCGCAAGCTTTTTCCTGGAGGGGTTGACATTTTCATTAAGTTTGTGCAACACTCTTTGACTGTCTGGTATTTAGTAAGCGTGAAGATGTGTAAAAGTGTGGAGTTACTTGGCCTCCTCCAGCTCCTCAGTGCGCTGGATAGCATCAGTTTCATATTTGGTTCTCCACTGAGCCACCTCGCTGTTGGCCTTGGACATTCCACGCTGCAGCTCAGCCTTGGCCTCCTGCTCCTCCTCATACTGCTCCCTCAGCAGGTCACAGTCATGACGGGCTGATTGCAAACCATGGGCTAGGGCATTCTTGGCCTGAAAGTCAATGCAGGAGTTGGTATAAACAAATAATCAGTGAAAGCATCTGATGGATGTGTTGTAGTTCTCCATTTCTGATTAATATGTGATAGCACCAGAAGAATGAGTCTGTGTTAAAATTATCAAAAATTTGATATATCACAGTTTGTCTGAAAGTTGAATAATGATTTTGATCATTTATTTCAAACCTGCACCCTTCCCAAACCTGTTACCTTGACCTCCTCTTCAATGTGCCTCTTGAACTCCTCAATCTGCTGTGTGTAGGCTTGTTTGGCTCTGGTCAGTTGGGAAACAAGAGCTTCTTTCTCCTCCAACTGGCGACCAAATTCACCTGAAGAAAAAAAAAGTGTGGTGCTCCATCATATTTTTATGACTTTCCACTATTAAAAATATGTCATTGAATTCAGGTACCATTTTCAGTTTGGAGTCTTGCTTTCTGTGCACTCATGTCATTCAGCTGGCGCACATGCTCATCATTCTTAGACTTGAGTTCACTCAGCTGGTCCTCAAGGGTACGGCACATTTTCTCAAGGTTGCCCTGTTGAAAAGTAGTTTATTTACTATTTTGTAATGAAATGAATGACCATGTCTCTCTTTCCTATACAAATAAACCCTTTTTTACCTTTGATTTGGCAACAGCCTCCATGTTGCTGGACAGGTCATCAATTTCCATTTTGTATTCACTCTTCTCCTTCTCCAGCTTCTGCTTGACACGCTGAAGGTTGTCGATTTGCTCTCCCAGCTCTGCCACGCTGTCGGCCTGCTTCTTGCGAAGAGTGGCAGCGGTGGCTTCATGTTGCAGGGTTGACTCTTCAAGATCACGGCGCAGCTTCTGGAACTCAGCTTCACGCTTCTTGTTCATCTCAATCTGAGCAGCAGTAGCTCCACCAGCTTCTTCTAGCCTCTCACTGATCTCCTCAAGTTCCCTGGAGAGATCAGCCCTCTGCTTCTCAACCTTAGCCCGAGCAGCACGCTCAGCCTCGATTTCCTCCTCCAGCTCTTCAATACGGGCCTGTAATGGCAAGTACAATAAGTTGAATAAGACATGGCACTTTTATCCAGTTGTAAGACATACATAATCAAAGCTAAGAGATCACCTGGAATTCTTTAATCTTTTTTTGAAGCTGAGCACCCAAAGATTGTTCATCCTCAATCTTGCTGAGGAGCTGGCTCATTTCAAAGTCCTTCCTGTGGAAAACAAATCGTAATTGTTTCTTTAATTGGACATTTTTATTTTTAACAATGTATTACACTGAATGTGGTCTTACTTTTTCATCCTCTCATCTGTCTGCTGCTTGTCATTCTCCAGATCCATTATGGATTCCTGGGCCAGTTTTAGATCACCTTCAATCTTTCTCTTGGCTCTCTCAAGGTCCATGCGAAGCTTCTTCTCTTGTTCCAGAGAGCCTTCCAGCTATCATATGGAATACTAATTGCATTAAATTGATAATGAAAAGTGCTTTTAACAAATATACAAGATATACTAGATGATAGAATGTGCATTCCGTTTTTGTTGACATAGAATGTATTTGACTTAATGGTTTTGCTTCTGCCCCTTGGAGGTTCATGTCTTACATCATCTACTTGCTGCTCAAGCTTGGTCTTGGCTTTAGTCAGAGTGTTGACTTTGTCCTCCTCTGCTTGGAGATCATCCAGAGTCTGCTGGTGAGCCTCTTGGAGGGATTTCTTCTCCTTGGTCAGCTTGGCAATGGCCTCATCCTGAGAGGCCATCTCTTCAGTCAGGTTTTTTACCTAAAATAAATTCATATTACACAGTCAGAAAGGTGCTGAGTCTCTAATACACTAATACGCAGTATTAATGAAGTGCAAACCTTGTTTTCTGTGGCATGTTTCTCCTTCTCCACTTTGGCCAAGGTGAGCTCCAAGTCATCAATGTCTTTCTTCAGCTCAGAGCATTCATCCTCCAGTTTCCTCTTCTTGGCAGTGAGCTCAGCATTGATTTCCTCCTCATCCTCTAGTCTCTCAGTTGTCTCTTTGAGTTTTGCTTCAAGCTGGATCTTTGATTTGATGAGTCCCTCACATCTCTCTTCAGCATCAGAGAGGCTCTCAGTTTCCTGAGATGAACGCAACATTGAATTGTTTAAGCAGAAATTATATGTTCATTTTTATTTTAACAGTACTAACACACATAAAATGAATATATATATATATATATACAGGGGGTCCTCAACTTATGAACGAGTTCCATTCCTATGACTTGTCGTAAGCCAATTTTCGACGCATGTCGGAATTTATACCTAAATTATACCATAATTAACACCTTAAGTCACTCACACTGGACACACAACACATGAAGGACATATAAAATACAGTAATTAAATGAAACATTATTAAAAAAAAGATAAGAAATTCTTATCTTTATTTCTGTGGTCGTATTTACGATCGAAACCGCTTAGGTCGAAACTAGGTTTTTTAAATAATTTATGGGAGTGTGTCGTAACCACGTAACTCAAGATCGTCATAACCCGAGGACCTCCTGTGTGTATATATATATATATAAGTGAACATATTTTCAGTGTGTTTAGTCAATCATAGCTCCAACCCACAGCTGCAACAGCCAACTGCAGGTCATTCTTTTCCTGGAGCAAGGAGACCATTTTTTCCTCAAGCTGCTTCTTCTGGGCTAATGCCTTTGCCAGATCCTCTTTGCACTTGGCAAACTCCTCCTTCATATTGGCCATTTCTTTCTCAGCTTCAGCACTCTTGAGAAGTGGCTTGATTTTGAAGTAAAGCTTCATCCATGGCCAGTGTTTGACATTCATGAATGAGCGGATGTTGTATTGGATGGAGTAAATGGACTCTCTGTTTAAAACAGAACCACAATGAATACAGAATGGTGCACATGTTGCAGATTTGGGCACCAAACCTCCTCATGTACATAGCAGAAACATTGACACAAAATTGATTGTAATTCTAGACTTCTACTGTTATTTTTGAATGTTAATGTCAATAGTTTGTGATAGTACATCCATTATGAATTACATGTATAGCTTATACCTCCTTTCCATCATCTTGACAAACTCCTTTCTCATGAGGAAACCACGGCACAGAGCCTGAGTCATGGTCACCAGAATTGCCAGTTTGTCATCTCGCATCTCCTCCAGGAGACCGAGCAGGCCGGCTTTGAAGAACACCTGTAATGTTGTGATGTGAAATTGATAAACATACATGACTTGCCTTTCATGGGTGTTAATTACAAAGTATCTGGAAAAGCTATATGGTGGTCACAATATATGTGTATAACTAATTTGAAGCTTCAATGTCAGTGTATGTTCATGCCAGAGTTATAGAAAAGGAAGGTTGTAAACTGTGGATCTGATTATTTTTCAAATAAATAATATTCGCACCCCTGGAGTAGCAATCTCTCACCTTGGTGTGGCCAAACTTGTACTGAGTATGATCCACATCAATAGAACCCAGCAGCTTCTCAGAAGCTTTCTTGTTGTCAATGAACTGTCCCTCAGGGATGACACTGGCATTCAGTACTTTATACCTGAAAGAAATTCATGATCATAATGATGGTGTGGAATTGTTTATATATAGCTACAGTGGTCTTTATTTCACAGCTGGACATGTTTGCCAGTGTATTTACATTAGTCATATGTCACAGATGCCTAATGGAGGTGTTCATAATATTCACCTTCTAGCCTTGCACATTGGCGTCATAATTACAAGAGCTGAAATTCATGTATAACATTTATTCAGATCTGTAGAAATTGTCATCCTATAAAACCATCAGCTGTATGACTATAATGTTTAAAGTACCTCTGCTTGAAGTCACCATAGAGGATTCTGCTGGGGAAACCCTTTCTGCAGATTCTGATACCTTCCAGCACACCATTACATCTCAGCTGGTGGATGACCAAGAAGTTCTCCATGAGACCTAGCAAACAAGTTGAATAATAGTACAATTTAAGCAAATGAGTGCAGTACAGACCAAGTATAAACTCAGATAATTTGGTACTTCTTTAATATTTATACTCAAACTAAAACATGAACATGTTGAAATCAGTGAAGCCTGATCTGATTAACATGAAATGCTGTTTTACAATCATGTCCTGACTGAACCTAAATCACATGAAAAGTTCAAGTCAGAGCAAATCTAAAACAGAAAATCACACAAAACATGTTTTTGATCTTCTGTATTATTTGCTGACCATGTGAATTTGACTGGAGTTATATTAGGAGGGTTGAGGCAGTCTGCTCAAGATGAGCCTTTGAGCTCTTGCTTAGGGCCATTATTCAGTATACACATCAAATTAAAATGCACAAAGTAGATCTGATTTAAGCTGAATAACAACATTGGTCACCAGCCACTGAAATTACATTCAAATAAGTCCCTACCTGGTGTCTTTGATTCATTTGGAATCAAGCAACGCACAAAGTGAGGATGAGTGCTTCTCAGGTTGGTCATCAGCTTGCCCAAGTTCTCCTGTGGGATTAGTGGAAGAGTATTATTGAAACTGATGGAAAGCAGAAAAGTCTGCCTTCTTTTTTAACTTTTAATGGAGTATAATGCAAAACATCAGATTTTACCCCTTTAGCCAGAAATTTGGATGAGCAAGCTTATTGGCAAAAGGTAATAGTTAAGCTTAGCAAATCTATTATATGAGGGGAAGATAGCACCTACATTGTCAGATAGTGAGACACAATTGAAAAGAAAAATAAATTAAGCTTGGTTGTGTGGCATTCCACACAGAAAATAAATGTACTTGTCATAATAAAATATATATAATTTTTAAAAAATATTTTTAGAGTAAGATAGTAAATTCAGTTTTGTCTTTTTTTCCCACGTTTGTCATACCTCGCAGATTAGTTTGGAAATGTATTGAAATGTACTTGTAACAGTAATATTTATTTAAGATTTAAATGATTAAATCATATACGGATACATTGGAAAATCACAGTTTTGCAGAGCATGGTGCAGTAAAAGTAAGGGTATGTTATAGGGGTGTGAAGAGAGGTTATTATCCATGTGGGTGTGGAAGTGGGTGTGGTCTTTAGAGGATATTACTATTAATTAGGACTGTAAAGGTTTTTCATCTTCCATCTCTTTCTGAGGACAACTGTCGGATTTCAGAGTCTTAATACGTATTAAATTACACTTCTATTTCCTTTTCATGAATAAAAGTAATGTTGTTGTACTAAATCCCTGTTTTGAATTGATTGACCTTGAAATATTCAATTTCAATTTACTGACATTGTAGTAGAATGAATATCTACTGTTGTTGCTGCTAAGTTTATTAGAGTGCTAACATTGATATTGTTTTCTCCATGGATCATTCAGTATCAGTATACTAGTGTTTTGCTCTCTATTAACGGTAGTTTAATGACACAATATGTCTCATGAGTTCGCTGCTTGCGTGCAGGGAGTTTGATTGCTTGTATATGACTGACATCAAGTCAATGTTTTTTATTTTGTACAAAAAAATGCGATTACATTGGCTACTGCATGGCTTCATTAGCGAAGGTACATAACTGGTTATGGTACAGACATTTAGTTGTTGGTATTCAGCTGACTAGCCTACCTGTCAAGTTATATTTCTGCCTTGTTGATCTTTTACTCATTACCTAAATCTTAAAATATGGTTTATTGTTAGCTGTCCTGCTTGTGAAGAAACATGATCGTGAATACTGCTATAATGTGAAAGTTGCAACAGGCAGTGCCGACGTCAAGGTATTGTTCGCCCCAAGACTGTCTTGCCATCTTAGGACAAACTTTTTCCCTGCTTTGTCTGCTAAAAGTCAGGTGTTTGGACCTCTGCTTGACAATCGGTCAGGTTTCTTGGTGGCTTGAGAAGAACGTTAAACTGGCAGCTATCTAAACTACATCATTGGTGAGGCTCTTCTATCAAAGTCATGTCTGAGGTAACTTGCATTTCTGGGGTAGGCTAAGCTGCTACACCAGAACATTCTCTCGGCTTAGAACACATTTTGGAGCGCAAACTATGCCATCTTGGGAACACGCAGGCTCAAAGCACTGGGTTCATAGCTGTGAGCTGCATTGTTCACCTGTCACTTACAAGTGTTAGAGCTGAACCCTGCGACTGTCCTGGATGATCATGGAGGAGAGATGAGACTGAATCGAAGTTACTGCTCTTGCCTCGATTTGGGGCTGTATGCTCAGCATATCGCTCCCATGTCAGCAAGGGAACTCTCAATAAGTTGAAAATCTTTGTAAAAATATTTATATATTTTTAACAATAGACAAATGTTCAAGTAAGCCTGAGTCTACATTGAGTCTTTACAGTACCCAACTTAATTCTTTAAAAAATCTGAATATGAATACATGGGATAATATTCGGACGGAGTTATTATGTGTTCATGGTTCGATATTCGTGTTTCGATATTCGGCTTCAGGTACAGCCCTAGTATGTTACCTTGTGCTAGTGAATATTCGTTGTACTTGTGCTCGTGAACATTAAACTTGCATTCAAAATTCCATGCTTGATGTATTATTCAAATACATTGCCAAAGCGGTTGTAGGTAGTGTAAGTGATGTGTATTAATGTAAAATCTACAAGTTTTATGCAATTTAATATTCTGCGACTAAGTAATCTTGAATAGAAGCATAGTTTCACTCATACTAGAGTTCACACATTACCCTGAACAGAGCAGATACAGTCTGGAAGGAGCCACCCTTCTTCTTTCCTTTCTTGCCACCACCTTTTGCTTCTGTTTACATAAAATAAGTTTCACATTGAGAGCATAAGATACCTGCTTAACATTTCTCAGACAATGAACAAGTAACTTAAAATAAATGTAGAAGTTTGAACAACTGAAATACCAATTGTTTACCCTGGCTTTAAAAAATTAACTGGATTTTTACTTGACAGTCCGATGACTATTTAGAGTGAATAAATGTATCAGACATCAGTAGAAATATAAATCAGTACTGTACCGTCTGCACCAGCATGTGCTGCATACAGGTGAGCCAGCAGTTTGACTGATGATTTCTGGTACAGCTGTACAACTGAGTCATTCAAGGGGTCTTTGTTCTTGTCCAGCCAGCCGTTGACATTGTAGTCCACAATGCCAGCATAGTGCACCAGGGAGAAGTGGGCCTCAGCCTTGCCTTTGGCAGGTTTGGGCTTCTGGAAAGCGTTGGCTTTGCCCAGATGTTGGTCGTAGAGCTTGTTTTTGAAGGTTAAGTCTGATGCCTTGGGGAACATGCACTCCTCTTCAAGGATGGAGAAGATGCCCATTGGCTGTTGATGGCAGAATATTTTCCATGAGACGAAGTCAGGAGTACAACGGGTTGTGTGTGTCTGTTGATAATAGCAGGCAGCTCACTTACCTTCTCAATAAGCTCAATGCAAGCAGCCAAGTCCATACCGAAATCAATGAACTCCCATTCAATTCCCTCTTTCTTGTACTCCTCTTGTTCCAGCACAAACATGTGATGGTTGAAAAACTGTTGCAGTTTCTCATTGGTGAAGTTGATACACAGTTGCTCCAAGCTGTTGAACTGAAGTTGGAAAATCATTATTTTCTTGATATAATGTGTATAACAAGTGAAATGACCAATCAACAGGATTTGGGATAATGTCATTTGACACCTTTACTTACATCAAAGATCTCAAATCCAGCAATATCCAGGACACCAATGAAGAAGTTTCTTGGCTGCTTCGTGTCCAACATCTCATTGATGCGAACAACCATCCACAAGAACATTTTCTCATAGACAGATTTACACAGAGCCATAACAGAGTTGTGGACCTTAACAGTATGAAGAGAAAAAAAGTTAAATACATGCTGATAACATTTCTACCAAGTATTACCTGAACCACAAAAGATAACTGTCGTGTGAATGATATAGAAGAGTTAAAGATTACATCTATTGTTAATTTCGTGTTACATATAAATATGATCTAGTAGTCTGGCTATTGGTAGCAAATGATCAATTTATTGACTATGATACCATGACTGATGACACTGTCTATTAGAAAAATAAAATTACAATGGAAATGCACACTTTGTAAACATGGGTAATATTTTTTTATTTTCAAGAGGAAATTAATGAAAATTTCACCGTTATTAACAGTGTTTTGCATGTTGTGATTCATATCCAGATTATATTGTTGTTAACCACCATTTCTGGGGTTATGTAAATATAATAAATGTCCATAAGTTGGCTTGCACATAATCGTGTATAGATGAGCCATCATTTTCAGCTTTGAGCAGAAGTGACATCAGAGGCTTTGACTAAAATCTGATCGTCAGACTTCTGGTTGGATGTCCAAAAGTATGGCATGAATTTGGTTTTGATATGTCTCTGCAGAAGTTATGAATTAATGATATTGCATCCTCCTCTGAAGAAACTGTGTGTACATGTATTACATGTGATGTTAAATCTGAATACTTTACCTGAGGTACGGTCTGCCCCTTTGTCACAAACTCATTTCCGACCTTCACTCTGGGGTAGCACAGAGCTTTCAGCAGGTCAGCAGAGTTCAGGCCCATGAGGTAAGCGATTTTATCTGCCTCTGTTACAGAGGAAATTCGTATTTGTCATGGTTCATTTAAATGCTCTGGATTTATAGAGTTATCAATAATAATGTTTATGTTATCTGTAGTTGGACAAAATCGATGTTCAAGTATGCACGCCTCTTTCTCAGGTCCTTTAATACTATCTCAATGTTAGGAATGTGTCATAACCATATCCGTTCTTACTTTAGCAACAACAGCGTTAGTATAACATTGTAGTAGCTACGACAGATCTTTGTTAGCGATCTCTGTTGAAGTGTACGAAGACTAGTGCTGGTGATGACATTTTACAGAATTCTTGACGCTGATCAGCAGTGTTGATGTTTCTGCATCTGCAGAGCATCTTGAATGCCATTCCGACTACAAAAGAGGAAGCAATTTGTATGTATCATGTGACCACAGCATTAGCTTCTGTTGGCTTGTCTTAGATCCTGCAATGATTCACGAGGATGAAATCAAAACACTGTGTATTTTGTCGATTACATCAATGCGTCTTTGCAGCGTTTGGGTGCATCTCAGTAGTCAAAAAATGTATCCACTTCTCCTCCAATATCACTTAATTTCCTCTGTGCCCCCCAAGATACAATGATTTAAATTTAAGTTTGAGCATACCCCAATAAGCAGTAAAGAAACCATCTTTGAGATTTGGTTTGTTGGTTTATGCAGAAAGAGCAAATCTGGAAAGGCACTATGAAAGCATTTAACTTTAAATACACAGAAAGAGCACGAAGTGTAACATACAAGAAATGTGCTTTAAAATACATTTTTTAGACTCTTAAGATGGGGCAGCTGCTGCTAAGGAACAGGGATATTGATTCTGTACATTCTTTAACTTTGATCAATGTTAATAATTACCCTCAGTGCCATCAGGTTCAGCCTGCTCCTCTCGCTGCTTTTGCTTGAACTTCATGTTCCCATGATGCATACAAGCACCAGTCAGCTTGTAGATGCCGATTTTTTCCTCTGCAGTGAAGCCCAAGATGTCAATGGCAGTCTACATTGAAAACAAACAAAACAAAACAAAGTTTTTTTTATTAAGTTAGATGATGCATACATTTTCATAATTTCTTTGTGAGGGCTTATAACCACTACTATTCTGTAGACTTGAAGTGAAGTGGAAATTCTTTGCATGCTCCCTTTTCAAAATATCTTAATGGTCATGTGATTACATGCATACATACGTACATACATATACTGTACTATATGTGCTATACTATACTGTACTAGTCACAACCTTCCTAATCCAATCAAAGGTGTAATTTTTTTAAAATTTACATCTGTGGCTATGAACTCCTCCACGTCATCGATGCTCTTGACAGTGACTTCTCCTTGGCTGATCATAGGGTAGTCATATGGATTGGTGGTAATGAGAAGTGCCTCTGTTGGACACAATGACATATATACAGTCAGTTACACATCAGATTGTGAAAGCTATAAATGTCACTCCCAACATCTTAATCATCCAGATTTCATACCTAGCAGTTCAGGTTTGTGGCCTGTCATGAGCTGGTAGAAGATGTGGTAGCTGCGCTCAGCTGACAGCTGGAATGTTACTCTTGACTTTTCCAGCAGGTCTGTCAACAGGACATGGTGTTATCACTGGTTATCTGTATTTTAGTATAATCATTGACTGTTTGATTGGCACAGAATAATAGGCAGAGACTTACATGTTTCAATATCAGCAGAAGCCAGTTTTCCTGTTGTTCCAAAATGGATTCTGATGAATTTACCCTGAAAGTTAAATTGTAAGAGATTACATTTTGCTTTGCTATACCAGTAATAGTTTCTGGAACTGTGAATTTCAGATGTAAGTGAAAACTTACAAAACGGGAGGAGTTGTCATTCCTCACAGTCTTGGCATTACCATAAGCCTCCAGCAGGGGGTTAGCTGCGATGATCTGATCCTCCAGTGAGCCCTACAGTAGAGATCAGACACTTGAGCAATATGTTCCAGACATAAGTCCCTATGATGTTTGCACATATGAGGAGACTCTGTCTGACCTGCATTTTGCCAGGTACTGGCTCTGCTTTCTTTGCTCCACCAGCCACTGCGATTGTCGCAAAGTACTGGATGACACGTTTGGTGTTCACAGTTTTCCCTGCACCAGATTCTCCACTGTGGACGAACACAGATAACACATACAGCTTTAGACAACAGTCCATATGAACAGCATTTGATCTATATATGACATTTCTAAACCAATCCTACTACCTATATAGGATGACCAAATGTAGTTCTGTTTCCCTGCTACAAAATCCACCATCAATTTGAGAGTAGAGAGGAGCACAGTGTAATCTCCATAAGCATACCTGCATCGTGACTTAATTTAAATGTATCAGCTGCAGTTGCCAGTTGTCAGAGAAATGCAAAACTGCAAAAAGGACTAGTTGCCTTGCTGAAAATGGTTTGATGGCCGTAAGTAGTTTGAAAATGGGGAATAAATTGTAATTATTATTCAATAATTATGTCATAATTACTATGTAAGTGTTAATTTCAGTTGCATTCAATCATAATGATTTTTTTAAATTCAGAATAATTGTTTACCTTCAAATGCTTACAAATAACACAAGCTAAAAGAATACAGCTGGATTGCATATATTAAAATGTCATACGTACGTGATCAGGATTGACTGGTTTTCACGATCTGCAAGAAATTTGACAGTGCATCAAAACAAAACTTGACATTTGTTGCCTTATTTTTAAATTTAGAACCTTTTCTTCATTCCTTGCAAAATGTGTGGTTGGTATCATCTGTATTATTCAGTTTTGATTAATGTCTTCCTGAAAACATTATATTGAAAATGATTAGACGTGCATATGAACAACATGATATGACACATATTCATAAAATGTTTAAAAACATGGTCTTTTTTCCCACCTGAACCAAACTATGTAATCAACCCCACTGTATGCCCTCCATAATAGCTCAGAGATGGTGCTCACACAAGACTGTGTTTCATGTGGTTACTGGGTCTAGCTATTTGTCATACTGTGGGTGCAACACGGATCAAATTTCTATTGAAGGAACATAAGGATACAGGTGATACACAGAGGGCACCTGAAAAGGACACTGGACTTAAAATTGAAAGAACTGTACAAATATCTAGAGCTGGCCGGCTGGGGGTGGCCAGCTTGAGACAACTTATCCCAGTATTCAGCCTAAGAGGCTGAGCAGATTGTTGCCCTGCATATCTATACCTTAGGCTGGAGCTGGTCTTAACATGGCTACTCTAACTCCCAGCTGTTAGGATGTGTAGATACGCCTTGAATATATGTCATTGCTCTGTATGCCACCCACCCGCACGACAAAAGTGGCTTTTAATTAATTGGTTATTTAGGAGTGAGGAGCTTTAAGATGACAATTTAATTCAAATATTGAAATAAACAGTCTCACATTAGGAGATACCTTACCAGTGAGCATGAACTGATAGGCATTATCAGAGATGGAGAAGATGTGGGGTGGGGCCTCAATTCTCTTTTTGCCTCTGTATGCAACCACAACAACGGCATCGTACACTGGGAGCCACTTGTAGGGGTTCACAGTGACACAGAACAGCCCAGAGTAGGTCTGAAACAGTGAAGAAAGGTATCTATGCACATGTTCACATTGAATTCACTCAAATTCTGTTTAATTATGGGTTTTTGTAGTAAACGTACGTAGATCATCCATGCTGCGTAACGCTCTTTGAGGTTGTACAGCACAGCGGGCTCATTGAGGTGGGTCATCATGGCCATGTCCTCAATTTTGTCAAACTTGGGAGGATTCATTGGGTGGATGTCATCCTCTTTGACTGTCAATTTCTGTGAAGCGCAGAAAAATTGCAAATGGATCCTTGTTCAGGGGTCTCTTTATATGAAATTGTGAAGATCCTTGAAGGGAAAAACCTCACCATCCTCAAAACTCAGGACCGAGTGTCATTATTTGGTGCTGTTTTTCAATTTCTAAGATTATGTTCCGTAAGTATGTGAACTCTTAATTTACGTTTACAAATGAAGTTTAGTACTTCATCTGCATTCTCCCAGCAGACAGGGGTTTTAAATCTAGTTATTATTATGCTTCCTGATTGTCTGTACTTACTTGGCTGTCTTCAGTTTCAACAGTGTAAGTGGTTGATTGATAGGGAGTTAGCTCTAAAAACACAGTGATTGTACCCTTAAAGTAATTATTTGAGGTAATATTGAAATCTTATAGTCATGAGGGTCAGCTCCTAACTGAACCGAACAGATCCCCTGATGTACAGTGATATCGTGCAGAACACTTGTTTCAGCCATGTTCATAATTATATTAAAGGGGTTAGTCTTGTCTTTCTTGGCATGGCAACTGAAAATAATAATGATTAAATCTGAATCTTAGATATACTTACTTGTCCATCCAGAGTTTCAACGGTGGCTTTGCCCCCCTCTTTGCTGATGAGTTTCCCTTTGACGTACATCTCCTTGGGCTCAGCCACAAAGTAAGCTGTTTTGGCATCAAAGGGAAGGTTCTGGGCCTCAATCCTCTCCCTCTCAGGCTTCCGGAGGTAAATGGCCGCCGGGCCAAAGGCCTCCATCTCTGCGTCTGTACTCATGATTGCACTTCACTGACATAACACAGATAATATCTTGATGTATTTCAGTATTTGTCATCAGATTTTCTGAACAATCCTGTGAAAAAAGCTATTACTTCACATCATGGCATTATGTAGCGCTTTAATGAATGATCTTGCACTACATATCCTTGTACAGGTATAACAGAGGAAAACTAAATCTTATTTAACTCTAATATCCTTTATAATATTATAGGATAGCCTCTTTAATTGCGATGTTGCAAGGTTTTATCACTTAATAAATTATTTTACTCAGGACTGCACATTTATGGCTGCCCTCTGGCAATAATGGTTTACACTGGCAATAATAAATAAAACCCTAAAATCACATAGCACTAAACTACATCTTTTTTCAAATAAATGTTAATGTTTTATTTTATTGTCCTTGTAAAGCACTAGCAATAGCCAACATTGCGTGTGCAACATCAGCGGTCATGTCACAAATGCTCTCCTTGGTACCTAGGTAGTGCATCAAATGTGTGAATCAGCGTGATTGGCTTATACTCCACTTGAGTGCTTGAGACATGAGGATGCGGGCGCCTGAACAGATTCAAGTGCCGATGGACACAGCTTGAGACAAAGTGGTCAATTTGGACAGGACAAGTGTTTGAGTAGCTTGGCGCGCAGCCCAGGCCAATGTTGTAGCAATTGCAAAACAAACAAAATTGTTGGACTGTGGAATTAAAAAGTCATGCAATAACCCATCAACATCCTAAAATTATCCACATGAGGATGGAAGAATTACTGATATTGACACAGTCGAACCTGAACAAAAGAAAAGCCGAAACTTAGCCAAATATCGAAATATTGAAATATCCCTACATCTTTGAGAGCGATCGGATGTTGCTTTGTAAAACATGTTCAACCTACCCATCCATTAGCGATATAGCAAGTTCATGTGTCCAAGGAAACTGACAGAACCAAGGAGTTTGATAAATATTGGAATTCAATACCTCACAAGAAAAAATAGAATGAGGATTCGAGCGCCTGAACAGACACCGAAGAACTGAATTTGAGCAATTGCCTGATGGACACTGCTGTACAGAAGATAAATGCTGCAAATCGTGACTATCCTGGTCAAGCTCTTCAACACTGTTTATTGCATTAACAAAGAGCCGTTCATAATACCACCTCATCTGCTGGACCTTCAAATCAAGAAAGGCTCTGATCTGACGCGACTAACATTACATTACATTACATTACAGTATAGGCATTTAGCAGATGCTCTTATCCAGAGCGACTTACAACACAAAGTGCATTTCTTTTTGGGACAAGGGTGCTAGTGAAGGGTAAAAGTCTCAAGTGCCAGTATGGTTAGCATGGATTAAACCCATTGGATGACCTGTTGACAGACCTGACAGACAAGCTACAGATCTGATAAGGCTTGCAGAAGGTATGTTGCCTGTTGTAATTTGGTCTACTAAATAAACAAGCTTGCAAACCTCAATGTTGTAAAATAAGGATATGATGATTATATTTTAAAATTACTGAGTATATCTAGTCTTGCACCGCCGTCCTCTGCTCAGCTGAAATGCGTAATGTGGGGTCGCAAAGCAAGGTCAGCATATACCTGGAATGTGCGTGTGTATGTGTGTGAGAGGTCTGTACTGTGCTTTGTAGCAATAACCTCTTTAAAGTAAATATTGTATTGCACTTAGACTACAAACATCTGATACCAGTTTACTTTTGGAGCTGTGTGGAACTCTGATTCTTGGGTTCTTGAATAGTATAGTTCTGATATGTTAAATTAATATCATCTAAAACTGTAGCCATGCTGGTTGTTTACACCTGCAATCAAGGATTGCAGTTCTGCAATGTTAAAACCCTTACAGATGCAATTCCTGAAAGGTAACTCTTAAAAAGCAAACAAAGAATATTGTTCTTGTATCTTGGATATTTTGTGAACATTCTTTGCTATTTTCCTTACTATTAAAACATGCTCCAAATACAGGTTGAAACATGGCAACCATATTGTCAATTTTGGCAACCAAAAGCTAATGCCAGGTTGCCAAACATGGCAACCACTTTTAAAAGTAAGCATCGAGCCCTGCTACTATAGCTTGTTGGTTTGGGTGGAGCCCTGGTTTTGCTCGACTTTTGGTGATTGATCAAGGCCATGTGGCGGGTGAAAACAACCCAAGAGAGTATTTACCTCTTCCGATGCCAAGAGAAGAACGTGGTACCTGGTGGTCTTTGAACACTGGAAAAGAAAATTCATTTTTTTTTAATGTTTTCTGCAAATGTCAATGCACTACTTATTTTTTGATGAAATTACATAATTGGTTTCACAGTTCAATTCATAATTCTTTCTTGAGACATGTGGGGACAATAGGATTCGTGTTTTCACAAGGATTTTTGGTTGTGGCAAGTGAGATTTGCAGGCATAGAGTAATGTGGGGTGTTGCTCTCGTGTGTGGTGCTCAAATGCCATCCAGTTGAAGCCTAACCTTCAAGTGCATCTCAGATGTGTTGCATTTGAAGTGTCATTACTAAGTACCTTGCCATGCTTCAAAAAAAAAATCCATACAGCAAGCAGCTGTGGTGTGATTTACAAAAAACAGGTGATTAACTAGCCAGTTATAACTGCATAACCAAGCCAGTTTTCCTTCTGGCTTTACAGAGAAAGTGAGTAGTATGCACACACAAAATGCTGAATATCAAGCAGTAAGCATCAAGCTTCATGTATGGATCAGGGACAAACCACCAGTTAGACCTGCTGCAGCTGAATGTGGACAGGGAGACCCAAGGCGTTTGAAAATACGGGAAATGAAAGCGTGTGAATCTGAAAGCTGCTGCAAAATTACTGTTCATCTCACTCACCTTTGCTGGGTGCCAGTCAGTCCTGGGAGACTCCAGGGCTGCCTCATTTATAGTGAGATTTTTCTTTGCTCAGCAAAAGTGAACTGCTCTATTTGGTCATGAATTTTTGCTCTCTTAATATCTATCATGTGGCTGTATCGTTAACCGTGACATTATTTTTATCTTATGATTAGTCTTTGAGGGTGAAAATATTACTTGATACTTGTTGAGCAGAACAGTGTGGGGGCCCCACAAAACATGAAAAATATAATTGCTGCTTTAATACAGAGTAGTCATGAGTCAGATGTATATGAACACATTTTGTAATTCCCTCATCTGTCATTTCATGAACATTGGATGTTTATGAACACTGGATGTTAACTTGACACATTTTTGGATAAACTGCTTTAAATGTAATAATTATTTAATTAATAGTGTTACCTTCTGTGCTGCTTGTACATATTGTAATGTAATGGATAAAATCATGTTGATCAAAGGATTAAGCAATTATGAAGGCTGAAGTAATGTGCAATATTGATTATTAAAAATAGAAATAGAAAGATTACTATTGCTAAGAAATAGTAAGATGTCCCACAACTGTTAAAGGAATTATGTTTGTCTTTAACAGTTACAGTAATTAATTATAATTAGTATAAAATGAAATTTACCCAAAACATGTTTTAAAAATAGCTAAACTATAGAATGAAAACAATTGGTGTAAGAAAACACTTTGTATTTAGAAGACTCTGTGTGAACACATAATTCAGAGAGATAAATAAAAGATAGCATTTTCAGAAAAGTGCTGGTGTAACATGTTGTAGTGTTAGGAACTCATAGGAAAGTACTTCAGATTTGAATTCAAACACAGAACAAAACTTCACCAGGAGAGTTTGAGTGAATGGGTAACTGTTGAATAAATATCATGTATAGTTGGACCACTGATTGGATTATGTGTTCCACTTGCATGAACCAAGGTGGTAACAACAGGTGATATTCTCGTTTTACATTCTTTAGTTGCTTTTGCTGCTGTAGTTAGTCCGTTATCTCTCTTAATGTTAGTTTAATCTCTTGAAATGGCATGTTGACCATTTTTAGTCTGATAAGTAGTATGACTGTAAATGGGAAGTCCTTGTTCCTCAATTTTCCCTTCTCAAATCCCCAGTTCATCCCAAGTAAACTCCTCAGAATATTTGCACATGATGTAATTGCTCCCGTGTATTTCATAATTCCAGCTGTATGGAATTCAGGTTCTGACCTTCTTTTGTCATCCGTGTCATCTGGTACACTATGAAAACCCTTGAGGTAGTGTGTGGTAGTGTACCCTATAGGTAGTGTGACTGTCCTTGCAGTCCTGTTTCTATATACTCCTCATTGTCTTTGGTTTGTGTAATTTAATACTTGCGTCATGCTTATCATTTATTATATTCATATTCATATTTATAATAGTCATATTCAAATATGTACATAATTCCATTTTGTCCATTTTGTCACTTTGGATGAGGTGATAGATAGGCAGCAGGCTCCTATTCTTTTGAAATGTGCTTCACTGCTTTGTCCAAAAAGTTACATTTCCTGCCTTATCCAATTTTGCAGTACCCAAGCATAAACCACCCTGTTTAAAAAAGCCTTGTTAAAAAGCATAACAAGAATGATAGATGTGGGCAGGTTCTGATACATATTTTGTGCCACTCAAAGGCCACCTTTTGATAAAAATGTCTTGGTTGAAGTAGGGCTGCTCGATTATAGCACAAATCAGAATCACGATTATTTTGGTCAGCATTGAGATTACGATTACTTAACACAATTACTCATTTGACTGTGGAAACATCATGTGATAGATATTATACTCATGCGGTTTAACACATTAATTTCAAGAAACATTACGATACACGTTACAGTCACGTTGCAGCTGGAATTTTAAGCAGCCAACCATCACGCAAGTCACAAGTGATATATATTCTAACATACTAGTTCAACAGAAAACAGATGGAATGATTCACATTTATTTGATGTAGCACAAAAGCACACCACTGTAAAGGAAAGGGGTATGCTGGATTTATAACACAAGATAAAACGAGAGCATCATTGCGGCACAATAATCATTTTATCTTGATTATCTTGTTTTCATTATCACTGGAAGTAATTGGAAATAGAATGGGATTAATTGCACAGCCGTGGGTTGATTGATATAATTGTATGGTTGTAAAGTGTGCTTTGTTGGAAAAAGATTCACTTTATCTTTATATGTACATTTTAGGGATGTAGCAGATTCTCTTTTCCAGTGACACTCACACAGCATATATTTTGCATATGATTTATTTATATAGCTGGATGTTGCTGTATTGAAGAAATTCAGATGAACCACCATGCTCAGAGGAACAATCACTGTGCTTCACCTGGTAATCAAAGCTGCAGCCTGTGAGTAGGAAGCCCAGTTCCATAACTATTATATTATTTTAAACTATCACCTCATTTGGAAACCCCTTTATGGCTAAATGTTGAGCCTGATGTATCCATTTTAATGTATTCTGGCACCAAGGAAGAGACTAGTTTAGTTGTGGTGATGCAATTAAATGTCACTGGTATTCTGTTGCATGACTTTTAAATGTTTTACATTTTTCTAAAGAAATAAACGTGGATGCCAGGTCAGTCCATGACTCTAAAGGGTGTTGACACCTCATAGCTGAATGAATAGTTGGGCTAATGTTGGGCTGTTAAACAGACACAGCCAAAAGAAGCCCTTTACACCTCACAAATGCACATGTACAATTAAAAACTCGTTTTTTCCTTCTGTATACTGAGTCCAGACTTGTGTTTTGTTCCTGTTAAGCTTATTTTGTGCATGAAAATCAGGCTTCCATGTGTCTTATCACCTCGACTTAAATCTGGACATGGCCACATAATTGTTTTTTTCCACCTTTTTTTTTACTTGAAGTTAATTGTCCTTTCAGCGCACCAAAGTGACCTTTCACAGGCTCACAAAGAAGAGGCTGCAGATGTTGCTCCTCCAAATGACATGGCAAGGATCACTCACTTTCTTCCACACTGCACATGTCACTAGTGACGTGTTGCATATGCAGGTGGCTAAGAGAGGTCATTAGTGATTGATGAGACTGAGGGTCTTGCCTGGCCTATCCCTTATTTTTCCCAGGCCAGTTGGTAATTGCTATCCTGTTATTAACACTTTCATCTTCAATGAAGACAAGTGAGCCAACACCTGTGGCAGCAATGCATACCCATATTAGAATGAAGCATTTTCCTTTTTCATTTCTGGGTTCAGCTGCAGGTAAAAATAAGAACAGAATTTGGTTATTCTCCACAAGCTAATTTGACTTCATCAACCATTTTCATCTTAGAGCAAATCATGCATGTGCTGGAGCAGCTTTAAGCAATTTGACCTCAGACACCTGGATATGAATGAGTACAGAGGATTTCAAAGAAAACAGTGATTTTTAATTTTTTTTATGCATTGTGCAGCACATGTCGCTACCTGACCTCATGCACGACTCTGACCCAGGCCATAACACCCCCACCATCATGTTTCATAGATGCGGTGGTTTCCTTTGGATCTTGAGCAGTTCCTTTTGGCCTCCAAACTTTACTCCGGTATTTTGAAGGTTAACGAATAAGTAAAAGATAGAATAACAGTGCCATATTTATAAACTTAAGAGGATTGTGTGTTTAAATTTTACAAGTTGAAAAAAATGTAAACCACCCTTCATCAAATACGAAATAAAAACCTTTTTTAAAAGGTAGACTGTTTGACTTATATTCCCAGTGCTGTATGTCCATAGAATGATAAATTAATAATGTGCAGACTCTAAATGAAGTCAAATCAAATTCAACAACAGTAGTCAAAGGAAAAATAAAAGACGACAAAAACAAAATAACAAAAAGGAAAAACAGAAGGAATGTTCTGGGTGTATGTGTTACTGAGCTGTTGACTTAAGCATGATTTATCATCTCATAGAATACTTTGCATGAAATATTATATGATACTTGCAAAACTGAGTAGCAATATAAAAATTCTAAAGTGGTTGCTGATGTGATAATTTGGGATAAAATGTTTAATAGCAATTTGATACTTGATTTCCACAACCATGAAGTAGGTGCAAATATAGCTACTTGGTCATTTGTGCTCTTTAAAGATGGCCATTTGTCAACAAATGCTGTATTGTAGGTTTAAGCTGGCTCAGTATTCTTAACTTCAGTCAACCTCAGCCTCATGCCTCTTATACGCTGCTTATGATGAAGACTTAAATTGAAATGTAAGTGACTTTGGTGGTAATGTTTGTCTTTGGAGTTTAAAGACCATCTGATATGAGAAAAGGGTAGATTTGATTTGTGTGTATTGAAGAAAGTATTTTTTTGAGGAAAGTGGTTTTTCTAAATGATTTTCTTTGTTCAAGAAGGTCATATAATGATGGCAGTTATTTGTCACTATCCACTGAGGATGTTTTATCATCCTTACTTCACTGCAATCCTTGTAGTTTGTGTGTATATTTTGTTAAGTTATTTTCACTGTTTCCAAAAAATATCACAAAAATGTTTAATCATTGAACTTGTTTTTTTGGGTTCAGTTTGAAGGACAAATATTATTGATCAGGTACAATGCTGTTACTATGCATTTTAGACTGCCAGTTTATTTGCTGGGGAGAAAAATGAGTTGTGTGTTTAATTATGTGAAATAATGTAGGCCTACTGTTATAGTATATGTAACAGTGTATTTGTAAATCAGGGAAATACAGTGAATTATGTCCTGAATCAGTAATGAATTGTTTGATTTTAGGCAATACCTTAATCAGTCTTAATTTGACTTCCAAATATGGTTATTATCCTGTCATTTGGTTGAACTCTGGCCTTTAGGACAGACAATTTTAAGAACAAAAAATGTCTTCTTTTTGAGGCTGTTTTGGGATTTTTTGCAGCTACACTACTAAGTGTCCATCTAATCCTCTTGGTGTCAGTGCATGTTGTGATGCTGACAAATTCTAACTACAGTCGTTGTGTTCTGTCTCTAAATTGAATTATTAAGCACTGCCCTGGTGGCATACAAGGGCAGAGTGTGGGACAGGGGACATTTCTTGGGGTCACGGGTACATGTGCGAGTTTGTGCCTTCCTCAGTTGACGGAAGACGTTGACCTTGTTTATTTATTAATTTGAATATTTATGTGTACAATAGCATTTTCCAATGATGAGAGCTCAAAAACTCACAACATTTTTTAACTGATATGTGTTCACCCCGACCTATGATACATACATGTATGTTGTTAAATAACAGTTGTTAAATAAAGCGAAAAACAGTACAGTCATCAAGAAAAGTACACCACTTTGAGGCAACCTTGAAGTATGGCCTCGAAAGTATGTTTGTCTTGGATTTTTAGAATGTTCTGAGCAAGGGTCAAATTGCACATTTTAATTGCAAGGTCTATCACTGACTATGGAACCTTTTTCATGAGACAGATGATATGGTACTGGCAAAAGTTTTTATTTGATACATGACAGTCTGAGTTCATATATTCAATAAAAATGTGATACTCAATCTCATCCTTAAAATGATGTTCTTGTAAGGAGTAAATACAAATATAGCTGCTTGATCAGCAATGCTGCCAGGGAATTGCTGTTTGTCACTGTGTGCTGTCAGCTTTGTCAGTGCATTTATTATTTAGAATATTAATCTTCTAAATATTACAAATAATAGAAACAATTGCAAAAATTAATACGAAAGTATTCCATTCAATTAAGTTTCTGTTGTTGACTGTTTTATTGCAAGTATATGTGTGATTTTACAATGTAATGTAAGAAATTATTAACATGTGTGTGTTTGAGTGGATTTAATTTACAAAAACCTTTTAAGAGTTTTGGAAACATAAGTGAGTGGATGTAGAATTAATGCAGGATTGTTTGGGATATTTTGATCCTATTTATAATATAATACATCCTACAGAACAGATGTAGAATTTGGGAAACTGCACCGCAATTAACAGGAAACCACATCAGGTGAGTTCTTTACAACTTGGATTTAAGTGCCATGAGTGAACATCGTGGTATAGCAGTGTGTTCTGGGTAATTGATTGTATATTTGTATGCTTTACACTTTCCCACTAATTTAGTCAACAGGGGATATAGTTAACGAGCTTGATATAATACCTGTGATAATACTGGATACTTTCCAGGGAGAGATAAAATATGGCCAAAATGGTTTAGACAGTAACATTGTGAAGTTTTTACACAGCTGATGAAAAACAGTGCTTGTGATGTCCACTGTGTGGCAAGATCAAATAGGAATGAATCTGCTTGCACAGCAGCTTTGCCATTTGCTATTTTCAACATTGCATGCCTCAGAACATTGGTATCTGTCAGTACGTGCAGTGACTTTTATCATAGTGGTGTTATTAACCTAGCTTCAGTATTCAACGGCAGTATGCTTCCACTTCTTACCCTGCTGCTCAGTTCAGATTTGAAGATCTTGAGATTTCAAAGTAAGTCACTTTTTACACCGAAATTACCAGTGTGATCTGAGAAATTGTGTAGCCATTCTTGGGGGTGGGGGGTGGGGGGGGCAAATATCAGTACGTTTTACTTGCATGGTTTTCTTGATGTTATGTATATACTTGTTACGCATTTGCATGATATCCAGTAGATTTGAAATTAAAACCGAGGCCTAATTATTCATGATTCTGTGGATAGATGATTGTGACTTTTGAGTTATTTTCTGTTTGATTGAACAGATGGATTACCTGGATTTCAAACATTGCAGGACTATGTCATTATGCAAC
This sequence comes from Albula glossodonta, assembly GCA_019788955.1. Lineage (NCBI taxonomy): Eukaryota > Metazoa > Chordata > Actinopteri > Albuliformes > Albulidae > Albula > Albula glossodonta. Next base: position 511,966 of record JAFBMS010000172.1, on the reverse strand, counting down.
ATTGGCATACTCCTATTCATGTCATATCAGAGTAGTTTGAAAGGCCATAGAGCTGTTATGTATTAATGCTGGATCTTAGCAGTGACAGTAATTTTGATTATTGTTTTCACATGTAATATTTTTCAGAACTTTTTTTGGAACTAGGTTAACTTTACTTTGTAAATGGATAATGTCATAGTGTACAGCTTTATGGGTGCACTGGTCACAAGACTACAATGTCACTATGCAAGACACTGCTGCCTCTTTGCCCTCATGGACAAAGCTATCATATGCATTCACATACATCATTAGCTGCCCTCTGCATTGCTACAGCTTGGTGAAAGGCAATCTTTTGTCATGTGCCTTTCTAAACATTGTGGGGAAGGTAAGATTAACATCGTAACAAATTCTTGACAGAGTTTTTCTCCGGTGGCAGAATGCAACACTCAAGACCTCCACACAATCCTCTTGCTTGCTTCACCATAGTGAACATTATAAAATTAATCTTTTTGGTTTTCTGGTTACTGATTTATTATATGTCTGAGTTCTAGTTTGTGGACAGTTTGATATTTTTATCTTGACATGGCTCCTACATCCTATAGCTCTGTCATCTGTTTAGTGGAGGATAATGGTACATCTGCTGAAGGCTTGGGAATGAAATCTGGGAGGACCAGCTGGAATTTACACGTTAGGCAACAATAATGTTAATCAGTCAATCAGTTTTTTTGCATTGGCCAAAATGAGGTATGACCAATTTCTGCTTTTACTTTTTTGAATTTATTTCAAAGTGTCATGGCTCATTGGTCTTGTGCATGATGCAGATGTGAGATACAGGTTAATTTTTGAACTCTGCTTGAGTGCATCTTACAATTAAAATATGAGTTAAAACAACACATCAGTTTGTGTTTGTTGTTATACTATTAATTAAATCAGACACTTTGTAATTGAAAATACCATAACTGAAATATTTACTCCATTACCTTACACCTACAGTCAGTCTTAATTGTCAAGGATTGTTTTATTTAAGTACAGTTAAACTGTGGCTTGTGCTGTGAATTCCACACTTCTTAAGGTTTCATAGTCAATATTCATAGAAAATAATTTTTCAGTTTTCTTTCAAATAATTTTTGAATGAAAATAAAGAATACCAGACAAGGTGAGGATTATCTGAGCTAACTTTATTAACTCATAGTATACATGAAAGCATTGCACAAGAACTTCATATTGTATGAGTGCTTGCGACTGCATCTCTTCTGGGTTTTGTCCCTCACTCTGCAACTTCTTTTCCCTTAAAATAAATGTAAAAGTGAATTTAATACAGATTGATGATTTTTCACACTGTGCAACTTGACAACTGTTTTGACATAATCAATTGAAATCACTCCTTAATAATCGGTAAGCTACCTTTCCAGCGTCACGGCTCTTGGCTCTTAGCTTGTTGACCTGGGACTCAGCGATGTCGGCACGCTCCTGAGCTTCCTCCATCTCATGTTGCACCTTCCTGTACCTGGACAGGTGAGTGTTGGCTTGTTCCTCCTGTGAGAGCCAGACATTTCTGTAGTCAGCATATTTTGCAGTCCAGATTCATATAAAGCAACAGTTATGGATAAAAAAAATGTCTGTGTCCCAACCTATAGACAGCTGCTGCAGAAAGCAGCTTACTAACTGAAATACTCAAAAGGCAGCAAATGTGGAGTTCACATTGAATAGATAAAAATGAACACATTGTGAGTCATGCAGTTAAGTAATAATTTCCATAATTAAGTAATAATTTCCATAATTTCTATTCTGGTATGAGAGCATGTTAGTCAGCACACTGTGAAGGTAGGTGGATTCAGATAACTGGGACAAATTATTCTATTAAATAATTTACTCTACCCAAAATAATTTCAAGTTGGATTTATTTAATAAAGCAGTTACCAAGACTATGTGTGCATTTTAATAATTGTTCCATGAGGTGGCGACATTTGCAGCTCACTCCAAAAATGATATGAGGAAGATGATTATATGTATAATTATATGTGATATGATTGAATCCTTTTAATCACTGGATTTCCAGTTACAGTACCACCAGGGGCGGAGTTACCGGGGGGGCTGGGAGGGCGACGCGCCCTCGGCCCGGGGTCCAGGGGGGCCCGGGGGCTTTGTTCCAGGTTGGTGGTACTGGGTCTCCTCTCGATGAATTCATCCAATGTGCGATATGTGTGAGCTTATATATGTTGCCCAGTCAGAATGAGTCATGGTTGGTAAAAACTTTACAAGACTGACTTTAGTGATGTAGGTAGGTGTAAAATATGAATAAAATGACGTGCTGCATGACTGGCTTTATTTTCACTCTCACATTTAACTTCATTACGTGCAAATTTACAAGTGGATCGCCGATATTGTCTCCAAGTGTATTTTGGGTAAAATCGTTATCAACCGTCCACCACGTCATCATCAGTCATTTATCAACAGAGTGCAAGCTAGGTGTAGCATTTTTACGGACTAAGCTACACATGAGTGGCAGTTCATATAAGCATAAAAGTGGAGCGGCAAAGCGCAAAGAAAAGGAAAAAAGAGCAAGGAAAAGACAAATTACAAACACTGGACACATATTTTGTTCGTCCTCCTGGAGATGAACCTGACATTTTTGTTGGCAGCGATTCAATTCTGGCAGTACAGTCTTGGAGCCAGATTTACAGGTAGCAATTCTAGCGATCACTACACCACAAACAATGTGTGAGCTGTTGTAAACTGTTGATGGTTGTTGTTTCTAGTAGCCCAGTTTATATCCCCTTCTTTCTCTCTCGACTGTATAGCGGTGATGTTTGGGACTCAGCAGTTGCTTGTGTCAAAAATGTAGTATGTGTGCTTGTAAGCCCCGCCGTTGCGGGCATGTGTATGTTGTAAAGCGATGTTATCATGAGCTTTATTGGGTTTAAAGGGCCCGGTCATGTGCCCCGCCCCCGGCCCGGTACTGATTTGTTCCGCTAGTGAGTACCACATATTCATTTGTAACATCAAAGAATTTTTATAATGTATGCACTTTGTAAGCTTTGCCTCTTAAACCAGTTTTTGAAGTTTAATCGCAATTGTTATTGTCAGTGCTGAATAAGAGGATTCATGTAATCAATTATTAAAACTCGTGTGATCACATCACAGATAGGATTTCCTTTAATCACAGCCCCCAGCATCAACACATACTGTGTTTTTGAATTTTATATGTTGAATCTGACACTTACAGACCACTTGATGGTGCACTTACCGCTTCCTCAGCCTGCCTCTTGTACGCCTTCACTTTCAGCTGTAGTTTGTCCACCAGATCTTGCAATCTATGGACATTCTTCTTGTCTTCCTCAGTCTGCAGATAGTCTAGTTTTAGAAGAGGTGCCAAACATGTTGGCTATACAGTACACTGTGGTTTGTAGAGATGTGTAAATCCTTACCTGGTAGGTGAGCTCCTTGACTCTCCTCTCGTATTTACGGACTCCTTTAACTGCATCGGCTCCACGTCTCTGTTCAGCTTCAACCTCAGATTCCAGCTCACGCACCTTCAATAGGACATTTTTTACACAAATGTATTACCTAGGGCTGTGCACTCAGTAACCACACAGTTTTAAAATAGAATTTGTCAAATAATCTTATCAATTAATCATCATCTCACAGGTTTTTTTTATCTGTATTGCTTTAACTTCCAAAGTTCCGATTACAGAATAATTTGTTACAGAACATGTAATTCATTACCAATAACTTTTTAAAAACAATCATGTTTATAATTTCAGAAAGTACTGAAGTTGTGATTTAGCCAATTTAAGTAGCTACATTAAGTTTCCACTTATAACTTACCCTTGCTTCCAGTTTCTGGAGCTGTTTCTTTCCACCCTTCATGGCCAGGCTTTCAGCCTCATCCAGACGGTGCTGCAGGTCCTTGACTGTGACCTCCAGGTTCTTCTTCATCCTCTCCAGGTGAGCGCTGGTGTCCTGTTCCTTCTTCAGCTCCTCTGCCATCATGGCAGCCTACAGTTTTCATGCAGGACTCTGTTTCAGTCTTTAGGTCTCTGTCACAGTTAAGTTTGTCTGAGTGCAGCAGTGATCACATTATTCTTTTTAGTGTCAGTGTTCCACTGAAATACTGAAGGTCAGGAGTAGAGTGGGGTTCTATTGTACAGGCCTCACTGTGGGAAGGTGATTTTTTACTGTAATGCAGGGTCAGGTGATTCAACTGATCAGGTTGACATTGAGTTGCATAATATGAAGAATGAGCATTAATACGCTTTGTAAGATGTTCTGTATACGTGAAACAAATGAAATGCAATGCATGTAAGAGTGGAATACGTATCACTCACATCAGTGATGGCCTTCTTGGCTTTCTCCTCTGCATTTCTTGCTTCCTGAATGGTGTCATCCACTTCACCTTGAACCTGAACAAGGTCAGCTTCCAGCTTCTTCTTGGTATTGATAAGGCTGGTATTCTGAATAAAATAGTGTATTTTTAGTTTGTATGTTTAGATGTTCTTGTGAATAGTGTAAGATAAAATCAAAATGGATTCATCACTTACTCATGTTCAATGAAAGAAAAATGGATCTAGGATTCACCTGGGAGTGCAGCAGACCCACACGCTCGCTTGCATCTACCAGCTCCTGCTCAGCCACTTTGCGGCCTCTCTCTGTCTGCTCCAGGGCAACCCTCAGCTCTTCAATCTCAGCCAACATCAGGTTGTTCCTGCGTTCCACCATGGCAACCTGTTCCTTCATGTCCTCTTGTCCTCTGACTGCCTCATCAAGGTGCAGTTGGGCATCCTGATAGAGAGATGAATCATATTAATTTTATATAAATGCCTCAACATGATGTAGCTCAGTGCTGTCACCGTATGTATTTTATAATTGTACCTTGAGCTGTCCTTGGACGTTCCTCAGTTGCTTCTGGGATTCAGCAGCCATGCGGTTGGAGTGGCTCAGCTGAATCTCCATCTCATTGAGATCTCCCTCCATCTTCTTCTTGACTCTGAGAGCATCATTCCTGCTTCTGACCTCAGCATCAAGAGTGGTTTGCATGGAGTCAATCACCCTCTGACTGTTCCTCTTTATCTGCTCCATCTCCTCATCTTTCTCTGCGAGCTTCCTGTCAATTTCACCCTTGACCTGGTTAAGCTCAAGCTGGATACGGAGAATCTTGGACTCTTCATGCTCCAGTGTTCCCTGAAAAATTAAAAGATTAAAAGAAACTGAATTTTTTTGTGGTAAAGCTGTAAGGATGATATGCTTAAGATTGTTGGAGACATGCATCATACCATTCAGACATTTTTCTATGTTTTTTTTAAGTACTGGTCACCTGCATCTCTAATACATAATAAGATTATCTTTTTTCATTGCCCCTAATGTGGCAGAATTATGCACTCTTGTGACTTAATCATGCCTTCTTGTGACTTAAATTTAAATTGCAGGGCTACATCATTTATTGGTAAGGTGCAGGTATTTGAAGACAGTGTAACCTGGCTGCACCACTTTGAAAAAAAATATTTTTCTGAATATCTCTTCATCCCTTGTATCAGACTGCTGTGTGTCATTATTCTTTATTCCATCAATTGGTACAGAAGGATAACCTAGGATAACCTGCTATCTACAGCAATATGTTCTCACAGGTACATTTGCACAGGACCAGATATTTACTGATAGGAAGGAGATGGTTTCAAAGAATGGTTGCAAAGAAAAGTACATTCTATTTTAGCTTGTGTGAGAAATTAAGGAATTAAATGAGAGTACCTCTGCCTCTTCCAGGGCAGCCTGGATTTCTGATTTCTCAGTCTCAACAGTCTTCTTCCCCTTCTCCAGCTCGTGAATGGTCTTCCCTGTCTCACCAATCTGTTCAGTCAGGTCTGAAATCTCCTCTGCAGGGATATAAATGTGGTAAAAAAAAATCAAGTGTGTTCTGCCAAGGGTATCTGATGAATTGATATGTCCGTTTTACTGGTTATTTAATTACCAACACAGTAAAGTTTGCATTTTTAGTATATTTATGATTTCAACTATCAACTGAATCCCCTAAATCAGAGGTCTTCAGCGTTTTTCAGACCAAGGACCCCTTGGCTGATAGACAGATGGTGGAGGGACCCCATATTACATATCATATACAATGATGTTGCTTATTAAACTTGGCCTACAATAATGTGTAGGGTGGCCTGTAGTGCCATGTATAAAAGTACTTTGTAAAGGTGCATGGAATGCTAAGCCAGTAAAATAATAATTATAGACAGATTCATATATTTATTGAAGAGGTTTTGTATAATTGTAATTTTCTTTTGACAAATAGGAAGATTTATCTTTTCTTGTTAAAGGTTGTATGTATGTTAATATGTATTTTTGGACATATTTTAAGTTTTGGAAGCAAAAAAGTTTTTCAGACCCCCTGCAGTAATTCTGAGGACCCCCTTTTGAAGATGTCTGCCCTAAATAAAGACATCATGATAATGATGATGAGCAAGTTCTTTTGAATGTACGTACGTTGCAGGTTCTTGTTCTCTCTCTTCAAGGTCTCCAGATGGTCCAGAGCTTCTTCGTAGGAGTTCTTCATCTTGAAGAGCTCAGTGCTGAGAGAACGGGCCTCTTTCTGAGCCCCTTCCAGCTCTGCTTGGCCTTCCTCATACTTCTGCTTCCAATCTGCCAGGACCTGGAAAGATTGGAAATGTCAAACCATTAATAATTCCTTCAAAGGACCTGATTATAGCAGATAATAGTGTTGTAAAGCATAGGTCTCATTGAGTCCTGCTTTGGTAACATTAGATCTACCTTGTCAAAGTTCCTCTGCTTCTTGTCAAGGTTGGCAGCCTGAGCATTTGCCCTCTCCACATCAATCATCAGGTCCTCCACTTCACCCTGCAGTCTCTGCTTGGTCTTCTCCAGAGAGGCACACTTGGAGTTCACAGCCTCAATGGACTCTTCTGCATCCTGTAGACGCTGCGCAAGCTTTTTCCTGGAGGGGTTGACATTTTCATTGAGTTTGTGCAACACTCTGTGACTGTGTGGTATTCAGTAAGCTTGAAGATGTATAAAAGTGTGGAGTTACTTGGCATCCTCCAGCTCCTCAGTGCGCTGGATAGCATCAGTTTCATATTTGGTTCTCCACTGAGCCACCTCGCTGTTGGCCTTGGACATTCCACGCTGCAGCTCAGCCTTGGCCTCCTGCTCCTCCTCATACTGCTCCCTCAGCAGGTCACAGTCATGACGGGCTGATTGCAAACCGTGGGCCAGGGCATTCTTGGCCTGAAAGTATGAATGAATCATTGTTCCTGGTGAGTGTTGGAGTGACTCATTAAACACATCAGGAAGCTGTCCATTTGAGATTGATGTCTATCAGCTCCATAACAAATGAGTGCAAAAATTAATCCAAATAGCCCAAGAGGAACCAAAGATTTGCTCATATATTATGGGATTTTGAAAGCTTGTCTGAGGTGATTGCAGCTGAATTTTCACAAATTAAGGAAAGAATTTTTATTTCAGGCACCAACATGAGTTTGCAAGTGCACCTCTTAATAATAGTGGGTTTCTTATTTCCATATGTCTGATCCACAAAGAGTGGGGTCCAAAAGTCCCCAAGAGAGAAGTAGTGAAAGTGCTTCTGTTTTGCATTCTGTAACAATTTAATAGAACATCTTTAATTACATATGAACAATATCAGTGAAAAGTTGAATTTTTAGAAAATGTACATGAATTTCTAGAATGTCTTAGTTTTCAGTATGTCCCCCTTTTGCGTTAATGACAGGGTGCTCTGAAGCTGGCATGCACTGTGCAAGCTTGTGCAAAACCTTATGAGCCATGTTATCCCCTGGTCTTTAAGTGTCCAAAAGTTTCATTTTAAATTCCAGAATTTTTCTTTGTTTCAAAAATGTCAAAATCCTGAAACATTCTTTTTATTTGTCAGTATGTATCATCCTGTCTTGTATATAGAGACATTGGAGGAAACACATATCTTACAAAAGTAGTGTGACAATGACATTCATGTCAAATTTTAATATCTTTTTACCTTGACTTCCTCTTCAATGTGCCTCTTGAGCTCCTCAATCTGCTGTGTGTAGGCTTGTTTGCCTCTGGTCAGCTGGGAAACAAGAGCTTCTTTCTCCTCCAGCTGACGACCAAATTCACCTGAAGAAACCAAAGGATTGTGGTACTCCATTATACCATCAAAATGTAATGACATTATGTTAATTAGATAGGTATTATATTTTGTAGGTACCATTTTCAGTTTGGAGTCTTGCTTTATGTGCACTGATGTCATTCAGCTGGCGCAAATGCTCATCACTCTTGGCCTTGATTTCACTCAGCTGGTCCTCAAGGGTACGGCACATTTTCTCAAGGTTGCCCTGTTGGAAAGTAGTTAATTTAATATTTTGAAATGAAATGAATGACCACGTTTCTCATATGTATTATTATATTCTATACGAATAAACCCCTTTATGACCTTTGATTTGGCAACAGCTTCCATGTTGCTGGACAGGTCATCGATTTCCATTTTGTATTCGCTCTTCTCCTTCTCCAGCTTCTGCTTGACGCGCTGAAGGTTGTCGATTTGCTCTCCCAGCTCTGCCACACTGTCGGCCTGCTTCTTGCGGAGAGCGGCAGCGGTGGCTTCATGTTGCAGGGTGGACTCTTCAAGATCACGGCGCAGCTTCTGGAACTCAGCTTCACGCTTCTTGTTCATCTCAATCTGAGCGGCAGTAGCTCCACCAGCTTCTTCTAGCCTCTCACTGATCTCCTCAAGTTCCCTGGAGAGATCAGCCCTCTGTTTCTCAACCTTAGCCCGAGCAGCACGCTCAGCCTCGATTTCCTCCTCCAGCTCCTCAATACGAGCCTTAAAGAAAGTATAGGATAAGTCATACATGCTGTCTGTTAAATTCAGTTGTACTACATGGCATTTGTAAGGTTTTTTTAGAGCTCACCTGGAGCTCTTTAATCTTCTTCTGAAGCTGAGCACCCAGTGACTGTTCATCCTCAATCTTGCTGAGAAGTTGGCTCGTCTCAAAGTCCTTCCTGTGGAGTACATGTAAAAGATATTTTGAAGGAATGTTTTCTGATTTTGCATTTTCGGTTATATTTTTGTTATGACTGTATACTTTCTTACTTCTTGATCCTTTCATCTGACTGTTGCTTGTCATTCTCCAGATCCATTATGGATTCCTGGGCCAGTTTCAGATCACCTTCAAGCTTTCTCTTGGCTCTCTCAAGGTCCATGCGAAGCTTCTTCTCTTGTTCCAGAGAGCCTTCCAGCTATTGCAGGCAGTAAAAGTTATGTACAGTAAAGTTTCAGATATTGTTTTTTCATAACATTAGCAACTTATTTCATAACTGACAACCCAAAAGCTGCTCTTGTTGTTCAACCCACTTGATTTTTTACTTACATCATCTACTTGCTGCTCAAGCTTGGTCTTGGCTTTAGTCAGAGTGTTGACTTTGTCCTCCTCTGCTTGGAGATCATCCAGAGTCTGCTGGTGAGCCTCTTGGAGGGATTTCTTCTCCTTGGTCAACTTGGCAATGGCCTCATCCTGAGAGGCCATCTCTTCAGTCAGGTTTTTCACCTAAAACAATGATATCACACAATGTTAGGGAGAGTCCGAGTTCCTGGAAACACACAGTGCGTATTGATGAAGTATAAACCTTGTTTTCTGTGGCATGTTTCTCCTTCTCCACTTTGGCCAAGGTGAGCTCCAAGTCATCAATGTCTTTCTTCAGCTCAGAGCATTCATCCTCCAGTTTCCTCTTCTTGGCAGTGAGCTCAGCATTGATTTCCTCCTCATCCTCCAGTCTCTCATTTGTCTCTTTGAGTTTTGCTTCAAGCTGGATCTTTGCTTTGATGAGTCCCTCACATCTCTCCTCAGCATCAGAGAGGCTCTCAGTTTCCTAAGAGAAATGCAAAACTGAATTAAACTTTTATTAAATTTTCCATGTATGGAGGATATATAACTTCAAGGCTAATATTTGATGGTGGCGATGAATGCATCCAAACTGAAATACTTTGTAATGTGTTTTTAAATCATAAAACCAACTCACAGCTGCGACAGCCAACTGCAGGTCATTCTTTTCCTGCAGCAAGGAGACCATTTTCTCCTCAAGCTGCTTCTTCTGGGCTAATGCCTTTGCCAGATCCTCTTTGCACTTGGTGAACTCCTCCTTCATGTTGGCCATTTCTTTCTCAGCTTCAGCACTCTTGAGAAGTGGCTTGATTTTGAAGTAAAGCTTCATCCATGGCCAGTGTTTGACATTCATGAATGAGCGGATGTTGTATTGGATGGAGTAAATGGACTCTCTGTTTAAAACAGAACCACAATGATTACAGAATGGTGCACATGTTGCAGATTTGGGCACCAAACCTTCTCATGTGCATAGCAGAAGCATTGACACAATGTGAATGGGTTGTGATCGTACATCCATTATGAATTACATGTATAGCTTATACCTCCTTTCCATCATCTTGACAAACTCCTTTCTCATGAGGAAACCACGGCACAGAGCCTGAGTCATGGTCACCAGAATTGCCAGTTTCTCATCTCGCATCTCCTCCAGGAGACCGAGCAGGCCGGCTTTGAAGAACACCTGTAATGTTGTGATGTGAAATTGATAAACATACGTGACTTGCCGTTCATGGGTGTTAATCACGAAGTATCTGGAAAAGCTATACGGTGGTCACAATATATGTGTATAACTAATTTGAAGCTTGAATGTCAGTGTATGTTCGTGTCAGAGTTATAGAAAAGGAAGGTGGTAAACTGTGGATCTGATTATTTTTCAAATAAATAATATACGCACCCCTGGAGTAGAAATCTCTTACCTTGGTGTGGCCAAACTTGTACTGGGTGTGGTCGACATCAATGGACCCCAGCAGCTTCTCAGAAGCTTTCTTGTTGTCAATGAACTGTCCCTCAGGGATGACACTGGCATTCAGTACTTTGTACCTGAAAGAAATTTATGATCATAATGATGGAGTGGAATTGTTTATATATAGCTGCAGTGGTCTTTATTTCTCAGCTGGACATGGTTGCCAGAGTGTTTACATTAGTCATATGCCATTGATGCCTCATGGAGGTGTTCATAATATTCACCCTCTAGCCTTGCACATTGGCGTCATAATTACAACAGCTGTAATTCATGTATAACATTTATTCAGATCTGTAGAAATTGTCATCCTATAAAACCACCAGCTGTATGACTGTAATGTGTAAAGTACCTCTGCTTGAAGTCACCATAGAGGATTCTGCTGGGGAAACCCTTTCTGCAGATTCTGATACCTTCCAGCACACCATTACACCTTAGCTGGTGGATGACCAAGAAGTTCTCCATGAGACCTAGCAAACAAGTTGAATAAGAATACAATTCAAGCAACTGAGTGTAGTACAGACCAAGTATAAACTCAGATAATTTGGTATTTCTTTCATATTTATACTCAAACTAAAACATGAACATGTTGAAATCAGTTAAGCCTAATTTTATTAACATAAAATGCGTTAATTTAAATAAATTTTAAATAAAATTTTACAATCACGTTTTGACTGAGCCTAGATCACATAAAAATTTCAAGTCAGAGCTAATCTAAAACAGAAAATCACACAAAACATGTTTTCGATTTTCTGTGTTATTTGTTGACCATGTGCATTTGATTGGAGTTGTATTAGGAGGGTTGGGGCGGTCTGCTCAAGATGAGTCTTTGAGCTCTTTTTTAGGGCTTCATTCAACATACACATCAAATTAAAATGTATGAAGTAGATCTGATTTATGCTGAATAACAACATTGGTCGCCAGCCACTGAAAGTACATTCAAATAAGTCCCTACCTGGTGTCTTTGATTCATTTGGAATCAAGCAACGCACAAAGTGAGGATGAGTGCTTCTCAAGTTGGTCATCAGCTTTCCCAAGTTCTCCTGTGGAGTGAGAGGAGGAGTGTTATTGAAACTGATGGGAAGCAGAAAAGTCTGCCTTCTTTTTTAACTTTTAATGGAGTCTAATGCAAAACATCAGATTTTACCCCTTTAGCCAGAAATTTGGATGAGCAATGAGCAAACTTATAGGCAAAAGGTAACATAAACCTTAGCAAATCTATTATATGAGGTGAAGATAGCACCTACATTTCCAGGTAGTGAGACACAATTGACAAGACAAGTCAATTGAGCTATGTTGCGTGGTATTCCACACAGAAACAAATGTACTTTGTTACTTTTTTTTGGTAATATTTTTAATCTTGTGCAAACAAGTTATTATCTTGTGTGCAAAAGATAATTATGTTGTTCGCAAAAAATAAAAAATATCACTTTTCAGGACTTTAGCGTCTCCGCAGAAAGATAGTGAATTCAGTTTTGTATTTTTTTCCACGTTTATCATATATTGCAGCTTAGTTTGAAAATGTATTGAAATGCACTTGTAACAGTCATAATTATTTAAATAATTAAATCACATTGGGATACATGGAAAAGCACAGTTTTGCAGAGCATGGTGCAGTACAAGTAAGGGTATGTTACAGGGGTGTGAAGAGAGGTTATTATCCATGTGGGTGTGGAAGTGGGTGTGGTCTTTAGAGGATATTACTATTAATTAGGACTGTAAATGTTTTTCATCTTTCATCTCTTTCTGAGGACAACCGTCGGCCTCTCAGAGCCTTAATACGTATTAAATTACACTTCTATTTACTTTTCATGAATAAAAGTAATGTTGTTGTACTAAATCCCTGTTTTGAATTGATTGACCTTGAAATATTCAATTTCAATTTACTGACATTGTAGTAGAATGAATATCTACTGTTGTTGCTGCTAAGTTTATTAGAGTGCTAACATTGATATTGTTTTCTCCATGGATCATTCAGTATCAGTATACTAGTGTTTTGCTCTCTATTAACGGTAGTTTAATGACACAATATGTCTCAAGAGTTCGCTGCTTGCATGCAGGGTGTTTGATTGCTTGTATATGACTGACATCAAGTCAATGTTTTTTATTTTGTACAAAAAAATGCGATTACATTGGCTACTGCATGGCTTCATTAGCGAAGGTACATAGCTGGTTATGGTACAGACATTTAGTTGTTGGTATTCAGCTGACTAGCCTACCTGTCAAGTTATATTTCTGCCTTGTTGATCTTTTACTCATTACCTAAATCTTAAAATATGGTTTATTGTTAGCTGTCCTGCTTGTGAAGAAACATGATCGTGAATACTGCTATAATGTGAAAGTTGCAACAGGCAGTGCCGACGTCAAGGTATTGTTAGCCCCAAGACTGTCTTGCCATCTTAGGACAAACTTTTTCCCTGCTTTGTCTGCTAATAGTCAGGTGTTTGGACCTCTGCTTGACAATCGGTCAGGTTTCTTGGTGGCTTGAGAAGAACATTAAACTGGCAGCTATCTAAACTACATCATTGGTGAGGCTCTTCTATCAAAGTCACTTCTGAGGTAACTTGCATTTCTGGGGTAGGCTAAGCTGCTACACCAGAACATTCTCTCAGCTTAGAACACATTTTGGAGCGCAAACTATGCCATCTTGGGAACACGCAGGCTCAAAGCACTGGGTTCATAGCTGTGAGCTGCATTGTTCACCTGTCACTTACAAGTGTTAGAGCTGAACCCTGTGACTGTCCTGGATGATCATGGAGGAGAGATGAGACTGAATCGAAGTTACTGCTCTTGCCTCGATTTGGGGCTATATGCTCAGCATATCGCTCCCATGTCAGCAAGGGAAATCTCAATAAGTTGAAAATCTTTGTAAAAATATTTATATATTTTTAACAATAGACAAATGTTCAAGTAAGCCTGAGTCTACATTGAGTCTTTACAGTACCCAACTGAATTCTTTAAAAAATCTGAGTATGAATACATGGGATAATATTCGGACGGAGTTATTATGTGTTCATGGTTCGATATTCGTGTTTCGATATTCAGCTTCAGGTACAGCCCTAGTATGTTACCTTGTGCTAGTGAATATTCGTTGAACTTGTGCTCGTGAACATTAAACTTGCATTCAAAATTCCATGCTTGATGTATCATTCAAATACATTGCCAAAGCGGTTGTAGGTAGTGTAAGTGATGTGTATTAATGTAAAATCTACAAGTTTTATGCAATTTAATATTCTGCGACTAAGTAATCTTGAATAGAAGCATAGTTTCACTTATACCACAGTTCACACATTACCCTGAACAGAGCAGATACAGTCTGGAAGGAGCCACCCTTCTTCTTTCCTTTCTTGCCACCACCTTTTGCTTCTGTTTACATGAAATACATTTCACATTGAGAGCATAAGATACCTGCTTAACATTTCCCAGACAATGAATAAATAACTTTAAATATATATAGACGTTTAGACAACTGAAATACCAAATGTTTATCCTGGCTTTCAAAAATTAACTGGACTTTAGCTTGACAATCTAATGACTATTTAGAGTGAATAAATGTATCAGACATCAGTAGAAATATAAATCAGTACTGTACCGTCTGCACCAGCATGTGCGGCATACAGGTGAGCCAGCAGTTTGACTGATGATTTCTGGTACAGCTGTACAACTGAGTCATTCAAGGGGTCTTTGTTCTTGTCCAGCCAGCCGTTGACATTGTAGTCCACAGTGCCAGCATAGTGCACCAGGGAGAAATGGGCCTCAGCCTTCCCTTTGGCAGGTTTGGGCTTCTGGAAAGCGTTGGCTTTGCCCAGATGTTGGTCGTAGAGCTTGTTTTTGAAGGTTAAGTCTGATGCCTTGGGGAACATGCACTCCTCTTCAAGGATGGAGAAGATGCCCATTGGCTGTTGAAAGAAGAATATTTTCCATGAGACGAAGTCAGGAGTACAACGGGTTGTGTGTGTCTGTTGATAATAGCAGGCAGCTCACTTACCTTCTCAATAAGCTCAATGCAAGCAGCCAAGTCCATACCAAAATCAATGAACTCCCATTCAATTCCCTCTTTCTTGTACTCCTCTTGTTCCAGCACAAACATGTGATGGTTGAAAAACTGTTGCAGTTTCTCATTGGTGAAGTTGATACACAGTTGCTCCAAGCTGTTGAACTGAAGTTGGAAAATCATTATTTTCTTGATATAATGTGAATAACAAGTGAAATGACCAATCAACAGGATTTTGGATAATGTTATTTGACACCCTTACTTACATCAAAGATCTCAAATCCAGCAATATCCAGGACACCAATGAAGAAGTTTCTTGGCTGCTTTGTGTCCAGCATCTCATTGATGCGAACAACCATCCACAAGAACATTTTCTCATAGACAGATTTACACAGAGCCATTGTTGAGTTGTGGACCTTAACAGTATGAAGAGAAAAAAAGTTAAATACATGCTGATAACATTTCTACCAAGTATTACCTGAACCACAAAAGATAACTGTCGTGTGAATGATATAGAAGAGTTAAAGATTACATCTATTGTTAATTTCGTGTTACATAGAAATATGATCTAGTAGTCTGGCTATAGGTAGCAAATGATCAATTTATTGAACTATGATAACATGACTGATGACGCTGTCTATTAGAAAAATAAAATTACAATGGAAATGCACACTTTGTAAACATGGGTAATATTTTTTTATTTTCAAGAGGAAATTAATGAAAATTTCACGGTTATTAACAGTGTTTTGCATGTTGCGATTCATATCCAGATTATATTGTTGTTAACCACCATTTCTGGGGTTATGTAAATATAATAAATGTCCATAAGTTGGCTTGCACATGATCGTGTATAGATGAGCAATCATTTTCAGCTTTGAGCAGAAGTGACATCAGAGGCTTTGACTAAAATCTGATTGTCAGACTTCTGGTTGGATGTCCAAAAGTATGGCATGATTTTGGTTTTGATATGTCTCTGCAGAAGTTATGAATTAATGATATTGCATCCTCCTCTGAAGAAACTGTGTGTACATGTATTACATGTGATGTTAAATCTGAATACTTTACCTGAGGTACGGTCTGCCCCTTTGTCACAAACTCATTTCCGACCTTCACTCTGGGGTAGCACAGAGCTTTCAGCAGGTCAGCAGAGTTCAGGCCCATGAGGTAAGCGATTTTATCTGCCTCTGTTACAGAGGAAATTCGTATTTGTCATGGTTCATTTAAATGCTCTGGATTTATAGAGTTATCATAATAATGTTTATGTTATCTGTAGTTGGACAAAATCGATGTTCAAGTATGCACGCCTCTTTCTCAGGTCCTTCAATACTATCTCAATGTTAGGAATGTGTCATAACCATATCCGTTCTTACTTTAGCAACAACAGCGTTAGTATAACATTGTAGTAGCTATGACAGATCTTTGTTAGCGATCTCTGTTGAAGTGTACGAAGGCTAGTGCTGGTGATGACATTTTACAGAATTCTTGACGCTGATCAGCAGTGTTGATGTTTCTGCATCTGCAGAGCATCTTGAATGCCATTCCGACTACAAAAGAGGAAGCAATTTGTATGTATCATGTGACCACAGCATTAGCTTCTGTTGGCTTGTCGTAGATCCTGCAATGATTCAGGAGGATGAAATCAAAACACTGTGTATTTTGTCGATTACACCAATGCGTCTTTGCAGCGTTTGGGTGCATCTCAGTAGTCAAAAAATGTATCCACTTCTCCTCCAATATCACTTAATTTCCTCTGTGCTCCCCAAGATACAATGATTTAAATTTAAGTTTGAGCATACCCCAATAAGCAGTAAAGAAACCATCTTTGAGATTTGGTTTGTTGGTTTATGCAGAAAGAGCAAATCTGGAAAGGCACTATGAAAGCATTTAACTTTAAATACACAGAAAGAGCACGAAGTATAACATACAAGAAATGTGCTTTAAAATACATTTTTTAGACTCTTAAGATGGGGCAGCTGCTGCTAAGGAACAGGGATATTGATTCTGTACATTCTTTAACTTTGATCAATGTTAATAATTACCCTCAGTGCCATCAGGTTCAGCCTGCTCCTCTCGCTGCTTTTGCTTGAACTTCATGTTCCCATGATGCATACAAGCACCAGTCAGCTTGTAGATGCCGATTTTTTCCTCTGCAGTGAAGCCCAAGATGTCAATGGCAGTCTACATTGAAAACAAACAAAACAAAACAAAGTTTTTTTTATTAAGTTAGATGATGCATACATTTTCATAATTTCTTTGTTAGGGCTTATAACCACTACTATTCTGTAGACTTGAAGTGAAGTGGAAATTCTTTTCATGCTCCCTTTTCAAAATATCTTAATGGTCATGTGATTACATGCATACATACGTACATACATATACTGTACTATATGTGCTATACTATACTGTACTAGTCACAACCTTCCTAATCCAATCAAAGGTGTAATTTTTTAAAAATTTACATCTGTGGCAATGAACTCCTCCACGTCATCGATGCTCTTGACAGTGACTTCTCCTTGGCTGATCATAGGGTAGTCATATGGATTGGTGGTAATGAGAAGTGCCTCTGTTGGACACAATGGCATACATACAGTCAGTTACACATCAGATTGTGAAATCTAAAAAAGTCACTCCCAACATCTTAATCATCCAGATTTCATACCTAGCAGTTCAGGTTTGTGGCCTGTCATGAGCTGGTAGAAGATGTGGTAGCTGCGCTCAGCTGACAGCTGGAATGTTACTCTTGACTTTTCCAGCAGGTCTGTCAACAGGACATGGTGTTATCACTGGTTATCTGTATTTTAGTATAATCATTGACTGTTTGATTGACACAGAATAATAGGCAGAGACTTACATGTTTCAATATCAGCAGAAGCCAGTTTTCCTGTTGTTCCAAAATGGATTCT
This sequence comes from Albula glossodonta, assembly GCA_019788955.1. Classification (NCBI taxonomy): domain Eukaryota; kingdom Metazoa; phylum Chordata; class Actinopteri; order Albuliformes; family Albulidae; genus Albula; species Albula glossodonta. The sequence goes on along the minus strand of JAFBMS010000172.1, from coordinate 494,245 downwards.
GATGAACTTACCCTGAAAGTTTAGTTGGAAGAGATTACATTTTGTTTTGCTTAAGTTTAATGGTTAAGTCAGATACTGGAATTGTGAATTTCAGATGTAAGTGAAAACTTACAAAACGGGAGGAGTTGTCATTCCTCACAGTCTTGGCATTACCATAAGCCTCCAGCAGGGGGTTGGCTGCGATGATTTGATCCTCCAGTGACCCCTACAGTAGACATCAGACACTTGAGCAATATGTTCCAGATATAAGTCCCTATGATGTTTGCACGTCTGAGGAGACTCTGTCTGACCTGCATTTTGCCAGGTACTGGCTCTGCTTTCTTTGCTCCACCAGCCACTGCGATTGTCGCAAAGTACTGGATGACACGTTTGGTGTTCACAGTCTTCCCGGCACCGGATTCTCCACTGTGGGTCAAAGTACAGGAAGGTCAGGGCTAACAGCAGGAGGAAGATATTATTTATAAGCTTCATGTGACCTTGCTTTAAGATTTAAAACCTGTTTAAAAGCATTTTAATGGAAAAATAATATGTATATTTCTAAAAAGAATAACATGTATTAAAATGTATCTCATCGTAATTAGATTGCAGACAATGTGTAACAAATATACATGCAATACATACGTAATCAGGATGGACTGATTTTCACGATCTGCAAGAAGATTAACAGTTATTCATATTAAATTTTGTGTTGTTATTGGAAGTGCATGTATACTTTGATATTGGACAGTGAGACATTGTGTTTGTTGCTATCCGTTTCATCGTCACTGAGTTGATTTAACTATACAATTATTAACTCTTTTTTTCCAACTCCATCAGCTGTTTTTGAGCACTGAGGCAGGAATACTTTCCTTAAATAATGTGTTATTATATGTAGGAAAGATATTTTCTGATTGTAATGTAGTGCATTGCCCTGGGATGATTGGCATTTCCTTAGAAAGATGTATAATGTTGTAAATTAGTACTCTGTGGATGACAATGACTGATACTGGAGGATATTCTTACCAGTGAGCATGAACTGATAGGCATTATCAGAGATGGAGAAGATGTGGGGTGGGGCCTCAATTCTCTTTTTGCCTCTGTATGCGCACACAACAACGGCATCGTACACTGGGAGCCACTTGTAGGGGTTCACAGTGACGCAGAACAGCCCGGAATAGGTCTGAAACAGTGAAGAAACATATCTATGGACATGTTCACAAGATAAATTCATTCAAGTTCTTTGTTTTGGAGGGCTTTAGTTGTAAACGTACATAGATCATCCACGCTGCATAACGGTCTTTGAGGTTGTACAGCACACAGGGCTCATTGAGGTGAGTCATCATGGCCATGTCCTCAATTTTGTCAAACTTGGGAGGATTTCTTGGGTGGATGTCATCCTCTTTGACTGTCAATTTCTGTGAAGCGCAGAAAAATTGCACATGGATCCTTGTTCAGGGGTCTTTTTATATGAAATTGTGAAGATCTTTAAGGGAAAACCTCGCCACCCTAAATACTCAGGACCGAGTGTCATTATTCTATGCTGTTTTTGAATTTCTAAGATTATGTTCCGTAAGTATGTGAACTGTGAATTTAAGTTTACAAACAAAGTATACTACTTGAGCATTCACCTAGCAAACAGGGGTTTTAAATCTAGTTATTTTTATGCTTCCTGATTTTCTGTACTTACTTGGCCGTCATCAGTTTCAACAGTGCCTTTGCCCCCCTCTTTGCTTAAGAGTTTCCCTTTGACGTACATCTCCTTGGGCTCAGCCACAAAGACAGCTGTTTTGGCATCAAAGGGAAGGTTTTGGGCCTCAATCCTCTCCCTCTCAGGCTTCCGGAGGTAAATGGCCGCCGGGCCAAAGGCCTCCATCTCTGCGTCTGTACTCATGACTGCACTTCACTGAGATAACACAGAAAATATCTTGATGGGTTTCAGTATTTGCACTAAATATCCTTGTACAGGTATAATAGAGAAAAACAAAATCTTAATTAAATCTAATATCCTTTATAATATTATAAGATAGCCTCTTTGGTTGTGATGGTTGCAAGGTTTTATCACAAAATCATAATACTTGGGGCTGGACTTGAACGGTTGCCTGTTTGCCCTCTGCAACCAAATTTGAGCAATTGTCTGATGGACACTGCTGTACGGAAGATAAATGCTGGAAATTGTGACTATGATGCTACTATAGCTTGTGGGGTATGACAAGATCCAAATATACATTGAAACATGGCAACCATATTGTCAATTTTGGCAACCAAAAGCTAATGCCTGGTTGCCAAGCATGGCAACCACTTTTAAAAGTAAGCATTCAGCAACGTTACCCTAGCTTGTTGGTTAGCGTGGTGCCCTGGTTTTACTCGACTTTTGGTGATTGATCAAGGTTTTGAAATAGCTACACCAGGCCATGTGGCTGGTGAAAACAACCCAAGAGATTTGCTGTCTTGCTTGTATGAGAGTTCATTGACAGATTCACATGCAAATAGCTGTATTTACCTCTTCTGATGCCAAGAGAAGAACGTAGTACCTGGTGGTCTTTGAATACTGGAAAAGAAATTGTAAGTACTTTAATGTTTTGTAAAAATATCAATGCACTGCTTATTCTTTTGATGACTTTAAATAACTGGTTTCACAGTTCAATTCCTAATTCTTACAGGATTAGTATTTTCGCAAGGATTTTTGGTCGTGGCAAGTGATATTTGCAGGCATAGAGTGATGTGGTGTGTTGCTCTTGTGCGTGGTGCTCAAATACCATATAGTTGAAGGATAACCTTCAAGTGCATCTCAGATGTGTTGCATTTGAAGTGCCATTTACCTTACCATGCTTCAAAAAAAAATCCATTCAGCAAGCAGCTGTCTTGTGATTTACAAAAAACAGGTGGTTAATTAGCCAGTTATAACTGCATAACCAAGCTAATTTTCACTCTGGCTTTTACAGAAAATCATGAGGAGTATGCACACACAAAACACTGAATTGCAAGCAGTAAGCATCCAGCTTCATGTATGGAAAACCACCAGTTCAACCTGCTGCAGTACTTGCAGCTGAATGTGATCAGGGAGACCATAGCGTTTGAAAATACGGGAAATGAAAGCGTGTGAATCTGAAAGCTGCTGCAAAATTACTGTTCATCTCACTCACCTTTGCTGGGTGCCAGTCAGTCCTGGGAGACTCCAGGGCTGCCTCATTTATAGTGAGATTTTTCGTTGCTCAGCAAAAGTGAACTGCTCTATTTGGTCATGAATTTTTGCTCTCTTAATATCTATCATGTGGCTGTATCGTTAACCGTGACATTATTTTTATCTTATGATTAATCTTTGAGGGTGACAATATTACTTGATACTAGTTGAGCAGAATAGTTTGTGGGACCCTACAAAACATAAAATATATAATTGCTGTTTTAATACAGAGTAGTCATGAGTCAGATGTATATGAATGCATTTTGTAATTCTCTCATCTTTCATTTCATGAACATTGGATATTTATGAACACTGGATGTTAGCTTGACACATTTTTGGATAAACTGCTTTAAATGTAATAATTATTTAATTTATAGTGTTACCTGCTGTGCTAATTGTGCATATTGTAATGTAATGGATAAAATCATGTTGATCAAAGGATTAAGCAATTATGAAGGCTGAAGTAATGTGCAATATTGTGGCTGTAGCGTTTTTGTAATTGAAAGATGATATTCTTGTTCTTTAGTTGCTGCTGTAGTTTGTTTATCTCTATTTATGAGAGTTTAATCTCATGAAATGGCATGTTGACCATTTTAGTCTGATAAGTAGCATGACTGTAAATGGAAAGTCCTTTTTCCTCAATTTTCCCTTCTCAAATCCCCAGTTCATCCCAAGTAAACTCCTCAGAATCATCTGAAACGTGAGCCATAAAAGGCTCATCTAATTTCACTGTCATCATCAGAAAAGTGTCCTCCTTTAACTCAGTTTCCTCCTTGCCCACTCAATACTCAGTGCTGCCAACCATCTTTATTTTTTATTTTCATTCTGTGTTGCTTTATTTTGTTCCTTGTCTCTTTCATTTTTGTCCAGTTACTCTTGTCTGTATTCCATAATTCTTTGTATAATATTTACACATGATGTAATTGCTCCCGTGTATTTCATAATTCCAGCTGTATGGAATTCAGGTTCTGACCTTCTTTTGTCATCTGTGTCATCTGGTACACTATGAAAACCCTTGAGGTAGTGTGTGGTAGTGTACCCTATAGGTAGTGTGACTGTCCTTGCAGTCCTATTTCTATATACTCCTCATTGTCTTTGGTTTGTGTAATTTCATACGAGCATCAGAATCACGATTATTTTGGTCAACATTGAGATCACATTTACTTAACACAATTACTCATTTGACTGTGGAAACATCATGTGATATTACACTCATGCGGTTTAACACGTATTAATTTTCAAGAAACATTACGATACACATTACAGTCACGTTGCAACTGGAATTTTAAGCAGCCAACCATCACGCAAGTCACAAGTGATATACATTCTAACATACTAGTTCAACAGAAAACAGATGGAATGATTCACATTTATTTGATGTAGCACAAAAGCACACCACTGTAAAGGAAACGGGTAGGCTGGATTTATAACACAAGATAAAACGAGAGCATCATTGCGCACAATAATCATTTTATCTTGATTATCTTGTTTTCATTATCACTGGAAGCCAAAATCGTAATTGAAAATAGAATGGGATTAATTCCACAATCTGATGTAGCAGATTCTCTTTTCCAGTGACACTCACACAGCATATATTTTGAATATGATTTATTTATATAGCTGGATGTTGCTGTATTGAAGAAATTCAGATGAACCACCATGCTCAGAGGAACAATCACTGTGCTTCACCTGGTAATCAAAGCTGCAGCCTGTGAGTAGGAAGCCCAGTTCCATAACTATTATATTATTTTAAACTATCACCTCATTTGGAAACCCCTTTATGGCTAAATGTTGAGCTTGATGTATCCATTTTAATGTATTCTGGCACCAAGGAAGATACTAGTTTAGTTGTGGTGATGCAATTAAATGTCACTGGTATTCTGTTGCATGACTTTTAAATGTCTTACATTTTTCTAAAGAAATAAACGTGGATGCCAGGTCAGTCCATGACTCTAAAGGGTGTTGACACCTCATAGCTGAATGAATAGTTGGGCTAATGTTGGGCTGTTAAACAGACACAGCCAAAAGAAGCCCTTTACACCTCACAAATGCACATGTACAATTAAAAACTTGTTTTTTCCTTCTGTATACTGAGTCCAGACTTGTGTTTTGTTCCTGTTAAGCTTATTTTGTGCATTAAAATCAGGCTTCCATGTGTCTTATCACCTCGACTTGAATCTGGACATGGCCACATAATTGTTTTTTTCCACCTTTTTTTTTACTTGAAGTTAATTGTCCTTTCAGCACACCAAAGTGACCTATCACAGGCTCACAAAGAAGAGGCTGCAGATGTTGCTCCTCCAAATGACATGGCAAGGATCACTCACTTTCTTCCACACTGCACATGTCACTAGTGACGTGTTGCATATGCAGGTGGCTAAGAGAGGTCATTAGTGATTGATGAGACTGAGGGTCTTGCCTGGCCTATCCCTTATTTTTCCCAGGCCAGTTGGTAATTGCTATCCTGTTATTAACACTTTCATCTTCAATGAAGACAAGTGAGCCAACACCTGTGGCAGCAATGCATACCCATATCAGAGTCAAGAATTTTCCTATTTCATTTCTGGGTTCAGCTGCAGGTAAAAATAAGAACAGAATTTGGTTATTCTCCACAAGCTAATTTGACTACATCAACCATTTTCATCTTAGAGCAAATCATGCATGTGCTGGAGCAGCTTTAAGCAATTTGACCTCAGACACCTGGATATGAATGAGTACAGAAGATTTCAAAGAAAACAGTGATTTTTACATTTTTTTATGCATTGTGCAGCACATGTTGCTACCTGACCTCATGCACGACTCTGACCCAGGCCATAACACCCCCACCACCATGTTTCATAGATGCGGTGGTTTCCTTTGGATCTTGAGCAGTTCCTTTTGGCCTCCAAACTTTACTCCGGTATTTTGAAGGTTAACGAATATGTAAAAGATAGAATAACAGTGCCATATTTATAAACTTAAGAGGATTGTGTGTTTAAATTTCACAAGTTGAAAAAAATGTAAACCACCCTTCATCAAATACGAAATAAAAACCTTTTTTAAAAGGTAGACTGTTTGACTTATATTCCCAGCGCTGTATGTCCATAGAATGATAAATTAATAATGTGCAGACTCTAAATGAAGTCAAATCAAATTCAACAACAGTAGTCAAAGGAAAAATAAAAGACAACAAAAACAAAATAACAACAAAAAGGAAAAACAGAAGGAATGTTCTGGGTGTATGTGTTACTGAGCTGTTGACTTAAGCATGATTTATCATCTCATAGAATACTTTGCATGAAATATTATATGATACTTGCAAAACTGAGTAGCAATATAAAAATTCTAAAGTGGTTGCTGATGTGATAATTTGGGATAAAATGTTTAATAGCAATTTGATACTTGATATCCACCACCATGAAGTAGGTGCAAATATAGCTACTTGGTCATTTGTGCTCTTTAAAGATGGCCATTTGTCAACAAATGCTGTATTGTAGGTTTATGCTGGCTCAGTATTCTTAACTTCAATCAACCTCAGCCTCATGCCTCTTATACGCTGCTTATGATGAAGACTTAAATTGAAATGTAAGTGACTTTTTTGGGTTCAGTTTGAAGGACAAATATTATTGATCAGGTACAATGCTGTTACTATGCATTTTAGACTGCCAGTTTATTTGCTGGGGAGAAAAATGAGTTGTGTGTTTAATTATGTGAAATAATGTAGGCCTACTGTTATAGTATATGTAACAGTGTATTTGTAAATCAGGGAAATACAGGGGATTATGTCCTGAATCAGTAATGAATTGTTTGATTTTAGGCAATACCTTAATCAGTCTTAATTTGACCTCCTAATGTGGTTATTATCCTGTCATTTGGTTGAACTCTGGCCTTTAGGACAGAAAATTTTAAGAACAAAAAATGTCTTCTTTTTGAGGCTGTTTTGGGATTTTTAGCAGCTACACTACTAAGTGTCCATCTAATCCTCGTGGTGTACTTTGAATTGTCTGTTGATAGCTGCTTCTTTTCCTGAGCATTTCTGAACTCTTTATGTGAAACTGACTGTCACCAAAACAATCAATGTTATATGCCCAGTCCTCCAGGTATTTTTAGGCTACATAAAATCCTTTTCAGAAAGCCCCTTCAGTTGACGGATTTTTAATATTGCGGTGTTGTTGAAACATGTGATGCGATTATTGTTATTACAAATGATGACCGAGATTGAAAGTCATTAACAGAAAGATCTGTCAGTGCCCTTGATTATTTATATACAAAACTGTTAAAATAAGGTGCCATTTTGACCATCACTCAACACGAAGGTGGGGTGACCACCAGTCCTGTCCATCAAAGAGGTTGTTGTTATTTGGCAGTCTTTTATATTTCTGTCATGTGGAACAATACAGTAACAAATGAGGATTATCTCTTTTTCTGCTCTTTTGAACAGTAGCCTAATGAGATTTGGAAAACAAGTCAAAGCAAATGTACGATGACATTGTGCTCTTTTGTCCATTCCCAGTACTGGTGCCAGTACATGTTGTGATGCTGACATTCAATACCATGAGTGCTCCAATAAATTTTCTGATTCTGATTACATTAGCACCAGGAGTGGAAAAAGTAAGAAAGCAGAGTAAAATAATGCAGTGTAACAAGTTTCGATACCTGTACTGACCTTAGCTAGAATCTCTATTAGGATTGCTGTGTTTCTGACTGGATATCACCACTGGTGTGACAGTACCTTCAGTAAAAGCATTGTTATTTATGTTTATACAAGTTGATCCAAAATGCCCCTTTCGTTATGAACTCACTGCTTTTCTTGTAGTGTTCTATCTAACTACAGTCGTTGTGTTCTGTCTCTAAATTGAATTATTAAGCACTGCCCTGGTGGCATACAAGGGCAGAGTGTGGGACAGGGAACATTTCTGGGGGTCACGGGTACATGTGCGAGTTTGTGCCTTCCTCAGTTGACGGAAAACGTTGACCATGTTTATTTATTAATTTGTATATTTATGTGTACAATAGCATTTTCCATTGATGAGAGCTCAAAAACTCACAACATTTTTTAACTGATATGTGTTCACCCCGACCTATGATACATACATGTATGTTGTTAAATAACAGTTGTTAAATAAAGCGAAAAACAGTACAGTCATCAAGAAAAGTACACCACTTTGAGGCAACCTTGAAGTATGGCCTCGAAAGTATGTTTGTCTTGGATTTTAGAATGTTCTGAGCAAGGGTCAGATTGCACATTTTAATTGCAAGGTCTATCACTGACTATGGAACCTTTTTCATGAGACAGATGATACGGTACTGGCAAAAGTTTATATTTGATATATGACAGTCTGAGTTCATATATTCAATAAAAATGTGATACTCAATCTCATCCTTAACATTTTATTCTTATAAGGACTAAATACAAATATAGCTGCTTGATCAGCAATGCTGCCAGGGAATTGCTGTTTGTCACTGTGTGCTGTCAGCTTAATTTTAGAGCACGGTTAAACTGCATTTATTATTTAGAATCGTAATCTTCTAAATGATCCAAATAATAGACAAAATGGATTAAATCAATGTCTATAATAGGTAGGTATTCCATTCAATTAGGTTTCAGTTGTTGACTGTTTTATTGACAGTGTATGTGTGATTTTACAATGTAGTAATGTGTATTTGAGTGGTTTTAATTAACTAAAACCTTTTAAGATAATGGAGAGTTTTGGAAACATAAGTGAGTGAATGTAGAATTAATGCAGGATTGTTTGGGATATTTTGATCCTATTTATAATATAATACATCCTACAGAACAGATGTAGTATTTAGAAAACTGCACCGCAATTAACAGGAAACCACATCAGGTGACTTCTTTACAACTTGGATTTAAGTGCCATGAGTGAACATCATGGTATAGCAGTGTGTTCTGGGTAATTGATTGTATAGTTGTATGCTTTACACTTTCCCTCTAATTTAGTCAACAGGGGATATAGTTAACAAACTTGATATTATACCTGTGATAATATTGGATACTTTCCAGGGAGAGATAAAATATGGCCAAAATGGTTTAGACAGTAACATTGTGAAGTTTTTACACAGCTGATGAAAAACAGTGCTTGTGATGTCCACTGTGTGGCAAGATCAAATAGGAATGAATCTGCTTGCACAGCAGCTTTGCCATTTGCTATTTTCAAAATTGCATGCCTCAGAACATTGGTATCTGTCAGTACGTGCAGTGACTTTTATCATAGTGGTGGTATTAACCTAGCTTCAGTATTCAACGGCAGTATGCTTCCACTTCTTACCCTGCTGCTCAGTTCAGATTTGAAGATCTTGAGATTTCAAAGTAAGTCACTTTTTACACCGAAATTACCAGTGTGATCTGAGAAATTGTGTAGCCATTCTTGGGGGTGGGGGGTGGGGGGGGCAAATATCAGTACGTTTTACTTGCATGGTTTTCTTGATGTTATGTATATACTTGTTACGCATTTGCATGATATCCAGTAGATTTGAAATTAAAACCGAGGCCTAATTATTCATGATTCTGTGGATAGGTGAGTGTGACTTTTGAGTTATTTTCTGTTTGATTGAACAGATGGATTACCTGGATTTCAAACATTGCAGGACTATGTGATTATGCAACATTGGCATACTCCTATTCATGTCATGTCAGAGTAGTTTGAAAGGCCATAGAGCTGTTATGTATTAATGCTGGATCTTAGCAGTGACAGTAATTTTGATTATTGTTTTCACATGTAATATTTTTCAGAACTTTTTTTGGAACTAGGTTAACTTTACTTTGTAAATAGATAATGTCATAGTGTACAGCTTTATGGGTGCACTGGTCACAAGACTACAATGTCACTATGCAAGACACTGCTGCCTCTTTGCCCTCATGGACAAAGCTATCATATGCATTCACATACATCATTAGCTGCCCTCTGCATTGCTACAGCTTGGTGAAAGGCAATCTTTTGTCATGTGCCTTTCTAAACATTGTGGGGAAGGTAAGATTAACATCGTAACAAATTCTTGACAGAGTTTTTCTCCGGTGGCAGTCTCAGTTCTAGTTTGTTGACAGTTTGATATATTTATCTTGACATATTTTTATCTTGTCGTCTGCTTAGTGGAGGATAATGGTACATCTGGTGGAGGCTTGGGAATGAAATCTGTGAGGAACAACTGGAATTTACAAGTTAGGCAAAAATAATGTTAACTAAGAGTAACTGAATTAATGTTAGCTCAAACTGAATTGATTAAACAGTAAAGTCAACCTACTGTGGTTTACTGTGTTGGCTGACATTAGTTAAAATGAATGTCAGGGTATGATTTTCATCAACATTTGTTTTCCCAGATGTTATGAAACTGAGATCATTTAAGTACCTTTGAAAAGGAGAAAGGTTGGTGCTGAGGAGAAGGTCGCATCATAGACCAAGTGCACAGACTGGTAGATGAAAGCAAGATAAAGTTCGGTTACAGAGCTGTCATTGTTTAAATGACATGTTTGTGAATACGGAATTAAGAATTCCCGCATGATGACATGGTGATAGTGAGCTTGGAGCATGCTGACCTTTGAGTGATATGGCAGTGAAATAATATTTCAAAGTGTGCATGCATTTTATGCTGCTATCGTGCTGTCTTGCTGGGTAGATAATATTGAAAGGAGCTGCACAGCATCCCAGCAGTAAATGAATGAGACTGCTTTTTAAAAAGCAGAGTGATCAGCTTTGATAACTCCACAGATGAGTCCTGTGAGTGCTGTTGAGAGGATTTTTCATAAGTTACTTTTTCAGTCTAATATTAGTTTACAAGGAGAGATTCCATTTCCATACCCCCCCAAATTTATCCAGCTGGATGCAGGATATGATCAAGTGGCTAGATGGAGACAGTCATTTTTTTTTATCGAGGTTTGTGAAGGACCCACAGGTTGCCACGTTAGTTTGGTCCCACATTTAACTTTGCAGGAATTGAACTGTATACCAATTTTTCTTTGTTTTGCTAACTTAAATAACAGTTGTTCACACCAATTCTGTGTGACAGTATAGTCAGGGGAAGCAGCATGTATTTTTTTGGTTGTACTTTCAATTGGTGGACAGCAGGGGTTGACATAGCAAAGTACAACAACTTTGTTGTCAGAGATCTGTACAGAATTTTTATATTGTAGTAAGCATCTTAAAGAGAAAAATTCCTTTTCGATTCTGTTTTGGTAGACAAAACTTTAATTAATTTCTGGGTAACACTGAAGCTCATGCAATTGAAAAGCTGATGATGAAGACATGTAGATGTGGTTGTGCATTAAACTGAGTACTTGTCACAGAAACTGATTATATGTTGTGTATGATGTGCTTATAATCAGTTTTTTTTGTATTGGCCAAAATAAGGTGTTACCAATTCCTGCTTTTTACTGTTTCGAATATATTTCAAAGTGTCATGGCCCACTGGTCTCGTGTATGATGCAGATATGAGATGTAGGTTAGTTTGTGAACTCTGCTCGAGTGCATCTTATAATTAAAATATGAGTTAAAACAACACATCTGTTTTGTGTTTGTTGTTATACTATTCAGTAAATCAGACACTTTTTAATTGAAAATACCATAACTGAAACATTTACTCAATTACCTTACACCTACAATCAGTCCTAATTGTCAAGGATTGTTTTATTTAAGTACACTTAAATTGTGGTTTGTGCTGTGAATTCCACACTTTTTAAGGTTTCATAGTCGATATTTATAGGCAATAATATTTCAGCTTTCTTTCAAATAATTTTTGAATGAAAATAAAGAATACCAGACAAGGTGAGGATTATCTGAGCTAACTTTATTAACTCATAGTGTACATGAAAGCATTACACAAGAGCTTCATATTGTATGAGTGCTTGCGACTGCATCTCTTCTGGGTTTTGTCCCTCACTCTGCAACTTCTTTTCCCTTAAAATAAATGTAAAATTGAATTTAGAACAGATTGATTATTATTCACACTGTGCAACTTGACAACTGTTTTGACATAATCAATTGAAATCACTCCTTAATAACCGGAAACCTACCTTTCCAGCATCACGGCTCTTGGCTCTAAGCTTGTTGACCTGGGACTCAGCAATGTCAGCACGCTCCTGAGCTTCCTCCATCTCATGCTGCACCTTCCTGTACCTGGACAGGTGAGTGTTGGCTTGTTCCTCCTGTTGACAGCCAGACATTTCTGTAGTCAGCATATTTAGCAGTCCATATTCACATAAAGCAGCAGTTATGGATTAAAAAAATGTCTGTGTCCCAACCTGTAGACAGCTGCTGCAGAAAGCAGCATACCAACTGAAAAACTCAAAAGGCAGCAAATGTGGAGTTCACATTGAATAGATAAAAATGAATACATTGTGAGTCATGCATTTAAGTAATAATTTCCATAATTAAGTAATAATTTCCATTCTGTTCTGGTATGAGAGCATGTTAGTCAGCACACTGTGAAGTTAGGTGGATTTAGATAACTGGAACAAACTATTCTATGAAATAATTGACACTACCCAAAATAATTTCAAGTGTGATTTACTGAATAAAGTAGTTACCAAGACTATGTATGCATTTTAATAATTGTTCCATGAGGTGGCTACTTTAAGCACACTCCAAAAATGACATGATGAAAATGATAATGAAACTATGTTATGATTGGGTCCTTTTAATATATGTTTACTGGACTTCCAATTGTCATGGTACCACATATTCATGTGCAACATTGAAGAATATTAAAAATGTATACACTTTGTAAGCTTTGCCTCTTAAACCAGTTTTTGAAGTTTAATCGCAATTGTTATTGTCAGTGCTGAATAAGAGGATTCATTTAATCAATTATTAAAACTTGTGTGATCACATCACAGATGGGATTTCCTTTAATCACAGCCCCCAGCATCAACACATACTGTGTTTTTGAATTTTAAATGTTGAATCTGGCTCTTAATGACCACTTGATGGTGCACTTACCGCTTCCTCAGCCTGCCTCTTGTACGACTTCACTTTCAGCTGTAGTTTGTCCACCAGATCTTGCAATCTATGGACATTCTTCTTGTCTTCCTCAGTCTGCAGATAGTCTAGTTTTAGAAGAGGTGCCAAACATGTTGGCTATACAGTACACTGTGGTTTGTAGAGATGTGTAAATCCTTACCTGGTAGGTGAGCTCCTTGACTCTCCTCTCGTATTTACGGACTCCTTTAACTGCATCGGCTCCACGTCTCTGTTCAGCTTCAACCTCAGATTCCAGCTCACGCACCTTCAATTGGACATTTTTTTACACAAATGTATTACCTAGGGCTGTGCACTCAGTAACCACACAGTTTTAAAATAGAATTTGTCAAATAATCTTATCAATTAATCATCATCTCACAGGTTTTTTTTATCTGTAGTGCTTTAACTTCCAAAGTTCCGATTACAGAATAATTTGTTACAGAACATGTAATTCATTACCAATAACTTTTTAAAAACAATCAAAATTATAAATTAAAAACAATGTTTATAATTTCAGAAAGTACTGAAGTTGTGATTTAGCCAATTTAAGTAGCTACATTAAGTTTCCACTTATAACTTACCCTTGCTTCCAGTTTCTGAAGTTGTTTCTTTCCGCCCTTCATGGCCAGGCTTTCAGCCTCATCCAGACGGTGCTGCAGGTCCTTGACTGTGACCTCCAGGTTCTTCTTCATCCTCTCCAGGTGAGCGCTGGTGTCCTGTTCCTTCTTCAGCTCCTCTGCCATCATGGCAGCCTACAGTTTTCATGCAGGACTCTGTTTCAGTCTTTAGGTCTCTGTCACAGTTAAGTTTGTCTGAGTGCGGCAGTGATCACATTATTCTTTTTAGTGTCAGTGTTCCACTGAAATACTGAAGATCAGGAGTAGAGTGGGGTTCTATTGTACAGGCCTCACTGTGGGAAGGTGATTTTTTACTGTAATGCAGGGTCAGGTGATTCAACTGATCAGGTTGACATTGAGTTGCATAATATGAAGAATGAGCATTAATACGCTTTGTAAGATGTTCTGTATACGTGAAACAAATGAAATGCAATGCATGTAAGAGTGGAATTAGTATCACTCACATCAGTGATGGCCTTCTTGGCTTTCTCCTCTGCATTTCTTGCTTCCTGAATGGTGTCATCCACTTCACCTTGAACCTGAACAAGGTCAGCTTCCAGCTTCTTCTTGGTATTGATAAGGCTGGTATTCTGAATAAAATAGTGTATTTTTAGTTTGTATGTTGAGATGTTCTTGTGAATAGTGTAAGATAAAATCAAAATGGATTCATCACTTACTCATGTTCAATGAAAGAAAAATGGATCTAGGATTCACCTGGGAGTGCAGCAGACCCACACGCTCGCTTGCATCTACCAGCTCCTGCTCAGCCACTTTGCGGCCTCTCTCTGTCTGCTCCAGGGCAACCCTCAGCTCTTCAATCTCAGCCACCATCAGGTTGTTCCTACGTTCCACCATGGCAACCTGTTCCTTCATGTCCTCCTGGCCTCTGATTGCATCATCAAGGTGCAGTTGGGCATCCTGAAACCGAGATTGATTAAATCAGTTATTTATATAAGCTTGAACATCAGATTCATGACAGAGCTCAGTGCTGTCTCCACAGGCATTTTATAATTGTACCTTGAGCTGTCCTTGGACGTTCCTCAGTTGCTTCTGGGATTCAGCAGCCTGGCGGTTGGCATGGCTCAGCTGAATCTCCATCTCATTGAGATCTCCCTCCATCTTCTTCTTGACCCTGAGAGCATCATTCCTGCTTCTGACCTCAGCATCAAGAGTGGTTTGCATGGAGTCAATAACCCTCTGACTGTTCCTCTTGATCTGCTCCATCTCCTCATCTTTCTCTGCGAGCTTCCTGTCAATTTCACTCTTGATCTGGTTAAGCTCAAGCTGGACACGGAGAATCTTGGACTCTTCATGCTCCAGTGTTCCCTGAAAAATTAAAAGATTAAAAGAAACTGGAATGTTTGATGTGGTAAAGCTGCAAGGATGATATGCTTAAGATTCATGAAGACATACATCATACCATTCAGACATTTTTTTATGTGTTTTTTTTAAGAATGTTCACCTGCATCTGCAATATATAACAATATCTTTTTTCATTGCCACTAATGTGGCAGTATTATGCGCAATCATACATTCTTGTGACTTAAATTTCAATTTCAGGGCTACATCATTTACTTGGTAAGGTGCAAGTATTTGAAGATAGCGTAAGCTGACAGCACCACTTTTAAAAAAATATTTTTCTGAATATCTCTTCATCCCTTGGATCAGACTTGCTGTGTGTCATTATTCTGTATTCCATCAATTGGTACAGAAGGATAACCTAGGATAACCTGCTATCTACAGCAATATGTTCTCACAGGTACATTTGCACAGGACCAGATATTTACTGATAGGAAGGAGACAGGTAATGGTTTCCAGAAACATTTTTGCACTTCACTTTACTGACACAGAATGGCAATGTAGTATCACCAAATTATTCCCTCTTCAACACCAGTTAAATATTTGCAAATACAATGAATAAACTTTGAAACCTAGGTTTGGCAAAGAAAAGTACATTCCATTTTAGCTTACATATTTTGATTCATAAATAGACTTTGAGAAATTATGGAATTAAATTAGAGTACCTCTGCCTCTTCCAGGGCAGCCTGGATTTCTGATTTCTCAGTCTCAACAGTCTTCTTCCCCTTTTCCAGCTCGTGAATGGTCTTCCCTGTCTCACCAATCTGTTCAGTCAGGTCTGAAATCTCCTCTGCAGGGATATAAATGTGGTAAAAAAAATCAAGTGTGTTCTGCCAAGGGTATCTGATGAATTGATATGTCCGTTTTACTGGTTATTTAATTACCAATACAGTACAGTTTGCATTTTTAGTATATTTATGATTTCAACTATCAACTGAATCCCCTAAATCAGAGGTCTTCAGCATTTTTCAGACCAAGGACCCCTTGGCTGATAGACAGACAGTGGAGGGACCCCCTATTACATATCGTATAAAATTATGTTGCTTATTAAACCTGGTCTACAAAAATGTGTAGGGTGGCCTGTAGTGCCATGTATAAAAGTACTTTGTAAAGGTGCGTGGAATGCTAAGCCAGTAAAATAATAATTATAGACAGATTCAAATATTTATAGAACAGGTTTTTTTGTAATTGTAATTTTCTTTTGACAAATAGGAAGATTTATCTTTTCTTATTAAAGGTTGTATGTATGTTCATGTGTATTTTCGGACATACTTTACATTTTGGAAGAAAAAAGTTTGTCAGACCCCCTGCAGTAACTCTGAGGACCCCCTTGTGGTCGCGGACCCCCTTTTGAAGATGTCTGCCCGAAATAAAGACATGATAATGATGATGAGCAAGTTCTTTTGAATGTACGTACGTTGCAGGTTCTTGTTCTCTCTCTTCAAGGTCTCCAGATGGTCCAGAGCTTCTTCATAGGAGTTCTTCATCTTGAAGAGCTCAGTGCTGAGAGAACGGGCCTCTTTCTGAGCCCCTTCCAGCTCTGCTTGGCCTTCCTCATATTTCTGCTTCCAATCTGCCAGGACCTGGAAAGATTGGAAATGTCAAACCATTAATAACCTCCAAATAAGCTTCATTATTTGGTAACATTATGCAACAGTTGTTATTGAGTTTATCTTTGGTGACATTAGATCTACCTTGTCAAAGTTCCTCTGCTTCTTGTCAAGGTTGGCAGCCTGAGCATTTGCCCTCTCCACATCAATCATCAGGTCCTCCACTTCACCCTGCAGTCTCTGCTTGGTCTTCTCCAGAGAGGCACACTTGGAGTTCACAGCCTCAATGGACTCTTCTGCATCCTGTAGACGCTGCGCAAGCTTTTTCCTGGAGGGGTTGACATTTTCATTAAGTTTGTGCAACACTGTGACTGTGTGGCATTCAGTAGGTGTGAAGATGTATAAAAGTGTGGAGTTACTTGGCCTCCTCCAGCTCTTCAGTGCGCTGGATAGCATCAGTTTCATATTTGGTTCTCCACTGAGCCACCTCGCTGTTGGCCTTGGACATTCCACGCTGCAGCTCAGCCTTGGCCTCCTGCTCCTCCTCATACTGCTCCCTCAGCAAGTCACAGTCATGACGGGCTGATTGCAAACCGTGGGCCAGGGCATTCTTGGCCTGAAAGTATGAATGAATCATTGTTCCTGGTGAGTGTTGGAGTGACTCATTAAACACATCAGGTAGCTGTCCATTTGAGATTGATGTCTATCAGCTCCATAACAAATGAGTGCAAAAATTAATCCAAATAGCCCAAGAGGAACCAAAGATTTGCTCATATATTATGGGATTTTGACAGCTTGTCTGAGGTGATTGCAGCTGAATTTTCACAAATTAAGGAAAGAATTTTTATTTCAGGCACCAACATGAGTTTGCAAGTGCACCTCTTAATAATAGTGGGTTTCTTATTTCCATATGTCTGATCCACAAAGAGTGGGGTCCAAAAGTCCCCAAGAGAGAAGTAGTGAAAGTGCTTCTGTTTTGCATTCTGTAACAATTTAATAGAACATCTTTAATTACATATGAACAATATCAGTGAAAAGTTGAATTTTTAGAAAATGTACATGAATTTCTAGAATGTCTTAGTTTTCAGTATGTCCCCCTTTTGCGTTAATGACAGGGTGCTCTGAAGCTGGCATGCACTGTGCAAGCTTGTGCAAAACCTTATGAGCCATGTTATCCCCTGGTCTGTAAGTGTCCAAAAGTTTCATTTTAAATTCCAGAATTTTTCTTTGTTTCAAAAATGTCAAAATCCTGAAACATTCTTTTTATTTGTCAGTATGTATCATCCTGTCTTGTATATAGAGACATTGGAGGAAACACATATCTTACAAAAGTAGTGTGACAATGACATTCATGTCAAATTTTAATATCTTTTTACCTTGACTTCCTCTTCAATGTGCCTCTTGAGCTCCTCAATCTGCTGTGTGTAGGCTTGTTTGCCTCTGGTCAGCTGGGAAACAAGAGCTTCTTTCTCCTCCAGCTGACGACCAAATTCACCTGAAGAAACCAAAGGATTGTGGTACTCCATTATACCATCAAAATGTAATGACATTATGTTAATTAGATAGGTATTATATTTTGTAGGTACCATTTTCAGTTTGGAGTCTTGCTTTATGTGCACTGATGTCATTCAGCTGGCGCAAATGCTCATCACTCTTGGCCTTGATTTCACTCAGCTGGTCCTCAAGGGTACGGCACATTTTCTCAAGGTTGCCCTGTTGGAAAGTAGTTAATTTAATATTTTGAAATGAAATGAATGACCACGTTTCTCATATGTATTATTATATTCTATACGAATAAACCCCTTTATGACCTTTGATTTGGCAACAGCTTCCATGTTGCTGGACAGGTCATCGATTTCCATTTTGTATTCGCTCTTCTCCTTCTCCAGCTTCTGCTTGACGCGCTGAAGGTTGTCGATTTGCTCTCCCAGCTCTGCCACACTGTCGGCCTGCTTCTTGCGGAGAGCGGCAGCGGTGGCTTCATGTTGCAGGGTGGACTCTTCAAGATCACGGCGCAGCTTCTGGAACTCAGCTTCACGCTTCTTGTTCATCTCAATCTGAGCGGCAGTAGCTCCACCAGCTTCTTCTAGCCTCTCACTGATCTCCTCAAGTTCCCTGGAGAGATCAGCCCTCTGTTTCTCAACCTTAGCCCGAGCAGCACGCTCAGCCTCGATTTCCTCCTCCAGCTCCTCAATACGAGCCTTAAAGAAAGTATAGGATAAGTCATACATGCTGTCTGTTAAATTCAGTTGTACTACATGGCATTTGTAAGGTTTTTTTAGAGCTCACCTGGAGCTCTTTAATCTTCTTCTGAAGCTGAGCACCCAGTGACTGTTCATCCTCAATCTTGCTGAGAAGTTGGCTCGTCTCAAAGTCCTTCCTGTGGAGTACATATAAAAGATATTTTGAAGGAATGTTTTCTGATTTTGCATTTTCGGTTATATTTTTGTTATGACTGTATACTTTCTTACTTCTTGATCCTTTCATCTGACTGTTGCTTGTCATTCTCAAGATCCATTATGGATTCCTGGGCCAGTTTCAGATCACCTTCAAGCTTTCTCTTGGCTCTCTCAAGGTCCATGCGAAGCTTCTTCTCTTGTTCCAGAGAGCCTTCCAGCTATTGCAGGCAGTAAAAGTTATGTACAGTAAAGTTTCAGATATTGTTTTTTCATAACATTAGCAACTTATTTCATAACTGACAACCCAAAAGCTGCTCTTGTTGTTCAACCCACTTGATTTTTTACTTACATCATCTACTTGCTGCTCAAGCTTGGTCTTGGCTTTAGTCAGAGTGTTGACTTTGTCCTCCTCTGCTTGGAGATCATCCAGAGTCTGCTGGTGAGCCTCTTGGAGGGCTTTCTTCTCCTTGGTCAGCTTGGCAATGGCCTCATCCTGAGAGGCCATCTCTTCAGTCAGGTTTTTCACCTAAAACAATGATATCACACACTGTGAGGGAGATGGAGAGTCCCTGGAAAAAGACATGCTCACACTTTGTATTGATGAAGTATAAACCTTGTTTTCTGTGGCATGTTTCTCTTTCTCCACTTTGGCCAAGGTGAGCTCTAAGTCATCAATGTCTTTCTTCAGCTCAGAGCATTCATCCTCCAGTTTTCTCTTCTTGGCAGTGAGCTCAGCATTGATTTCCTCCTCATCCTCCAGTCTCTCATTTGTCTCTTTGAGTTTTGCTTCAAGCTGGATCTTTGCTTTGATGAGTCCCTCACATCTCTCCTCAGCATCAGAGAGGCTCTCCGTTTCCTAAGATAAATGCAAAACTGACTTAAACTCAAAGCGAATATTTTATAGTAACGATGAACCCATACAAAACTGAAATACTTCGCAATGTGTTTTTAAATCATAAAACCAACTCACAGCTGCGACAGCCAACTGCAGGTCATTCTTTTCCTGCAGCAAGGAGACCATTTTCTCCTCAAGCTGCTTCTTCTGGGCTAATGCCTTTGCCAGATCCTCTTTGCACTTGGTAAACTCCTCCTTCATGTTGGCCATTTCTTTCTCAGCTTCAGCACTCTTGAGAAGTGGCTTGATTTTGAAGTAAAGCTTCATCCATGGCCAGTGTTTGACATTCATGAATGAGCGGATGTTGTATTGGATGGAGTAAATGGACTCTCTGTTTAAGACATAACCACAATGATTACAAAATGGTGCACATGTTGCAGATTTGGGCACCAAACCTACTCACATACATAGTGGAAACATTGACACAAAATTGATCGTAATTCTAGACTTCTACTGTTATTTTTGAGTGTTATGTCAATGGGTTGTGATAGTACATACAGTATGAAGTACATATATAGCTTATACCTCCTTTCCATCATCTTGACAAACTCTCTTCTCATGAGGTAACCTCGGCACAGAGCCTGAGTCATGGTCACCAGAATTGCCAGTTTCTCATCTCTCATCTCCTCCAGGGTACCCAATAGACCAGCTTTGAAGAACACCTGCAATGTTGTAGACGTTTAGTTGAGAGAAAGACATGAATTGCCCTTCATGAGTGTTCATCACAAATTATATGAAAAAGCAATATGGTGGTCACAATGTATGTGTATAACTTATTCGAAGCTGCAATGTCAGTGTATGTTCATGTCAGAGTTATAGAAAAGGAAGGTTGTAAACTGTGGATCTGATTATTTTTCAAATAAATAATATTGGCACCCTTGGAGTAGAAATCTCTCACCTTGGTGTGGCCAAACTTGTACTGGGTGTGGTCGACATCAATGGACCCCAGCAGCTTCTCAGAAGCTTTCTTGTTGTCAATGAACTGTCCCTCAGGGATGACACTGGCATTCAGTACTTTGTACCTGAAAGAAATTCATGATCATAATGATGGAGTGGAATTGTTTATATATAGCTACAGTGGTCTTTATTTCACAGCTGGACATATTAGCCAGTGTGTTTACATTAGTCATATGTCATCGATGCCTAATGGAGGTGTTCATAACATTCACCTTCTAGCCTTGCACATTGGCGTCATAGTAACAACAGCTGTAATTCATGTATAACATTTATTCAGATCTGTAGAAATTGTCATCCTATAAAACCACCAGCTGTATGACTGTAATGTGTAAAGTACCTCTGCTTGAAGTCACCATAGAGGATTCTGCTTGGGAAACCCTTTCTGCAGATTCTGATACCTTCCAGCACACCATTACACCTTAGCTGGTGGATGACCAAGAAGTTCTCCATGAGACCTAGCAAACAAGTAGAATAATAGTACAATTTAAGCAAATGAGTGCAGTACAGACCAAGTATAAACTCAGATAATTTGGTACTTCTTTAATATTTATACTCAAACTAAAACATGAACATGTTAAAATCAGTTAAGCCTGAAACATGCTTCTGATCTTCTGTGTTATTTGCTGACCATGTGCATTTGACTGGAGTTATATTAGATGTGTTGGGGCGGTCTGCACAGGATGAGCCTTTGAGCTGTTGCTGAAGGGCCATTTATTCAGCATACACATCAAATTAAAATGTATGAAGTAGATCTGATTTATGCTGAAAAAACAACATTGGTCACCAGCCACTGAAATTACATTCAAATAAGTCCCTACCTGGTGTCTTTGATTCATTTGGAATCAAGCAACGCACAAAGTGAGGATGAGTGCTTCTCAGGTTGGTCATCAGCTTGCCCAAGTTCTCCTGTGGGATTAGTGGAAGAGTATTATTGAAACTGATGGGAAGCAGAAAAGTCTGCCTTCTTTTTTAACTTTTAATGGAGTATAATGCAAAACATCAGATTTTACCCCTTTAGCCAGAAATTTGGATGAGCAATGAGCAAACTTAAAGGCAAAAGGTAACAGTTAACCTTAGCAAATCTATTATATGAGGTGAAGATAGCGCCTACATTGTCAGATAGTGTGACACAATTTAAAAGAAAAGTAAATTTGCGTGAGGTAAGTTGCGTGGTATTCACACAGAAAACAAATGTACTTTGAATTTCCTTTTTATGTTTTTCGACAAAGATAGTTAATTCAGTTTTGTGTTTTTTTTATCCTACGTGTGTCATACATTGCAGCTTAGTTTGAAAATGTATTGAAATGTACTTGTAACAGTAATATTTATTTAAGATTTAAATGATTAAATCATATACGGATACATTGGAAAATCAGAGTTTTGCAGAGCATGGTGCAGTAAAAGTAAGGGTATGTTATAGGGGTGTGAAGAGAGGTTACTATCCATGTGGGTGTGGAAGTGGGTGTGGTCTTTAGAGGATATTACTATTAATTAGGACTGTAAAGGTTTTTCATCTTCCATCTCTTTCTGAAGATAACTGTCGGCCTTTTAGAGCCTTTGTGTGTCTTTTAAATTACATCTGTATTTCCTTTCAAGAAATGAAAAATGGAAATGTTGTTGTACTAAAGTCCTTTTTTCAATTGACTGACCTTGAAATATTCAATTTCAATTTACTGACATTGTAGTAGACTGAATATCTACTGTTGTTGCTGCTAAGTTAAGTAGAGCGCTAACATTGATATTGTTTCTCCATGGATCATTCAGTGTCAGTACACTAGTTTTTTGGTCTTTATTAACGGTGGTTTAATGACACAATATGTCTCATGCATTGGCTGCTTGGCTACATGAGCGAAGGTACATAGCTGGTTATGGTAAAGACATTTAATTGTTGGTATTCAGCTGACTAGCCTACCTGTCAAGTTAAATTTCTTCCTTGTTGATGTTTTACTCATTAACGGTGTTAATGTTAAAATATGGTTTATTGTTAGCTAAATCTTAAAATATGGTTTATTGTTAGCTGTCCTGCTTGTGAAGAAACATGATCGTGAATACTGCTATAATGTGAAAGTTGCAAAAGGCAGTGCCGACGTCAAGGTATTGTTAGCTCCAAGACTGTCTTGCCATCTTAGGACAAACTTTTTCCCTGCTTTGTCTGCTAATAGTCAGGTGTTTGGACCTCTGCTTGACAATCGGTCAGGTTTCTTGGTGGCTTGAGAAGAACATTAAACTGGCAGCTATCTAAACTACATCATTGGTGAGGCTCTTCTATCAAAGTCACGTCTGAGGTAACTTGCATTTCTGGGGTAGGCTAAGCTGCTATACCAGAACATTCTCTCAGCTTAGAACACATTTTGGAGCGCAAACTATGCCATCTTGGGAACACGCAGGCTCAAAGCACTGGGTTCATAGCTGTGAGCTGCATTGTTCACCTGTCACTTACAAGTGTTAGAGCTGAACCCTGCGACTGTCCTGGATGATCATGGAGGAGAGATGAGACTGAATCGAAGTTACTGCTCTTGCCTCGATTTGGGGCTATATGCTCAGCATATCGCTCCCATGTCAGCAAGGGAAATCTCAATAAGTTGAAAATCTTTGTAAAAATATTTATATATTTTTAACAATAGACAAATGTTCAAGTAAGCCTGAGTCTACATTGAGTCTTTACAGTACCCAACTGAATTCTTTAAAAAATCTGAATATGAATACATGGGATAATATTCGGACGGAGTTATTATGTGTTCATGGTTCGATATTCGTGTTTCGATATTCAGCTTCAGGTACAGCCCTAGTATGTTACCTTGTGCTAGTGAATATTCGTTGTACTTGTGCTCGTGAACATTAAACTTGCATTCAAAATTCCATGCTTGATGTATCATTCAAATACATTGCCAAAGCGGTTGTAGGTAGTGTAAGTGATGTGTATTAATGTAAAATCTACAAGTTTTATGCAATTTAATATTCTGCGACTAAGTAATCTTGAATAGAAGCATAGTTTCACTTATACCACAGTTCACACATTACCCTGAACAGAGCAGATACAGTCTGGAAGGAGCCACCCTTCTTCTTTCCTTTCTTGCCACCACCTTTTGCTTCTGTTTACATGAAATACATTTCACATTGAGAGCATAAGATACCTGCTTAACATTTCCCAGACAATGAATAAATAACTTTAAATATATATAGACGTTTAGACAACTGAAATACCAAATGTTTATCCTGGCTTTCAAAAATTAACTGGACTTTAGCTTGACAATCTAATGACTATTTAGAGTGAATAAATGTATCAGACATCAGTAGAAATATAAATCAGTACTGTACCGTCTGCACCAGCATGTGCGGCATACAGGTGAGCCAGCAGTTTGACTGATGATTTCTGGTACAGCTGTACAACTGAGTCATTCAAGGGGTCTTTGTTCTTGTCCAGCCAGCCGTTGACATTGTAGTCCACAGTGCCAGCATAGTGCACCAGGGAGAAGTGGGCCTCAGCCTTCCCTTTGGCAGGTTTGGGCTTCTGGAAAGCGTTGGCTTTGCCCAGATGTTGGTCGTAGAGCTTGTTTTTGAAGGTTAAGTCTGATGCCTTGGGGAACATGCACTCCTCTTCAAGGATGGAGAAGATGCCCATTGGCTGTTGAAGGTATGATATTTTCCATGAGATCATTTCAGGAGCACAGCAGGACATGTGTGTGTCTGTTAATAATAGCAGGCAGCTCACTTACCTTCTCAATAAGCTCAATGCAGGCAGCCAAGTCCATACCGAAATCAATGAACTCCCAGTCAATTCCCTCTTTCTTGTACTCCTCTTGTTCCAGCACAAACATGTGATGGTTGAAAAACTGTTGCAGTTTCTCATTGGTGAAGTTGATACACAGCTGCTCCAAGCTGTTGAACTGAAGTGGGAAAATCATTATTTTCTTGATATAATGTGTATAACAAGTGAAATGACCAATCAACAGGATTTGGGATAATGTTATTTGACACCCTTACTTACATCAAAGATCTCAAATCCAGCAATATCCAGGACACCAATGAAGAAATTTCTTGGCTGCTTTGTGTCCAACATCTCATTGATGCGAACAACCATCCACAAGAACATTTTCTCATAGACGGATTTGCACAGAGCCATCGTTGAGTTGTGGACCTTAAAAGTATGAAGAGAAAAAAAGTTATAAATACATGTTGATAATATTTCAATGTAAATGGTATAATGTACAATGTAAAGGATATAGATGTAACACATTTGAAGGGGAAGGCTCACAATTTAGACACATTATTCATATATTTGGCATTGCTTTCATAACCCTTGAACATTCATAGTGTTTTAAGAAGAACTGAAAACCAGTTTTCTGGTACAGAAACTTTTACATTGTGGGAAAACAGATAGTTGATATGGGTATTTAAATTCAGACAGTTCATTAACTGCTCCTTTGATCGACATGTCAGTTTGACATGGCTAACAACTGTTTTCATAGCAACCTGCCTGATTGGACACCTAACAATATATAATTTTATGACATTATGATGATGATATTGTATCCACCTCTGAAGAAAGAGTGTGTACGTGTATTACATGTGATTTTAAATCTGAAAACTTTACCTGAGGTACGGTCTGCCCCTTGGTCACAAACTCATTTCCAACCTTCACTCTGGGGTAGCACAGAGCTTTCAGCAGGTCAGCAGAGTTCAGGCCCATGAGGTAAGAGATTTTATCTGCCTCTGTCACACAGGAAATTAGAGTTTGTCACAGTTAATTCCATTGCTCTGCATTTATATAATTATCGTTCTCATGTGTGTGTGCATATTAAGTCATGGCACTTTCAAATGTTAAGTAACCACAGCTGCTGAAGTACAATTAAATAGTTGGTCATTTTGAGAATGAGATTTGACACTCATACAAAGGGACATGTTTGTTTGTGCTGCTGAAGCATGAACTCATTTGGACAGTTACCCTCAGTGCCATCAGGCTCAGCCTGCTCCTCTCGCTGCTTTTGCTTGAACTTCATGTTCCCATGATGCATACAAGCACCAGTCAGCTTGTAGATGCCCATCTTCTCCTCTGCAGTGAAGCCCAAGATGTCAATGGCAGTCTGCATTGAAAACAAACATATGTAAGAGGTGAGAGATGTATTGTAATTTAGTAATATGGTGTACATGTGGTTTCATAATTTTTCCCCTGATGAGCTCTATTACTCTATGAGTTTTGATCATCATTCATCTGTATATGTGGATCTTTAATTTCCTCCCTTTTTCCCCACCCAAACTGAAGAGTTTGAGCCCCACTGAATCTCCCACAGACTCGGGAGGAGGAAGCCATACACACATGACTCCTAGCCCTCACTTTTCCCTCACTCTGTTTGTGACACCAATCACATATTGCCTATACTGTGCCAAAGAATCATAAAATCAACAGATGAACAGCACACAAAAAACCTGATTGATGCAGCTAGAGAGCAGTGAGGTTGAGGATTTTAACCAGCTTCACCCTTATGTTTCGACTGTGAGGCTGAGCCAGCTGTTGCTTCACCTTTGTGAACGTCCAGCCACAGCCAGTAATGGGGTAGCTGAGACAAAAAGCACCCAGGTTTGGAATCCAGAGCAACACAAGAAACAGACTCTTTTACTCCCTCAACCATCCAAAGACCTGTAATATTTTAGCCTGTAAAAGTCAGCTATTGTCTGTTTGTACAAACACAGTTTGGTCTGGCAATTAAACTTTGCAGTCAGCAAAATGACCTTTCCAAGTGTTTGTGAAGAAATTATCTGACATGTGTACTCCTTTTTTTTTTAAATTCAGCACAAAATATAAGTGTATTGAATCAAGCCAGTACTAAATATTTCAAATTGGGCATATTGCAAAAATTGAGGAATATAAATATCGACTGGCAACAGGATGTCTATGGAAAACAAGTTGTTTGAATCATAAGACATGTCATCAATCTGCAGCTGAAGTGCTGTGTCATAATTAGGTAGTTTTCTTTCAATGTGTGATTGTTTAGTCAAGACAAACAACTTACATCTGTGGCAATGAACTCCTCCACGTCATCTATGCTCTTGACAGTGATCTCTCCTTGGCTGATCATAGGGTAGTCATATGGATTGGTGGTAATGAGAAGTGCCTCTGTTGGACACAATGACATACATACAGTCAGTTACACATCAGATTGTGAAATCTAAAAATGTCTCTCCCAATGTCTTAATCATCCAGATTTCATACCTAACAGTTCAGGTTTGTGGCCTGTCATGAGCTGGTAGAAGATGTGGTAGCTGCGCTCAGCTGACAGCTGGAATGTTACTCTTGACTTTTCCAGCAGGTCTGTCAACAGGACATGGTGTTATCACAGGTTATCTGTATTTTAGTATAATCATTGACTGTTTGATTGGCACAGAATAATAGGCAGAGACTTACATGTTTCAATATCAGCAGAAGCCAGTTTTCCTGTTGTTCCAAAATGGATTCTGATGAATTTACCCTGAAAGTTAAATTGGAAGAGATTACATTTTGTTTTGCTTACGTTAAATGGTTAAGTCAGATAGTTTCTGGAACTATGAATTTCACATGTAAGTGAAAACTTACAAAACGGGAGGAGTTGTCATTCCTCACAGTCTTGGCATTACCATAAGCCTCCAGCAGGGGGTTGGCTGCGATGATTTGATCCTCCAGTGACCCCTACAGTAGACATCAGACACTTGAGCAATATGTTCCAGACATAAGTTTCTATGATATTTGCACATATGAGGAGACTCTGTCTGACCTGCATTTTGCCTGGTGTTGGCTCTGCTTTCTTTGCTCCACCAGCCACTGCGATTGTCGCAAAGTACTGGATGACACGTTTGGTGTTCACAGTCTTCCCGGCACCGGATTCTCCACTGTGGGTCAAAGTACAGAAAGGTCAGGGCTAACAGCAGGAGGAAGATATTATTTATAAGCTTCATGTGACCTTGCTTTAAGATTTAAAACCTGTTTAAAAGCATTTTAATGGAAAAATAATATGTATATTTCTAAAAAGAGCAACATGTATTAAAATGTATCTTATCGTAATTAGATTGCAGACAAAGTGTCAATGCAGCAGCATAACACTCTCAAACTCCCAGTGGATTTGTGTTTATTTGATCTTTACTGAAAATGTAACAAATATACATGCAATACGTACGTAATCAGGATGGACTGATTTTCACGATCTACAAGAAGAATAACAGTTATTCATATTAAATTTTGCGTGGTATTAGAAGTGCATGTATGATTTGATAGTCGAAAATGACACATATTTTTTTTGTTGTGATCCGTTTCATCCACACTGAGTTGATTCAACTGTACAATTATTAACTCTTTGTTTCCAACACCCTCAGCCATTTTTGAGCACTGAGGCAGGTATAGTTTTCCTTAAATAATGTGTTATCATATGTAGGAAAGATATTTTCTGATTGTATATTAGTGCATTGCCCTGGGATGATTGGCATTTCCTTAGAAAGATGTATAATTTTGTAAATTAGTACTCTGTGGATGACAATGACTGATACTGGAGGATATTCTTACCAGTGAGCATGAACTGATAGGCATTATCAGAGATGGAGAAGATGTGGGGTGGGGCCTCAATTCTCTTTTTGCCTCTGTATGCGCACACAACAACGGCATCGTACACTGGGAGCCACTTGTAGGGGTTCACAGTGACACAGAACAGCCCGGAGTAGGTCTGAAACAGTGAAGAAACATATCTATGCACATGTTCACAAGATAAATTCATTCAAATTCTTTTTATTGAAGGACTTTAGTTGTAAACTTACATAGATCATCCATGCTGCATAACGGTCTTTGAGGTTGTACAGCACACAGGGCTCATTGAGGTGGGTCATCATGGCCATGTCCTCAATTTTGTCAAACTTGGGAGGATTCCTTGGGTGGACATCATCCTCCTTGACTGTCAATTTCTTTAAAGCGCAGAACAATTGTAAATGTATCTTTGTCCAGTGGTCTTTTCATATTAAATTATGAAAGTCCTTGAAAGGAGAAAACCTCACCACCCTAAATATTCAGGACCGAGTGACGTTATTCTTCTCCACGTTTTTTTTTTTTCCAATACCTGTGATCATATTCCTTAACTATGTGCACTCTTAATTAAGTTCACAAACCAAATATTTGGGCTGTACCTGGCTCAGGGTTTTCCTAGTTGCTTATTAGTCATTTTTTCAAGCCATGAGTCGACTCGTCGCACGTTTATGATATTACTTGAATTGTTTACATTTATATATTTTTGGGGAATCATAAAATGGAGTTCCAGGGCTGAAAAGGAATGTTATTATTAACATTGTTAACACGGTGCTACATTACAAAGAAATACAAAACCTTATTAATTAGTCTTTAAAATATAAATTTTTCAAGCCTGCGCACAAAGCGAGCCACCTGTCAACAACAATGTTAACGGGAAAAGCGGTCATGATTCTCAACAGGTCGGAACAACCAGCAAGGAGACTGAACATTTTGCTAATTTATTTCAACACAGTATGACATCACACATCTTATGAACTTGTAACACCAACACAATAACTTATAAAACAAATGGTAAATAAAAAACAGCCTTTTGTTAAAAAACTAAAGCTTTGGATCGCGTTCATCATTTTTTCCCCGCCATGTCAGTGGCCCCGAATCAACCTTTTTTCAGTCCTCCAAGTATATCTTAATTTCATTGTTCTCTCCTTCTGTCTGCTGCTCTTCATCAGTAGCCATCAGCATGGGTGTCTCCTGCATGGGTCCTGTTTTGTAGACCCACCCCCACCTCGCATCTGCAGTACTTAACACTGCAACTGACCTGCTACCTGACTAATGCCGTACCCAACCGACCCGTTTAACATAAAAACTGTGACCTGACCCAAACCCATATTAAAATATTAAAATAACGCAACTACATCAGGTTCACCAAAAAACTTTATTTGCTCGCTCAAGCAGTGTTTATTACCTGACACAAAAACTCGGACTGGGCTTGTCTGCATTTTTAGCACATTGTTGGTGACCATCAGAAGAAACAAAGAATGTCTGTGTTTTTTTTCAAATAAAAAACAGCCTGATCTACTTCACCTGCAGCCCACCCATGCACTACAAATTCCTGATCGCACTCGTAAATGACAATTAAATACTTTTTCACCCATTTTGGATGATTTCCTGCCCGACATAGTCAAATGACTTTTTAACGAGAAGGTGCAGCTCCCGAATGGAGCTTGATGGGTTTTTCTTTAACTAACCGACCAATGAAAACTTGGTTGACTAAGAGTCTTCTCATCAACTAACAGTTTGGTCGACTAATAGGGGGCAGCCCTACTAAATAGACTACCTGAGTGTTTACCCAGCAAACGGGTTTTAAATCTATTTATTTTTATGCTTCCAGATTGTCTGTACTTACTTGGCCATCATCAGTTTCAACGTTGGCTTTGCCACCCTCTTTGCTGATGAGTTTCCCTTTGACGTACATCTCCTTGGGCTCAGCCACAAAGATAGCTGTTTTGGCATCAAAGGGAGTGTTCTGGGCCTCAATCCTCTCCCTCTCAGGCTTCCGGAGGTAAATGGCCGCCGGGCCAAAGGCCTCCATCTCTGCGTCTGTACTCATGACTGCACTTCACTGAGATAACACAGAAAATATCTTGATGGATTTCAGTATTTGTGAACAGATTTTTTGTCTGCATGTAAAAGTTTCATGTGCAATAACAGATGTTTACTGAACAGTCCTGTAAAACAAGATATTTCTTCACATCATGGTATTATGTAATTTAGCGCTTTAATGAATGATCTTGCACTACATATTCTTGTACAGGTATAACAGAGGAAAACTAAATATTAATTATCTATTATATCCTTTATAATATTATAGGATAGCCTCTTTCGTTGTGATGGTTGCAAGGTTTTATCACTAAATAAATTATATTACCCGGGGCTGGACATTAACAGTTGCCCGTTTGCCCTCCGCAACCGAATTTGAGCAATTGCCTGATGGACACTGCTGTACAGAAGATAAATGCTGGAAATTGTGACTATCCTGGTCAAGCTTTTCAACACTGTTTACTACGTTCACAAAGACGAAGACCCCTTCACAATGCTACCTTGTCTGCTTGACCTTCAAATCAAGATTGGCTCTGATCTGACATGACTGACAAGCCACAGATCTGATTAGGGTTGCTGAAGGTATGTTGCCTATTTTAATTTTGTCTACTGAATGAGCTTGCAAACCACAGCGTTGTAAAATAAGGATATGATTATGATATTTTAAAATTACTGAGTATATCTAGTCTTGCACCGCCATCCTCTGCTCAGCTGAAATGCGTAATGTGGGGTCGCAAAGCAAGGTCAGCATATACCTGGAATGTGCGTGTGCATGTGTGTGAGAGGTCTGTACTGTGCTTTGTAGCAATTACCTCTTTAAAGTAGATATATTGTATTGCACTTAGACTACAAACACTTGATGCCAGTTTACTTTTGGAGCTGTGAGGAACTGGTGGTTCTTGAATAGTATAGTTCTGATATGTTAAGTTTATATAAACTAAAACTTTTGCACTGCTGGTTGTTTACACCTGCAATCAAGGATGTACTGCAGTGTTAAAACCCTTACAGATACACTTCTTAAAAAGTAACTCTTAAAAAGTTGACAAAGAATGTTGTACAATAGATTTGAACATTCTTTGCTATTTTCCTTACTATTAAAACATGGGGTATAACATGCTCCAAATATAGGTTGAAACATGGCAACCATATTGTCAATTTTGGCAACCAAAAGCTAATTCCTGGTTGCTTGGCAACCACTTTTAAAAGTAAGCATTGAGCAATGTTACCACAGCTTG
The DNA here is from genome assembly GCA_019788955.1 of Albula glossodonta. Classification (NCBI taxonomy): domain Eukaryota; kingdom Metazoa; phylum Chordata; class Actinopteri; order Albuliformes; family Albulidae; genus Albula; species Albula glossodonta. The sequence continues at coordinate 462,537 of JAFBMS010000172.1, read as the reverse complement.
TTGGTTAGCGTGGTGCCCTGGTTTTACTCGACTTTTGGTGATTGATCAAGGTTTTGAAATAGCTACACCAGGCCATGTGGCTGGTGAAAACAACCCAAGAGATTTGCCGTTTTGCTAGTATGAGAGTTCATTGACAGATTCACATGCAAATATCTGTATTTACCTCTTCCGATGCCAAGAGAAGAACGTGGTACCTGGTGGTCTTTGAATACTGGGAAAGAAAATGCATTTTTTTCTTGTAAGTACTTGTACGTATGTACGTAATGTTTTCGACAAATATCAATGCACTACTTATTCTTTTGATGACTTTAAATAACTGGTTTCACAGTTCAATTCCTAATTCTTATAGCATTAGTGTTTTCGCAAGGATTTTTGGTCGTGGCAAGTGATATTTGCAGGCATAGAGTTATGTGGTGTGTTGCTCTTGTGCGTGGTGCTCAAATACCATATAGTTGACGGATAACCTTCAAATGCATCTCAGATGTGTTGCATTTGAAGTGCCATTTACCTTACCATGCTTCAAAAAAATCCATTCTGCAAGCAGCTGTCTTGTGATTTACAAAAAACAGGTGGTTAACTAGCCAGTTATAACTGCATAACCAAGCCAGTTTTCCTTCTGGCTTTTACAGAGAACAGTGAGTAGTATGCACACACAAAACACTGAATTGCAAGCAGTAAGCATCAAGCTTCATGTATAGAAAACTATCAGTTCAACCTGCTGCAGCTGAATGTGGACAGGGAGACCCAAGGCATTTGAAAAAAGGGGAAATGAAAGCGTGTGAATCTGAAAGCTGCTGCAAAATTACTGTTCATGTCACTCACCTTTGCTGGATGCCAGTCAGTCCTGGGAGACTCCAGGGCTGCCTCATTTATAGTGAGATTTTTCTTTGCTCAGCAAAAGTGAACTGCTCTATTTGGTCATGAATTTTTGCTCTCTTAATATCTATCATGTGGCTGTATCGTTAACCGTGACATTATTTTTATCTTATGATTAATCTTTGAGGGTGACAATATTACTTGATACTTGTTGAGCAGAATAGTTTGTGGGACCCTACAAAACATGAAATATATAATTGCTGTTTTTTTGTATATGAACGCATTTTGTAATTCCCTCATCTGTCATTTCATGAACATTGGATGTTTATGAACACTGGATGTTAACTTGACACATTTTTGGATAAACTGCTTAAAGTGTAATAATTATTTAATTAATAGTGTTACCTGCTGTGCTACTTGTACATATTGTAATGTAATTGATAAAATCATGTTGATCAAAGGATTAAGTAATTATGAAGGCTGAAGTAATGTGCAATATTGATTATTAAAAATAGAAATAGAAAGATTACTATTGCTAAGAAATAGTAAGATGTCCCACAACTGTTAAAGGAATTATGTTTGTCTTTAACAGTTACAGTAATTAATTATAATTAGTATAAAATGAAATTTAACCAAAACATGTTTTAAAAATAGCTAAACTATAGAATGAAAACAATTGGTGTAAGAAAACACTTTGTATTTAGAAGACTCTGTGTGAACACATAATTCAGAGAGATAAATAAAAGATAGCATTTTCAGAAAAGTGCTGGTGTAACATGTTGTAGTGTTAGGAACTCATAGGAAAGTACTTCAGATTTGAATTCAAACACAGAACAAAACTTCACCAGGAGAGTTTGAGTGAATGGGTAACTGTTGAGTAAATATCATGTATAGTTGGACCACTGATTGGATTATGTATTCCACTTGCATGAACCAAGGTGGTAACAACAGGTGATATTCTTGTTTTAAGTTCTTTAGTTACTTTTGCTGCTGTAGTTAGTCTGTTTATCTCTCTTAATGTTAGTTTAATCTCTTGAAATGGCATGTTGACCATTTTTAGTCTGATAAGTAGTATGACTGTAAATGGGAAGTCCTTGTTCCTCAATTTTCCCTTCTCAAATCCCCAGTTCATCCCAAGTAAACTCCTCAGAATATTTGCACATGATGTAATTGCTCCCATGTATTTCATAATTCCAGCTGTATGGAATTCAGGTTCTGACCTTCTTTTGTCATCCGTGTCATCTGGTACACTGTGAAAACCCTTGAGGTAGTGTGTGGTAGTGTACCCTATGGGTAATGTGACTGTCCTTGCAGTCATGTTTCTATATACTCCTCATTGTCTTTGGTTTGTGTAATTTAATTCTTGCGTCATGCTTATCATTTATAAGTCATATTCAAATATGTACATGGGCATAAGCCCATTTTGTCACTTTGGATGAGGTGATAGACAGGCAGCAGGCTCCTATTCTTTTGAAATGTGCTTCACTGCTTTGTCCAAAAAGTTGCATTTCCTGCCTTATCCAATTTTGCAGTACCCAAACATAAACCTCCCTGTTTTTATGAAAAAAGCATAACAAGAATGATGGATGTGGGCAGGTTCTGATACATATTTTGTGCCACTCAAAGGCCACCTTTTGATAAAAATGTCTTGGTTGAAGTAGGGCTGCTCGATTATAACACAAATCAGAATCACGATTATTTTGGTCAACTTTGAGATCATGATTACTTAGCACAATTACTCATTTGACTGTGGAAACATCATGTGATATTACACTCATGCGGTTTAACACGTTTTAATTTTCAAGAAACATTACAACAGTCACGTTGCAACTGGAATTTTAAGCAGCCAACCATCACGCAAGTCACAAGTGATATATATTCTAACATACTAGTTCAACAGAAAACAGATGGAATGATTCACATTTATTTGATGTAGCACAAAAGCACACCACTGTAAAGGAAAGGGGTACGCTGGATTTATAACACAAGATAAAACGAGAGCATCATTGCGGCACAATAATCATTTTATCTTGATTATCTTGTTTTCATTATCACTGGAAGTAATTGGAAATAGAATGGGATTAATTGCACAGCCGTGGGTTGATTGATATAATTGTCCATAAGTGTGCTTTGTTGGAAAAAGATTCACTTTATCTTTATATGTACATTTTAGGGATAGCATTCTCATTTCCAGGACACTCACCCATTTATGGCCAAATGTTGAGCTGATGTTCTGTATTGAAGGAATTCAGATGAACCACCATGCTCAGAGGAACTATCACTGTGCTTCACCTGGTAATCAAAGCTGCAGCCTGTGAGTAGGAAGCCCAGTTCCATAACTGTTATATTATTTTAAACTATCACCTCATTTGGAAACCCCTTTATGGCCAAATGTTGAGCCTGATGTATCCATTTTAATGTATTATGGCACCAAAATTTTACAGTTCCATTTTCCATTGATGGGAGCTCACTCATTCTCATCATTTTTTAGCAGATATGTGTTCACCCTGACCTATGATACACACATTTATGTTGTTAATTAACAGTTGTTGAATAAAAAAAAAAATAATGCAGTTCTGTATTACGAACAGTTACGGGTCTGTAGTACATCGCTTTTGAGGCATCCTTGAAGTATGACCTTGAAAGTTGAATAACAGTTGTTGAATAAAGCAAAAAATAGTACAGTTCAGGTACATTTGTCAGTGCTTGCATTATACCCTTGTTAGTAAGGCAAGAAGCATACATTGACATCAAGAAAAATACACCACTTTGAGGCAACCTTGAAGTATGGCCTCAAAAGTATGTTTGTCTTGGATTTTAGAATGTTCTTAGCAAAGGTCAGATTGCACATTTTATTTGCAAGGTCTATCACTGACTATGGAACCTTTTCCATGAGACAGATGATATGGTACTGGCAAAAAGTTAATATTTGATATATGACAGTCTGAGTTCATACATTCAATAAAAATATGATACTCAATCTCATCCTTAACATTTTATTCTTATAAGGACTAAATACAAATATAGCTGCTTGATCAGCAATGCTGCCAGGGAATTGCTGTTTGTCACTGTGTGCTGTCAGCTTAATTTTAGAGCACGGTTAAACTGCATTTATTATTTAGAATCGTAATCTTCTAAATGATCCAAATAATAGACAAATGGATTAAATCAATGTCTATAATAGGTAGGTATTCCATTCAATTAGGTTTCAGTTGTTGACTGTTTTATTGACAGTGTATGTGTGATTTTACAATGTAATGTAAGAAATTATTAACATGTGTGTATTTGAATGGTTTTAATTAACTAAAACCTTTTAAGATAATGGAGAGTTTTGGAAACATAAGTGAGTGAATGTAGAATTAATGCAGGATTGTTTGGGATATTTTGATCCTATTTATAATATAATACATCCTACAGAACAGATGTAGTATTTAGAAAACTGCACCGCAATTAACAGGAAACCACATCAGGTGACTTCTTTACAACTTGGATTTAAGTGCCATGAGTGAACATCATGGTATAGCAGTGTGTTCTGGGTAATTGATTGTATAGTTGTATGCTTTACACTTTCCCTCTAATTTAGTCAACAGGGGATATAGTTAACAAACTTGATATTATACCTGTGATAATATTGGATACTTTCCAGGGAGAGATAAAATATGGCCAAAATGGTTTAGATAGTAACGTTGTGAAGTTTTTACACAGCTGATGAAAAACAGTGCTTGTGATGTCCACTGTGTGGCAAGATCAAATAGGAATGAATCTGCTTGCACAGCAGCTTTGCCATTTGCTATTTTCAACATTGCATGCCTCAGAACATTGGTATCTGTCACTACGTGCAGTGACTTTTATCATAGTGGTGGTATTAACCTAGCTTCAGCATTCAACTGCAGTATGCTTCCACTTCTTACCCTGCTGCTCAGTTCAGATTTGAAGATCTTGAGATTTCAAAGTAAGTCACTTTTTACACCGAAATTACCAGTGTGATCTGAGAAATTGTGTAGCCATTCTTGGGGGGTGGGGGGGGCAAATATCAGTACATTTTACTTGCATGGTTTTCTTGATGTTATGTATATACTTGTTACGCATTTGCATGATATCCAGTAGATTTGAAATTAAAACCGAGGCCTAATTATTCATGATTCAGTGGATAGATGAGTGTGACTTTTGAGTTATTTTCTGTTTGATTGAACAGATGGATTACCTGGATTTCAAACATTGCAGGACTATGTGATCATGCAACATTGGCATACTCCTATTCATGTCATGTCAGAGTAGTTTGAAAGGCCATAGAGCTGTTATGTATTAATGCTGGATCTTAGCAGTGACAGTAATTTTGATTATTGTTTTCACATGTAATATTTTTCAGAACTTTTTTTGGAGCTAGGTTAACTTTACTTTGTAAATGGATAATGTCATAGTGTACAGCTTTATGGGTGCACTGGTCACAAGACTACAATGTCACTATGCAAGACACTGCTGCCTCTTTGCCTTCATGGACAAAGCTATCATATGCATTCACATACATCATTAGCTGCCCTCTGCATTGCTACAGCTTGGTGAAAGGCAATCTTTTGTCATGTGCCTTTCTAAACATTGTGGGGAAGGTAAGGTTAACATCTTAACAAATTCTTGACAGAGTTTTTCTCCGGTGGCAGTCTCAGTTCTAGTTTGTTGACAGTTTGATATATTTATCTTGACATATTTTTATCTTGTCGTCTGCTTAGTGGAGGATAATGGTACATCTGGTGGAGGCTTGGGAATGAAATCTGTGAGGAACAACTGGAATTTACAAGTTAGGCAAAAATAATGTTAACTAAGAGTAACTGAATTAATGTTAGCTCAAACTGAATTGATTAAACAGTAAAGTCAACCTACTGTGGTTTACTGTGTTGGCTGACATTAGTTAAAATGAATGTCAGGGTATGATTTTCATCAACATTTGTTTTCCCAGATGTTATGAAACTGAGATCATTTAAGTACCTTTGAAAAGGAGAAAGGTTGGTGCTGAGGAGAAGGTAGCATCATAGACCAAGTGCACAGACTGGTAGATGAAAGCAAGATAAAGTTCGGTTACAGAGCTGTCATTGTTTAAATGACATGTTTGTGAATACGGAATTAAGAATTCTCGCATGATGACATGGTGATAGTGAGCTCGGAGCATGCTGACCTTTGAGTGATATGGCAGTGAAATAATATTTCAAAGTGTGCATGCATTTTATGCTGCTATCGTGCTGTCTTGCTGGGTAGATAATATTGAAAGGAGCTGCACAGCATCCCAGCAGTAAATGAATGAGACTGCTTTTTAAAAAGCAGAGTGATCAGCTTTGATAACTCCACAGATGAGTCCTGTGAGTGCTGTTGAGAGGATTTTTCATAAGTTACTTTTTCAGTCTAATATTAGTTTACAAGGAGAGATTCCATTTCCATACCCCCCCAAATTTATCCAGCTGGATGCAGGATATGATCAAGTGGCTAGATGGAGACAGTCATTTTTTTTTATCGAGGTTTGTGAAGGACCCACAGGTTGCCACGTTAGTTTGGTCCCACATTTAACTTTGCAGGAATTGAACTGTATACCAATTTTTCTTTGTTTTGCTAACTTAAATAACAGTTGTTCACACCAATTCTGTGTGACAGTATAGTCAGGGGAAGCAGCATGTATTTTTTTGGTTGTACTTTCAATTGGTGGACAGCAGGGGTTGACATAGCAAAGTACAACAACTTTGTTGTCAGAGATCTGTACAGAATTTTTATATTGTAGTAAGCATCTTAAAGAGCAAAATTCCTTTTCGATTCTGTTTTGGTAGACAAAACTTTAATTTCTGGGTAACACTGAAGATCATGTAATTGAAAAGCTGATGATGAAGACATGTAGATGTGGTTGTGCATTAAACTGAGTACTTGTCACAGAAACTGATTATATGTTGTGTATGATGGGCTTATAATCAGTTTTTTTTTTGTTTTGGCCAAAATAAGGTGTTACCAATTCCTGCTTTTTACTGTTTCGAATATATTTCAAAGTGTCATGGCCCACTGGTCTCGTGTATGATGCAGATATGAGATGTAGGTTAGTTTGTGAACTCTGCTCGAGTGCATCTTATAATTAAAATATGAGTTAAAACAACACATCAGTTTGTGTTTGTTGTTATACTATTAATTAAATCAGACACTTTGTAATTGAAAATACCATAACTGAAACATTTACTCAATTACCTTACACCTACAATCAGTCCTAATTGTCAAGGATTGTTTTATTTAAGTACACTTAAATTGTGGTTTGTGCTGTGAATTCCACACTTTTTAAGGTTTCATAGTCGATATTTATAGGCAATAATATTTCAGTTTTCTTTCAAATAATTTTTGAATGAAAATAAAGAATACCAGACAAGGTGAGGATTATCTGAGCTAACTTTATTAACTCATAGTGTACATGAAAGCATTACACAAGAGCTTCATATTGTATGAGTGCTTGCGACTGCATCTCTTCTGGGTTTTGTCCCTCACTCTGCAACTTCTTTTCCCTTAAAATAAATGTAAAATTGAATTTAGAACAGATTGATTATTATTCACACTGTGCAACTTGACAACTGTTTTGACATAATCAATTGAAATCACTCCTTAATAACCGGAAACCTACCTTTCCAGCATCACGGCTCTTGGCTCTAAGCTTGTTGACCTGGGACTCAGCAATGTCAGCACGCTCCTGAGCTTCCTCCATCTCATGCTGCACCTTCCTGTACCTGGACAGGTGAGTGTTGGCTTGTTCCTCCTGTTGACAGCCAGACATTTCTGTAGTCAGCATATTTAGCAGTCCATATTCACATAAAGCAGCAGTTATGGATTAAAAAAATGTCTGTGTCCCAACCTGTAGACAGCTGCTGCAGAAAGCAGCATACCAACTGAAAAACTCAAAAGGCAGCAAATGTGGAGTTCACATTGAATAGATAAAAATGAATACATTGTGAGTCATGCATTTAAGTAATAATTTCCATAATTAAGTAATAATTTCCATTCTGTTCTGGTATGAGAGCATGTTAGTCAGCACACTGTGAAGTTAGGTGGATTTAGATAACTGGAACAAACTATTCTATGAAATAATTGACACTACCCAAAATAATTTCAAGTGTGATTTACTGAATAAAGTAGTTACCAAGACTATGTATGCATTTTAATAATTGTTCCATGAGGTGGCTACTTTAAGCACACTCCAAAAATGACATGATGAAAATGATAATGAAACTATGTTATGATTGGGTCCTTTTAATATATGTTTACTGGACTTCCAATTGTCATGGTACCACATATTCATGTGCAACATTGAAGAATATTAAAAATGTATACACTTTGTAAGCTTTGCCTCTTAAACCAGTTTTTGAAGTTTAATCGCAATTGTTATTGTCAGTGCTGAATAAGAGGATTCATTTAATCAATTATTAAAACTTGTGTGATCACATCACAGATGGGATTTCCTTTAATCACAGCCCCCAGCATCAACACGTACTGTGTTTTTGAATTTTATATGTTGAATCTGACACTTACAGACCACTTGATGGTGCACTTACCGCTTCCTCAGCCTGCCTCTTGTACGACTTCACTTTCAGCTGTAGTTTGTCCACCAGATCTTGCAATCTATGGACATTCTTCTTGTCTTCCTCAGTCTGCAGATAGTCTAGTTTTAGAAGAGGTGCCAAACATGTTGGCTATACAGTACACTGTGGTTTGTAGAGATGTGTAAATCCTTACCTGGTAGGTGAGCTCCTTGACTCTCCTCTCGTATTTACGGACTCCTTTAACTGCATCGGCTCCACGTCTCTGTTCAGCTTCAACCTCAGATTCCAGCTCACGCACCTTCAATTGGACATTTTTTTACACAAATGTATTACCTAGGGCTGTGCACTCAGTAACCACACAGTTTTAAAATAGAATTTGTCAAATAATCTTATCAATTAATCATCATCTCACAGGTTTTTTTTATCTGTAGTGCTTTAACTTCCAAAGTTCCGATTACAGAATAATTTGTTACAGAACATGTAATTCATTACCAATAACTTTTTAAAAACAATCAAAATTATAAATTAAAAACAATGTTTATAATTTCAGAAAGTACTGAAGTTGTGATTTAGCCAATTTAAGTAGCTACATTAAGTTTCCACTTATAACTTACCCTTGCTTCCAGTTTCTGAAGTTGTTTCTTTCCGCCCTTCATGGCCAGGCTTTCAGCCTCATCCAGACGGTGCTGCAGGTCCTTGACTGTGACCTCCAGGTTCTTCTTCATCCTCTCCAGGTGAGCGCTGGTGTCCTGTTCCTTCTTCAGCTCCTCTGCCATCATGGCAGCCTACAGTTTTCATGCAGGACTCTGTTTCAGTCTTTAGGTCTCTGTCACAGTTAAGTTTGTCTGAGTGCAGCAGTGATCACATTATTCTTTTTAGTGTCAGTGTTCCACTGAAATACTGAAGGTCAGGAGTAGAGTGGGGTTCTATTGTACAGGCCTCACTGTGGGAAGGTGATTTTTTACTGTAATGCAGGGTCAGGTGATTCAACTGATCAGGTTGACATTGAGTTGCATAATATGAAGAATGAGCATTAATACGCTTTGTAAGATGTTCTGTATACGTGAAACAAATGAAATGCAATGCATGTAAGAGTGGAATAGTATCACTCACATCAGTGATGGCCTTCTTGGCTTTCTCCTCTGCATTTCTTGCTTCCTGAATGGTGTCATCCACTTCACCTTGAACCTGAACAAGGTCAGCTTCCAGCTTCTTCTTGGTATTGATAAGGCTGGTATTCTGAATAAAATAGTGTATTTTTAGTTTGTATGTTGAGATGTTCTTGTGAATAGTGTAAGATAAAATCAAAATGGATTCATCACTTACTCATGTTCAATGAAAGAAAAATGGATCTAGGATTCACCTGGGAGTGCAGCAGACCCACACGCTCGCTTGCATCTACCAGCTCCTGCTCAGCCACTTTGCGGCCTCTCTCTGTCTGCTCCAGGGCAACCCTCAGCTCTTCAATCTCAGCCACCATCAGGTTGTTCCTACGTTCCACCATGGCAACCTGTTCCTTCATGTCCTCCTGGCCTCTGATTGCATCATCAAGGTGCAGTTGGGCATCCTGAAACCGAGATTGATTAAATCAGTTATTTATATAAGCTTGAACATCAGATTCATGACAGAGCTCAGTGCTGTCTCCACAGGCATTTTATAATTGTACCTTGAGCTGTCCTTGGACGTTCCTCAGTTGCTTCTGGGATTCAGCAGCCTGGCGGTTGGCATGGCTCAGCTGAATCTCCATCTCATTGAGATCTCCCTCCATCTTCTTCTTGACCCTGAGAGCATCATTCCTGCTTCTGACCTCAGCATCAAGAGTGGTTTGCATGGAGTCAATAACCCTCTGACTGTTCCTCTTGATCTGCTCCATCTCCTCATCTTTCTCTGCGAGCTTCCTGTCAATTTCACTCTTGATCTGGTTAAGCTCAAGCTGGACACGGAGAATCTTGGACTCTTCATGCTCCAGTGTTCCCTGAAAAATTAAAAGATTAAAAGAAACTGGAATGTTTGATGTGGTAAAGCTGCAAGGATGATATGCTTAAGATTCATGAAGACATACATCATACCATTCAGACATTTTTTTATGTGTTTTTTTTAAGAATGTTCACCTGCATCTGCAATATATAACAATATCTTTTTTCATTGCCACTAATGTGGCAGTATTATGCGCAATCATACATTCTTGTGACTTAAATTTCAATTTCAGGGCTACATCATTTACTTGGTAAGGTGCAAGTATTTGAAGATAGCGTAAGCTGACAGCACCACTTTTAAAAAAATATTTTTCTGAATATCTCTTCATCCCTTGGATCAGACTTGCTGTGTGTCATTATTCTGTATTCCATCAATTGGTACAGAAGGATAACCTAGGATAACCTGCTATCTACAGCAATATGTTCTCACAGGTACATTTGCACAGGACCAGATATTTACTGATAGGAAGGAGACAGGTAATGGTTTCCAGAAACATTTTTGCACTTCACTTTACTGACACAGAATGGCAATGTAGTATCACCAAATTATTCCCTCTTCAACACCAGTTAAATATTTGCAAATACAATGAATAAACTTTGAAACCTAGGTTTGGCAAAGAAAAGTACATTCCATTTTAGCTTACATATTTTGATTCATAAATAGACTTTGAGAAATTATGGAATTAAATTAGAGTACCTCTGCCTCTTCCAGGGCAGCCTGGATTTCTGATTTCTCAGTCTCAACAGTCTTCTTCCCCTTTTCCAGCTCGTGAATGGTCTTCCCTGTCTCACCAATCTGTTCAGTCAGGTCTGAAATCTCCTCTGCAGGGATATAAATGTGGTAAAAAAAATCAAGTGTGTTCTGCCAAGGGTATCTGATGAATTGATATGTCCGTTTTACTGGTTATTTAATTACCAATACAGTACAGTTTGCATTTTTAGTATATTTATGATTTCAACTATCAACTGAATCCCCTAAATCAGAGGTCTTCAGCATTTTTCAGACCAAGGACCCCTTGGCTGATAGACAGACAGTGGAGGGACCCCCTATTACATATCGTATAAAATTATGTTGCTTATTAAACCTGGTCTACAAAAATGTGTAGGGTGGCCTGTAGTGCCATGTATAAAAGTACTTTGTAAAGGTGCGTGGAATGCTAAGCCAGTAAAATAATAATTATAGACAGATTCAAATATTTATAGAACAGGTTTTTTTGTAATTGTAATTTTCTTTTGACAAATAGGAAGATTTATCTTTTCTTATTAAAGGTTGTATGTATGTTCATGTGTATTTTCGGACATACTTTACATTTTGGAAGAAAAAAGTTTGTCAGACCCCCTGCAGTAACTCTGAGGACCCCCTTGTGGTCGCGGACCCCCTTTTGAAGATGTCTGCCCGAAATAAAGACATGATAATGATGATGAGCAAGTTCTTTTGAATGTACGTACGTTGCAGGTTCTTGTTCTCTCTCTTCAAGGTCTCCAGATGGTCCAGAGCTTCTTCATAGGAGTTCTTCATCTTGAAGAGCTCAGTGCTGAGAGAACGGGCCTCTTTTTGAGCCCCTTCCAGCTCTGCTTGGCCTTCCTCATATTTCTGCTTCCAATCTGCCAGGACCTGGAAAGATTGGAAATGTCAAACCATTAATAACCTCCAAATAAGCTTCATTATTTGGTAACATTATGCAACAGTTGTTATTGAGTTTATCTTTGGTGACATTAGATCTACCTTGTCAAAGTTCCTCTGCTTCTTGTCAAGGTTGGCAGCCTGAGCATTTGCCCTCTCCACATCAATCATCAGGTCCTCCACTTCACCCTGCAGTCTCTGCTTGGTCTTCTCCAGAGAGGCACACTTGGAGTTCACAGCCTCAATGGACTCCTCTGCATCCTGTAGACGCTGCGCAAGCTTTTTCCTGGAGGGGTTGACATTTTCATTAAGTTTGTGCAACATTGTGTGATATTCAGTAAGCATGAAGATGTATAAAAGTGTGGAGTTACTTGGCCTCCTCCAGCTCCTCAGTGCGCTGGATAGCATCAGTTTCATATTTGGTTCTCCACTGAGCCACCTCGCTGTTGGCCTTGGACATTCCACGCTGCAGCTCAGCCTTGGCCTCCTGCTCCTCCTCATACTGCTCCCTCAGCAGGTCACAGTCATGACGGGCTGATTGCAAACCGTGGGCCAGGGCATTCTTGGCCTAAAAGTCAATACAGAAGTTAGAATAAATGAATAATCAGTCATAGAATCTATGTTGTAGTTCTCCATGCGTGATCAATGTCTGATAGCTCCTTAAAAATACTCTGACAACAAATATACAAAATTAATCATACAGGTGTTTTTGAAACCCTGTCTGTGAGTTGAATAATGATTTTTATCATTATTTCAAACCTGCACCCTTCCCAAACCTGTTACCTTGACCTCCTCTTCAATGTGCCTCTTGAGCTCCTCAATCTGCTGTGTGTAGGCTTGTTTGCCTCTGGTCAGCTGGGAAACAAGAGCTTCTTTCTCCTCCAGCTGGCGACCAAATTCACCTGAAGAAACCAAAGGATTGTGGTGTTCCATCATAAAATTATGTTATTTACTTTAAAAGGTATTTCATATTTTCTAGGTACCATTTTCAGTTTGGAGTCTTGCTTTCTGTGCACTGATGTCATTCAGCTGACGCAAATGCTCATCACTCTTGGCCTTGAGTTCACTCAGCTGGTCCTCAAGGGTACGGCACATTTTCTCAAGATTGCCCTGTTGAAAAGTAGTTTATTTTGTATTTTTTAATGAAATTTTAGACCATTGTCACAGCTGTACAAATAACCATTTTATACCTTTGATTTGGCAACAGCCTCCATGTTGCTGGACAGGTCATCGATTTCCATTTTGTATTCACTCTTCTCCTTCTCCAGCTTCTGCTTGACACGCTGAAGGTTGTCGATTTGCTCTCCCAGCTCTGCCACACTGTCGGCCTGCTTCTTGCGGAGAGCGGCAGCGGTGGCTTCATGTTGCAGGGTGGACTCTTCAAGATCACGGCGCAGCTTCTGGAACTCAGCTTCACGCTTCTTGTTCATCTCAATCTGAGCAGCAGTAGCTCCACCAGCTTCTTCTAGCCTCTCACTGATCTCCTCAAGTTCCCTGGAGAGATCAGCCCTCTGCTTCTCAACTTTAGCCCGAGCAGCACGCTCAGCCTCGATTTCCTCCTCCAGCTCCTCAATACGAGCCTTCAAGAAAGTTTAGGATAAGTCATACATGCTGTCTGTTAAATTCAGTTGTACTACATGGCATTTGTAAGGTTTTTTTAGAGCTCACCTGGAGCTCTTTAATCTTCTTCTGAAGCTGAGCACCCAGTGATTGTTCATCCTCAATCTTGCTGAGAAGTTGGCTCGTCTCAAAGTCCTTCCTGTGGAGTACAGATAAAGATATTTTGAAGGAATGTTTTCTGATTTGGGATTTTCTGTTATATTTTTGTTATGACTGAATAGTTTCTTACTTCTTGATCTTCTCGTCCGACTGTTGCTTGTCATTCTCCAGATCCATTATGGATTCCTGGGCCAGTTTCAGATCACCTTCAAGCTTTCTCTTGGCTCTCTCAAGGTCCATGCGAAGCTTCTTCTCTTGTTCCAGAGAGCCTTCCAGCTATTGCAGGTAGTAAAATTCATATACAGTAAAGTTTCAGATATTGTTTTTTCATAGCATTAGCAACTTGTTTCATTACTGACAACTCAAAAAACTGCTCTTGTTGTTCAACCCTCTTGATTTTTTACTCACATCATCTACTTGCTGCTCAAGCTTGGTCTTGGCTTTAGTCAGAGTGTTGACTTTGTCCTCCTCTGCTTGGAGATCATCCAGAGTCTGCTGGTGAGCCTCTTGGAGGGCTTTCTTCTCCTTGGTCAACTTGGCAATGGCCTCATCCTGAGAGGCCATCTCTTCAGTCAGGTTTTTCACCTAAAACAATGATATCACACAATGTTAGGGAGATGGAGAGTCCCTGGAAAAAGACACACTCACACTTTGTATTGATGAAGTATAAACCTTGTTTTCTGTGGCATGTTTCTCCTTCTCCACTTTGGCCAAGGTGAGCTCTAAGTCATCAATGTCTTTCTTCAGCTCAGAGCATTCATCCTCCAGTTTCCTCTTCTTGGCAGTGAGCTCAGCATTGATTTCCTCCTCATCCTCCAGTCTCTCATTTGTCTCTTTGAGTTTTGCTTCAAGCTGGATCTTTGCTTTGATGAGTCCCTCACATCTCTCCTCAGCATCAGAGAGGCTCTCCGTTTCCTAAGATAAATGCAAAACTGAATTAAAATTTTATTAAATTTTCTATGTATGGAGGAGATATAACTTCAAGGCTAATATCTGATCGTGACGATGAACCCATACAAAACTGAAATACTTTGCAATGTGTTTTTTAAATCATAAAACCAACTCACAGCTGCGACAGCCAACTGCAGGTCATTCTTTTCCTGGAGCAAGGAGACCATTTTCTCTTCAAGCTGCTTCTTCTGGGCTAACGCCTTTGCCAGATCCTCTTTGCACTTGGTAAACTCCTCCTTCATGTTGGCCATTTCTTTCTCAGCTTCAGCACTCTTGAGAAGTGGCTTGATTTTGAAGTAAAGCTTCATCCATGGCCAGTGTTTGACATTCATGAATGAGCGGATGTTGTATTGGATGGAGTAAATGGACTCTCTGTTTAAAACATAACCACAATGATTACAGAATGGTGCACATATTGCAGATTTGGGCACCAAACCTTCTCATATACATAGCAAAAACATTGACAGAATAATGATTGTAATTCTAGACTTCTGCTGTTATTTTCAAGTGTTATGTCAATGGGTTGTGATAGTACATCCAGTATGAAGTCCATGTATAGCTTATACCTCCTTTCCATCATCTTGACAAATTCCCTTCTCATGAGGTAACCTCGGCACAGAGCCTGAGTCATGGTCACCAGTGTTGCCAGTTTCTCATCTCGCATCTCCTCCAGGGTACCCAGCAGACCAGCTTTGAAGAACACCTGCAATGTTGTAGATGTTTAGTTGACAGAAAGACATGAATTGCCCTTCATGGGTGTTAATCACACATTATTTGAAGATGCAAAATGGTGGGCACAGTGTCTTTGTATAACTAATTTGAAGATGTATTTCCAGTGTATTAAAATATGGTTGTGAAGTGTAGATCTGATTATTTTGCAAATAAATAATTTAGGCACCCCTGGATCAGAAATATCTCACCTTGGTGTGGCCGAACTTGTACTGAGTATGATCCACATCAATAGAACCCAGCAGCTTCTCAGAAGCTTTCTTGTTGTCAATGAACTGTCCCTCAGGGATGACACTGGCATTCAATACTTTGTATCTGAAAGAAATTTATGGAATATTTTGAAAAGAAGTGTGCAGGTGAAGTTAAGATTTTTTTTATGTAAACAGATGGAAATTGCTGCCTGAATAGAATTTTGTAATGTTAGTTATTTTTAGATGCTTTTTTGTAAGTGACATGGTCCATGATTGACTCAACAAATAGATGTCATGTTATTCACTGAACATATATGAATGTAATATATTTTATATAATTTAATGTTTTATTTCTTTCTTTTATGGCAGTGCACAAAATCGAAGAAAAATCGACTCACATTCAAATCTCCATTCAAATATTCCATGACAGAAAAGGTAGAGAAAGAAGAAAAATCTTATTTTGCCTGTCCCTCACTCAAAATATAAATAAACAATAAAAATAAATGGTCTATCAATTACAATTAATTAACAGACGATACTTACAGTAACATAAGGAAAAAGAATCAAAAGCCATACACAATAATTCACCATCCATTAAGAAAACACATTACCTGGCAACTTCATATGGTCAGTTTATTCTTTCTTTATACATTTTCTTGAAATGAAAGGTATTTGTGCAACCCTTTAAATCATTCTGTGAAGAATCCCACAATTTGTCGCCAACCATTGAAATACACATCTGCTTTAAAGTTGTCTGTGATGCTTAAAATGAAATTTCCTTCTGTGGTCTTACCCTCTGAACTCAAAACAAGAAACTTTTGTAAATTTTCTGGTAATACTCCACTTTTTGCCCTGTACATAACTGATAATGTTTGTAACTCAACTAAATCCATAAGTTTCAATCATCCTGACTTAATGAACTGTCTGTGTGCTTTCTTGAATCTACTTCATGAATAATTCTTACTGCTCTTTTCTGTAATATAAACAGTGGCTTTATGTTGCTCATATACATGTTGCCCCACACTTCCACACAGTAGCTAATATATAGCAAAATAAGTGAGCAGTACATAATTCTCATTGCTTTGTAATCTAGCATATACTTTGCTTTGTTCAAAACAGAAATATTCTTAGACACCTTTGTTTTTACATGTGGTGTATGAAATTTCCCTGTCATCTGTTGTCACACCCAAGAATCTAAATTTATACAGTCTTTCAATATAAACTCCATCTATAGACAGTGAAACTTGTTCATCCTTTTTTTGATTAGCAAAAACCATAAACTTAAATTATTCAGGTTTAAAGATGACTTATTTTCATCAAACCATCTTTTAAGTTTTTCTTTTTAAGTTTAAGAAAATTTCATTTTCAATGCTTTCTGCTAAAGCTTTGAAATCACTGAACTAAAATAAATTGTGTAAACAAAACAAACTGCAATATGTTTGATACTTCACATATATCATTAATAGACAAATTAAAAAGTTTAGGCCCCGAAACCGAGCAATGTGGAACTCCAAATTCAATCTTCATAGACTTAGATTTGTTACCAGCAAACTGTACATATGGTTGTCTGTTATTTAAATAAATGCTGACCCAATTTAGGACTACACCTCTCGCATCATATGATAGTACCCCTATAGTATATTTCTTAATTTCTATTGCTGTTGTAATTTATTCCATTATTTTCATTAATGCTTGAGCTGTTGATCGATTTGCCTGAAAGCCATACTGACTCGCTCTCAACAATTTATTCTTTTCAGTTAAAGTATCACATTTTTGTTCAAACAGTTTTTCAAGCACTTTGGAAAATTGTGCAAGCAAGGACATTGGTCTGTTGTTAGTTAAGCTATGTTTGCCTCTCATTTTAAGAAGTGGAATAACTTTTGCTATTTTCATCTTGTCTGGAAAAATGCCTGTATGAAAAGAAAGGTTGAAAATACAGGCTAAAGGTTTGATTATACAGCCAGTAGTCTTTTTCACTATAACCGTGTTAATCACATCATTATCAGTTGATGTCTTATTTTTGGACTTTGCTACAGTATCTGTAATTTTAATTTCACTCACCTCTCCAAGAAACATAGACTGCAACACTTTACTTCCTCCATTCCAGCCACCCTCCATTTGCTATGTTTTTTACTTTAATGTTATTACTAGCCCACTTTTAACAGTGTTCTCCATGACATTTATAAAAATATTATCAATTAATTATAAATATAAAAAATAAATCAATACCTTGCTCTTGATTTAACCATGTCTCTGATAAGGCTGTCAGTTTAAATTTACTTTTAAATGTATTCAAATATTCATTGATCTTGGTAGGGTTTGCATAAAGACATGATGTATTAATGCAGAAAGTGTATAAAAAAATGTATTATCCAATTCAATGTTGTCATTAAATTGGTAATCAGGATAATATTTACATAAGATATGATTAAACACATGACTCTCTGGGTCATGTGTTAATTTATCAGTACCTCTGCTTGAAGTCACCATAGAGGATTCTGCTGGGGAAACCCTTTCTGCAGATTCTGATACCCTCCAGCACACCATTACACCTCAGCTGGTGGATGACCAAGAAGTTCTCCATGAGACCTAGCAAACAAGTTGAATAAGAATACAATTCAAGCAGCTGAGTGTAGTACAGACTTAGATAATTTTGTACTTCTTTAATATTTATATAATTACTATAAATATTATATAAAACAACCCCCTTCAGTTGAAGAAAAATACATCAAATATCAAACTGATTGCAACAAGGGAATGCTGAGCACTGTCACGTAGTTTACAATCCATGAGTCTGATAGACAAATACTCAAACTAAAACATGAACATGCTGAAATCACTGAAGCCTGATTGGATTAATATGAAATGCTATTTTACAATCATGTCTTGACTGAGCTTCAATCACATGAAAAGTACAAGTCACACCTCATCTAAAACAGGAAATCACATGTATTCATGTATTTGATCTTCTGTGCTATTTGCTGACCATGTGCATTTGACAGGAGTTATATTAGGAGGGTTGGGGCGGTCTGAGCTCTTGCTAAAGGGCCATTTATTCAGCATACACATCAAATTAAAATGTATGAAGTAGATCTGATTTAAGCTGAATAACAACATTGGTCGCCAGCCACTGAAAGTACATTCAAATAAGTCCCTACCTGGTGTCTTTGATTCATTTGGAATCAAGCAACGCACGAAGTGAGGATGAGTGCTTCTCAAGTTGGTCATCAGCTTGCCCAAGTTCTCCTGTGGGGTGAGAGGAGGAGTGTTATTGAAACTGATGGGAAGCAGAAAAGTCTGCCTTCTTTTTTAACTTTTAATGGAGTATAATGCAAGACATCAGATTTTACCCCTTTAGCCAGAAATTTGGATGAGCAATGAGCAAACATATTGGCAAAAGGTAATAGTTAAGCTTAGCAAATCTATTATATGAGGTGAAGATAGCACCTACATTGCCAGATAGTGAGACACAATTGAAAAGACAAGTATATTAAGCTATAGTTAATTCAGTTTGTGTTTTTTCCCATGTTTATCGTACATTGCAGGTTAGTTTGAAAATGTATTGAAATGCATTTGTAATAGTAATAATTATTTAAGATTAAAATAATGAAATCACATAGGGATGCATGGAAAAGCACAGTTTTGCAGAGCATGGTGTAGTAAACGCAAGGGTACATTACCTATGTACTTATGCTTGCTAATATTAAACATACAAATGCATTGTTTGATGTACCATTCTTCAAATATATTGTCACAGCAGTTTTAGGTAGTCCAAATGATGTGTGTTAATGTAGAATCTGCAAGCTGTATGCAATTTAATATTTTACAACCAAGTAATCTTGAATAGAAGCATAGTTTCACTCATACTAGAGTTCACACATTACCCTGAACAGAGCAGATACAGTCTGGAAGGAGCCACCCTTCTTCTTTCCTTTCTTGCCACCACCACCTTTTGCTTCTGTTTACATAAAATAAGTTTCACATTGAGAGCATAAGATGCCTGCTTAACATTTCTCAGACAATGAATAAATAACTTTAAATAGATATAGATGTTGAGACAACTGAAATACCAAATGTTTACCCTGGCTTTCAAAAATTATTTTTACTTGACATCTAATGACTATTTAGAATGAATAAATATATCAGACTTCAGCAGAAATATAAATCAGTACTGTACCGTCTGCACCAGCATGTGCTGCATACAGGTGAGCCAGCAGTTTGACTGATGATTTCTGGTACAGCTGTACAACTGAGTCGTTCAAGGGGTCTTTGTTCTTGTCCAGCCAGCCATTGACATTGTAGTCCACAGTGCCAGCATAGTGCACCAGGGAGAAGTGGGCCTCAGCCTTCCCTTTGGCAGGTTTGGGCTTCTGGAAAGCGTTGGCTTTGCCCAGATGTTGGTCGTAGAGCTTGTTTTTGAAGGTTAAGTCTGATGCCTTGGGGAACATGCACTCCTCTTCAAGGATGGAGAAGATGCCCATTGGCTGTTGAAGGTATGATATTTTCCATGAGATCATTTCAGGAGTACAGCAGGACATGTGTGTGTCTGTTAATAATAGCAGGCAGCTCACTTACCTTCTCAATAAGCTCAATGCAGGCAGCCAAGTCCATACCGAAATCAATGAACTCCCAGTCAATTCCCTCTTTCTTGTACTCCTCTTGTTCCAGCACAAACATGTGATGGTTGAAAAACTGTTGCAGTTTCTCATTGGTGAAGTTGATACACAGCTGCTCCAAGCTGTTGAACTGAAGTGGGAAAATCATTATTTTCTTGATATAATGTGAATAACAAGTGAAATGACCAATCAACAGGATTTGGGATAATGTTACTTGACACCTTTACTTACATCAAAGATCTCAAATCCAGCAATATCCAGGACACCAATGAAGAAATTTCTTGGCTGCTTTGTGTCCAACATCTCATTGATGCGAACAACCATCCACAAGAACATTTTCTCATAGACGGATTTGCACAGAGCCATCGTTGAGTTGTGGACCTTAAAAGTATGTAGAGTAAAAAGTTATAAATACATGTTGATAATATTTCAATGTAAATGATATAATGTACAATGTAAAGGATATAGATGTAACACATTTGAAGGGGAAGGCTCACAATTTAGACACATTATTCATATATTTGGCATTGCTTTCATAACCCTTGAACATTCATAGTGTTTTAAGAAGTACTGAAAACCAGTTTTCTGGTACAGAAACTTTTACATTGTGGGAAAACAGATAGTTGATACGGGTATTTAAATTCAGACAGTTCATTAACTGCTCCTTTGATCGACATGTCAGTTTGACATGGCTAACAACTGTTTTCATAGCAACCTGCCTGATTGGACACCTAACAATATATAATTTTATGACATTATGATGATGATATTGTATCCACCTCTGAAGAAAGAGTGTGTACGTGTATTACATGTGATTTTAAATCTGAAAACTTTACCTGAGGTACGGTCTGCCCCTTGGTCACAAACTCATTTCCGACCTTCACTCTGGGGTAGCACAGAGCTTTCAGCAGGTCAGCAGAGTTCAGGCCCATGAGGTAAGAGATTTTATCTGCCTCTGTTACACAGGAAATTAGAGTTTGTCATGGTTCATTTAAATGTTCGGCATTTATATAATTGTTATTCTCATGTGTATATGCGTATTAAACCATGGCATTTTCAAATGTTAAGTAACCACAGCTGCTGAAGTACAATTAAATAGTTGGTCATTTTTAGAATGAGATTTGACACTCATACAAAGGGACATGTTTGTTTGTGCTGCTGAAGCATGAACTCATTTTGACAGTTACCCTCAGTGCCATCAGGCTCAGCCTGCTCCTCTCGCTGCTTTTGCTTGAACTTCATGCTCCCATGATGCATTACTGCACCAGTCAGCTTGTAGATGCCAATCTTCTCCTCTGCATTGAAGCCCAAGATGTCAATGGCAGTCTGCATTGAAAACAAACATATTTAAGAGGTTAGACATGTATTATAATTTAGTAATATGGTGTAAATGTGGTTTCATAATTTACACTGATGAGCTCTGTTACTATATGAGTTTTGATCATCATTCATCTGTATATGTGGATCTTTAATTTCCTCCCTTTTTCCCCACCCAAACTGAAGAGTTTGAGCCCCACTGAATCTCCCACAGACTCGGGAGGAAGAAGCCATACACACATGACTCCTAGCCCTCACTTTTCCCTCACTCTGTTTGTGACACAAATCACATAATGCCTATACTGTGCCAGAGAATCATAAAATCAACGTATGAACAGCGTACAAGAAACCTGATTGATGCTACTAGAGAGCAGTGAGGTTGAGGATTTTAACCTGCTTCACCCTTATGTTTCGACTGTGAGGCTGAGCCAGCTGTTGCTTTACCTGTGTGAACTTCCAGCCACAGCCGGTAATGGGGCAACTGAGACAAAAAGCTCTCAGGTTTGGGATCCAGAGCAACACAAGAAACAGACTCTTTGACTCCCTCAACCATCCAAAGGACCTGTAATATTTTAGCCTTAAGATTTAAAGCTAGGGTTGTAAAGGTACAGGTATTCCTACTCAGCCATTTGGTAAAGGGCATACAGTCACAGTTTGAACTGTGTACTGAAGAATACATTGTGCAAATGTCATGTTGTAATGAAATTATATTCAAAACTACACATGCATTTTATGCTGCTGGATGATAATGCATGGGCTACTTGCACAGGTGGAGATAGGAGGGTGCAGAGATACCCCCAGCAATAAATGAATAAAATGAAGAAGTGCCAGTGCTGACGATCAACAGAAAGTGCTGAAAGTTTTGTTAAAAATATAGTATCGAGGAATGTAAGGAAAAAAAGGGTTGAGGAATGTGAATATCGACTGGCAACAGGATGCCTATGGAAAACAAGGTGTGTCATAAGACGCCATAAATTTGCAGCTGTATGATAATTAGGTGGGCTTTCTTTCAATGTGTGATTGTTTAGTGAAGAGAAACAACTTACATCTGTGGCTATGAACTCCTCCACATCATCAATGCTCTTGACAGTGATCTCTCCTTGGCTGATCATAGGGTAGTCATATGGATTGGTGGTAATGAGAAGTGCCTCTGTTGGACACAATGACATACATACAGTCAGTTACACATTAGATTGTGAAATCTAAAAATGTCACTCCCAATGTCTTCATCATTTAGACTCCATACCTAGCAGTTCAGGTTTGTGGCCTGTCATGAGCTGGTAGAAGATGTGGTAGCTGCGCTCAGCTGACAGCTGGAATGTTACTCTTGACTTTTCCAGCAGGTCTGTCAACAGGACATGGTGTTATCACAGGTTATCTGTATTTTAGTATAATCATTGACTGTTTGATTGGCACAGAATAATCGGCAGAGACTTACATGTTTCAATATCAGCAGAAGCCAGCTTTCCTGTTGTTCCAAAATGGATTCGGATGAACTTACCCTGAAAGTTAAATTGGAAGAGATTACATTTTGCTTTGCTTACGTTAAATGGTTAAGTCAGGTGGTTTCTCGAACTGTGAATTTCACATATGGGTGAAAACTTACAAAACGGGAGGAGTTGTCATTCCTCACAGTCTTGGCATTACCATAAGCCTCCAGCAGGGGGTTGGCTGCGATGATTTGATCCTCCAGTGACCCCTACAGTAGACATCAGACACTTGAGCAATATGTTCCAGATATAAGTCTCTATGATATTTGCACATCTGAAGAGACTTTGTCTGACCTGCATTTTGCCTGGTGTTGGCTCTGCTTTCTTTGCTCCACCAGCCACTGCGATTGTCGCAAAGTACTGGATGACACGTTTGGTGTTCACAGTCTTCCCGGCACCGGATTCTCCACTGTGGGTCAAAGTACAGAAAGGTCAGGGCTAACAGCAGGAGGAAGATATTATTTATAAGCTTCATGTGATCTTGCTTTAAGATTTAAAACCTGTTTAAAAGTGTTTGTATGGAAAAATAATATGTATATTTCTAAAAAGAATAACATGTGTAAAAATGTATTTCATCGTAATTAGATTGCAGACAAAGTGTCAATGCAGCAGCATAACACTCTCAAACTCCCAGTGGATTTGTGTTTATTTGATCTTTACTGAAAATGTAACAAATATACATGCAATACGTACGTAATCAGGATGGACTGATTTTCACGATCTGCAAGAAGAATAACAGTTATTCATATTAAATTTTGTGTGGTATTAGAAGTGCATGTATGATTTGATATTAGCAATGACACATATCGTGTTTGTTGCTATCTGTTTCATCCACACTGAGTTGATTCAACTGTACAATTATTAACTCTTTGTTTCCAACTCCATCAGCCATTTTTGAGCACTGAGGCAGATATACTTTTCCTTAAATAATGTGTTATCATATGTAGGAAAGATATTTTCTGATTCTGATTTAGTGCATTGCCCTGGGATGATTGGCAGTTCCTTAGAAAGATGTATAATTTTGTAAATTAGTGCTCTGTGGATGACAATGACTGATACTGGAGGATATACTTACCAGTGAGCATGAACTGATAGGCATTATCAGAGATGGAGAAGATGTGGGGTGGGGCCTCAATTCTCTTTTTGCCTCTGTATGCGCACACAACAACGGCATCGTACACTGGGAGCCACTTGTAGGGGTTCACAGTGACACAGAACAGCCCAGAGTAGGTCTGAAACAGTGAAGAAACATATCTATGGACATGTTCACAAGATAAATTCATTCAAATTCTTTTTATTGAAGGGCTTGAGTAGTAAACTTACGTAGATCATCCATGCTGCGTAACGCTCTTTGAGGTTGTACAGCACACAGGGCTCATTGAGGTGGGTCATCATGGCCATGTCCTCAATTTTGTCAAACTTGGGAGGATTCATAGGGTGGATGTCATCCTCCTTGACTGTTAATTTCTGTGAATCAAAGCAAGTGTAAGTGGATGATTGATAGAAAGTTTTCTCTAAAAACACATTCATTGTACCCTTACAGCTTGATGTACAGGTTGAGCATTCCTAATCCGAAATACTCCAAAATCTGAAACGTTCTGAGCGCCGACATGACTCCACAAGGAAAATTCCACATGTCCTGTTTCACAGAATGTATCTGTGGATGCATATATGGACTTTTACGCTTGGTTGTACATCCGTCATTGTACTTCTGCATGCTATGCTAACATGTCCAACTTACGTTCATTTCGAGATACAACCGGTTGGTCAAAACGGAACTTTGCCCTTGTCAGGGAATGGCTGTATTATGCAAATATTCCAAAATCCGAAAAAATCCAATGTCTGAAACACTTCTGGTCCCAGGCATTTCGGATCAGGGATACTCAACCTGTATTATTGAAATCTTGTGGTCTTGAAGATCAGCTCCCAACTGAACCGATCAGATCACCTGATGTATAGTGATATTGTGCAGAAATACTTGTTTCAGCTCTGTACATAATCAATCATATAAAAGGGGTTAGTCTTGTCTTTCTTGGCATGCCAGCTGCTGTGTACATGGATGAAGATAGTAATGATTAAATTTGAATCTTAGATATGCTTACTTGTCCATCCAGAGTTTCAACGGTGGCTTTGCCCCCCTCTCTGCTTAAGAGTTTCCCTTTGAGGTACATCTCCTTGGGCTCAGCCACAAAGAAGGCTGTTTTGGCGTCAAAGGGAGTGTTCTGGGCCTCAATCCTCTCCCTCTCAGGCTTCCGGAGGTAAATGGCCGCCGGGCCAAAGGCCTCCATCTCCGCGTCTGTACTCATGATGGCACTTTACTGAGGAAAGCACATATTATCAAGATGCAGGACTTTTACTGTTTGTCGCTGAGTAGCTTGACTCTTATGAAGTAAAAGTAAGTAAATAATAAGTTTTGCTTATTTTATTGCGGTTGTTAAATCTGCATATGATCCCTTTATGTTTTTTTTTGGTCTTGAAGATTTTGAAGATTTTCATGGAGAGTTATTCTTGGGAAGCTTTCGCCAAATAGCTACACGTGTTATTGTTTTTCAGTCTGTGTCGGGATGAATATGCAGGGAATTATGTGGTAACTAATTCTTCTTGTAGATTTCTGTGCAGTGGGATGCTCATTCAGCAGTTTAATTTTGACCTACCTGCTTTGTTGCCAAGAGACAAAGATGGTATCTGTGGCTGTTGAATGCTGAAAAATAAAGGTGTTGCAAATCATTAGTAATTAATAATCATTAATTATTAATGAGTAATTATTCTTGATCATTTGTTGTTCTTATTTTAGGGTAAAGCCTTTCGTTGTTTTGCTGTTAAGGAAATGGAAAAATACTGGTAAATAGTAATTTACTTGTAAATACTGGTTAATGCTCCCTCATCTAAATGTGTGTCTTCGTATAATTTAAACAACATCAAGTGTACAAATATTTCATGCAGACATCTCTTTTAAGGTCTGTAAATCTGAAATCTGTCAAACATTATATTACATCTCACTTACCTTTGCTTGGTGCCAGTCAGTCACTGGGGAAGCCAGAGCTGCATCTTTTATAGAGAGATTTGTCTTCACTCAGCAGAACTGAACTGCTCTATTTGGTCATGTATTTTTACCCTCACACCAGTTATCACACGTCTGTAGCAGTGGCTCTGATATTTTTATCTTATGATAAATCATAATCATGGGCATTCATGAAGTAATGTTATTTTATGTTGCATTTTATTGATGTAAGAGTCAGTAGGAAACTGGAATGCATAAAAACAATTTACATTTATTGTTTCAATACAATAATCTGATTCATAAAACTGTTTTGTCTCAACTGCATTGTCTTGTTTTCTCATGTTTCTCCATGAGCTTATGAGCAGACTTAATCATAAATACATTTTAAATCCACCAATTTGGGTTATTTCTGAGTTTTTAATAGAATGATTGAAGTTTATATTATTTTGTTTTATGTGGTTAAGTCTGAACGCTGGAAGGTGGGAACTAATCCACATTTCTCTGGCATAAAAGGAGCTTAGATCAGCTGTGGAGACCCACTTAAATTACACTGGGTATAGTACTGCAGTACTTTTACAGAGCATACAAATAATAATTTTTGGAGTTACTATGTCCATTCCCTCAACTTTCTGTGGAATGAAGTAATGACACATTTACTGCATGAATGACTATCCAATGAGGATTTCAGATTGTAACTTGAATACAACCAAATTATGCTCATTTTGTCAAATATGACTCATTTATAGGAAATTTATATTTTATCTCATGAACATGGAAATATATTTTCATATGCTGGGTGTATGAGTATATGAGTCTGAAAAAGTCTTCTAGCTTCACAATAACATATAAATACAGTGCCCTCCAAAAGTATAATGGTAGAGTGAAATCTGTTATCTTTCCTATATAGTAAAGGAATTATGTATAGTCTGGATTGGAGTCCTTGCCATTCTTAGAGAAAGCCTTCCTTTCAAATCCATGTGTGTTGATTTATTATGTTTTTTGCAGTAGTACTTAAAAAATAAGCTAGTACTTTGGGAAAACACAGATAAAGAAATATTTTTGTAGGTGTGTGAGAAATATTTTCTGTAGTGTGGCAGTGTGTGATCCGAGTAATTTGTGTTTCACACTCAGAGAGTTGTCAGCTCTGAATTAAGAATGGATATGTTTGGTAGTCCAATCTAGTAATTTACAATGGGCAGTGCCTGCGGAGCATTTTCACCTGGCCTGCAAGTGTTTCACATGCCTCCGTAATGGAGCAGCCTCTTTTCCTACTGTTATTGTGAAACTAGCCTGTATAAAAGTGCTACCGCAACAGAGCGATAACGAACAACGCATGCCACACATAGACTGAATAAACTTTGATTTTGACAGTAAAAATAAATTAAATGTAATTGCTAGTAATTGCAAGCATACAGTGGAAAAGTTTGGTACACGGAGGTTTCAATGCCGATGTCCCACGTAAGTGTGCACTACGTAAAGTTAAAATTGAGACTCTGTTAACATATACCAACCAATTGGTGCTTGCCATCCAGACAACCTTATCTGCTCAAGAGAGCGTGATGGCTGCGTCTCTGCAGGTGTTATCGTCAAAAACAAATAGCCACTTGTTGACTTGGAGTTAGTGGAGACGTGTGCAAACGGTATGATTAGTGAAGTGCTTAGTCATGACCCCAAAACAAAAACACAGTCACAGAATTTATCTTAAATTTCCTGTTTTCTCAAATCATAAGGCTCGGATTTCATTTAAAGAACCTGATGGTAAATCGTAAGCTGTAAGCCCACATTAACTAAACTTTATGACTTACTCATGAAAATGTTAGCATTGTATTCTATTTTATTATATTATATTAAACAACATTATATTAAATTATATGCCTGTGTTATAATATATTATTATTATATGATTTGTGCTCAACTGGCCCACCACTCTATTCACTCATGTAAAGGTGGCCCACCAACAATATTAACTGAAAATTCCTAGTCTAACCTCTAGCAGGTATGTCTGCTAGTTATGTATTCTACTGTAGCCTGTTAGCTGCGCTTAACTTAGTTGCACTGAAATCACATTGTTGACATTCATATGAAGGCTTTCATTGGCTCTGCCCACATAAAAAATGCATTCCAGCTCATGCGAGGTATTTACTTCCAAATTGTTAGCTGGATGGGCAAAAGCAGTCACTGTATTTTTAATATTGTTAACATGTGATGGCAGTATCATAGAAGAAGCTGAGCCACAGCATTTGCTACATGGCTTCACTTGCTTATAGCAAACAAATGTAGTCCCAATATATTGAATTTAATGTTATTTTGAATTTTATTAAAATATTTAATAATGCTTATCCTCCTGCAAGGAATGACAGATTTCAACAGTTTTCATGTAATTGTTCTGCCCAGCTCTTTCGATTGAGGCATGCTCAACTGCGACCGCACAGACAGTACTCTGTACTCTTTTTGGACCCAATACATCTTGTCTAAGCATCCTTGTGTATAGTCTGCGTATTATTAATAATTAATTGAAAAGAAGAAGAGTAGCAGAATAAGGAAGCGTCTGTTTAATCCATCTCTCCCCTTCATCATCCTGTCAAATGTTTATTCTCTCCGGAGTAAATTAGACTTGCTATATTCCCAGTGCCAACTGGAAAGGGCTTTCATCATTGCCCTGTCCGAGACCTGGCTTGATGAGTCGGTCTCCAATGCCAAGGTCAGCCTGAACAACTTCACCATCATCTTCACTCACTAGGTGGTGGGCTCTGCCTCTACATCAATAATGGGTGGTGTAACAACATCAAGGAGGATGCCATTACACAACTTCAAGCCTCCCTTGAAGTGCCATGCACTAACTGGGGCAGTTTTGTTGGATAAATCTGATGATAAATACCACCATACCAGTTAAAAAAATATAGAAATATCCCAACTCCAAACCCTGGATCACTACCGAAATTAAACAAAGCCTGAAAGAGAAGCATAAAGTTCTTCGGCTCAAAGACTGGGCAAGCCTCAAGACTGCAAACTGTAAAAAAATAAGGTTCTTGGGCCTCTGGGGTGGCTCACAGGGTAAGATGCTTGCCTGGGAGACCTGAGGTCTGGTGTCCAAATCCTGGTCTCGCCATTGCCAGCTGTGGATCTGGTTGCTCCCTTCAGGTTGCCTGGGATGGTGCAGCATCAGCTCCCCATCCACCTGCCAAAGGAATCAAGGCTCTGTCCTTGGCCCATCTCTGTTCTCTCTTTATACCCATTCTCTTGGACTTGTCAAGTCCATGGCTTGTCCTACCATTGTTATGATTCTCACTGGTCTCCGTTCGGATCTCTGCTTGCCTAGGGGATATCCAGAGCTGGATGGACACCCACCATCTTAAGCTCAACCCAGACAAGTCAGAGCTCTTCTTCTTTCCGGCTCCACCCTGTCCTCTGCTGGACCTCTCAATATCCCTGGGTGACACCATCCTGGCACCATCATCCTGTGTCAAGTACTTTGTAGTGGTGTTCTACAACAAACTGACCCTCTCCGAGAGCGTGGCAGTGCAGATGCAGAGTATGCAGGTTCTTCCTGTATAACGTCAGTAAAATCCGTCCCTTTCTCACCACCTACTCCACACAGCTGCTAGTCCAAGCAATGGTATTCTCCTGCCTGGAATACTGCAACTCCCTCCTTGCTGGCCTTCCAGAAGGTCTTCAACTTTCCCAGATACTGCCACGTCACTCCACTCCTTGCTGACCTCCTCTGGTTACCTGTCTCGGCATGCATCAGTTTCAAAACATTGGTGATTGCCTTCCAGGCTATCAGGGGGATGACCATGTCCTTTCTTCAAGAGATTATCAGACCCTACACACCTTACTGTTTGCTCTGGTCTGTGTCTTTAGTGTGCCTGGTGCCCCCTCCTCTGCGTGCCTGCACTTCCTGGTCACATCTGCTGTCTGTTCTGGCTCCTCTTTGACCTTCCTACAGAGGTCAAAACAACAGATTGTCTGTCCACCTTCAAGTGCAGATTGAAGACTCACCTCTTCAGGACACACTCCTCTTTTTCCCTCCCTTGCTACCCTACGTAGCCATTTTTCCACTTACAGCGACCTAATTTTGTTGGTTTAGGATTGTTGTTGATATGACTAATTTTTGTTTTGTTTCTTCAACAGGTCATCCACAGGGTTTAGTCCATGCTAACCCTTCTGGCACTTGAGACTTTTACCCCCCTAGCACTTTAACACCCTCATCCCGAAAAAAAAAAATGCATATTGTGTTGTCACCTTCAAACAATGTCAGGAACCCCTTCACTCCAGCATCCCATCCTCATCAATAACGAAACAGGTGAAATGGTTGAAAGTTTCAAATATCTTGGACTATCAAAATGAACTCAGCTTAGACCAGCGTACAAATAACATTCAAACAAGGAGCCACCAAAGGATATCAGCCATCCGTAAGCTTAAAGGACTCTGTAGCCCCCTGTCTCCTCCTACTGTTGTACCAAGTATTATTCAACCAGTCCTACTCTACTGCTCCACCTGTTTCTTCAGTATGGTCTCAAGTCACAAACCGGCTCAAACTCACACGTGTTACCAATATTTCTGCCAAGATAAAAGGTCTCCCCATACCCACCCTCTCAGAGCTCAATTGTAAGGCTATCGCACACATTGCCAATACAATAGCACAGGACATCACACACCCACTCAATCGCCCCTTCACTCTGCTGCCCTCTGGGCAAGGGTACAGGTCCCAGAGGTGCAGAAGGGCTTGCTTTGGCAAAAGCCCAGTAGGGCCATAACAACCCTAAACAGTGTGCCTCACTGAGAGAACCGCAGTGGTTAATGTTTGTAGTTGTTTGTCGCTGTCGCGTGCTGCTGTGTGTCAAGTGTATATATATTTTTGCTGGATATTGTTGTGTGCTGTTCTGTATCAAGTGTAATGTTGCTGTATATATTTTCCCTGTGTGTTTTTGGTGTGGTACAGTGCTGTGGAAAAGAATTTCCCCCCGGGGCCAATGAAGTCTAACTATCTAGGTTTAAACAACCAAGGAGAGTAATGCTGCTGCCACTTTGTGTGCATCACAATAGGATGTTTAAGGAAGCTGTATAATATTGTGAAAGACTGTATCGCAATACGCTACTATAGCAATATTATCTTACAGCCTAACTGACAAATGTGTGGCCCTGATAAGTCCACAACAATTCATGAAACCCTGCTGGAAGGAATGATAATTAAGCAGGAATTTTCTTGGCCAGTATGTAGAGGTACAGAAGTAAAGTTTAGAGTCACAGTAGAATTAGACTCTCCATGCTTTTTTACTGGTGAAAACCATTGCTTAACTATGAGAGCCAATTTCAATATGCTTGTATTCTGTATGGAACATCAATGTAAGTTATTGTAGAAAATTTTTTATAGGTTTTTTTTGATAGGTTATTCATGATTGTGCTTAAATTAGGTTATATATTCATTCTTTAAAAGTTCATTTAAATAATTGTGTACTGTCACTTTAAGAGAGGAAGTCTTATGGAACAACACATATTTAGTCAGATACATATTGTGAGCTCATTAAAAATGTTTCTCTCAGTCATATATAAGCAGTGGACCTGCTCAGTTTCCTGATCTTCATCTCTAATCTTTGGTCAGGATTCAGTCAACTCTTGTCCTTAACATTTGCTTTGAATAAGAGTGTTTTTTGGTGAATTCTTTGTCATAATTGCTGAACTTGCAAAACTGTGTCAATGAAAATAAAACCAAACCATTGCATTTAATTGCACACAAGTATTTTCCAGATGAAGTTGAGAGGATTTCTGTGTGTTGCCAAGTAAATAAATACACTTCTGTAGTCTTAAGTTGGGACAAATCCATGTTTTTAATGGATCCTGGTGCTATTTACAAACCTACTTTAGCTGTGGAGATGTAATAAAATGTCACTGGTGTAGAGTTGCAGTTACTCTTGCATGTCTTACATTTTTAAAACTTGGTTAATTTTCAGAGTTCAGAGTTGTGCTGACTTTAGCATTACAAACACAACATGTTGGAAGTTATTTACCCCAGACTGTTTTCAGCTGTACCTCAGCTTAGCCAGGCACTTTTTTGTATGCCCTCCAAGTTGTAATTCACATTGTGGTTAAAGAAGACCAAGAAAATGAAGTTGGCTTAGTGGTATTTTTCAAGTCAGGGTGTTTTGGCTGAGATATAAAAATGTAGAAAATTATTTAAATTATTAAACAGTTTTATACTGTTACCCCAACGAAGGAAAGGCTTTTAGTTGGCCTGAAATGAGGAGCTTTCAGCTACGATTCTGAGAAAGTGTAGGTCACTACAGAGAGCAATCTCACCAGCTTGACTCCTAGTTTTCACCGGCTAGAACGAGCCACTTGTCGCCTCACCAGTGGCCATTGCCAGTAAAGGTGTGTCTGGGATTCGAGCGCCCAGTCGCAGGGTTCATGCCTGCTTCCCAAACAAATATCTTTCAGTGTGGTGAGTCACCCGGAGGCCGTATGAATTTTTGATTGATTTGAGTTAGGCTGTTTTAACAACTAAGGATCAATTTTAGGATGTGTAGACTACTTCTTTTTATAATGTTAAGAACATTTTGGCCAATGACTTCTGGATCTAAAGGTGCAAATATTGGATATGTTGTTATATAGGTGCATTAATCTAAAACTCAATCAACTGAGATGAACAAAATACATGAAAACTGTAGGATTTATTGTGCTAAAAAAGATATGTTTTTAATTGATCTGTTGATAGACCAACAACTGAAATTTGTGAAGTCTTAAAACGAACATGAAGAAAGGCTGGGGTGTGTGTGTTGAGCTGTCAGTAGAGAGCTTCATAAGCTGGGCTTCCAATGGAGTGAGAGGGCCTTGTCTACAGCTGCAGCATCCATTAAGGATGAGCCCAAAACCCACAGAGCTGAGTCACAGAGTGGGAATACAGCTGAGTCAAGTGCTGGATAACAGTATTAGAAATATCAATGTGATGAGAGCCCTCCAAAGTGGTATCATAACCATATTTGATTCTCCTGATCTGAAGGATGACTTTCTTCTTCCACCCCTTGGTCTTGTCTAACACCAGAAAGACTGTGCTATGTCTTCTCTGCCTGTGTCTGCTGGATATGCTAATATTGCAAAGAGGCAATGGAGAACATGTCCTTCTGAAAGGCCCCCAAACTAACTTTGAAACAGTTGCGGCTAAGGCTCGACTTCCGTTGTCTCACTTAAATTCAAGGGGTTGTTGCAAATGAAGGAATGAATTTTCCTCAATTTGCCTCATGTGCTCTCTGCTGTTTCATTCAAAAGCAGGACGGCCTTCCACCACCCCCCCCATATCCATTGCGCAAGGCAGAATGAGATCCTTTCCTAATGTCAATGGTTTCTTGGTACAAATCAAGTGCACAGCCACCAAGATGCTCACTTTTAGAATGGCTTCCCATTGACTGGTGAGTATAGTTTTGCATTTCTGTTGCACTTGAATCCCATTTCATATCGTTTTGTTTTTTCACACACAAAGGGCATTTTGTAATTTCTTTTTGTGTCTCTCTAGCTTTTCTAGCTTGAAGATATCATTTTACCAGGACTTCAGCGCATTTGATGCATTGTGGTTTTTGGCTACAGGCCAACATCACAACCTACTGTGGAGAACAAAACTGTAATTTATTCAGTCTCCAGTTGCAACCATTTGGAGCCCTGTCCTAAATAAATCGTATGATAAAAACTTTTATGTATTATAAATTGAAAAAAATGCAACTATGCAGAAAACAGCTTCTGTTTTGGGAATTGGAAATGAGCAGAAATATTCATTTCAATTTCCAGTTTAGATATTGCAGAAGTATCAGTTTACTGGAGTGCTTGGCAGTGTTGTTTGGTAAGATCCCCAATGAGTCATATTGCAGGGTCAAGTTGAAAGTTGGCCAAGGATAGACTTGATGTGATTTGGGTCCAGAATTTTGGAACATAAGTCAATTTGTAAAAAGCATGTAAATAAGCATCAGATTCTCCTTCATTGCACACAAGCTTCAGTGTTGGGAATTGCCATGAGAAATAGTCACTTCTGGGTTTAGTGAGTTCTAAGCAATACTTTAAACTGTGTAAGTTGTGTTCTCCCATGTCTCCCATTTCTCATTTACTGCAAGAAGAGGTCTGTATTTTTTAAATCACTTTCTCTTTTGCTGATAAGGTTTGAATAATGTCACTCAGGGGTAAGCAGTGTGGCACAGCCAATGCTGGTAACAGTACAGCCCATTATGTATTTATTTTTGTGAAATAAGCCAGGAACCTCAAATTGACATCAAGAAAATTAGAGTTTTTTAGAAAGCCTAGTAGTGTTTCCTCTAAGTATTTCTGACTAGGATTTTGCCCAGCAAGATCACACAGTTTAATTGCCAGCTGTATCACTGAGTATGGAACCTATTTCATGAGAAAGATGATATGTTACTGGCAAAAGTTAATATTTGACATATGACAGTGTGAGCTCATATATTCAATAAAAACATGATACTCAATCTCATCCTTAACATTTTATTCTTATAAGGAGTAAATACAAATATAGCTGCTTGGTCAGCAATGATGCCAAAAAATGACTGTTTGTCACTGAGTGTTGTCAGCTTAACTTTGGAGCAAGTTTTAAACTGCCCTTAATACTTAACTGCTGTACACCTCCCTATCTTAGCCCTGGTGGTGCGATAAGCCTTGCCCTCGCAGTGCTGGAAGCCTGTCATTTAAGAAAAAATATTATATTATTACTGTTCTACAATCTTCTAAATGATCCAAATAATTGGAGAGGAAGGACTGTCTTGCTGCCTGAAAGAGGCAAGTATTCCATTCAAGTTGGTTGGAGTACTTGGGTGTGATTTTAGAATATAGTGGATGAAATTATTACCATGTGTACATAGAGGTGTGTGATTTTTACTCTAAAGTACACATGAATATGCTGAAGTATGTCTTGGATTTAATGACTTAAAGGCTTTCAGGAGACTTTTGTGATTTTTGAAAGCATAAATAGGTGAATATCAAGTTAAAGCAAAACAATTATAGAAGTTCACATATGTAAATGCTGGTATTGTTTTTATGGCATACCATGGGTTCTGCACCATTAGATAGCAATGTAGTTATATAATAATTTCATAATAATATAACAGTTTTATAATAATAGTGTAATAATAATAATGTTTGAAAATGTGTTAGTTTGTTTCTTTGTTGTAGGTACATTTGCTAATGATAACTGCAGTACTGAGACAAATGTCATGGGTTGCCAAAGTGACCTGATGGCAGAGGGATAATGGCTTTTGTCTGGGTAGTTGTGATAGCTCTAGAAAATTATGAGCAGGCAGTATGTGTCTTTGTGTGACAGATGGTATGTTTTTCAGATATCCTTTTATGTTTTATGTTTTCCTGTATTTTCCTGTTTGGCCACATTGATTTATTTTGTTTTCCCTTTATTCTGTCACGGAGGTAAAACTGAGAGCTCAATCAGGTTAATTAAATTTATTTCAGCTTTTTGACATCAATTTTGTGTGTGGTGTGTATACAATGTAAAAAAACAAAAAAATTGTATAAACTAATTCATTCCAGTTCCCCGGGGGTTCATATTGTACACTGGTTTTTGTTTGTACATATGACTTAATTAATAACATTATTTTATTTAATCAATTTTTTTTTTTTTTGGAAATGTTTTTTTTCTTCCCGCTTTTTCCCACTCTGACCAAGGCCAAACTGTTTTGTTCACAACAGTGAACTGCTCTTACCGACTCAGGAGGAGGAAGAAGAGGCACGCAATTTCTCTGATTCACATGACGACTGGCCCTCTCTTTTTCCCCATGCTGGAGGCATGCCACCAGTCACACTGCCCATATCAGTAGAGGATTACACAGTCAACCTATGTTTGGTTCGTACGCCTGCAGGTGCCTGGCTGACCAGGAGTAGTTGCTAGAGAGCAATGAACTAACAAACTTTAACTAAATATCCAGACTCCCTGTGGTTTCATTAAGGCAATTCAATAAACCTGGTGATCATGCTGTAAATTCCACAGTTTCAAACACTTACAGGAAATGTGTGTGTAATCTTTATGTTTGTTGACAAACATTTCTGTGTGGAAATGAAGAATGCAAGACAAGATGAAAATGTGCTTACATACCTTTATTAACTGATGGCTTACATGAGAACATGTCACAAGAACTTCATATTTTATGAATTCTTGTCACTATGTCTCCTCTGGGTTTCATTCTTTTAAGCTTAGTCTTCATATTTTATGAGTGCTTGTCACTGCATGTCTGTGGTGGCTCTTTCCCTTACTCTGCAGCTTCTTTTCCCTTGAAATAAAAATTGAATTGAAGATTAATTACTGTTTAATTTGTGCAATTAGGCAATTTTTATAAATTCAAAATTTACTAAAATCAGCCCTTAATAATCGGTAACCTACCTTTCCAGCGTCCCGGCTCTTGGCTCTCAGCTTGTTGACCTGGGACTCAGCGATGTCTGCACGCTCCTGAGCTTCCTCCATCTCATGCTGCACCTTCCTGTACCTGGACAGGTGAGTGTTGGCTTGTTCCTCCTGTGAGAGCCAGACATTTCACCAGTCAAATTATTGCACAATAATTGCTTTTATACAACTGAAATGTTGTGTTATAGGTCAAAACTAAACCATTCAATCACTATAATTTAAGGTTTGAGCAAGACATCAGGCACTTTTCAAAACAGGAAATCATTGTAGGTTTGGCTGTATGGTAAGAA
Organism: Albula glossodonta; assembly: GCA_019788955.1. NCBI lineage: Eukaryota > Metazoa > Chordata > Actinopteri > Albuliformes > Albulidae > Albula > Albula glossodonta. The sequence continues at coordinate 425,862 of JAFBMS010000172.1, read as the reverse complement.
TACCAGGATTATATCACTTATAATGACATTCATGTGACATGTTCTTATTTTCTTACTGAAGTTGTATGAAATTACTTTTCATGTGGTCTACTATCAGAGAGTATCAAAAGTATGATCTTTAAGATTCAACACAGTAACTTTCAGTTATTGTGCCATACCCATGTTCATTTCATAGCCTTTGCTGGGGAATGGTGTACTTACAGCTTCCTCAGCCTGCCTCTTGTAGGCCTTCACTTTCAGCTGCAGCTTGTCCACCAGATCCTGCAGTCTATGGACATTCTTCTTGTCCTCTTCAGTCTGCAGGAAGTGAAGATGTTTAAGAGTCTTACATCAGCACTGTGCACTACACTTTAGTATGTTACGATGTGCAAAGTCTTACCTGGTAGGTGAGCTCCTTGACTCTCCTCTCATATTTACGGACTCCTTTAACTGCATCTGCTCCACGTCTCTGTTCAGCTTCTACTTCAGTTTCCAGCTCACGCACCTGGAGCCAAGAAGTAGGGCTTCAGGCAGAATCCAGCCTTTCATGTGCCCCTCCGAATCTCATAATAATACGGTAAGAATCAAATCCCGTCTAAACAAACCACTTGGGGAACTTGTATCAGAAGCTACACCCTGCTTATTTTTTTTTAAATCCAGTGACAATTTTATGGCTTGCATTTTAACCAAAAACCGATGAAATACCTTCACTTGGATCATTTAGATAAAGGGACAGACATACAGTTTCTTACAGATAGATTGCCATTACCCTTGCTTCCAGTTTCTGGAGCTGTTTCTTTCCGCCCTTCATGGCCAGGCTTTCAGCCTCATCCAGACGGTGCTGCAGGTCCTTGACTGTGACCTCCAGGTTCTTCTTCATCCTCTCCAAGTGAGCGCTGGTGTCCTGCTCCTTCTTCAGTTCCTCCGCCATCATGGCAGCCTGCAGTTTTGGTGGAGTTTAGTTAGAAACTGAAGCCAAGAGGATTTCAAAAACAGGTATGAATTTAAATACATTACTCACATCAGTGATGGCCTTCTTGGCTTTCTCCTCTGCATTTCTTGCTTCCTGAATGGTGTCGTCCACTTCACCTTGAACCTGAACAAGGTCAGCTTCCAGCTTCTTCTTGGTGTTGATAAGGCTGGTATTCTGAACAAAAAGTAAGAGTTTAATTTGTCATACAGTTGTGATGTAAGTAACCTGTTCTTCTGTATCATGTAAGATACACTGGAAAATGTAATGCATTATTGACTCACCTGGGAGTGCAGCAGACCCACACGCTCGCTTGCATCTACCAGCTCCTGCTCAGCCACTTTGCGGCCTCTCTCTGTCTGCTCCAGGGCAACCCTCAGCTCTTCAATCTCAGCCATCATCAGGGTGTTCCTGCGTTCCACCATGGCAACCTGTTCCTTCATGTCCTCCTGGCCTCTGATCGCATCATCAAGGTGCAGTTGGGCATCCTGAAACCGAGATTGATTATATTAACTTTGGAAAAAATTACATAAACATGATGTAGGTCAGTGCTGTCACTGTATGTATTTTATAACTGTACCTTGAGCTGTCCTTGGACATTCCTCAGTTGCTTCTGGGATTCAGCAGCCATGCGGTTGGCATGGCTCAGCTGAATCTCCATCTCATTGAGATCTCCCTCCATTTTCTTCTTGACCCTGAGAGCATCGTTCCTGCTTCTGACCTCAGCATCAAGAGTGGTTTGCATGGAGTCAATAACCCTCTGACTGTTTCTCTTGATCTGCTCCATCTCCTCATCTTTCTCTGCGAGCTTCCTGTCAATTTCACCCTTGACCTGGTTGAGCTCAAGCTGGATACGGAGAATCTTGGACTCTTCATGTTCCAGAGTTCCCTGAAAAATGAAAAGCAATATTAATGTTATTTTGTGGAAAAGCTGAATGTCTGGAAAAATTTGATTTCATGTAGTAAATCAGTGGATTCATGGTGTATTCTTGTTATTACATTATAATTTAAGAAAGAAATTTGGATGTATTGTATGAAAAATTCAGTATGACTATTGTTCACCATAAAAAAGTGCTTTAAAAAGTTAATAAACAATAATCCATAAATTAGTATATTTTGAAAGTGAAACATTAAAAGGGGGTTATTACCTCTGCTTCTTCCAGGGCAGCCTGGATTTCTGCTTTCTCAGTCTCCACAGTCTTCTTTGCCTTCTCCAGCTCATGGATAGTCTTTCCAGTCTCCCCTATCTGTTCAGTCAGATCAGAAATCTCCTCTGCAGGGAATACATATATTTTTATATACAAATACTTTTGCTCATAACATTTCTCATCTCAAGGGTATCACATTAGTCTTGACCCACCAGTGATTTGTAGTACCTCAAAGGAAGTTACTTCAACAGGAAGATCAGCAAGACTGCCTGATTATGACGTCCAAAGAGTCAGCTGATTCTCTTAACTGAAGACCCAGCAATAATAATGATGGAAATTGTCTGTGTTGAGTTTACGTACGTTGCAGGTTCTTGTTCTCTCTCTTCAGGGTCTCCAGATGGTCCAGAGCTTCTTCATAGGAGTTCTTCATCTTGAAGAGCTCAGTGCTGAGAGAACGGGCCTCTTTCTGAGCCCCTTCCAGCTCTGCTTGGCCTTCCTCGTACTTCTGCTTCCATTCTGCCAGGACCTGGAAATATTGGAAATGTCAAACCATTAATAATAATCAAATGACCTGATTATAGCAGATAATAGTGTTGTAAAGCATAGGTCTCATTGAGTCCTGCTTTGGTAACATTAGATCTACCTTGTCAAAGTTCCTCTGCTTCTTGTCAAGGTTGGCAGCCTGAGCATTTGCCCTCTCCACATCAATCATCAGGTCCTCCACTTCACCCTGCAGTCTCTGCTTGGTCTTCTCCAGAGAGGCACACTTGGAGTTCACAGCCTCAATGGACTCTTCTGCGTCCTGCAGACGTTGCGCAAGCTTTTTCCTGGAGGGGGTGATATTTTCATTGAGTTTGTGCAACACTGTGTGATATTCAGTAAGCATGAAGATGTATAAAAGTGTGGAGTTACTTGGCCTCCTCCAGCTCCTCAGTGCGCTGGATAGCATCAGTTTCATATTTGGTTCTCCACTGAGCCACCTCGCTGTTGGCCTTGGACATTCCACGCTGCAGCTCAGCCTTGGCCTCCTGCTCCTCCTCATACTGCTCCCTCAGCAGGTCACAGTCATGACGGGCTGATTGCAAACCGTGGGCCAGGGCATTCTTGGCCTAAAAGTCAATGCAGAAGTTAGAATAAATGAATAATCAGTCATAGCATCTATGTTATAGTTCTCCATTCGTGATCAATGTCTGATAGCTCCTTAAAAATACTCTAACAACAAATATACAAAATTAATCATACAGGTTTTTTGAAACCTTGTCTGTGAGTTGAATAATGAATTTTGTCATTATTTCAAACCTGCACCCTTCCCAAACCTGTTACCTTGACCTCCTCTTCAATGTGCCTCTTGAGCTCCTCAATCTGCTGTGTGTAGGCTTGTTTGCCTCTGGTCAGCTGGGAAACAAGAGCTTCTTTCTCCTCCAACTGACGACCAAATTCACCTGAAGAAACCAAAGGATTGTGGTGTTCCATCATAAAATTATGTTATTCACTTTAAAAGGTATTTCATATTTTCTAGGTACCATTTTCAGTTTGGAGTCTTGCTTTCTGTGCACTGATGTCATTCAGCTGGCGCAAATGCTCATCATTCTTAGACTTGAGTTCACTCAGCTGGTCCTCAAGGGTACGGCACATTTTCTCAAGATTGCCCTGTTGAAAAGTAGTTTATTTAGAGTTGTTGTCAGTGAATGAACCACTTTTTTGACAAGAAGAGAAACAGGCCTTCTGCATACCTTTGATTTGGCAACAGCCTCCATGTTACTGGACAGGTCATCGATTTCCATTTTGTATTCACTCTTCTCCTTCTCCAGCTTCTGCTTGACACGCTGTAGGTTGTCGATTTGCTCTCCCAGCTCTGCCACACTGTCGGCCTGCTTCTTGCGGAGAGCGGCAGCTGTGGCTTCATGCTGCAGGGTGGACTCTTCAAGGTCACGGCGCAGCTTCTGGAACTCAGCTTCACGCTTCTTGTTCATCTCAATCTGAGCAGCAGTAGCTCCACCAGCTTCTTCTAGCCTCTCACTGATCTCCTCAAGTTCCCTGGAGAGATCAGCCCTCTGCTTCTCAACCTTAGCCCGAGCAGCACGCTCAGCCTCGATTTCCTCCTCCAGCTCCTCAATACGAGCCTTAAAGAAAGTACAGGGTAAGTCATACATGCTGTCTGTTAAATTCAGTTACATGGCATTTGTAAGGTGTTTTAGAGCTCACCTGGAGCTCTTTAATCTTCTTCTGAAGCTGAGCACCCAGTGACTGTTCATCCTCAATTTTGCTGAGAAGTTGGCTCGTCTCAAAGTCCTTCCTGTGGAGTACAGATAAAAGATATTTTGAAGGAATGTTTTCTGATTTTGCATTTTCGGTTATATTTTGTTATGACTGTATACTTTCTTACTTCTTGATCTTCTCCTCTGACTGCTGCTTGTCATTCTCCAGATCCATTATGGATTCCTGGGCCAGTTTCAGATCACCTTCAAGCTTTCTCTTGGCTCTCTCAAGGTCCATGCGAAGCTTCTTCTCTTGTTCCAGAGAGCCTTCCAGCTATTGCAGGGAGTAAAAGTTATGTACAGTAAAGTTTCAGATATTGTTTTTTCATAGCATTAGCAACTTGTTTCATTACTGACAACTCAAAAACTGCTCTTGTTGTTCAACCCACTTGATTTTTTACTCACATCATCTACTTGCTGCTCAAGCTTGGTCTTGGCTTTAGTCAGAGTGTTGACTTTGTCCTCCTCTGCTTGGAGATCATCCAGAGTCTGCTGGTGAGCCTCTTGGAGGGCTTTCTTCTCCTTGGTCAACTTGGCAATGGCCTCATCCTGAGAGGCCATCTCTTCAGTCAGGTTTTTCACCTAAAACAATGATATCACACAATGTTAGGGAGATGGAGAGTCCCTGGAAAAAGACACACTCACACTTTGTATTGATGAAGTATAAACCTTGTTTTCTGTGGCATGTTTCTCCTTCTCCACTTTGGCCAAGGTGAGCTCTAAGTCATCAATGTCTTTCTTCAGCTCAGAGCATTCATCCTCCAGTTTCCTCTTCTTGGCAGTGAGCTCAGCATTGATTTCCTCCTCATCCTCCAGTCTCTCATTTGTCTCTTTGAGTTTTGCTTCAAGCTGGATCTTTGCTTTGATGAGTCCCTCACATCTCTCCTCAGCATCAGAGAGGCTCTCCGTTTCCTAAGATAAATGCAAAAGTGAATTAAATGATCCATGTATTGAGGAGACATAACTTTAAGGCTAATATTTGATGGTGACGATGAACCTATACAAAACTTAAATACTTTGCAATGTGTTTTTTAGTCTTAAAATGAACTCACAGCTGCGACAGCCAACTGCAGGTCATTCTTTTCCTGCAGCAAGGAGACCATTTTCTCCTCAAGCTGCTTCTTCTGGGCTAATGCCTTTGCCAGATCCTCTTTGCACTTGGTAAACTCCTCCTTCATGTTGGCCATTTCTTTCTCAGCTTCAGCACTCTTGAGAAGTGGCTTGATTTTGAAGTAAAGCTTCATCCATGGCCAGTGTTTGACATTCATGAATGAGCGGATGTTGTATTGGATGGAGTAAATGGACTCTCTGTTTAAAGCATCATCATATTGATCAGAATGGAAGTGATATTAAATATAAATGTAAAAAACCCAATTGAAGATTACTGCTCTTGTTCTGCACTTTCAGCTGGACTTCAATTTCAAGCTACATGTACACACCAGAAAAGTGTATTTACATCATGTCCATGACATGAGAATTAAATTTTTTTCCATTTTGTTCAACATTCTTTTGATGTTTTGCACATTATCATATACCTCCTTTCCATCAGAAACTGACACAAAAATAACAGGTATTTCTAGACTTCTGCTCTCATTTTTGAGTGTTATGTCAATGGGTTGTGATAGTACATCCACTATAAAGTGTATGTATAGCTTATACCTCCTTTCCATCATCTTGACAAACTCCCTTCTCATGAGGTAACCTCGGCACAGAGCCTGAGTCATGGTCACCAAAATTGCCAGTTTCTCATCTCGCATCTCCTCCAGGAGACCGAGCAGGCCGGCTTTGAAGAACACCTACATACGATATTTGACGTTAGTGTTTAATCAGTAACAAAATGACATTCATGGATACAGTTTGCAGATTACTGAAGGAATCTGAATGTATTTTTCATCCAATGCTTAGCAGTTCAGTATATAGTTACACTAAATATCTAAGATGCTGCAGAACTATTGCATTTGTATCTCTAGTCTCTCACCTTGGTGTGGCCAAACTTGTACTGGGTGTGGTCCACATCAATGGACCCCAGCAGCTTCTCAGAAGCTTTCTTGTTGTCAATGAACTGTCCCTCAGGGATGACACTGGCATTCAGTACTTTGTACCTGAAAGAAATACATGATCGTAATGATGGAGTGGAATTGTTTATATATAGCTACAGTGGTCTTTATTTCACAGCTGGACATGTTAGCCAGTGTGTTTACATTTGTCATATGTCATATAGATGCCTAATGCAGGTGTTCGAAAACTTAATTTTCCATCGTCTTGCACACTGTCGTCATAGTAACAACAGCTGTAATTCATTTATAACATTTACTGTAAATTCCGGACTATTGAGCGCACCTGAATATAAGCCGCACCCTCTAATTTTAGAAAGAAACTCAATTTTGTACTTGCATAAGCCGCACCGGACTATAAGGCGCAGGTGTCCCACATTGTATTTTGAGATAGTTACAAAGAAATGTTACACGTGAGGTTTTTTAAACTTTTGATTACTGTAAATGCGTATGGTAACATACAAATACATAGCTACTGCAAATTTTTTTTTTTCGGAACAGTGCCTGTAACACGGCTGGATTTGACTTTATGTATCGTAACACAAATACGCAGCAAAGATGCTTTTTTTTTAAACAGCGCCTGTAACACGGCTGGTACCGGTAAACACAACACCCTTCCAGGAAAAGTCACTGATCGCCTTCATCTTCCTCCTGTGCACTGAAACCTTCAAAGTCCTCTTCTTCGGTGTCTGCATTGAAGAGCCTCAGAATCTCGTCACTCACGTCAGTCTCCTCGGTGTCGCTCTCACTTGAATGTGAGCGGTCCTCTTCATTACGCAGCAGTCCAGCCTTCCGAAACCCGTTGGTTATGGTGGTTGTTTTGACACGGCTCCATGCAGTAAGGATCCACTGACAGACTTGAATTAAAGTTGCCCTTCGTAAACGGCCTGTTTTGGTGAAAGATTTTTCTCCACTTGTCATCCAAGCCTCCCACTCGACTCGCAGTGCAACTTTAAATGCCCTATTCACGCTGATGTCCAGTGGCTGCAAATACTTGGTTGTGCCCCCAGGAATCACAACTGGAATAGAGTTTGTACTCTTGATGGCAGCTTTCACTGAATCCGTTATATGTGCCCTCATGCTGTCCAGAACGAGCAAGGCTTTATTTCTGTGAAAAAATCCCCCTGGTCGCTTAGCGTAGCACTCTCTCAGCCATTCCTTCATTAGACTCTCCACCATCCAACCTTTCTTGTTGACTTTCACCATAATATCTTTCGGGAATTTTTCCTTTGGCATTGTCAGCCGCTTAAAAATAACCATCGGTGGAAGCTTTCGTCCGGATGCTGTGCAGCTCAGGACACAAGTGAAGTGCGATTTCTCATGGCCACTTGTTTTCACTGTGATGGACGAGTCACCTTTTTTATTAACAGTGCGAGTGAGAGGCAGATCAAACGTCAAAGGCACTTCGTCCATGTTTATAATATCATCTGGTCCGATGGAATATTCCGCTATTTTTTCGTGAGTAAATTTGCGGAAGTTTTCGAGTTTTTCCTCGTAGTCGGGAGGGAGTTGCTGACACAGAGTCGTGCGTGCCCTGACGGAGAGGCCTTTTCGCCGCATAAATCTGAAACACCACGATGGTCCACCTTTAAAGTTTTCGATCTTCATTTCGCTGGCAATTGCCCTGGCTTTCAGTCGGATCTGAACGGTGGATACACCGCGACCGCCTGCTCTTTGTGTGTTCACCCAATCTTCAAGAAAGTTTTCAAGTTCGGGCCACCTGCTATGATTTCCTCTGAAAGCTTTTGTCGTCTTGTTACACTGACTCAGTTCTTCTCGCTGACGTCTCCACCGTCTTATCATGGATTCATTGACGCCAAGATTACGTGCAGCAGCTCTATTTCCTTCATTAATAGCCAGATCGATCGCCTTTAATTTAAAAGCTGCATCATATGCCTTTCTTCGAGAGTTTTCCATGTTGAGGGTGAGTAAAATAACAGATTTTCTAGTGCTATTGTGTTTGATTTATCGTACAATTTTGTTCGATGACTGTGAACTATTCGTTAATCTGATTGGTCTAATGATACGAGGCAACATATTGTACTTTTGGCGGCAAAAAAACAACAACGAACAACATATATTAGCCGCACTGTAGTATAGGCCGCAGTGCTCAAAGAGTGGGAAAAAAGTAGCGGCTTATAGTCCGGAATCTACGGTATTCAGATCTGTAGTAATTGTCGTCCTATAAAACCATCAGCTGTATGACTGCAATGTGTAAAGTACCTCTGCTTGAAGTCACCATAGAGGATTCTGCTGGGGAAACCCTTTCTGCAGATTCTGATACCTTCCAGCACACCATTACACCTTAGCTGGTGGATGACCAAGAAGTTCTCCATGAGACCTTTAAAAAAACAAATATGTTAATTCTCAGAAGTATTGTTTTAACTGAAATAGGGTAAGATCTTTTATAAAAATGTATTCAGTGGAACTGTAAAACCCACAGTCCCTACCTGGTGTCTTTGATTCATTAGGAATCAAGCAACGTACAAAGTGAGGATGAGTGCTTCTCAAGTTGGTCATCAGCTTTCCCAAGTTCTCCTGTGGGGTGAGAGGAGGACATATTAAAACAGAAGGGAAGCAGAACAGTCCTTCTTGTTTCTTAACTGCAATCATATATTAAAAAGTTGTGTCAGAGTGCATACATTACCCTGAACAGAGCAGATACGGTCTGGAAGGAGCCACCCTTCTTCTTGCCACCTTTCTTGCCACCACCTTTTGCAGCATCTGTTGGTACAGAAGAATATATTTTGCTTCTGTTTACATAAAACAAGTTTCATGCAGTTATCACATTGATAATTTAACTGAAGTAGTTTAATTTTAATAATTCCTTAGATGACTCCATAACATTTGTTGTAAGTGTAAATAATTCCAATTACGTATCAAGAATACAATATTCTTACGGTAATCTGAATTAGAACTAATGTGTTAATGACCTTCAGTACATTTTGAGGCCGTGCCCAAATGTTTAGCCAGGCTTTCAGAAATAATTTCAGCATATCAGTTTTGCTTGATAATGAAAGAGCCTTTCAGAGTGAACAAATACACTGAAGTATATTAAAAACTACAGGTACTGCCATACCTTCTGCACCAGCATGTGCGGCATACAGGTGAGCCAGCAGTTTGACTGATGATTTCTGGTACAGCTGTACAACTGAATCGTTCAGGGGGTCCTTATTCTTGTCCAGCCAGCCATTGATGTTGTAGTCCACAGTGCCAGCATAGTGCACCAGGGAGAAGTGGGCCTCAGCCTTGCCTTTGGCAGGTTTGGGCTTCTGGAAAGCGTTGGCTTTGCCCAGATGTTGGTCGTAGAGCTTGTTCTTGAAGGTTGTGTCTGAAGCCTTGGGGAACATGCACTCCTCTTCAAGGATGGAGAAGATGCCCATTGGCTGTTGAAGGCATAATATTTTCCATGAGATCATTTCAGGAGCACAATAGGACGCGTGTGTTTCTGTTAATAATAGCAGGCAGCTCACTTACCTTCTCAATAAGCTCAATGCAAGCAGCCAAGTCCATACCGAAATCAATGAACTCCCATTCAATTCCCTCTTTCTTGTACTCCTCTTGTTCCAGCACAAACATGTGATGGTTGAAAAACTGTTGCAGTTTCTCATTGGTGAAGTTGATACACAGCTGCTCCAAGCTGTTGAACTAAAGTTGGAAAATCATTATTTTCTTTATATAATATGAATAAATTTCACAACTAAAATGACCAGTCAACAGAATTTGCAATAATATCATTTGACACCTTTACTTACATCAAAGATCTCAAATCCAGCAATATCCAGGACACCAATGAAGAAATTTCTTGGCTGCTTCGTGTCCAACATCTCATTGATGCGAACAACCATCCACAAGAACATTTTCTCATAGACAGATTTGCACAGAGCCATAACAGAGTTGTGGACCTTAAAAAAAATAAGAATTAATAAATATATATTTATTACATTTCTACAAAGTATTACCTGAACCAAAGAAGATTAATATAAGGTAAAGGATATACATGTAACATTTAAAGGGGAAGGCTCACAATTTAGACTAAAAAACTCATATATTTGGCATTGCTTTCGTGATGCACTGAAATCGTAACCCTCACATTCGTATGAAAAAAAAAAGTGTCGAAGAAGTACTGAAAACCAGTTTTTCGGTACAAGAACCTTTATGTAGTGGGAAAGCAGACAGTTAATGTGGGTGTTTAAATTCAGACAATTCATTAACTGCTCCTTTGATTGACATGTCAATTTGGCATGGCTAACACCTTTTTTTCATAGCAACCTGTCTGTTCGGAAATCACCAATACGTAATTTTACCACCGTATCTAACTGAAAGAATTCTGGCTGATTCTTCACAACCCTGCAAAACAGGGGAAATACTCCACATGAATTGCTATCTTTGTAGCTGTAGCAAGAGTTATAGATTACATCTATGATTAATTTCACATTACATTTAAATATTACTCTCGCTATAGGTAGATATTGATCAGTTTATTGGACAAACTATGAAACCGTGACTAATGACAGTAAATAAAAGTAAAATAAAATTAAAATGTAAATGCACACTTTGTAAACATAGGTAATATTTTTATAAATACACTTTCAAGAGGAAATGAATGAAAATGTCACGATTTCAAATCAAAATACTTTACCTGAGGTACGGTCTGCCCCTTGGTCACAAACTCATTTCCGACCTTCACTCTGGGGTAGCACAGAGCTTTCAGCAGGTCAGCAGAGTTCAGGCCCATGAGGTAAGAGATTTTATCTGCCTCTGTTACACAGGAAATTAGAATTTGTCATTAAAATGCTAAGCATTCATATAATTATCGTTCTCATGTGTATGTGCATAGTAACTCATGGCACTTTCAAATGTTAAGTAACCACAGCTGCTGAAGTACAATTAAATAGTTGGTCATTTTGAGAATGAGATTTGACACTCATACAAAGGGACATGTTTGTTTGTGCTGCTGAAGCATGAACTCATTTTGACAGTTACCCTCAGTGCCATCAGGCTCAGCCTGCTCTTCTCGCTGCTTTTGCTTGAACTTCATGCTCCCATGATGCATACAAGCACCAGTCAGCTTGTAGATGCCCATCTTCTCCTCTGCATTGAAGCCCAAGATGTCAATGGCAGTCTGTATTGAAAACAAACATATTTAAGAGGTTAGTGATGTATTGTAATTTAGTAATATGGTGTACATGTGGTTTCATAATTTTTCCCCTGATGATCTCTGTTACTATATGAGTTTTGATCATCTTTCATCTGTATGTTTGGCTCTTTGATTTCCCCCCTTTTCCCCCACCCAAACTGAAGAGTTTGAGCCCCACTGAATCTCTTACAGACTCGGGAGGAGGAAGCCATACACACATGACTCCTAGCCCTCACTGTTTCCTCACTCTGTTTGTGACACCAATCACATATTGCCTATACTGTGCCAGAGAATCATAAAATCAACTTATGACCAGCACAAAAAAAACCTAATTGTCCTGAAGAGGCTGCTAGAGAGCAGTGAGGTTGAGGATTTTAACCAGCTTCACCCTTATGTTTCGACTGTGAGGCTGAGCCAGCTGTTGCTTTACCTGTGTGAACTTCAAGCCATAGCCAGTAATGGGGCAGCTGAGACAAAAAGTACCCAGGTTTGGGATCCAGAGCAACACAAGAAACAGACTCTTTGACTCCCTCAACCATCCAAAGGACCTGTAATATTTTAGCCTGAAAAAGACAGCTATTGTCTGTTTGTACAAACACAATTTGGTCTGGCAATTAAACTTGGCAGTCAGCAAAATGACCTTTCCAAGTGTTTGTGAAGAAATTATCTGACATGTACACTTCTTTTTTTTAAAAAAAAATTCAGCACAAAATATAAGTGTATTGAATCAAGCCAGTACTAAATATTTCAAATTGGGCGAATTGCAAAAATTGAGGAATATAAATATCGACTGGCAACAGGATGTCTATGGAAAACAAGTTGTTTGAGTCATAAGACATGTCATCAATCTGCAGCTGAAGTGCTGTGTGATAATTAGGTAGTTTTCTTTCAATGTGTGATTGTTTAGTCAAGACAAACAACTTACATCTGTGGCAATGAACTCCTCCACATCATTGATGCTCTTGACAGTGATCTCTCCTTGGCTGATCATAGGGTAGTCATATGGATTGGTGGTAATGAGAAGTGCCTCTGTTGGACACAATGACATATATACAGTCAGTTACACATCAGATTGTGAAATCTAAAAATGTCACTCCCAACATCTTTATCATCCAGATTTCATACCTAACAGTTCAGGTTTGTGGCCTGTCATGAGCTGGTAGAAGATGTGGTAGCTGCGCTCAGCTGACAGCTGGAATGTTACTCTTGACTTTTCCAGCAGGTCTGTCAACAGGACATGGTGTTATCACTGGTTATCTGTATTTTAGTATAATCATTGACTGTTTGATTGACACAGAATAATAGGCAGAGACTTACATGTTTCAATATCAGCAGAAGCCAGTTTTCCTGTTGTTCCGAAATGGATTCTGATGAACTTACCCTGAAAGTTTAGTTGGAAGAGATTACATTTTGTTTTGCTTAAGTTTAATGGTTAAGTCAGATACTGGAACTGTGAATTTCAGATGTAAGTGAAAACTTACAAAACGGGAGGAGTTGTCATTCCTCACAGTCTTGGCATTACCATAAGCCTCCAGCAGGGGGTTGGCTGCGATGATTTGATCCTCCAGTGACCCCTACAGTAGACATCAGACTCTTGAGCAATATGTTCCAGACATAAGTCCCTATGATGTTTGCACGTCTGAGGAGACTCTGTCTGACCTGCATTTTGCCAGGTGTTGGCTCTGCTTTCTTTGCTCCACCAGCCACTGCGATTGTCGCAAAGTACTGGATGACACGTTTGGTGTTCACAGTCTTCCCGGCACCGGATTCTCCACTGTGGGTCAAAGTACAGAAAGGTCAGGGCTAACAGCAGGAGGAAGATATTATTCATAAGCTTCATGTGACCTTGCTTTAAGATTTAAAACCTGTTTAAAAGCATTTAAATGGAAAAATAATATGTATATTTCTAAAAAGAATAACATGTGTGAAAATGTATTTCATCGTAATTAGATTGCAGACAAAGTGTCAATGCGGCAGCATAACACTCTCAAACTCCCAGAAGATTTGTGTTTATTTGATCTTTACTGAAAATGTAACAAATATGCATGCAATACGTACGTAATCAGGATGGACTGATTTTCGCGATCTGCAAGAAGAATAACAATTATTCATATTAAATTTTGTGTTATTAGAAGTACGTGTATGATTTGATATTGGAAAATGACACATATTGTGTTTGTTGCTATCCGTTTCATCCACACTGAGTTGATTCAACTGTACAATTATTAACTCTTTGTTTCCAACACCCTCAGCCGTTTTTGAGCACTGAGGCAGGAATACTTTCCTTAAATAATGTGTTATCATATGTAGGAAAGATATTTTCTGATTGTAATTTAGTGCATCGCCCTGGGATGATTGGCATTTCCTTAGAAAGATGTATAATTTTGTAAATTATTACTCTGTGGATGACAATGACTGATACTGGAGGATATTCTTACCAGTGAGCATGAACTGATAGGCATTATCAGAGATGGAGAAGATGTGGGGTGGGGCCTCAATTCTCTTTTTGCCTCTGTATGCGCACACAACAACGGCATCGTACACTGGGAGCCACTTGTAGGGGTTCACAGTGACACAGAACAGCCCGGAGTAGGTCTGAAACAGTGAAGAAACATATCTATGCACATGTTCACAAGATAAATTCATTCAAATTCTGTTTATTGAAGGACTTTAGTTGTAAACTTACATAGATCATCCATGCTGCATAACGGTCTTTGAGGTTGTACAGCACACAGGGCTCATTGAGGTGGGTCATCATGGCCATGTCCTCAATTTTGTCAAACTTGGGAGGATTCCTTGGGTGGACGTCATCCTCCTTGACTGTCAATTTCTGTGAAGCGCAGAAAAATTGCAAATGTATCTTTACAGTCCTCAAAGAATATATGAAATCTCATGAAGGGAAAAACACATTGCCAAATATAGGTATTCATTTCTACTATTTTGTATTGTTCTCATTTCTGTGAGTCACATATTCCATATGGGAATCTTCATTTAATCTTGCAAAGTAAATATACTATTTGACCGCTCACCCATGAAACAGGTGTTTTAAATCAAATCATTACAATGCTTCTTGGTCATCTGCACTTACTTGCCCACCATCAGTTTCAACGGTGGCTTTGCCCCCCTCTTTGCTGATGAGTTTCCCTTTGACGTACATCTCCTTGGGCTCAGCCACAAAGACAGCTGTTTTGGCGTCAAAGGGAAGGTTCTGGGCCTCAATCCTCTCCCTTTCAGGCTTCCGGAGGTAAATGGCCGCCGGGCCAAAGGCCTCCATCTCCGCGTCTGTACTCATGGTGGCACTTTACTGAGGAAAACCAGCAAATACTATCAAAATGCCGGGCTTTTACTGTCAGTTGCTGATAGACAAGGGTCTGACTCTGAGGCGAAAAGTACATGTATTGCTTATTTTATTGTTAATTTAAATCTGAATATGATCCTATTATGTTAGTTGAAGGTCTTCAGATTTGAGGTGATAATTTTCTTTTATTTTAACACGTGTCTCTGTTTCTCAGCCTGTGGATGAATTGTTTAGGGTTAAATGTGAGATAGAATGACAACACTAATTATAAGGAAATTACTAATTCTGGTCGTATATTGCTGTGCAGTGGGCTCCTTTTCTCTGTTCAGTGGCATACTCATTCAGCAGTGTAATTTAGGCCTACCTGCTTTGATGCCAACAGACAAAGATGGTACCAGTGGTGGTTGAATGCTGAAACATAAAGATTTAGCAGATCATTATTAATTGTTCCATACACTTTTTGTTGTTATTATTTTAAAGCAAGACAGTAATTGTTGGTTTATTTTTGAGGTAATGGATAACAGTTAGATACTGTCATGGTTAATATTATTATTTAATTAATATGTCTTAATACAATTTTAGAAACATCAAATGTGTAAGTACAAAGATCTTATTCAGACCTCTTTTTCAGACTATTGAATTGAAATGAAAAATCTCAATGCATTTTCACTTCTGTAAATCTGAAATGTATTAATCATTACATTACATCTCACTCACCTCTGATAGGTGCCAGTCAGTCCTTTGGGAAGCCAGAGCTGCTTTTATAGAGAGATTTGTCTTCACTCAGCAGAACTGAACTTCTCTATTTGGTCATGTATTTTTACCCTCACACCAGTTATCACACGTCTGTAGCAGTGGCTCTGATATTTTTATCTTATGATAAATCATAATCATGGGCATGTGAAAAATTCTCCTTAAAATGCTTTATTTTAACCATCCAGAGATGAAAGAGAGGAGTTCTTTAATTTGTTCACTATTTTGTTGGAGTTTCATTGAAAACTTTGGAATGCAGCAACAATCAGAGAAAGACAACAGAATGAATTCAATGTAATGCTTTTTGGTTAGACGTTCATGGCAAATAATAAAATATCAGTCTGTAGTTAAAATAGTGAAACATTTTAATTACAGAGGTTGACAATGTAAGGCTAAGTCAGAAGGAGGAATGAAATGATTGGTGAAGATGCAGATGCAGATCTCTGTTTATTTCTTGCAGTTGCAATATTGGACAGAAGCAAAATAGATGTG
Organism: Albula glossodonta; assembly: GCA_019788955.1. NCBI lineage: Eukaryota > Metazoa > Chordata > Actinopteri > Albuliformes > Albulidae > Albula > Albula glossodonta. The sequence continues at coordinate 409,770 of JAFBMS010000172.1, read as the reverse complement.
TCATGTACCAGCATGATGTTCAATAAACAAATTGTAGAGCGCAAACTGCAACTCATCTGTAAATGAAATAATAATTTCACTCATTGAATTAGAGATTTTTTTTATAACCTTTTCCCTACACACTCACAAACGCTTGCTCGTGTGTGTCATTAACCTCAAATTTAGAGATCATCACAGGAATACCTCTGTATCTGCTAATTGTGCAATTAATGTTATTTTTATAGTACATAAGGCTGTCTGACATTGGTAAGTTCACAAAAGCACTCCAATACAGTTTAAGCAAATGCTTGCACACACAGCTGTTTAATAGCCAGATAAATAGAGCATTTCCTTGTGTGGCAAAGTAAGGACACTTCGGTTGTCTTACATTGGGACAAATCCATTTTTTCAATTTACCTTGGCACTACTGAGGAGCCCACTTTAGCTGTGGAGAAGCAACAAAATGTCACTGGTGTACTGTTGCAGCACACTTGCATGTCTTAGATTTTATCAAGATATAAAACTTGGTTAAGGTTCAGAACTGAGGTCACTTCAACACTGCAGAGTTGGGCTGACATCAGCATTACAGAAATACAGCCAGAGTGAGCATCTTTAAAGACAACAATGCAGTTTGAGGGTGTTTACCCCAGACTGTAGTTAGCTGTTAGCTGTATCTCAGTTTAGCCCTGTTACTTATCACCTGCTGGCTGGGAGTGGCATTGCTCAGCTCACCTGCTGATGTAATTGTCGTTTGCCTTGATGTGGAGCTTAACGTTGCTAATTTAAGAAACAGGATCAAGTATTTCCTCCTGTACAAACTGTACAAAAAACAAACACCTTGTGTTGGTGATCAAGGAAATACTTCTCATGTGCATTCTAGTAATTACCGAATATATACACTTGACCCCGGGGAGGTGTAGAATATTACTGATCTGATCACCCCATACGCTGTAGATATATAAATACTGTAGTGAGAGTATATCTGCTGTTTTCATTCCCAGCAAAGTACTTGTGCGGGAAAGTTTGTTCAGAAAAACAAATAGGTATCAAAGGAAATACTGGCTAACTTGCCAAAGGTGACCATAACTTTGTGTATTGATGCTAGTGTTTTGTTCAGCTACAAAAATAGTGAGTGGGTGACATTACTGGGGTTCAAGGGTATGTGTGCTTATGTGTGCTCCTGAATTGGATGAAGATGTCACAGCAGTGAGACAAGCTTTCAAATAAAAATATGATCAGTGTCTTCTACATCTATTACAAGCGCCTTTGCTGAATGATATTTTATGCAAACAATGTATTTTTCATCAAAACAAGCTCAGTGATTTTCACAGTTATTAGGTGATATGTGCCAGCTCCAACCTATCATACAAGTGAAATAAACATCAGAGATGCTTTGCCACAAGCAGAAACTGCATGAGCTACTTCAAGTCCACTTGTATCTCCCAGTCAGAAGCTTGATGCAAAATGGAGGATGGGTTCTTGGTAGTTGTTCTTGCCCAAGGAGCCTTATCTCCTTCTCTTTGGAAACAGACAGCTTTGGATAGTGATGCCTGGTGTTTGTTGGCTTTGACCCTCTGTCCATTTGGCAATTTCTGTAAGGACCTTGTCCTACTTTCCCCAAGACTTTGGGACATCCAGTCAAGATGTGATTCAGGGAGCAAAGTGTTGTTCCACAATGCTTGCAGGATGGGTCTTCTTCTTTGCCCCAGATCTTTAGGTTGTTCGGAGTTGGCAGGAGGTCAGCCACAGCACGCAGGAGGAAAGTCAGCTTGCCCTGCTCGGTACCCCAGAGTGACTTCCAGGACAGCGATCGCTCAAGTGCCTGGTCCCACTGCATCCACTGTCCCTGGCAGGCAAGCCCTACCGCCTTTACGCGGCGGTCTTATGCTGCCTCTCGGACCCCATGCACCATGAGTCCTCTCTTGCCTTTTGCATTGGATTTGGTCCATCTCTTGGAATTGTAGTTTCCAAGTCCTAGCCATCCTTGACAGACCACCCCAACGATCTCCTGATGTTTCCAGTCCACTTCTGCTTCCTTCACTGCTTCCTGGAGCTTCCACTTCCTGCCACACTTGATGTAATAAATAACTATAAAATAAATAACTTCCTTCCACGCTTGATGGTCTTGTCTGATTTCTCATCCTCAGACAGTAGCAGCGTACTGACTGCTCTTGTCTTGTTGGCTTTGAGTTCTTCCACCATCGGTAAGTGGAGCTTGGAGGTCTTGTTGTACAGGTTGACCGAGCTGAGTGTTGGGAGAACACCCAGCCATCTTCGCAGAAATTAGCTGCTCAGTCTCTCCATTGTGTCCACTTTTGTCATAGGGAAGTCATATGGCAGGAATGGCCATGGAAGTCTTGCATGAATGTGAAATAAAGGCACCGTAGCTAAATAGAATTTAAATAAAAATACATTTTAAAAATAATTTACTTTTCCACATCGTGGCTTCGATTTTTTTGCGGGTCGGTACCAAACAATGAAATCTGAATTTTTTGGGAGCTTTGCGCCTTGTGTGGGAAACCGCGTAGCACTGCAGACGGTGTGTGTAGCAGACAAAAAGTAAAGAAAACACATGTTTAAAAAATATATATATAATATGAATGTATTTTATCATTTAATACCATAAACGTACACAATTTTTTTATGTGGTTTTTCCACATCATGGTGGGGGGAAGTGGGGGAGGGGTTGTGGGGCTGAGCCCCTAACCCCCACGATGTGGTAGGATCAACTGTACTGTCTTTTTGACCTTGTTGTTCTGGCATTGTACCTTGCAAGTAATGTGAGAAGCTCATATTGACATCAAGAAAAGTAGATCTCTTTTGAGCCAGCCTTGTGTAATGGCCTTCAAAGTATGTATGACAAGGATTTTAGAATGTTCCTACCAAGGATCAGATTGCACAATTTAGTTGCAAGCTGTATCACTGAGTATGGAACATTTTTCATGGGAAAGATGATATGGTACTGGCAAAAGTTATGTGACATATGACAGTCTGAGCTCATATATTTAATAAAAATGTGATACTCAATCCCATCCCTAAAATGATTCTCTTATAAGGACTAAATTCAAATATAGCTGCTTGGTCAGCAATGCTACCAGAGAATTACTGTTTGTCACTGAGTGCTGTCAGCTTGACTGTGGAACAAGTACCTCACCTATATACTTTCGAAGTTAGGTAATCTTCTTGTGTAAAAGAGGCATGTAATTCCATTCAAGTTGGTTTGAGTTGTTAAGTGTTTTTTTACTGTACCTATTTGAGTTTAGACTGTAATGTTTGAAATTATTAACATGCATGCATTCGGGTGGATTTTAATGACTTTGCATAAGCAGGTGCATGCAGAATTAAAGCAGGATTGTTTGAAATATGTTAATCGTATTCATAATATAATTCATACATGTATAGTAACATGAGGTACCCCTGTGGTATAATAGTGTGTTACGTGTCATTGATTGTCCTCAACAACATGTTAACAGATTGTCCTTAACAACATTTTAGTTAACAAATTTGATATATTTGTGATTAATACAGGACACCTCCATTTCCAGGGAGAGATGAAATATGGTCAAAATGGTTTAACTTTCTTTTATTAAAAACTTTTTAAAAAGTTTTTACATGTTTGAAAAATAATGGTGCTCTTGATGTCCTCTGTGTGGCAGAATTGAAAGTAAATGCAGCTGCTTGCACAGCAGCATGGGCATTTGCTATTTTCAGCGTTTCATGCCTTAGAACATTGGTATCTGTCAGTACTTGTTGTGACTTTTATCACAGAGGTGGTATTAATCTAGCTTCAATATTCAACTGCAGTATGCTTCCACTTCTTACCCTGCTGCTCAGTTCAGATTAGAGCAGCAAAAAAGAGATTTCAAAGTAAGTGACCTTTTACTCTGAAATTACCTATGCGATCTGAGAAATTGTATAGCCTTTCTAAGGGGGGGCAAATATCAGTAGGTTTTACTTGCATGGTTTTCTTGATGTTATGTATATACTTGTTACGCATTTGCATGATATCCAGTAGATTTGAAATTAAAACCGAGGCCTAATTATTAATGATTCTGTGGGTAGGAGATGAGTGTGACTTTTCAGTTATTTTCTGTTTGATTGAACAGATGGATTACCTGGATTTCACACCTACAATCACACCAAAATGTCAAGGATTGCTTTATTTCCCTCAAAACAGTACACTTAAACTGGGGCTTGTGCTGTGAATGCCACATTTTTTAAGGTTTCATAGTCAAGGCAATATGTGTGTAATATTTCAGTTTGCTTTAAAATAGTTTTTGAGTGAAAATAAAGAATACCAGACAAGGTGAGGATTATCTGAGCTAACTTTATTAACTCATGGTGTACATGAAAGCATTGCACAAGAACTTCATATTGTATGAGTGCTTGCTACTGCATCTCTTCTGGGTTTTGTCCCTCACTCTGCAACCTCTTTTCCCTTAAAATAAATGTAAAATTGAATTTAATACAGATTGATGATTATTCACACTGTGCAACTTGACAACTGTTTTGACATAATCAATTGAAATCACTCCTTAATGATCAGAAACATACCTTTCCAGCGTCACGGCTCTTGGCTCTCAGCTTGTTGACCTGGGACTCAGCGATGTCCGCACGCTCCTGAGCTTCCTCCATCTCATGCTGCACCTTCCTGTACCTGGACAGGTGAGTGTTGGCTTGTTCCTCCTGTGAGAGCCAGACATTTCTCCAGTCAGAATATTTTACAACACATATTCATATAAAACAGCAGTTATGGATTAAAAAAATGGCTGTGTCCCAACCTGTAGACAGCTGCTGCAGAAAGCAGCATACCAACTGAAAAACTCAAAAGGCAGCAAATGTGGAGTTCACATTGAATAGATAAAAGTGAATACATTTTGAGTCATGCATATAAGTAATAAATTGTCATCATGGTTTTACCATGCATAATTTCCATTCACTTTGAAGTGCACATTCACACTTTCAGAGCACTTTGAAGTTAGGTGGATTCAGATAACTGGGAAAATTATTGTTTGAAATTTGGCTCTACTCAAAATAATTTTGATTTGGATTTATTGAATAAAGTAGTTACCTAGACTATCAATGTATTTTAATAATTGTTCCATGAGGCGGTGACTTTGCAGCTCACTCCAAAAATGACATGATGACAATGATAATGAAACTATGTTATGATTGGGTCCTTTTAATATATGTTTACTGGACTCCAATTGTCATGGTACCACATACTCATGTGCAACATTGAAGAATATTAAAAATGTATGCACTTTGTAAATTCAGTCTGTTAAACCCAAGTCTAATCCCAGTTTTTATTGTCAGAGCTGAGTAAGATGATTCATTTAATCAATTCTTAAAATGAGTGTGACCACATCACAGATAGGATTTCCTTTAATCACAGGGCCCTGCATCAACACATACTGTGTTTTTGAATTTTAAATGTTGAATCTGACACTTAAAGAGCACTTGATGGTGCACTTACCGCTTCCTCAGCCTGCCTCTTGTAGGCCTTCACTTTCAGCTGCAGCTTGTCCACCAGATCCTGCAGTCTGTGGACATTCTTCTTGTCTTCCTCAGTCTGCAGATAGTCAAGTTTTAGAAGAGGTGCCAAACATGTTGGCTATACAGTATACTGTGTTTTGTAGAGATGTGTGAATCCTTACCTGGTAGGTGAGCTCCTTGACTCTCCTCTCATATTTACGGACTCCTTTAACTGCATCGGCTCCACGTCTCTGTTCAGCTTCAACCTCAGATTCCAGCTCACGTACCTTCAATTGGACATTTTTTACACAAATGTATTACCTAGGGCTGTGCACTCAGTAACCACACAACAATTTTTAAACAGCATTTGTCAAATAATGTTATCAATTAATCATCATCTCACAAGTTTGTTATCTGTAGTGCTATAAGACTCAGAAGATCTTATGTTACATTTTTCCAAAGCTATGGAGTTTGCCATAAAGTTTGGGTTAATTCAAAGATTATTTTCTTGCAAAACATGTAATTCATGACCAATAACTTTCTTTTTTTAAAAAAAAAAAAAAAAAAAAATGTTTATAATTTCCAAAGGAGTTACATTTGTGATTTAGCCGATTTAAGTATACGCATTTAGTTTCCACCGATAGATTACCCTTGATTCCAGTTTCTGGAGCTGTTTCTTTCCGCCCTTCATGGCCAGGCTTTCAGCCTCATCCAGACGGTGCTGCAGGTCCTTGACTGTGACCTCCAGGTTCTTCTTCATCCTCTCCAGGTGAGCGCTGGTGTCCTGTTCCTTCTTCAGTTCCTCTGCCATCATGGCAGCCTACAGTTTTCATACAGGACTCTGTTTCAGTCTTTAGGTCTCTGTCACAGTTAAGTTTGTCTGAGTGCAGCAGTGATCACATTATTCTTTTTAGTGTCAGTGTTCCACGGAAATACTGAAGGTCAGGAGTAGAGTGGGGTTCTATTGTACAGGCCTCACTGTGGGAAGGTGATGTTTTACTGTAATGCAGGTTCAGGTGATTCAGCTGATCAGGTTGACATTGAGTTGCATAGTGTGAAGAATGAGCATTAATAAGCTTTGTAAGTTTTTCTGTATAAGTTAAATGAAATGCAATTTAAGAGGTAAGAGTGGAATACGTATCACTCACATCAGTGATGGCCTTCTTGGCTTTCTCCTCTGCATTTCTTGCTTCCTGAATGGTGTCGTCCACTTCACCTTGAACCTGAACAAGGTCAGCTTCCAACTTCTTCTTGGTGTTGATAAGGCTGGTATTCTGAATAAAATAGTGTATTTTTAGTTTGTATGTTTACATGTTCTTGTGCATAGTGTAAGATAAAATTAAAATGGATTCAGCACTTATTCATGTTCATTGAAAGAAAAATGGATCTGGGATTCACCTGGGAGTGCAGCAGACCCACACGCTCGCTTGCATCTACCAGCTCCTGCTCAGCCACTTTGCGGCCTCTCTCTGTCTGCTCCAGGGCAACCCTCAGCTCTTCAATCTCAGCCACCATCAGGTTGTTCCTGCGTTCCACCATGGCAACCTGTTCCTTCATGTCCTCTTGTCCTCTGACTGCCTCATCAAGGTGCAGTTGGGCATCCTGATAGAGAGATGAATCATATTAATTTTATATAAATGCCTCAACATGATGGAGCTCAGTGCTGTCACTGTATGTATTTTGTAATTGTACCTTGAGCTGTCCTTGGACGTTCCTCAGTTGCTTCTGGGATTCAGCAGCCTGGCGGTTGGCGTGGCTCAGCTGAATCTCCATCTCATTGAGATCTCCCTCCATCTTCTTCTTGACTCTGAGAGCATCGTTCCTGCTTCTGACCTCAGAATCAAGAGTACTCTGCATGGAGTCAATAACCCTCTGACTGTTCCTCTTGATCTGCTCCATCTCCTCATCTTTCTCTGCAAGCTTCCTGTCAATTTCGCCCTTAACCTGGTTAAGCTCAAGCTGGACACGGAGAATCTTTGACTCCTCATGCTCAAGAGTTCCCTGAAGAAAGAAAAAAAAATGTGACAACTGAAAGTTGCTATTTCCAATTCACTTTTGAAGAAACTGATGCGTGTTCATAAATTACCAAACATTTTTGAAAAGTTCCTGATCAGAAACAAATACATATTTATAGATATATATACCTCTGCTTCTTCCAGAGCAGCCTGGATTTCGGATTTCTCAGTCTCCACAGTCTTCTTTGACTTCTCCAGCTCATGGATGGTCTTTCCAGTCTCACCAATCTGTTCAGTGAGGTCGGAAATCTCCTCTGAAGGGACATTAATTGAAAACGTACTTAGTTATCGTAGTAGTTATTTATATAGTATCTGTTTATCATAAGATATCTGAGCAATTTGGGGACTGAAAGAGACTGAAATATGAAATATTATACCAAATATGTCACATCCCCGAGATAATCATTCGACATTCAGATAAGGGCTGCGTATATTTATGAAGAAATGAATCAAGTTAGAAGTCTTTAGACATCTCAATAATAATGATGAAGATATTTATGTTGAATGCACGTACGCTGCAGATTCTTGTTCTCTCTCTTCAAGGTCTCCAGATGGTCTAGAGCTTCTTCATAGGAGTTCTTCATCTTAAAGAGCTCAGTGCTGAGAGAACGGGCCTCTTTCTGAGCCCCTTCCAGCTCTGCTTGGCCTTCCTCATATTTCTGCTTCCATTCTGCCAGGACCTGGAAAGATTGGAAATGTCAAACCATTAATAATTCCTCCAAATGACCTGATTATAGCAGATAATAGCGTTGTAAAGCATAGGTCTCATTGAGTCCTGCTTTGGTGACGTTAGATCTACCTTGTCAAAGTTCCTCTGCTTCTTGTCAAGGTTGGCAGCCTGAGCATTTGCCCTCTCCACATCAATCATCAGGTCCTCCACTTCACCCTGCAGTCTCTGCTTGGTCTTCTCCAGAGAGGCACACTTGGAGTTCACAGCCTCAATGGACTCTTCTGCATCCTGTAGACGCTGCGCAAGCTTTTTCCTGGAGGGGTTGACATTTTCATTGAGTTTGTGCAATACTCTTTGACTTTGTGGTATTCAGTAAGCTTGAAGATGTATAAAAGTGTGGAGTTACTTGGCCTCCTCCAGCTCTTCAGTGCGCTGGATAGCATCAGTTTCATATTTGGTTCTCCACTGAGCCACCTCGCTGTTGGCCTTGGACATTCCACGCTGCAGCTCAGCCTTGGCCTCCTGCTCCTCCTCATACTGCTCCCTCAGCAGGTCACAGTCATGACGGGCTGATTGTAATCCGTGGGCCAGGGCATTCTTGGCCTGAAAGACAATGCAGGAAATTGAATATGAGTGAATGAAAAGAGCAAGCGTATTTAACTTTGACCCAGATAGCCACCTTTCCATCAGATCTCTGTTCCTCTGTTCATTGCTTGCATTCTCCAGAGAAGATTTCCCTTCATTACAATTTCATTGCTAATTTTGTTAGTACAACCTGCTGCTTGCTTTGTTTCATTTTCTTTTGGTTCTCTGGACAAATTTATCGTTATGAGTCAGCATATAATTCAAAGTTAATTTAAACCCTAGATTCAGTAAGTATACCAGGAAATGAATGGTTGTCCTTGGTTTTATAAATTCTAAGAGCAGTGGCGAACAGGATATTTTATCAGGTGGAAGGATGGTGTGAGGACATTTATGCCCATTGTTATACAGTGACTTGATTTCATGGCCTGTTACCTTGACTTCCTCTTCAATGTGCCTCTTGAGCTCCTCAATCTGCTGTGTGTAGGCTTGTTTGCCTCTGGTCAGCTGGGAAACAAGAGCTTCTTTCTCCTCCAGCTGGCGACCAAATTCACCTGAACAAACCAAAGGATTGTGGTGTTCCATCATATTTTTATAACATTATGTTATTTACTTTAAAAGGTATTTAATATTTTGTAGGTACCATTTTCAGTTTGGAGTCTTGCTCTCTGTGCACTGATGTCATTCAGCTGGCGCAAATGCTCATCACTCTTGGCCTTGAGTTCACTCAACTGGTCCTCAAGCGTACGGCACATTTTCTCAAGGTTGCCCTGTTGAAAAGTAGTTTATTTACTATTTTGTAATGAAATGAATGACCATGTCTCTCATACCTATACAAATAAACCCTTTTTTACCTTTGATTTGGCAACAGCTTCCATGTTGCTGGACAGGTCATCAATTTCCATTTTGTATTCACTCTTCTCCTTCTCCAGCTTCTGCTTGACGCGCTGAAGGTTGTCGATTTGCTCTCCCAGCTCTGCCACACTGTCGGCCTGCTTCTTGCGGAGAGCGGCAGCGGTGGCTTCATGCTGCAGGGTGGACTCTTCAAGATCACGGCGCAGCTTCTGGAACTCAGCTTCACGCTTCTTGTTCATCTCAATCTGAGCAGCAGTAGCTCCACCAGCTTCTTCTAGCCTCTCACTGATCTCCTCAAGTTCCCTGGAGAGATCAGCCCTCTGCTTCTCAACCTTAGCCCGAGCAGCACGCTCAGCCTCGATTTCCTCCTCCAGCTCCTCAATACGAGCCTTAAAGAAAGTACAGGATAAGTCATACATGCTGTCTGTTAAATTCAGTTGTACTACATGGCATTTGTAAGGTTTTTTTAGAGCTCACCTGGAGCTCTTTAATCTTCTTCTGAAGCTGAGCACCCAGTGACTGTTCATCCTCAATCTTGCTGAGAAGTTGGCTCGTCTCAAAGTCCTTCCTGTGGAGTACAGATAAAAGATATTTTTAAGGAATGTTCTCTGTTTTATAAATCTTCATTTTATATTATATTTTGTCATGACTGTATACTTTCTTACTTCTTGATCTTCTCGTCTGCCTGCTGCTTGTCATTCTCCAGATCCATTATGGATTCCTGGGCCAGTTTCAGATCACCTTCAAGCTTTCTCTTGGCTCTCTCAAGGTCCATGCGAAGCTTCTTCTCTTGTTCCAGAGAGCCTTCCAGCTATTGAAGGGAGTAAAATTCATATACAGTAAAGTTTCAGATATTGTTTTTCATAACATTACCAACTTGTTTCATTACTGACAACTCAAAAGCTACTCTTGTTGTTCAACCCAGTTGATTTTTTACTCACATCATCTACTTGCTGCTCAAGCTTGGTCTTGGCTTTAGTCAGAGTGTTGACTTTGTCCTCCTCTGCTTGGAGATCATCCAGAGTCTGCTGGTGAGCCTCTTGGAGGGATTTCTTCTCCTTGGTCAACTTGGCAATGGCTTCATCCTGAGAGGCCATCTCTTCAGTCAGGTTTTTCACCTAAAACAATTATATCACACAATGTTAGGGAGATGGAGAGTCCCTGGAAAAAGACACACTCACATTTTGTATTGATGAAGTATAAACCTTGTTTTCTGTGGCATGTTTCTCCTTCTCCACTTTAGCCAAGGTGAGCTCCAAGTCATCAATGTCTTTCTTCAGCTCAGAGCATTCATCCTCCAGTTTCCTCTTCTTGGCAGTGAGCTCAGCATTGATTTCCTCCTCATCCTCCAGTCTCTCATTTGTCTCTTTGAGTTTTGCTTCAAGCTGGATCTTTGCTTTGATGAGTCCCTCACATCTCTCCTCAGCATCAGAGAGGCTCTCCGTTTCCTAAGATAAATGCAAAACTGACTTAAACTCAAAGCTAATATTTTATAGTAACGATGAACCCATACAAAACTGAAATACTTCGCAATGTGTTTTTAAATCATAAAACCAACTCACAGCTGCGACAGCCAACTGCAGGTCATTCTTTTCCTGCAGCAAGGAGACCATTTTCTCCTCAAGCTGCTTCTTCTGGGCTAATGCCTTTGCCAGATCCTCTTTGCACTTGGTAAACTCCTCCTTCATGTTGGCCATTTCTTTCTCAGCTTCAGCACTCTTGAGAAGTGGCTTGATTTTGAAGTAAAGCTTCATCCATGGCCAGTGTTTGACATTCATGAATGAGCGGATGTTGTATTGGATGGAGTAAATGGACTCTCTGTTTAAAATAACCACAATGATTACAGAATGGTAGAAATATTGCAGATTTGGGCATCAAACCTCCTCACGTACGTAGCAGAGACATTGACAGAATAATGATTGTAATTCTAGACTTCTGCTGTTATTTTCGAGTGTTATGTCAATGGGTTGTGATAGTACATCCATTATGAATTACATGTATAGCTTATACCTCCTTTCCATCATCTTTACAAATTCCCTTCTCATGAGGAAACCACGGCACAGAGCCTGAGTCATGGTCACCAGTGCTGCCAGTTTCTCATCTCGCATCTCCTCCAGGGTACCCAGCAGACCAGCTTTGAAGAACACCTGCAATGTTGTAGACGTTTAGTTGACAGAAAGACATGAATTGCCCTTCATGGGTGTTAATCACACATTATTTGAAGAAGCAATATGGTGGGCACAATAAACAAAATTTGAAAATGTATTTCCAGTGTATTATAGAGATAGATGTGAACTGTAGATCTTATCATTTTTCAAATAAATAATTTAGGCACCCCTGGATCAGAAATATCTCACCTTGGTGTGGCCGAACTTGTACTGAGTATGATCCACATCAATAGAACCCAGCAGCTTCTCAGAAGCTTTCTTGTTGTCAATGAACTGTCCCTCAGGGATGACACTGGCGTTCAATACTTTGTATCTGAAAGACATTTATGGAATATTTTGAATAGAAGTGTGTAGGTGAAGTTAAGATTTCCTTAAGTCCAGAGATATTGTATAATTCAATTAACATATATGAATCTAATACATGACTACCTCTGCTTGAAGTCACCATAGAGGATTCTGCTGGGGAAACCCTTTCTGCAGATTCTGATACCCTCCAGCACACCATTACACCTCAGCTGGTGGATGACCAAGAAGTTTTCCATGAGACCTGTAAAATAAAAATATGTTAATTGTCAGCAGTATTGTTTTCACTGAAATACTTTTAAGATTATATTGAAAAATGCATTAAGTTGACCTCTAAAGCCTACATTCATGGTAGTTCAGCATGATTTTTTTCTGACATTATTGTAACACAGGGTTTGAAGGCATGTTACAGTGTTTATTTTCTGTCTTATCAATTTTATTTAATGTATGTTAGTTACATTAACTGCAGTCCCTACCTGGTGTCTTTGATTCATTAGGAATCAAGCAACGCACAAAGTGAGGGTGAGTGCTTCTCAAGTTGGTCATCAGCTTGCCCAAGTTCTCCTGTGGGATGAGTGGAGGAGTATTATTGAAACAGAAGGGAAGCAGAACAGTCTTTCTCTATTGACTTTTATATGACACCAGCGGAGTCTTATGCAAAACATTCCATTTCAACCAGTTAGAAAATGAACAAGCTTGCAGGCAAATGCTACTTAACATTAACTGGCAGACACAATTGACACTCGTGGAAAGTATATGAAATACTTTGGAATATATTTCAAACAAAACTGCAATGAAATGCAATAAAATCTAAAATGGAGAATCATTTTGATGTGTGATAATGGTAAATTGCAATTATCTAGCTTTATATTGTCTGGCATTGTTCATTCAGAACAACAGTGTATACCAATCTATATGCGAAAGGTAATATTTAACATTTGTTTGATGCATGATTCCTTTTGTAACGCTTTCATATAACTTAGACTCTACAAGTAATTTTCATTTAATTATATTGCTACCAGCTAATAATAATTTCAATCAAATCATAGTATCAGAAGCAGTTGTGTCAGAGTGCATACATTACCCTGAACAGAGCAGATACAGTCTGGAAGGAGCCACCCTTCTTCTTTCCTTTCTTGCCACCACCTTTTGCTTCTGTTTACATGAAATAAGTTTCAAATTGAGAGCATAAGATACCTGTTTAACATAGCAGAACAGAGCAGATACAATCTGGAAGGAGCCACCCTTTTTCTTGCCACCTTTCTCACTACCACCTTTTGCTTCTGTTTACATAAAATAAGTTCATGCTGTCATTACATTCATAATTTAAATGAACTAAAGTTAACGAGATTATTCCATTACATTGTTTAGGTAATTGTTAAAAATGACAATTAGTTCCCATGAATGTTGTTTGACATTGTAATATCTTCTAAAGATGACAACTTATGCTTAAATGTTTAGTCTGGCTTTCATAAATCAGTTGAGTTTTAGCTTGACAACATAACAACCTCTTAGTGAGAACATGTACACTGAAGACCTCAGTGGAAATAAAAGTCAGGACAGATTCTGTCATACCTTCTGCGCCAGCATGTGCAGCATACAGGAGAGCCAGCAGTTTGACTGATGATTTCTGGTACAGCTGTACAACTGAATCGTTCAGGGGGTCCTTATTCTTGTCCAACCAGCCGGCAATGTTGTAGTCCACAGTGCCAGCATAGTGCACCAGGGAGAAGTGGGCCTCAGCCTTCCCTTTGGCAGGTTTGGGCTTCTGGAAAGCGTTGGCTTTGCCCAGATGTTGGTCATAGAGCTTGTTCTTGAAGGTTGTGTCTGAAGCCTTGGGGAACATGCACTCCTCTTCAAGGATGGAGAAGATGCCCATTGGCTGTTGAAGCCATGAGACCATGTCAGGAGCACAGCAGGACATGTGTGTGTCTGTTGATAATAGCAGGCAGCTCACTTACCTTCTCAATAAGCTCAATGCAGGCAGCCAAGTCCATACCGAAATCAATGAACTCCCATTCAATTCCCTCTTTCTTGTACTCTTCTTGTTCCAGCACAAACATGTGATGGTTGAAAAACTGTTGCAGTTTCTCATTGGTGAAGTTGATACACAGCTGCTCCAAGCTGTTGAACTGAAGTTGGAAAAACAATTTTCTTGATATTATTGTTTATAATTGCATAACTTTCACAATTAAAATGACCAATCAACAGGATTTGGGATAATGTCATTTGACACCTTTACTTACATCAAAGATCTCAAATCCAGCAATATCCAGGACACCAATGAAGAAATTTCTTGGCTGCTTCGTGTCCAACATCTCATTGATGCGAATAACCATCCACAAGAACATTTTCTCATAGACAGATTTGCACAGAGCCATAACAGAGTTGTGGACCTTAATAATATGAAGAGAAAAAAATAGGTACATATTTATTACATTTCTTCAACGAACCAAAGAACATTAATATAATGTCAAGAATATACATGTAACATTTAAAGGGGAAGGGTCACAATTTAGACACAACAAGATTATATATTTGGCATTGCTTCCATGATACAATTAAATTTTGTACAGTGTCTAAGAAGGACTGAAAACCAGTTTACCTGTACAGGAACTTTTATACAGTGGGAAAGCAGACAGTTAATGTGGGTGTTTGGAATCACACAGTTCATGAACTGCTCCTTTGATTGGCATATCAATGTAACATGGATAACACCTTTTTTCATAGCAACCTGCCTGCTCGGAAATCACAAATACGTAATTTTACCAAATTATCTAAATGAAAGAACCCTGGATGATTCTATGCAACCCAGGAAATAGAGAAAATACTCCACATGTTTGTAAACTGAACATGTTTCCTAGAAAATGTTGGTTTTGATAATCCCTCCCATTTAAATGTTTCTGCAGAAGTTATGAATTAATGATATTGTATCCACCTCTGAAGGAAGTGTGTACGTGTATTACATACGATTTTAAATCTGAATACTTTACCTGAGGTACGGTCTGCCCCTTGGTCACAAACTCATTTCCGACCTTCACTCTGGGGTAACACAGAGCTTTCAGCAGGTCAGCAGAGTTCAGGCCCATGAGGTAAGCGATTTTATCTGCCTCTGTTACACAGGAAATTAGAATTTGTCATTAAAATGCTCAGCATTCATATAATTATCGTTCTCATATGTATATACATATTAACTCACAGCACTTTCAAATGTAACCACAGCTGCTGAAGTACAATTAAATAGTTGGTCATTTTGAGAATGAGATTTGACACTCATACAAAGGGACATGTTTGTTTGTGCTGCTGAAGCATGAACTCATTTTGACAGTTACCCTCAGTGCCATCAGGCTCAGCCTGCTCTTCTCGCTGCTTTTGCTTGAACTTCATGTTCCCATGATGCATACAAGCACCAGTCAGCTTGTAGATGCCCATCTTCTCCTCTGCATTGAAGCCCAAGATGTCAATGGCAGTCTGTATTGAAAACAAAAATTTAAGAGGTTAGCGATGTATTGTAATTTAGTAATATGACTG
This sequence comes from Albula glossodonta, assembly GCA_019788955.1. NCBI lineage: Eukaryota > Metazoa > Chordata > Actinopteri > Albuliformes > Albulidae > Albula > Albula glossodonta. The sequence continues at coordinate 394,192 of JAFBMS010000172.1, read as the reverse complement.
AGTGTCATTAGCTGTATGATAATTAGGTGGTTTCCTTTCAATGTGTGATTGTTTAGTGAAGAGAAACAACTTACATCTGTGGCAATGAACTCCTCCACGTCATTGATGCTCTTGACAGTGATCTCTCCTTGGCTGATCATAGGGTAGTCATATGGATTGGTGGTAATGAGAAGTGCCTCTGTTGGACACAATGGCATACATACAGTCAGTTAAACATCAGATTGTGAAATCTAAAAATGTCTCTCCCAATGTCTTAATCATCCAGATTTCATACCTAGCAGTTCAGGTTTGTGTCCTGTCATGAGCTGGTAGAAGATGTGGTAGCTGCGCTCAGCTGACAGCTGGAATGTTACTCTTGACTTTTCCAGCAGGTCTGTCAACAGGACATGGTGTTATCACTGGTTATCTGTATTTTAGTATAATCATTGACTGTTTGATTGGCACAGAATAATAGGCAGAGACTTACATGTTTCAATATCAGCAGAAGCCAGTTTTCCTGTTGTTCCAAAATGGATTCTGATGAACTTACCCTGAAAGTTTAGTTGGAAGAGATTACATTTTGTTTTGCTTAAATTAAACGGTTAAGTCAGATAGTGTCTGGAACTGTGAATTTCAGATGTAAGTGAAAACTTACAAAACGGGAGGAGTTGTCATTCCTCACAGTCTTGGCATTACCATAAGCCTCCAGCAGGGGGTTGGCTGCAATGATTTGATCCTCCAGTGACCCCTACAGTAGACATCAGATACTTGAGCAATATGTTCCAGACATAAGTCTCTATGATATTTGCACATCTGAGGAGACTCTGTCTGACCTGCATTTTGCCAGGTACTGGCTCTGCTTTCTTTGCTCCACCAGCCACTGCAATTGTCGCAAAGTACTGGATGACACGTTTGGTGTTCACAGTCTTTCCGGCACCGGATTCTCCACTGTGGGTCAAAGTACAGAAAGGTCAGGGCTAACAGCAGGAGGAAGATATTATTCATAAGCTTCATGTGACCTTGCTTTAAAATTTAAAACCTGTTATAAGCATTTAAATGGAAAAATAATATGTATATTTCTAAAAAGAACAACATGTATTAAAATGTATCTTATCGTAATTAGATTGCAGATAAAGTGTCAATGCAGTAGCATAACACCCCTCCCGAACTCCCAGTAGATTTATTTTCATTTTATCTTGACTTAAAATATAGCAAAAATATATGCTATACGTACGTAATCAGAATGGACTGGTTTTCACGATCTGCAAGAAGAATAACATTTGCAACAACAGATGTTAATATATACAGTCATGGTGAATAGAAAGTACAATTTTACTAGCCTAAGTAACAATTGCGTGGTCCTCACCAACTTCTATAAACAAGACAATAACCTTAGGTGATAACAAAGAACACAACAGATTTCAATATATCGTCATTTTTTCCCAAATGCAGCCAAGTGTTGCTCATCAAATGGACAAGTTTTATTAGCAGAGCTTTTGAAAGTTTGGTGTTCTGGAGCACTCAGGTGTGGGTCTACATCATGCCATGAAGAAAGGACATCAGCCATGACCTCAGAGAAGCAACTGCTGCTGCTCATCAATCTGGGAACAGTTATAAGGCCATCTCCTGACTGTTTGAATTTCACCATTCTACAGTGAGAAGGATTGCTTACAAATGGAGCATTCAAGACAGCTGTAAATCTTCCCAGGAGTGGACATCCCAGCAAATTCAGTCCACGGTCAGACCATTTAATGGTCAAAGATATAAAGAAAAACCCAAGAGCTACATCACGTGACTTACAGGCCTCTGTAAGCACATTAAGTGTTTATGTTCAGCACAACTAGAAAAAGACTGAACAAGTATGGCTTTCATGGAAGGGTGGCTAGGAAAAAGCCCTTTCTTTCCAAAAAGAATAAGGCAGCACAACTTAGGTTTGCAAAATTGCATCTGAACAAACCACAAAAGTTCTGGAACAATATCCATTGGACTGACCAAGTTTTGGTCATGATGCACAGTGCCATGTTTGGTGAAAACCAATCACAGTATATCACCGCAACCAACTGTCAAGCATAGTGGTGGAGGGGTGATGATTTGGGCTTGATTTGCAGCCACTGGACCTGGGTAACTTGCAGTCATTGAGACAAGTATAAAATAAAAGAAGGATGTTTTTACCAGTGAGCATGAACTGATAGGCGTTATCAGAGATGGAGAAGATGTGGGGTGGGGCCTCAATTCTCTTTTTGCCTCTGTATGCGCACACAACAACGGCATCGTACACTGGGAGCCACTTGTAGGGGTTCACAGTGACACAGAACAGCCCAGAGTAGGTCTGAAACAGTGAAGAAAGGTATCTATGCACATGTTCCCAAGATAAATTCATTCAAATTCTGTTTATTGAAGGGCTGTAGTAGCAACTTACATAGATCATCCATGCTGCATAACGGTCCTTGAGGTTATACAGCACACAGGGCTCATTGAGGTGGGTCATCATGGCCATGTCCTCAATTTTGTCAAACTTGGGAGGATTCCTTGGATGGATGTCATCCTCCTTGACTGTCAATTTCTGTGAAGCGCACCAAAATTGCAAATTGATCCTTTTTCAGGGGTTTTTTTATATCAAACTGTGAATATCCTTGAAGGGAAAAACCTCACCATCCTAAAAACTCAGGACTGAGTGTCATTATTCTATGCTGTTTTTCAATTTCTTAGATTATGTTCTGAGAGTATGTGAACTGTTAATTTAAGTTTACAAACAAAGTATACTACTTGAGCATTCACCTAGCAAACAGGGGTTTTAAATCTAGTTATTTTTATGCTTCCTGATTTTCTGTACTTACTTGGCCGTCATCAGTTTCAACAGTGCCTTTGCCCCCCTCTTTGCTTAAGAGTTTCCCTTTGACATACATCTCCTTGGGCTCAGCCACAAAGACAGCTGATTTGGCGTCAAAGGGAGTGTTCTGGGCCTCAATTCTCTCCCTCTCAGGCTTCCGGAGGTAAATGGCCGCCGGGCCAAAGGCCTCCATCTCCGCGTCTGTACTCATGATGGCACTTTTCTGAGGAAAAACAGCAGATATCCAGGCACAGAATGGTTTCTGTCATTGATTGAGAGTGACTTGAGTCTTATGAGGTAAAAAAGCATGCATAATTTAGGCCTACCTGCTTTGATGCCAAGAGACAATGATGGTACCAGTGGAGGTTGAATGCTGAAAAGTGAAGTTTTTGCAAATTGTTCTTATTAAATTCAGTTTTTTGTTGGACGATAAGACAACAAGCCCTTTGTTGTTGAGATACCGGATAATAGGCAGATACTGCATTGTCTAAATGTTTATCTTAGTATAATTTAGAAAACATCAAATGTTTCACAAAATGTTTTGAGTATTTTAATTGAAAGCAATCAGTACACAATGAAAAATCTCTATTTTTCAATTTTGTAAATCTGAAAGCTAATGAACATACAGTAACATCTCACATACCTTTGCTGGGTGCCAGTCAGTCACTGGGGACGCCAGAGCTGCATCTTTTATAGAGAGATTTGTCTTCACTCAGCAGAACTGAACTGCTCTATTTGGTCATGTATTTTTACCCTCACACCAGTTATCATATGTCTGTAGAAGTGGCTCTGATATTTTTATCTTAAGATAAATCATAATCATGGGCATGTAAAAAATTCATTTTAATTCATGAATTAATGATTTTTTGTTCATGTAGAACTGTTTTTTTTCTCATTTGCTTTGTTTGCTCATGCTTTGCTTTGATTGTTTGAAAAAACTGCTTAAAATGAATTCCTTTTAAATCAATCTTTTTAAATGTATCATTTCTTAAATCAGATTTTTAATTGAATTATTAAAGTGTACATTATTCGCTTTAATGTGGTGACTCTGAATCGTACGATGGGAACTAATTCACTTTTTAATGTCTCATAAAAGGAGCCTATGTTTTTTTCATTAATACTTATTAAAGGGGGTTGCTTTTGAAAAGCAGTAATCCAGGAAAATTGAGTACATATATATATATTCAGGAGGTCCTTGGGCTACGACAGTCTCGAGTTACATCATTTCGTGGTTACGACGCACTCCCATAAATCACTTAAAAAGCCTAGTTTCAACTTAAGCAGTTTGGTTCGTAAATACCACCACAGAAATAGGTAAGGAATTGTTCTCTCTTTTTTTTTTACCACTGTTTCATTTAATTACTGTATTTTATATGTCCTTCATGTGTTGTGTGTATAGTGTGAGTTACTTAAGGTGTTAATTTAGGTATAATTTAGGTATAAATTCTGACTTGCGTCGAAAATCAACTTACGACACGTTGTAGGAACGGAGCTTGTTCGGAAGTCGAGGACCCCCTGTATGTATGTGTGTGTGTGTGTGTGTATATATATATATATATAGGCTATAGCAAAAAGGTCATTTCTTATTTTTTCCCTTATACACACAGTTGCTGAAATAGTGTGTGTCGTTACCCTCAAATTCAGAAATTCTCATAGGAATGCCCCTGTATTTGCTAATAATCCGTTTAATATTATTCTTACAGAGCACTAAAATAAAAATGTTTCGAAAACATAACAAAGGTGGTAACTATGCTGCCACCAATTCAGGGGAAGTTCAGACAATTTCATTGTGGTGCTGGTATTTTCTTTCAGGTAGTATACATTAAAATGGATGTTTATTTGCATAATTGTATGAAATAAAATTTATTTTTAACATCATTGGACACTTCAAATTAGCATCTTACCTTCCACCTTCCATACAACTTTTTTTGTGTCATAATTACTTATTAATTACATTTCTGTGGTAAGGCAGTTACTCTTCCGTATCTTTTCTTATATGTATATATCTTTGTATATAATCTCTTGTATTTATGTGCTTTGTGGTTTTGTTTGGTTTTGTGATGGTCAGTTTGTGTGTTGGCACCCTTCTTATGTGGATCTCCACTTGATCACACACAATTTCAGTTGAGAAGGAGAGTATTTCCATCTGCGGCAAAGTGAACACATATCCCCGGTCTTAAGTTGGGACAAATCCATATTTTAATGTATCTTGGCAGTACTAAGGAGCCCACTTTAGCTGTGGAGAAGCAATAAAATGTCACTGGTGTACTGTTGCAGCACGCATGCATGTCTTAGATTTTACCAAGAAATAAAACTTGGTTAAGGTTCAGAGCTGAGGTCACTTTAACACTGCAGAGTTGGGCTGACATCAGCATTACAGAAATACAGCCAGAGTGAGCATCTTTAAAGACAACAATGCAATTTGAGGGTGTTTACCCCAGACTGTAGTTAGCTGTTAGCTGTATCTCAGTTTAGCCCTGTTACTTATCACCTGCTGGCTGGGAGTGGCATAGCTCAGCTCCTGCTGATGTAATTGTAGTTTGCCTTGATGTGGAGCTTAACATTGCCAGTTTAAGAAATAGGATCAAATACTTCACTCTGCACAAAAACCAAACAAAAAGTTCATTTTGGTGATCAAGAAAAAAGTTCTAGTGTGCATTGTAGTAATTACCAAATATATATACCTGACTCTGGGGAGGTGCAGAATGGTCAAGGGAAGGATTTGATTCAAAGTCCCTGGTATGGAAACCATGAGATACACAACTAGGCTACACAGAAAAGGTGTAAGAAGAGAACCCAAATACAGAGAAAAAGGCCAGAGTTTATTTTCAAGGGTTTTAATTCTCCAAGATGAGTAATCCACAAGAGCAAGCAAAAATCCAAGGGTGATCTAGAAATCATAAATTCATACAGAGCAGACAGAGATCAGAAACCAAGAGCAGTCCAAAAAATAAAGCAGATAAATCCAAAGGGTCCAAAAAAACACAGAAAAGTCATCCAACAAAGATGCACAAGGTAACAAGGCTAGGTTAACAGGACACACAAGGAAGGCTGACTGAAGAAAGAGCAAGGTACAAAGACAAAGGAGCAACTTAAATACATGGTGGTAAACATGGAACAGGTAGAGACAATTAACAATCAGGAGGATATAAGCCGGGGCAGCAAGAAGACATAAGGACCTCTGGTGGTTACTAAAGGAAACAGCACCCTAGCAGTCATAGTTATTACCATCACCCCAAACGCTGTCAGCCCCATGTATATTTTCGGGGGAATCCTGTCAAATCACTTAAGCTTGATAGCAAATTCATCAGAAAAAGCTTGTAGGTGTCAAGAGAAATCGTGGATATCTTCAAATGTGACTGATGCAGCTACAAAAATAGTGTTTGAGGGACATTGCTGGTGTTCAAGGGTATGTGTGGTCTTTTTACCTTGTCAGTTCTGGCATTGTACCTTGCAAGTAAGGTAAGGAGCTTACATTAACATCAGATGAAAAATAGATCAGTTTTGAAGCAACCTTGTGTAATGGGCTTCCAAAGTATGTATGACTAGGATTTAAGAATGTTCTCAGCAAGAGTCAGATTGCACAATTTAATTGCAAGCTGTATCACTGAGTATGGGACCTTTTTCATGAGAAAGGTGATATGGTACTGGCAAAAGTTAGCATGTGACATATGACAGTCTGAGCTCATATATTCAATAAAAATATGATACTCAATCTCATCCTTAATATTTTATTCTTATAAGGACTAAATACAAATATAGCTGCTTGGTCAGCAATGCTGCCAGAAAATGACTGTTTCTCATTGAGTGCTGTCAGCTTAACTTTGGAGCAAGTTTTAAACTGCCTTTAATACTTAACGGCTGTACACCTCCCTATCTTAGCCCTCATGGTGCTATTATATGGTGGTGCTTTATAATCTTCTAAATGATCAAAATAATAGAAAAGGTTGGACTGGCTTGATGTCTAAAAGGGGCAAGTATTTCTTACAAGTTGGTTTGAGTTGTTGATTGGTTGATTTCGTCTTTGATTTTGTAATGTAGTGTAAGAAATTATTGTCATGCATGCATTTGGGTTTGTGATTTTAACAAGTAAGTATAAATGTATATGTTGAAATATGTCTCAGATTTAATGACTTAGAAGGCTTTTAAGAGACTGCAGATTTATGGAATGAATAATGAATAATGCAGGATTGTTTTGAATGGGTTGTCCCTATTTATAATACAAAATATTCCTGTTATACATCCTACAGATCAGAAGTAGAATTTAGCTGTACAATACTTAACTGGAAAACATTGACTTCTCTACAGCTGGGATGCAATGTGAGCTACCCCATTACAACAGTATAACTATATTATGTGTACATGATTGTCCTCTACAATATGATTGTCTGCTTTACTTACATGTTTTAAATAATTTAGTCAACAAGGAATATTGTTAACTATACTTGCTTATATTGTTGTAATGCATTTATACACAGCTGGTTTTGTGTGTGTGTATGTGTGTGTCTTTGGGGGGGGGGGGGGGGGGGGGGGGTTCTGTGAGGGTAAAAATGGCCCGGGAGCACTTACAGCCTTTGAGTGCAGCTACATTATCCACTGAAAAATGTAACTCATTCCCAGTTTCTGACTGACTATACCAGAAACAAATATAATATACTCACTTGGATCTCCAAGTTTGACCTCCAGGTTCTTCTTCATCCTCTCCAGGTGAGCGCTGGTCCTGCTCCTTCTTCAGCTCCTCTACCATCATGGCAGCCTACAGATGTGATACAGTGGAGTTAGAAAATGAAACCAAGAGGCTTTCAACAGTAGGTGAGAATTAAATAAGCATCACTCACATCAAGTGATGGCCTTCACTTTGTCTTTACCCAGTGTGTTCTTCAGGTGTTTCTTCTGTTAATATAGAACAGTGGTATTAGCTAAACAGAAAAAGTAGAAATGCCATTCTGAACAACATATACAAACTCAAAATCAGAGTCACTCACCTTTGCTGGGTGCCAGTCATGTCTTTGGGAAGTCAGAGCTGCATTTTTCATCAAGAGATTAGACTTCAGCTTAACGGCTCTATTTGGTCTTGTTTTTTGCAAGCTGTTTGATGCTGTGTCAGCAGATGCAACATTTGTTTTAAAATTTGATAAATTATTATAAATAGTAATACATAATTATTTATTAATTATATTTTTCAAAATATTGATTTATGTAGTTTTTTTGTTGTGAAATATTATTTACAATGTTCTCAAATGACACAGGTATCCTGTTGGAAATATCCTTGCAATTCTTACATTTTGTTATGGAGGAAGAACAAGTGAATGGATATCTCTTTAACTGTTTTAGTAATTAGACACCATCATCTATATATATCTGTATCTAACATTACAAACTTAAAAGTATACCAGCTTAAGGAAAGTTACTGTATCTGCTCAGTAATTTGCTGAGTGAATCACACACAGTGAATCCTCTCTGCTCCAGTGTGACCCCAGTTTGATTCCACTGACTCAAACCTTCACTGTTTTTGAGAACCAAATGAAGATGATTAAACACTCTGTCGCACAAACTAGTTGCATAAACTTGATTTGAGCACTTAGCTGAAGTCTGAATTAACATTGAGTGGGTATGTATCAGATTTAGTAACATGTATGAATGTGGTCCAAAGCAGATATGATAAGATTATCCTGCTATACTGAGCATAGGCTGTTTTAAGGGTAACTGTTAGTGACCTCTACAACATGACGTACAGCCCTGCACTTTTCCCAAGAATTTTGCAAGAGGCCAGCAGAAGATCTGGTTCACAAGTTTGATACAAGATGTACAGTATTGTTAAGCACCGAAATTGGAAAGATGATATTTCCAACAATGGATTTGGAGTGAACTCTCATGTCCAGTAAAATGGTGCATTTGATGTACATGGAGTGTTCTTTTGAAGACTAAATATAAATGTAGCTGCTTACTCAGCAATGGGCCAAGAGCATCGCTATTTGTCAGTACATGCAGTGACAGCAGATTTTAGCTTGTCTCCAGTGTTCATCTGTGGAACACTTACAGTTCTTTTCCCTGTTGTACAGTTTACTTGAGAGGATTATGAGACTCAAACGTAAGTGACTTTTTGAACTATGAAAGTATTAATATTATCTGATGGAGGACCTTCTTTGTAGAGTAGAACTTGTAGTCTGTGCTGTCATTGTATTTTTATGGTATTAAGTATGAAGTCGTTATGTATGTTCAAGGTATACAAGATATACATCTTTTGGATTAAAGCCTTATTGATGATGATGCTATTAATTAATTAATATTTTTTGCATACCCTCTGCACTTGTTCTTTGCAAGGTGCACTTTGAGGTGATTTAGTTTTTTAAAATGATATTGATGACATGATTAAGTCATTTCTTACATAGAGATTTAACATTTTAACATTAACATTGTTAATATTTGGTACCTGTGTTAAAACTGATTTGACAGGTAGAGGTAATTGAGTGAGTAGCTGTCTGAAAATACCTCTCCCACACTTTTAACAAACTCCAATTATTATAAATAACTAGACATCTAGGCCATATGTGCCTCATTGATCTCATAAATTTGGGTCAGTACAGTAGATGGGTTTGTGCAGTTAGTCAAACTTTTAGATTGCAGTTGATTAATGAAATGCTGAATGCATTATAGCTGGTCTGATTGTGATAAAATATATTCAGAATTAAGTTATTTGAAACTGAGGTCTCTGCCCTCTCAGCTAGGAATGCAATATTAAACATCTGCTACTTTACTTTTTAGCTCTAAAACTGATTTATTTCAGCCACCGCTTCTTTTCAAATTATGGTCAAATAATTGAGTTTGCAGACTTGTTTCCAGCAGGGGGCACCGGCAAGCAACAAGACACAGATCACCCCCTGTGTGACACTGTGGCCAACTATGGGCCAATCCCATTCTCATTTCTCCAGAATCATGGCCTAGCAAATAACATTGTCTTGTAAGGGCTCAGCAGAATGTGTAAGTTTGAAGGGGGGGGGGGGGGGGCTTGATAGGGTACTTAAAGGAAGAGATGGGACAGATGTAGTGATGTGACACATGCGGGATATGAAAATGCTATGATTTTCGAATGGGTTTGGTGGATTTTAACATGACTGTAAATGTCAGAAATAATATTGAATTTACATTCCGAATGAACTTACTTAATGCATTTACATTCAAGAGGGTAAAGTCCTAAACCATACCTGCCCATGTGCTGTAGAAGGCTGTTTTACTGCCACACATGGGTAGCCACTATTACTCATAGTAGTTTCAAGTGAGAGCACCATATTCTTGGTGTTAAATGGTTTACCCTCAAGGATTACCTAATTTAATAAATGCATTTAGTACATGCTTTTTAAACATTCATCTTCTCAGAAGAATTCTTTGAATTTGTACTGTACTATGGTCTAATACTGATCTTAATACTGATCTGAAACCGGTATTTAAAGTATTCGGTACTATTTCTGTCCATATAACCATTGGTATGTTAAGTTTATTTTGTGTGTGATGCCAGAATGTGCCTAACTGAACATATTTTATCAGCAACAGTTTCAACATATTCAACATATTTTCCTACTTTTTGTCAGTATGCCTTTGCCTTGCCTATAAATATATGTATTGTGTTGATTCAAGTACAGTAGTTCCATTAATATTGTAGGCAACACCTGGTACTTGTACTGTAAATTTCTCTCTTCCACTGTTTTGCTGTTTCAGGAGTAATAGGCAAGGCAATATGTGTACAAAGCAAAAAGGACTAATTAGGTGCTCAGCAGCCAGGAGAATCAAACTATGATAAAGGCCGAGCTTTTTATGCAGCAGCCTTCCTTATTTTGGTCTCGTCCTAGAGAAGTTATGCAGGTAAGGAGCTGTTTATCATAATATGTATGCAATATTTCAGGTTTCTACCAAACACATTTTATGAGAGAATGAAAATAATACCAGATGAGGTTGGGATGTGCAAAGGTAACTTTATTGACTGATGGCTTACATTCACAAGAAGTTCATATTGTATGAGTTCTTGTTACTGCATCTCTTCTGGATTTCATCCCTCATTCTGCAGAATCTTTTCCCTTCAAATGCATTTAAAAGTGAAATTAGTCTCTATTACTTATTATTTAAATGTGAAAGTAATTGTTTTCATTTAACTAATTGAAAGTACTCCTTAATGAGTGATAACCTACCTTGCTGGCATCACGGCTCTTGGCTCTCAGCTTGTTGACCTGGGACTCAGCAATGTCAGCACGCTCCTGAGCTTCCTCCATCTCATGCTGCACCTTCCTGTACCTGGACAGGTGAGTGTTGGCTTGTTCCTCCTGTGAGAGCCAGACATTTCTCCAGTCAGAATATTTAATAGTAAGTACTTCCATAAAAGATCAGTTCTGTATTGCAATTGAAAATTCTCAGCAGTTCATAACACATTTCCTTTAAAATATGTCCTGAAACCTTATTAACTTCCTTGATAGCAAAGTGGAGGGATTCGGCTTGACTCATTCTTGATGTTTCTGTAGTTATTTATGAAATGCTGTATTTTACAAATGGCATTGCACAGTGAACCAGGTAATAAGGGGTGGATTTAGTCAGATCCCGAAGATAATAAGGTGATATCTGGAAGCAAGTGTGGTTGGAGGGGACCTACAATTCACTTTCTTCACGACCATAATTGGCATTATTACAGACAGGGTGGTGAAAATTTTGGCATTGTGTTTGCATTATTTCTGTATTGTTTAAAAGCCTAACCTATTTTTTATTTTTTATGGTGTTCATTCATTACTTTGGAAAACATTTTGTTTTACTTTTCCGTGCAGAGTCTATATTTTCTTGCATTTAGTCTAACGATTTATGGAAATAAATTTTAACCATTTTATTCCAAATTCATGTCCATAATGCATTTGCTGTGAATTAGATCACCATTTTAGTTTTGAATTCTCATGTCTTTGTCTTTGTAGCCTGTGTCCTTTGGTAGTCGTACTCATTTTGTTATTCTCCATTCATTCTCTTTCAGTTCATGTCATACATAGTGTGTACTATAAGGAGAGGAGAACATTATCAGAACCTTAACATTATTCATTTACGTATGTTAATTTCTTGTAACTGAGTTGTGCCAGCGTTATCATGTATTACAGAATGTTGTACTTACAGCTTCCTCAGCCTGCCTCTTGTAGGCCTTCACTTTCAGCTGCAGCTTGTCCACCAGATCCTGCAGTCTGTGGACATTCTTCTTGTCCTCTTCAGTCTGCAGAGAATGAAGGTGTTTTAGAGTCTTGCATCAGCACTGTGCACTACACTTTAGTATGTCACGTCTTACCTGGTAGGTGAGCTCCTTGACTCTCCTCTCATATTTACGGACTCCTTTAACTGCATCGGCTCCACGTCTCTGTTCAGCTTCAACCTCAGATTCCAGCTCTCGCACCTGGAACAGGAGAGTAGTAACAGAAAGCATATGGCTCTCAGACATATTGTAGCCAGTCTACGTATCTAGCCCAGAGGACATGTCCATTGTCCAGTAGAACAATTCATCCATTAATAACTACACAGCAGGTAGATTACCCTTGATTCCAGTTTCTGGAGCTGTTTCTTTCCGCCCTTCATGGCAAGGTTCTCAGCCTCATCCAGACGGTGCTGCAGGTCCTTGACTGTGACCTCCAGGTTCTTCTTCATCCTCTCCAGGTGAGCGCTGGTATCCTGCTCCTTCTTCAGCTCCTCTGCCATCATGGCAGCCTACAGGTTTTTAGAGGAATTTAAAAAACAGTGATACCTTGAAGAAGTATTACTTACATTGTGACTTCACTTGCAACAGTAGGTCTGAATGAAATGTGTCACTCACATCAGTGATGGCCTTCTTGGCTTTCTCCTCTGCATTTCTTGCTTCCTGAATGGTGTCATCCACTTCACCTTGAACCTGAACAAGGTCAGCTTCCAACTTCTTCTTGGTGTTGATAAGGCTGGTATTCTGAATAAATGTAGTTTTGATGTAAATGTCATGTTCCTTTATATCAGTTAAGATCAGATAAAAAAGGAATGCTTTTTTGACTCACCTGGGAGTGCAGCAGACCCACACGCTCGCTTGCATCTACCAGCTCCTGCTCAGCCACTTTGCGGCCTCTCTCTGTCTGCTCCAGGGCAACCCTCAGCTCTTCAATCTCAGCCACCATCAGGTTGTTCCTGCGTTCCACCATGGCAACCTGTTCCTTCATGTCCTCTTGTCCTCTTACTGCATCATCGAGGTGTAGTTGGGCATCCTGATAGAGAGATGAATCATATTAATTTTATATAAATGCCTCAACATGATGTAGGTCAGTGCTGTCACTGTATGTATTTTATAATTGTACCTTGAGCTGTCCTTGGACATTCCTCAGTTGCTTCTGGGCTTCAGCAGCCTGGCGGTTGGCGTGGCTCAGCTGAATCTCCATCTCATTGAGATCTCCCTCCATCTTCTTCTTGACTCTGAGAGCATCATTCCTGCTTCTGACCTCAGCATCAAGAGTGGTTTGCATGGAGTCAGTCACCCTCTGACTGTTCCTCTTGATCTGCTCCATCTCCTCATCTTTCTCTGCGAGCTTCCTGTCAATTTCTCCCTTGACCTGGTTAAGTTCAAGCTGGACACGGAGAATCTTGGACTCCTCATGCTCAAGAGTTCCCTGAAGAATGAAAAAAAAATGGTACGACTGAAAGTTGCTATATCCAATTCACTGTAGAAGAAACTGGTGCCTCTTCATAGCTAAATTACCAAACATTTTTTGAAAGGTTCCTAATCAGAACCAAGTACATATTTGTAGATATATAAACCTCTGCTTCTTCCAGGGCAGCCTGGATTTCGGATTTCTCAGTCTCCACAGTCTTTTTTGACTTCTCCAGCTCATGGATGGTCTTTCCAGTCTCCCCTATCTGTTCAGTCAGGTCAGAAATCTCCTCTGTGGAGAATAAATTACATAATGATTCATTTTCGATTATAATATTTCTCAGCTCAATGGTATGTCATCATGTTCAGTACTTCTGGAGGTTACATGCACAGAAAGATCAATAAGATGGTGAGATTATAATTGAAGTGTCAGTTGATTCTCCTCACTGAAGGCCTAACAATAATGTTGATGACATTTATCTATGTTGAGTGCACATACGCTGCAGATTCTTGTTCTCTCTCTTCAAGGTCTCCAGATGGTCTAGAGCTTCTTCATAGGAGTTCTTCATCTTAAAGAGCTCAGTGCTGAGAGAACGGGCCTCTTTCTGAGCCCCTTCCAGCTCTGCTTGGCCTTCCTCATATTTCTGCTTCCATTCTGCCAGGATCTGGAAACATTGGAAGTTTCAAACCATTCATAATAATCAAATGACCTGACTATAGCAGATGATACTGTTGTAAAGCATAGGTCTCATTGAGTCCTGCTTTGGTAACATTAAGTATACCTTGTCAAAGTTCCTCTGCTTCTTGTCAAGGTTGGCAGCCTGAGCATTTGCCCTCTCCACATCAATCATCAGGTCCTCCACTTCACCCTGCAGTCTCTGCTTGGTCTTCTCCAGAGAGGCACACTTGGAGTTCACAGCCTCAATGGACTCTTCTGCGTCCTGCAGACGCTGCGCAAGCTTTTTCCTGGAGGGGTTGACATTTTCATTAAGTTTGTGCAACACTCTGTGACTGTGTGGTATTCAGTAAGTGTTAAGATGTATAAAAGTGTGGAGTTACTTGGCCTCCTCCAGCTCCTCAGTGCGCTGGATAGCATCAGTTTCATATTTGGTTCTCCACTGAGCCACCTCGCTGTTGGCCTTGGACATTCCACGCTGCAGCTCAGCCTTGGCCTCCTGCTCCTCCTCAAACTGCTCCCTAAGCAGGTCACAATCATGACGGGCTGATTGCAAACCGTGGGCCAGGGCATTCTTGGCCTGAAAGTCAATGCAGGAAAATGAAAATGAGTGAATGAATAGATAGAGCTCATCTAACCTGATAATCTCCTGTTATCTGACCTCGATTAGATTAAATGCATTGGCCAGAGGAGGTTTCCTTCATTACAACTTTATATCAATGTATTTTTATCTTATTACAATGTTTTTTTGTCACATACGGTTATATTAATATAAACTGGTGCTTGTTTTATTTTGTTTTCTTCTGGTTCTCCAGATAAAATCATTCGTACAATTCAGCATATACAGGGGGTCCTTGACTTACAAACGAGTTCCGTTCCTACAACTTGTCGTCAGACGATTTTTAACGTAAGTCGGAATTTATAACTAAATTACACCTAAATTAACACCTTAAGTCACTCACACTGTACACACAACACATGAAGGACATATAAAATACAATAATTAAATGAAACATTAATAATAAAAAAAAAAGAGAAGAATTTCTTATCTTTATTTCTGTGGTCGTATTTACGAACCAAACTGCTTAGGTCGAAACTAGGTATTTTAAGTAATTTATGGGAGTGCGTCGTAACCACGAAACGACGTAACTCGAGACCGTCGTAACCCGAGGACCTCCTGTAATTGAAAGTTAATTCAAAGCCTGTGAGGTAGATTCAACAAGGATACTATTTCTTTTGGTTCTCTGGACAAATTAATCATGATGAGTCAGCATATAATTCAAAATTCATTTAAACCCTAGATTCAGTAGGGATACCAGGAAATGACTGGTTCTCCTTGGTTTTATAAATTCTAAGAGCAGTGGCGAACAGGATATTTTATCAGGTGGAAGGATGGTGTGAGGACATTTATGCCCATTATTATACAGTGACTTGATTTCATGGCCTGTTACCTTGACTTCCTCTTCAATGTGCCTCTTGAGCTCCTCAATCTGCTGTGTGTAGGCTTGTTTGCCTCTGGTCAGCTGGGAAACAAGAGCTTCTTTCTCCTCCAGCTGGCGACCAAATTCACCTGAAGAAACCAAAGGATTGTGGTGTTCCATCATATTTTTATAATGTTGTTATTTACTTTAAAAGGTATTTAATATTTTGTAGGTACCATTTTCAGTTTGGAGTCTTGCTCTCTGTGCACTGATGTCATTCAGCTGGCGCACATGCTCGTCACTCTTGGCCTTGAGTTCACTCAGCTGGTCCTCAAGGGTACGGCACATTTTCTCAAGGTTGCCCTGTTGAAAAGTAGTTTATTTACTATTTTGTAATGAAATGAATGAGCATGTCTCTCATACCTATACAAATAAACCCTTTTTTACCTTTGATTTGGCAACAGCCTCCATGTTGCTGGACAGGTCATCGATTTCCATTTTGTATTCACTCTTCTCCTTCTCCAGCTTCTGCTTGACACGCTGAAGGTTGTCGATTTGCTCTCCCAGCTCTGCCACACTGTCGGCCTGCTTCTTGCGGAGAGCGGCAGCGGTGGCTTCATGTTGCAGGGTGGACTCTTCAAGATCACGGCGCAGCTTCTGGAACTCAGCTTCACGCTTCTTGTTCATCTCAATCTGAGCAGCAGTAGCTCCACCAGCTTCTTCTAGCCTCTCACTGATCTCCTCAAGTTCCCTGGAGAGATCAGCCCTCTGCTTCTCAACCTTAGCCCGAGCAGCACGCTCAGCCTCGATTTCCTCCTCCAGCTCCTCAATACGAGCCTTAAAGAAAGTACAGGATAAGTCATACATGCTGTCTGTTAAATTCAGTTGTACTACATGGCATTTGTGAGGTTTTTTTAGAGCTCACCTGGAGCTCTTTAATCTTCTTCTGAAGCTGAGCACCCAGTGACTGTTCATCCTCAATCTTGCTGAGAAGTTGGCTCGTCTCAAAGTCCTTCCTGTGGAGTACAGATAAAAGATATTTTTAAGGAATGTTCTCTGTTTTATAAATCTGCATTTTCTGTTATATTTTGTTATGACTGTATACTTTCTTACTTCTTGATCTTCTCGTCTGATTGTTGCTTGTCATTTTCCAGATCCATTATGGATTCCTGGGCCAGTTTCAGATCACCTTCAAGCTTCCTCTTGGCTCTCTCAAGGTCCATGCGAAGCTTCTTCTCTTGTTCCAGAGAGCCTTCCAGCTATTTCAGGCAGTAAAAGTTATGTACAGTAAAGTTTCAGATATTGTTTTTTCATAGCATTACCAACTTGTTTCATTACTGACAACTCAAAAAACTGCTCTTGTTGTTCAACCCACTTGATTTTTTACTCACATCATCTACTTGCTGCTCAAGCTTGGTCTTGGCTTTAGTCAGAGTGTTGACTTTGTCCTCCTCTGCTTGGAGATCATCCAGAGTCTGCTGGTGAGCCTCTTGGAGGGCTTTCTTCTCCTTGGTCAACTTGGCAATGGCCTCATCCTGAGAGGCCATCTCTTCAGTCAGGTTTTTCACCTAAAACAATGATATCACACAATGTTAGGGAGATGGAGAGTCCCTGGAAAAAGACACACTCACACTTTGTATTGATGAAGTATAAACCTTGTTTTCTGTGGCATGTTTCTCCTTCTCCACTTTGGCCAAGGTGAGCTCCAAGTCATCAATGTCTTTCTTCAGCTCAGAGCATTCATCCTCCAGTTTCCTCTTCTTGGCAGTGAGCTCAGCATTGATTTCCTCCTCATCCTCCAGTCTCTCATTTGTCTCTTTGAGTTTTGCTTCAAGCTGGATCTTTGCTTTGATGAGTCCCTCACATCTCTCCTCAGCATCAGAGAGGCTCTCCGTTTCCTAAGATAAATGCAAAACTGACTTAAACTCAAAGCTAATATTTGATGGTGACGATGAGCCCATACAAAACTGAAATACTTTGCAATGTGTTTTTAAATCGTAAAACCAACTCACAGCTGCAACAGCCAACTGCAGGTCATTCTTTTCCTGCAGCAAGGAGACCATTTTCTCCTCAAGCTGCTTCTTCTGGGCTAATGCCTTTGCCAGATCCTCTTTGCACTTGGTAAACTCCTCCTTCATGTTGGCCATTTCTTTCTCAGCCTCAGCACTCTTGAGAAGTGGCTTGATTTTGAAGTAAAGCTTCATCCATGGCCAGTGTTTGACATTCATGAATGAGCGGATGTTGTATTGGATGGAGTAAATGGACTCTCTGTTTGAAACAACCACAGTGATTACAGAATGGTAGAAATATTTCAGATTTGGGCACGAAATCTCCTGACGTACATAGCAGAAACGTTGACACAAAATTGATCATAATTCTAGACTTCTGCTGTTATTTTCGAGTGCTATGTCAATGGGTTGTGATAGTACATCCATTATGAATTACATGTATAGCTTATACCTCCTTTCCATCATCTTTACAAATTCCCTTCTCATGAGGAAACCACGGCACAGAGCCTGAGTCATGGTCACCAGTGCTGCCAGTTTCTCATCTCGCATCTCCTCCAGGGTACCCAGCAGACCAGCTTTGAAGAACACCTGCAATGTTGTAGATGTTTAGTTGACAGAAAGACATGAATTGCCCTTCATGGGTGTTAATCACACATTATTTGAAGAAGCAATATGGTGGGCACAATATCTGTGTATAACCAATTTGAAGATGTGTTTCCAGTGTATTATAGAGAGAGATGTGAACTGTAGATCTTATCATTTTTCAAATAAATAATTCAGGCACCCCTGGATCAGAAATATCTCACCTTGGTGTGGCCGAACCTGTACTGAGTATGATCCACATCAATAGAACCCAGCAGCTTCTCAGAAGCTTTCTTGTTGTCAATGAACTGTCCCTCAGGGATGACACTGGCGTTCAATACTTTGTATCTGAAAGACATTTGTGGAATATTTTGAATATAACTGTTCAGCTGAAGTTAAAATTTTCTTCAGTAAACAGATGGAAATTGCTGCCTTAATATAGTTTTTTAATGTCCGTTATTTTTTTAGATGGCTTTTTGCAACTGACATGGTCCAGGATTGACTCCACAATGTTGCTTTTAAATCCAGAGATATTGTGTAATTCAATGAACATATATGAATCTAATACATGACTACCTCTGCTTGAAGTCACCATAGAGGATTCTGCTGGGGAAACCCTTTCTGCAGATTCTGATACCCTCCAGCACACCATTACACCTCAGCTGGTGGATGACCAAGAAGTTCTCCATGAGACCTTTAAAAAAACAAATATGATAATTCTCAGCTGTGTTGTTTTCATGGAAATTCTTTTTCACATTATGTGGGAAAATGCATTAAGTTGACCTCTAAACCCACATTCCTATTTCAACTTGATTTTTTTTTCATACCATATTGTAACACAGGGTTTGAAGGCATGTCACAGTTAATTCCTTTAATCTTTTCAATTTTTTTAATGAATGTTAAATAAAAGCACAGTCCCTACCTGGTGTCTTTGATTCATTAGGAATCAAGCAACGCACAAAGTGAGGGTGAGTGCTTCTCAAGTTGGTCATCAGCTTGCCCAAGTTCTCCTGTGGGATGAGTGGAGGAGTATTTTTGAAACCGAAGGGAAGCAGAACAGTCTTTCTCTATTGACTTTTATATGACATCAGCGGAGTCTAATGCAAAACATTCCATTTCAACCAGTTAGAAAATGAACAAGCTTGCAGGCAGATGCTACTTAACATTAACTGGCAGACACAATTGACACCAGTGGAAAGTATATGAAATACTTTGGAATATATTTCAAACAAAACTGCAATGAAATGCAATAAAATCTAAAATGGAGAATCATTTCGATGTGTGATAATGGTAAATTGCAATTATCTAGCTTTATATTGTCTGGCATTGTTCATTCAGAACAACAGTGTATACCAATCTATATGCGAAAGGTAATATTTAACATTTGTTTGATGCATGATTCCTTTTGTAACGCTTTCATATAACTTAGACTCTACAAGTAATTTTCATTTAATTATATTGCTACCAGCTAATAATAATTTCAATCAAATCATAGTATCAGAAGCAGTTGTGTCAGAGTGCATACATTACCCTGAACAGAGCAGATACAGTCTGGAAGGAGCCACCCTTCTTCTTTCCTTTCTTGCCACCACCACCTTTTGCCTCTGTTTACATGAAATAAGTTTCACATTGAGAGCATAAGATACCTGTTTAACATAGCAGAACAGAGCAGATACAATCTGGAAGGAGCCACCCTTTTTCTTGCCACCTTTGTCACCACCACCTTTTGCTTCTGTTTACATAAAATAAGTTCATGCTGTCATTACATTCATAATTTAAATTAACTAAAGTTAACAAGATGATTCCATTACATTGTTCAGGTAATTGTTAAAAATGACAATTAGTTCCCATGAATGTTGTTTGACATTGTAATATCTTCTAAAGATGACAACTTATGCTTAAATGTTTATTCTGGCTTTCATAAATCAGTTGAGTTTTAGCTTGACAACGTAACAACCTCTTAGTGAGAACATGTACACTGAAGACCTCAGTGGAAATAAAAGTCAGGACAGATTCTGTCATACCTTCTGCGCCAGCATGTGCAGCATACAGGAGAGCCAGCAGTTTGACTGATGATTTCTGGTACAGCTGTACAACTGAATCGTTCAGGGGGTCCTTATTCTTGTCCAACCAGCCAGCAATGTTGTAGTCCACAGTGCCAGCATAGTGCACCAGGGAGAAGTGGGCCTCAGCCTTCCCTTTGGCAGGTTTGGGCTTCTGGAAAGCGTTGGCTTTGCCCAGATGTTGGTCATAGAGCTTGTTCTTGAAGGTTGTGTCTGAAGCCTTGGGGAACATGCACTCCTCTTCAAGGATGGAGAAGATGCCCATTGGCTGTTGAAGGCATGATATGTTCCATGAGACCATGTCAGGAGTACAGCAGGACATGTGTGTTTCTGTTAATAATAGCAGGCAGCTCACTTACCTTCTCAATAAGCTCAATGCAAGCAGCCAAGTCCATACCGAAATCAATGAACTCCCATTCAATTCCCTCTTTCTTGTACTCCTCTTGTTCCAGCACAAACATGTGATGGTTGAAAAATTGTTGCAGTTTCTCATTGGTGAAGTTGATACACAGCTGCTCCAAGCTGTTGAACTGAAGTTGGAAAAACAATTTTCTTGATATTATTGTTTATAATTGTATAACTTTCACAACTAAAATGACCAATCAACAGGATTTGGGATAATGTCATTTGACACCTTTACTTACATCAAAGATCTCAAATCCAGCAATATCCAGGACACCAATGAAGAAATTTCTTGGCTGCTTCGTGTCCAACATCTCATTGATGCGAACAACCATCCACAAGAACATTTTCTCATAGACAGATTTGCACAGAGCCATAGTTGAGTTGTGGACCTTAATAATATGAAGAGAAAAAAATAAGTACATATTTATTACATTTCTTCAACGAACCAAAGAACATTAATATTATTTCAAGAATATACATGTAACATTTAAAGGGGAAGGGTAACAGTTTAGATGCAAAAAGCTTATATATTTGGCATTGCTTCCATGATACAATTAAATTTTGTACAGTGTCTAAGAAGGAATGAAAACTAGTTTGCCTGTACAGGAACTTTTATACAGTGGGAAAGCAGACAGTTAATGTGGGTGTTTGGAATCACACAGTTCATGAACTGCTCCTTTGATTGGCATGTCAATGTAACATGGATATCACCTTTTTTCATAGCAACCTGCCTGCTTGGAAATCTCGAATACATAATTTTACCACATTATCTAAATGAAAGAACCCTGGATGATTCTATGCAACCCAGGAAATAGAGAAAATACTCCACATGTTTGTAAACTGAACATGTTTCCTGGAAAATGTTGGTTTTGATAAGCCCTGCCCTTTAAATGTTTCTGCAGAAGTTACGAATTAATGATATTGTATCCACCTCCGAAGAAAGAGTGTGTACGTGTATTACATGTGATTTTAAATCTGAAAACTTTACCTGAGGTACGGTCTGCCCCTTGGTCACAAACTCATTTCCGACCTTCACTCTGGGGTAGCACAGAGCTTTCAGCAGGTCAGCAGAGTTCAGGCCCATGAGGTAAGAGATTTTATCTGCCTCTGTTTCACAGGAAATGAGTATTTGTCATGGTTCATTTTAAGGTTCTGCATTTATATAATTATTATTCTCATGTGTATATACATATTAACTCACAGCACTTTCAAATGTTATGTAACCACAGCTGCTGAAGTCCAGTTAAACATTTGGTCATTTTTTTAAATGAGATTTGACACTCATACAAAGGGACATGTTTGTTTGTGCTGCTGAAGCATGAACTCATTTTGACAGTTACCCTCAGTGCCATCAGGCTCAGCCTGCTCCTCTCGCTGCTTTTGCTTGAACTTCATGCTCCCATGATGCATTACTGCACCAGTAAGCTTGTAGATGCCCATCTTCTCCTCTGCATTGAAGCCCAAGATGTCAATGGCAGTCTGTATTGAAAACAAACATATTTAAGTGGTTAGCGATGTATTGTAATTTAGTAATATGGTGTACATGTGGTTTCATAATTTACACTGATGAGCTCTATTACTCTATGAGTTTTGATCATCATTCATCTGTATATGTGGATCTTTAATTTCCTCCCTTTTTCCCCACCCAAACTGAAGAGTTTGAGCCCCACTGAATCTCCCACAGACTCGGGAGGAGGAAGCCATACACACATGACTCCTAGCCCTCACTTTTCCCTCACTCTGTTTGTGACACCAATCACATATTGTCTATGCTGTGCCAAAGAATCATAAAATCAACAGATGAACAGCACACAAGAAACCTGATTGATGCAGCTAGAGAGCAGTGAGGTTGAGGATTTTAACCAGCTTCACCCTTATGCTTCAACTGTGAGGCTGAGCCAGCTGTTGCTTCACCTGTGTGAACGTCCAGCCACAGCCAGTAATGGGGTAGCTGAGACAAAAAGCACCCATTTGGGGGACTCTAGGTGGCTGACAGGGCAAGACTTTTGGCCGGAGGTCCGCATTTAGCAAGGCACAACAGGCCAGCCTTACTGGGAATTATAGGGAGTAAGCTGGCTTAGTTTGTTGGTCTCAGTCTAACAGCGCCCTCTCTGGTCATGCTGGGTGCCTGTACACTGACTACGTCTGTCTTCGACATCATAGATGCGCAACTTGTGGTGTGGCTGCTCCGTGTATAAGAAGGGAGATTGGCGTCACAGGAATTGGAGGAGCGGTGCAGTGCTGCGGTGAGGTGAACAAATTCGGTTGGTAAAATTGGGGAAAAAAACTGGGTTAAAATTTTTTTTAAAAAGCACCCAGCTTTGGGATCCAGAGCAACGCAAGGAACAGACTCTTTTACTCCCTCAACAATCCAAAGAACCTGTAATATTTTAGCCTGTTAAAGACAGCTATGGTCTGTCTGTACAAAAAAAGTTTTGTCTGGCAATTAAACTTAGCAGTCGGCAAAATTAACTTTCCAAGTGTTTGTGAAGAAATTATCTGTTATGTTTGCTCTATATTTATTTTGAATTCAGCACAAAAGATGAATGTTTATTGAATCAAGCCAATACTGAATGTTTGAAATTGGTACTGGTGATGTGCCAGTGCTGACGACCAGCAGAAAGTGCTGAAAGCTTTGTTAAAAATATAGTATCGAGGAACGTGGGGAAAAAAAGGGTTGAGGAATATGAATATCGACAGGCAACAGGATGCCTATGGAAAACAAGGTGTGTCATAAGACGTCATAAACTTAAACAATTAGGCAGGGTTTCTTTTTATGTGTTATTGTTTTGTGAAGACAAACAACTTACATCTGTGGCGATGAACTCCTCCACGTCATCAATGCTCTTGACAGTGATCTCTCCTTGGCTGATCATAGGGTAGTCATATGGATTGGTGGTAATGAGAAGTGCCTCTGTTGGACACAATGGCATACATACAGTCAGTTACACATCAGATTGTGAAATCTAAAAATGTCTCTCCCAATGTCTTAATCATCCAGATTTCATACCTAGCAGTTCAGGTTTGTGGCCTGTCATGAGCTGGTAGAAGATGTGGTAGCTGCGCTCAGCTGACAGCTGGAATGTTACTCTTGACTTTTCCAGCAGGTCTGTCAACAGGACATGGTGTTATCACAGGTTATCTGTATTTTAGTATAATCATTGACTGCTTGATTGGCACAGAATAATCAGCAGAGACTTACATGTTTCAATATCAGCAGAAGCCAGTTTTCCTGTTGTTCCAAAATGGATTCTGATGAATTTACCCTGAAAGTTAAATTGGAATAGATTACATTTTGTTTTGCTTACGTTAAATGGTTAAGTCAGATAGTGTCTGGAACTGTGAATTTCAGATGTAAGTGAAAACTTACAAAACGGGAGGAGTTGTCATTCCTCACAGTCTTGGCATTACCATAAGCCTCCAGCAGGGGGTTGGCTGCGATGATTTGATCCTCCAGTGACCCCTACAGTAGACATCAGACACTTGAGCAATATGTTCCAGCCATGAGTCTCTATGATATTTGCACATCTGAGGAGACTCTGTCTGACCTGCATTTTGCCAGGTACTGGCTCTGCTTTCTTTGCTCCACCAGCCACTGCGATTGTCGCAAAGTACTGGATGACACGTTTGGTGTTCACAGTCTTCCCGGCACCAGATTCTCCACTGTGGGTTAAAATTCAAAAAGGTCAGGACTAGTAGCAGATGGAAACATTTATTATAAACTGTTTGTTTTAAACCTTTAAATCATATTGTAGATCCTATTTTTTTATTGTTTAAATTGAATATGTAGTAAAATTTCATAGATAAAAATAATATGTATTAAAAATGTACACATCATGGGCTTGGATTATTGAAAATGTGATTTCACAAAAATCATACAGTAGGTATTTGCTTAAATCTGTCCTTGGTAGATTTCTTTGTCCTGATTTTTTTATGGTAAATGAAATATAATTATGTGGTTAAAATGTAGCAAAAGTATATGCTATACGTACGTAATCAGGATGGACTGGTTTTCACGATCTGCAAGAAGAATAACATTTGCAACAAAATATGTTAATATATACAGTCATGGTGAATAGAAAGTACAATTTTACTAGCCTAAGTAACAATTGCGTGGTCCTCACCAACTTCTATAAACAAGACAATAACCTTAGGTGATAACAAAGAACACAACAGATTTCAATATATCGTCATTTTTTTCCCAAATGCAGCCAAGTGTTGCTCATCAAATGGACAAGTTTTATTAGCAGAGCTTTTGAAAGTTTGGTGTTCTGGAGCACTCAGGTGTGGGTCTACATCATGCCAAGAAGAAAGGACATCAGCCATGACCTCAGAGAAGCAACTGCTGCTGCTCATCAATCTGGGAACGGTTATAAGGCCATCTCCTGACTGTTTGAATTTCACCATTCTACAGTGAGAAAGATTGCTTACAAATGGAGAGCCTTCAAGACAGCTGTAAATCTTCCCAGGAGTGGACATCGCAGCAAATTCAGTCCACGGTCAGACCATTTAATGGTCAAAGATATAAAGAAAAACCCAAGAGCTACATCACGTGACTTACAGGCCTCTGTAAGCACATTAAGTGTTTATGTTCAGCACAACTAGAAAAAGACTGAACAAGTATGGCTTTCATGGAAGGGTGGCTAGGAAAAAGCCCTTTCTTTCCAAAAAGAATAAGGCAGCACAACTTAGGTTTGCAAAATCGCATCTGAACAAACCACAAAAGTTCTGGAACAATATCCATTGGACTGACCAAGTTTTGGTCATTATGCACAGTGCCATGTTTGGTGAAAACCAATCACAGTATATCACCGCAACCAACTGTCAAGCATAGTGGTGGAGGGGTGATGATTTGGGCTTGATTTGCTGCCACTGGACCTGGGTAACTTGCAGTCATTGAGACAAGTATAAAATAAAAGAAGGATGTTTTTACCAGTGAGCATGAACTGATAGGCATTATCAGAGATGGAGAAGATGTGGGGTGGGGCCTCAATTCTCTTTTTGCCTCTGTATGCTGTCACAACAACGGCATCGTACACTGGCAGCCACTTGTAGGGGTTCACAGTGACACAGAACAGCCCAGAGTAGGTCTGAAACAGTGAAGAAAGGTATCTATGCACATGTTCCCAAGATAAATTCATTCAAATTCTGTTTATTGAAGGCCTGTAGTCATAAACTTACATAGATCATCCATGCTGCATAACGCTCTTTGAGGTTATACAGCACACAGGGCTCATTGAGGTGGGTCATCATGGCCATGTCCTCAATTTTGTCAAACTTGGGAGGATTCCTTGGATGGATGTCATCCTCCTTGACTGTCAATTTCTGTGAAGTGCAGAAAAATTGTAAATGTATCTTTGCTCTTTTTAAATTAAATTATGAAGTTCATTGTTAAGGGTGTTAAGACTTTTTTTCTGGCTTGGCCATTGCAGGGCTGTTTGTTTCTTTCCCTGATAAATATAAACAAGAATAAATGAACAAATGAAATTCCTGATTTTCAGTACTTACTTGGCCGTCATCAGTTTCAACAGTGCCTTTGCCCCCCTCTTTGCTTAAGAGTTTCCCTTTGAGGTACATCTCCTTGGGCTCAGCCACAAAGACAGCTGTTTTGGCATCAAAGGGAGTGTTCTGGGCCTCAATCCTCTCCTTCTCAGGCTTCCGGAGGTAAATGGCCGCCGGGCCAAAGGCCTCCATCTCCGCGTCTGTACTCATGATGGCACTTTACTGAGGAAAAACAGCAGATATCCAGGCACAGAATGGTTTCTGTCATTGATTGAGAGTGACTTGAGTCTTATGAGGTGAAAACGCATGTATTGCTTATTTTATTCTGTTTTTAAAAATCTGAGTATGACAATTTTATGATACTTTTATGTTTGCTGTAGGTCTTCAAGATTGAAGGATTGAAGTTTCCATGAGAATTGTCTTTCCCTGGAACCTTACTCTGTACTGTTGCACACATGTTTCTGTTTTTAACTCCATGGATTCATTATGTTGGGATGAATATTCAACGCAATGTGGTTATATGGTAACTGATTCTGCTTGTAGATTTCTGTGCAGTGGGTTCCTTTTTTCTGTGCAGTGTCATACTCGATCAGCAGAGTAATTTAGGCCTACCTGCTTTGATGCCAAGAGACAAAGATGATACCGGTGGAGGTTGAATGCTGAAAAGTAAAGTTTTACAAATTCTTCTTATTAAATTCTCTTTTTTGTTGGACGATAAGATAACAAGCCCTTTGTTGTTGAGATACCGGATAATAGGCAGATACTGCATTGTCTAAATGTTTATCTTAATATAATTTAGAAAACATCAAGTGTTTCACAAAATGTTTTGAGTATTTTAATTGAAAGCAATCAGTACGCAATGAAAAATCTCTTTTTTTCAATTTTGTAAATCTGAAAGCTAATGAACATACAGTAACATCTCACATACCTTTGCTGGGTGCCAGTCAGTCACTGGGGACGCCAGAGCTGCATCTTTTATAGAGAGATTTGTCTTCACTCAGCAGAACTGAACTGCTCTATTTGGTCATGTATTTTTACCCTCACACCAGTTATCATATGTCTGTAGAAGTGGCTCTCATATTTTTATCTTATGATAAATCATAACCATGGGCATGTTCTTTGATTTTTTGAACAAACTGTTCAAAATGAATTCTTTTTAAATCAATCTTTTTAAATGTATCATTTCTTGAATCATATTTTTAATTGCATTATTAAAGTGTACATTATTCGCTTTAATGTGGTGACTCTGAACCGTACGATGGGAACTAATTCACTTTTTAATGTCTCATAGAAGGAGCCTATGTTTGTCTCACTAATGCTTGTTAATAATCCTAATAATAATCCATTTAATATTATTCTTACAGTGCACTAAAATGAAAATGTTTCGAAAACATAACAAAGGTGGTAACTATGCTGCCACCAATTCAGGGGAAGTTCAGACAATTTCATTGTGGTGCCGGTATTTTCTTTCAGGTGGGATACATTCAAATGGATGTTTATTTGCATAATTGTATGAAATTAAATTTATTTTTACCATCATTGGACACTTCAAATTAACATCTTACCTTCCACCTTCCATACAACGTTTTTCGTGTCATAATTACTTCTTAATTACATTTCTGTGGTAAGGCAGTTACTCTTCCGTATCTTTTCTTATATGTATATATCTTTGTATATAATCTCTTGTATTTATGTGCTTTGTGGGTTTGTTTGGTTTTTTGATGGTCAGTTTGTGTGTTGGCACCCTTCTTATGTGGATCTCACATGTTGCCAAAGACAGATTTCCACTTGATCACACACGATTTCATTTGAGAAGGAGAGCATTTCCATCTGCGGCAAAGTGAATACATATCCCCGGTCTTAAGTTGGGACAAATCCATATTTTAATGTATCTTGGCAGTACTAAGGAGCCCACTTTAGCTGTGGAGAAGCAATAAAATGTCACTGGTGTACTATTGCAGCACACTTGCATGTCTTAGATTTTACCAAGAAATAAAACTTGGTTAAGGTTCAGAGCTGAGGTCACTTCAACACTGCAGAGTTGGGCTGACATCAGCATTACAGAAATACAGCCAGAGTGAGCATCTTTAAAGACAACAAAGCAGTTTGAGGGTGTTTACCCCAGACTGTAGTTAGCTGTTAGCTGTATCTCAGTTTAGCCCTGTTATTTATCACCTGCTGGCTGGGAGTGGCATAGCTCAGCTCACCTGCTGATGTAATTGTAGTTTGCCTTGATGTGGAGCTTAACATTGCCAATTTAAGAAATAGGATCAAATACTTCACTCTGCACAAAAACCAAACAAAAAGTTCATTTTGGTGATCAAGAAAAAAGTTCTAGTGTGCATTGTAGTAATTACCAAATATATATACCTGACTCTGGGGAGGTGCAGAATGGTCAAGGGAAGGATTTGAATCAAAGATACACAACTAGGCTACACAGAAAAGGTGTAAGAAGAGAACCCAAATACAGAGACAAAGGCCAGAGTTTATTTTCAAGGGTTTTAATTATCCAAGATAAGTAATCCACAAGAGCAAGCAAAAATCCAAGGTTGATCTAGAAATTGTAAATTCATACAGAGCAGACAGAGATCAGAAACCAAGAGCAGTCCAAAAAATAAAGCAGATAAATCCAAAGGGTCCAAAAAACACAGAAAAGTCATCCGATAAAGATGCACAAGGTAACA
This sequence comes from Albula glossodonta, assembly GCA_019788955.1. Lineage (NCBI taxonomy): Eukaryota > Metazoa > Chordata > Actinopteri > Albuliformes > Albulidae > Albula > Albula glossodonta. The sequence continues at coordinate 365,420 of JAFBMS010000172.1, read as the reverse complement.
AGGCTAGGTTAACAGGACACACAAGGAAGGCTGACTGAAGAAAGAGCAAGGTACAAAGACAAAGGAGCAACTTAAATACATGGTGGTAAACATGGAACAGGTAGAGACAATTAACAATCAGGAGGATATAAGCCGGGGCAGCAAGAAGACATAAAGACCTCTGGTGGTTACTAAAGGAAACAGCACCCTAGCAGTCATAGTTATTACCATCACCCCAAACGCGGTCAGCCCCATGTATATTTTCGGGGGAATCCTGTCAAATCACTTAAGCTTGATAGCAAATTCATCAGAAAAAGCTTGTAGGTGTCAAGAGAAATCGTGGATATCTTCAAATGTGACTGATGCAGCTACAAAAATAGTGTTTGAGGGACATTGCTGGTGTTCAAGGGTATGTGTGGTCTTTTTACCTTGTCAGTTCTGGCATTGTACCTTGCAAGTAAGGTAAGAAGCTTACATTGACATCAGATGAAAAGTAGATCAGTTTTGAAGCAACCTTGTGTAATGGCTTCCAAAGTATGTATGACTAGGATTTAAGAATGTTCTTAGCAAGAGTCAGATTGCACAATTTAATTGCAAGCTGTATCACTGAGTATGGGACCTTTTTCATGAGAAAGGTGATATGGTACTGGCAAAAGTTAGTATGTGGCATATGACAGTCTGAGCTCATATATTCAATGAAAATATGATACTCAATCTCATCCTTAACATTATATTCTTATAAGGACTAAATACAAATATAGCTGCTTGGTCAGCAGTGCTGCCAGAAAATGACTGTTTCTCATTGAGTGCTGTCAGCTTAACTTTGGAGCAAGTTTTAAACTGCCTTTAATACTTAACGGCTGTACACCTCCCTATCTTAGCCCTCATGGTGCTATTATATGGTGGTGCTTTATAATCTTCTAAATGATCAAAATAATAGAAAAGGTTGGACTGACTTGATGTCTAAAAGGGGCAAGTATTTCTTACAAGTTGGTTTGAGTTGTTGATTGGTTTAATGGTCGTCTTTGATTTTGTAATGTAGTGTAAGAAATTATTGTCATGCATGCATTTGGGTTTGTGATTTTAACAAGTAAGTATAAATGTATATGTTGAAATATGTCTCAGATTTAATGACTTAGAAGGCTTTTAAGAGACTGCAGATTTATGGAATGAATAATGAATAATGCAGGATTGTTTTGAATGGGTTGTCCCTATTTATAATACAAAATATTCCTGTTATACATCCTACAGATCAGAAGTAGAATTTAGCTGTACAATACTTAACTGGAAAACAATGACTTCTCTACAGCTGGGATGCAATGTGAGCTACCCCATTACAACAGTATAACTATATTATGTGTACATGATTGTCCTCTATATGTCCAATATGATTGTTTGCTTTACTTGCATGTTTTAAATAATGTAGTCAACAGGGGATCTTGTTATCTATTCTTGCTTATATTGTTGTAATGCATTTATACACAGCTGGTTTTGTGTGTGTGTATGTGTGTGTCTTTGGGGGGGGGGAGGCGTTGGTGGGGTGCACAATGAGGTTCTGTGAGGGTAAAAATGGCCCGGGAGCACTTACAGCCTTTGAGTGCAGCTACATTATCCACTGAAAAATGTAACTCATTCCCAGTTTCTGACTGACTATACCAGAAACAAATATAATATACTCACTTGGATCTCCAAGTTTGACCTCCAGGTTCTTCTTCATCCTCTCCAGGTGAGCGCTGGTCCTCCTCCTTCTTCAGCTCCTCTACCATCATGGCAGCCTACAGATGTGATACAGTGGAGTTAGAAAATGAAACCAAGAGGCTTTCAACAGTAGGTGAGAATTAAATAAGCATCACTCACATCAAGTGATGGCCTTCACTTTGTCTTTACCCAGTGTGTTCTTCAGGTGTTTCTTCTGTTAATATAGAACAGTGGTATTAGCTAAACAGAAAAAGTAGAAATGCCATTCTGAACAACATATACAAACTCAAAATCAGAGTCACTCACCTTTGCTGGGTGCCAGTCATGTCTTTGGGAAGTCAGAGCTGCATTTTTCATCAAGAGATTAGACGCTCTATTATCAGCTTAACGGCTCTATTTGGTCTTGTTTTTTGCAAGCTGTTTGATGCTGTGTCAGCAGATGCAACATTTGTTTTAAAATTTGATAAATTATTATAAATAGTAATACATAATTATTTATAAACTATATTTTTCAAAATATTGATTTATGTAGTTTTTTGTTGTGAAATATTATTTACAATGTTCTCAAATGACACAGGTATCCTGTTGGAAATATCCTTGTAATTCTTACATTTTGTTATGGAGGAAGAACAAGTGAATGGATATCTCTTTAACTGTTTTAGTAATTAGACACTATCATCTATATATATCTGTATCTAACATTACAAACTTAAAAGTATACCAGCTTAAGGAAAGTTACTGTATCTGCTCAGTAATTTGCTGAGTGAATCACACACAGTGAATCCTCTCTGCTCCAGTGTGACCCCAGTTTGATTCCACTGACTCAAACCTTCACTGTTTTTGAGAACCAAATGAAGATGTTTAAACTCTCTGTCACACAAACTAGTTGCATAAACTTGATTTGAGCACTTAGCTGAAGTCTGAATTAGCATTGAGTGGGTATGTATCAGATTTAGTAACATGTATGAATGTGGTCCAAAGCAGATATGATAAGATTATCCTGCTATACTGAGCATAGGCTGTTTTAAGGGTAACTGTTAGTGACCTCTACAACATGACGTACAGCAAGAATTTTGCAAGAGGCCAGCAGAAGATCTGTTTCACAAGTTTGATACAAGATGTACAGTATTGTTAAGCACCGAAATTGGAAAGATGATATTTCCAACAATGGATTTGGAGTGAACTCTCATGTCCAGTAAAATGGTGCATTTGATGTACATGGAGTGTTCTTTTGAAGACTAAATATAAATGTAGCTGCTTACTCAGCAATGGGCCAAGAGCATCGCTATTTGTCAGTACATGCAGTGACAGCAGATTTTAGCTTGTCTCCAGTGTTCATCTGTGGAACACTTACAGTTCTTTTCCCTGTTGTACAGTTTACTTGAGAGGATTATGAGACTCAAACGTAAGTGACTTTTTGAACTATGAAAGTATTAATATTATCTGATGGAGGACCTTCTTTGTAGAGTAGAACTTGTAGTCTGTGCTGTCATTGTATTTTTATGGTATTAAGTATGAAGTCGTTATGTATGTTCAAGGTATACAAGATATACATCTTTTGGATTAAAGCCTTATTGATGATGATGCTATTAATTAATTAATATTTTTTGCATACCCTCTGCACTTGTTCTTTGCAAGGTGCACTTTGAGGTGATTTAGTTTTTTAAAATGATATTGATGACATGATTAAGTCATTTCTTACATAGAGATTTAACATTTTAACATTAACATTGTTAATATTTGGTACCTGTGTTAAAACTGATTTGACAGGTAGAGGTAATTGAGTGAGTAGCTGTCTGAAAATACCTCTCCCACACTTTTAACAAACTCCAATTATTATAAATAACTAGACATCTAGGCCATATGTGCCTCATTGATCTCATAAATTTGGGTCAGTACAGTAGATGGGTTTGTGCAGTTAGTCAAACTTTTAGATTGCAGTTGATTAATGAAATGCTGAATGCATTATAGCTGTCTGATTGTGATAAAATATATTCAGAATTAAGTTATTTGAAACTGAAGTCTCTGCCCTCTCAGCTAGGAATGCAATATTAAACATCTGCTACTTTACTTTTTAGCTCTAAAACTGATTTATTTCAGCCACCGCTTCTTTTCAAATTATGGTCAAATAATTGAGTTTGCAGACTTGTTTCCAGCAGGGGGCACCGGCAAGCAACAAGACACAGATCACCCCCTGTGTGACACTGTGGCCAACTATGGGCCAATCCCATTCTCATTTCTCCAGAATCATGGCCTAGCAAATAACATTGTCTTGTAAGGGCTCAGCAGAATGTGTAAGTTTGAAGGGGGGGGGGGGGGGGGCTTGATAGGGTACTTAAAGGAAGAGATGGGACAGATGTAGTGATGTGACACATGCGGGATATGAAAATGCTATGATTTTCGAATGGGTTTGGTGGATTTTAACATGACTGTAAATGTCAGAAATAATATTGAATTTACATTCCGAATGAACTTACTTAATGCATTTACATTCAAGAGGGTAAAGTCCTAAACCATACCTGCCCATGTGCTGTAGAAGGCTGTTTTACTGCCACACATGGGTAGCCACTATTACTCATAGTAGTTTCAAGTGAGAGCACCATATTCTTGGTGTTAAATGGTTTACCCTCAAGGATTACCTAATTTAATAAATGCATTTAGTACATGCTTTTTAAACATTCATCTTCTCAGAAGAATTCTTTGAATTTGTACTGTACTATGGTCTAATACTGATCTTAATACTGATCTGAAACCGGTATTTAAAGTATTCGGTACTATTTCTGTCCATATAACCATTGGTATGTTAAGTTTATTTTGTGTGTGATGCCAGAATGTGCCTAACTGAACATATTTTATCAGCAGCAGTTTCAACATATTCAACATATTTTCCTACTTTTTGTCAGTATGCCTTTGCCTTGCCTATAAATATATGTATTGTGTTGATTCAAGTACAGTAGTTCCATTAATATTGTAGGCAACACCTGGTACTTGTACTGTAAATTTCTCTCTTCCACTGTTTTGCTGTTTCAGGAGTAATAGGCAAGGCAATATGTGTACAAAGCAAAAAGGACTAATTAGGTGCTCAGCAGCCAGGAGAATCAAACTATGATAAAGGCCGAGCTTTTTATGCAGCAGCCTTCCTTATTTTGGTCTCGTCCTAGAGAAGTTATGCAGGTAAGGAGCTGTTTATCATAATATGTTTGCAATATTTCGGGTTTCTACCAAACACATTTTATGAGAGAATGAAAATAATACCAGATGAGATTGGGATGTGCAAAGGTAACTTTATTGACTGATGGCTTACATTCACAAGAAGTTCATATTGTATGAATTCTTGTTACTGCATCTCTTCTGGATTTCATCCCTCATTCTGCAGAATCTTTTCCCTTCAAATGCATTTAAAAGTGAAATTAGTCTCTATTACTTATTATTTAAATGTGAAAGTAATTGTTTTCATTTAACTAATTGAAAGTACTCCTTAATGAGTGATAACCTACCTTGCTGGCATCACGGCTCTTGGCTCTCAGCTTGTTGACCTGGGACTCAGCAATGTCAGCACGCTCCTGAGCTTCCTCCATCTCATGCTGCACCTTCCTGTACCTGGACAGGTGAGTGTTGGCTTGTTCCTCCTGTGAGAGCCAGACATTTCTCCAGTCAGAATATTTAATAGTAAGTACTTCCATAAAAGATCAGTTCTGTATTGCAATTGAAAATTCTCAGCAGTTCATAACACATTTCCTTTAAAATATGTCCTGAAACCTTATTAACTTCCCTGATAGCAAAGTGGAGGGATTCGGCTTGACTCATTCTTGATGTTTCTGTAGTTATTTATGAAATGCTGTATTTTACAAATGGCATTGCACAGTGAACCAGGTAATAAGGGGTGGATTTAGTCAGATCCCGAAGATAATAAGGTGATATCTGGAAGCAAGTGTGGTTGGAGGGGACCTACAATTCACTTTCTTCACGACCATAATTGGCATTATTACAGACAGGGTGGTGAAAATTTTGGCATTGTGTTTGCATTATTTCTGTATTGTTTAAAAGCCTAACCTATTTTTTATGGTGTTCATTCATTACTTTGGAAAACATTTTGTTTTACTTTTCCTTGCAGAGTCTATATTTTCTTGCATTTAGTCTAACGATTTATGGAAATAAATTTTAGCCATTTTATTCCAAAATCATGTCCATAATGCATTTGCTGTGAATTAGATCACCATTTTAGTTTTGAATTCTCATGTCTTTGTCTTTGTAGCCTGTGTCCTTTGGTAGTCGTACTCATTTTGTTATTCTCCATTCATTCTCTTTCAGTTCATGTCATACATAGTGTGTACTATAAGGAGAGGAGAACATTATCAGAACCTTAACATTATTCATTTACGTATGTTAATTTCTTGTAACTGAGTTGTGCCAGCGTTATCATGTATTACAGAATGTTGTACTTACAGCTTCCTCAGCCTGCCTCTTGTAGGCCTTCACTTTCAGCTGCAGCTTGTCCACCAGATCCTGCAGTCTGTTGACATTCTTCTTGTCCTCTTCAGTCTGCAGAGAGTGAAGGTGTTTTAGAGTCTTGCATCAGCACTGTGCACTACACTTTAGTATGTTACGATGTGCAAAGTCTTACCTGGTAGGTGAGCTCCTTGACTCTCCTCTCATATTTACGGACTCCTTTAACTGCATCGGCTCCACGTCTCTGTTCAGCTTCAACCTCAGATTCCAGCTCTCGCACCTGAAACAGGAGAGTAGTAACAGAAAGCATATGGCTCTCAGACATATTGTAGCAAGTCTACGTATCTAGCCCAGAAGACATGTCCATTGTCCAGTAGAACAATTAATCCATTAACAACTACACAGCAGGTAGATTACCCTTGATTCCAGTTTCTGGAGCTGTTTCTTTCCACCCTTCATGGCAAGGTTCTCAGCCTCATCCAGACGGTGCTGCAGGTCTTTGACTGTGACCTCCAGGTTCTTCTTCATCCTCTCCAGGTGAGCGCTGGTGTCCTGCTCCTTCTTCAGCTCCTCTGCCATCATGGCAGCCTACAGGTTTTTAGAGGAATTTAAAAAACAGTGATACCTTGAAGAGGTATTACTTACATTGTGACTGCACTTGCAACAGCAGGTCTGAATGAAATGTGTCACTCACATCAGTGATGGCCTTCTTGGCTTTCTCCTCTGCATTTCTTGATTCCTGAATGGTGTCATCCACTTCACCTTGAACCTGAACCAGGTCAGCTTCCAGCTTCTTTTTGGTATTGAGAAGGCTGGTATTCTGAACAAAAAGTGAAGCTTTTAATTTGTCTTGTTTTTCTGTAGTTTTACGTGGTCAGGTGATATCAAATCAAATGGAATACCTTTTTGACTCACCTGGGAGTGCAGCAGACCCACACGCTCGCTTGCATCTACCAGCTCCTGCTCAGCCACTTTGCGGCCTCTCTCTGTCTGCTCCAGGGCAACCCTCAGCTCTTCAATCTCAGCCACCATCAGGTTGTTCCTGCGTTCCACCATGGCAACCTGTTCCTTCATGTCCTCTTGTCCTCTGACTGCCTCATCAAGGTGCAGTTGGGCATCCTGAAAGAGAGATGAATCATATTAATTTTATATAAATGCCTCAACATGATGGAGCTCAGTGCTGTCACCGTATGCATTTTATAATTGTACCTTGAGCTGTCCTTGGACGTTCCTCAGTTGTTTCTGGGATTCAGCAGCCTGGCGGTTGGCATGGCTCAGCTGAATCTCCATCTCATTGAGATCTCCCTCCATCTTCTTCTTGACTCTGAGAGCATCATTCCTGCTTCTGACCTCAGAATCAAGAGTACTCTGCATGGAGTCAATAACCCTCTGACTGTTCCTCTTGATCTGCTCCATCTCCTCATCTTTCTCTGCGAGCTTCCTGTCAATTTCACCCTTGACCTGGTTAAGCTCAAGCTGGACACGGAGAATCTTTGACTCCTCATGCTCCAGAGTTCCCTGAAGAATGAAAATTGCAATAAACATTGCAGAATTGGACTTGAACAACCTGTTCAAAAAATGTACGGTTACAACTGAAAGTTACTGTTTCCAGTTAAATATTGTAGAAACTGCATAATTGAACGTAGCTAAGTCATGAAAAATGTTTGAAAGGTTCCTCATCAGAAACAAATACATATCTATGGATATATATACCTCTGCCTCTTCAAGGGCAGTCTGGATTTCGGATTTCTCAGTCTCCACAGTCTTCTTTGCCTTCTCCAGCTCATGAATAGTCTTTCCAGTCTCCCCTATCTGTTCAGTCAGGTCAGAAATCTCCTCTGCAGGGAATACATATATTTTTATATACAAATACTTTTGCTCATAATATTTCTCATCTCAAGGGTATCACATTAGTCTTGACCCACCAGTGATTTGTAGTACCTTAAAGAAAGTTACTTCAACAGGAAGATCAGCAAGACTGCCTGATTATGGTGTTCAAAGAGTCAACTGATTCTCTTAACTTAAGACCCAGCAATAATAATGATGGCACTTGTCTGTGTTGAGTTTACGTACGCTGCAGGTTCTTGTTCTCTCTCTTCAGGGTCTCCAGATGGTCCAGAGCTTCTTCATAGGAGTTCTTCATCTTGAAGAGCTCAGTGCTGAGAGAACGGGCCTCTTTCTGAGCCCCTTCCAGCTCTGCTTGGCCTTCCTCATACTTCTGCTTCCATTCTGCCAGGACCTGGAAAGATTGGAAATGTCAAACCATTAATAATTCCTCCAAGTGACCTGATTATTGCAGATAATAGTGTTGTAAAGCATAGGTCTCATTGAGTCCTGCTTTGGTAACATTAGATCTACCTTGTCAAAGTTCCTCTGCTTCTTGTCAAGGTTGGCAGCCTGAGCATTTGCCCTCTCCACATCAATCATCAGGTCCTCCACTTCACCTTGCAGTCTCTGCTTGGTCTTCTCCAGAGAGGCACACTTGGAGTTCACAGCCTCAATGGACTCTTCTGCGTCCTGCAGACGCTGAGCAAGCTTTTTCCTGGAGGGGTTGACATTTTCATTAAGTTTGTGCAATACTCTGTGATATTCAGTAAGCATGAAGATGTATAAACATGTTGAGTTACTTGGCTTCCTCCAGCTCCTCAGTGCGCTGGATAGCATCAGTTTCATATTTGGTTCTCCACTGAGCCACCTCACTGTTGGCCTTGGACATTCCACGCTGCAGCTCAGCCTTGGCCTCCTGCTCCTCCTCAAACTGCTCCCTCAGCAGGTCACAGTCATGACGGGCTGATTGCAAACCGTGGGCCAGGGCATTCTTGGCCTAAAAGTCAATGCAGGAAATTGAATATGAGTGAATGAAAAGAGCAAGCGTATTTAACTTTGACCCAGATAGCCACCTTTCTATCAGATCTCTTTTCCTCATTGCTTGCATTCTCCAGAGAATATTTCCCTTCAATACAATTTCATTGCTAATTTTGTTAGTACAACCTGCTGCTTGCTTTGTTTCATTTTCTTTTGGTTCTCTGGACAAATTTATCGTTATGAGTCAGCATATAATTCAAAGTTAATTTAAACCCTAGATTCAGTAAGTATACCAGGAAATGACTGGTTCTCCTTGGTTTTATAAATTCTAAGGGCAGTGGCAAACAGGATATTTTATCAGGTGGAAGGATGGTGTGAGGACATTTATGCCCATTGTTATACAGTGACTTGATTTCATGGCCTGTTACCTTGACTTCCTCTTCAATGTGCCTCTTGAGCTCCTCAATCTGCTGTGTGTAGGCTTGTTTGCCTCTGGTCAGCTGGGAAACAAGAGCTTCTTTCTCCTCCAGCTGGCGACCAAATTCACCTGAACAAACCAAAGGATTTTGGTGTTCCATCATATTTTTATAATGTTGTTATTTACTTTAAAAGGTATTTTATATTTTGTAGGTACCATTTTCAGTTTGGAGTCTTGCTCTCTGTGCACTCATGTCATTCAGCTGGCGCAAATGCTCATCACTCTTGGCCTTGAGTTCACTCAGCTGGTCCTCAAGGGTACGGCACATTTTCTCAAGATTGCCCTGTTGAAAAGTAGTTTATTTAGAGTTGTTGTCAATGAATGAACTTCTTACTTGACAGGAATAGGCTTTCTGCATACCTTTGTTTTGGCAACAGCCTCCATGTTACTGGACAGGTCATCGATTTCCATTTTGTATTCACTCTTCTCCTTCTCCAGCTTCTGCTTGACACGCTGAAGGTTGTCGATTTGCTCTCCCAGCTCTGCCACGCTGTCGGCCTGCTTCTTGCGGAGAGCGGCAGCTGTGGCTTCATGTTGCAGGGTGGACTCTTCAAGATCACGGCGCAGCTTCTGGAACTCAGCTTCACGCTTCTTGTTCATCTCAATCTGAGCAGCAGTAGCTCCACCAGCTTCTTCTAGCCTCTCACTGATCTCCTCAAGTTCCCTGGAGAGATCAGCCCTCTGCTTCTCAACCTTAGCCCGAGCAGCACGCTCAGCCTCGATTTCCTCCTCCAGCTCCTCAATACGAGCCTGAAAGAAAGTGTAGGATACGTCATACATGTTGTCTATTAAATTCAGTTGTACTACATGGCATTTGTAAGGTTTTTTAGAGCTCACCTGGAGCTCTTTAATCTTCTTCTGAAGCTGAGCACCCAGTGACTGTTCATCCTCAATCTTGCTGAGAAGTTGGCTCGTCTCAAAGTCCTTCCTGTGGAGTACAGATAAAAGATATTTTTAAGGAATGTTCTCTGTGTTATAAATCTGCATTTTCTGTTATATTTTGTCATGACTGTATACTTTCTTACTTCTTGATCTTCTCGTCCGACTGTTGCTTGTCATTCTCCAGATCCATTATGGATTCCTGGGCCAGTTTCAGATCACCTTCAAGCTTCCTCTTGGCTCTCTCAAGGTCCATGCGAAGCTTCTTCTCTTGTTCCAGAGAGCCTTCCAGCTATTGCAGGGAGTAAAAGTTATGTACAGTAAAGTTTCAGATATTGTTTTTTCATAGCATTAGCAACTTGTTTCATTACTGGCAACTCAAAAACTGCTCTTGTTGTTCAACCCAATTGATTTTTTTACTTACATCATCTACTTGCTGCTCAAGCTTGGTCTTGGCTTTAGTCAGAGTGTTGACTTTGTCCTCCTCTGCTTGGAGATCATCCAGAGTCTGCTGGTGAGCCTCTTGGAGGGCTTTCTTCTCCTTGGTCAACTTGGCAATGGCCTCATCCTGAGAGGCCATCTCTTCAGTCAGGTTTTTCACCTAAAACAATGATATCACACAATGTTAGGGAGATGGAGAGTCCCTGGAAAAAGACACACTCACACTTTGTATTGATGAAGTATAAACCTTGTTTTCTGTGGCATGTTTCTCCTTCTCCACTTTGGCCAAGGTGAGCTCTAAGTCATCAATGTCTTTCTTCAGCTCAGAGCATTCATCCTCCAGTTTCCTCTTCTTGGCAGTGAGCTCAGCATTGATTTCCTCCTCATCCTCCAGTCTCTCATTTGTCTCTTTGAGTTTTGCTTCAAGCTGGATCTTTGCTTTGATGAGTCCCTCACATCTCTCCTCAGCATCAGAGAGGCTCTCAGTTTCCTAAGATAAATGCAAAACTGAATTAAACGTTCCATGTATGGAGGAGACATAACTTTAAGGCTAATATTTGATGGTGACGATGAACCAATACAAAACTGAAATACTTTGCAATGTGTTTTTTAATCGTAAAACCAACTCACAGCTGCAACAGCCAACTGCAGGTCATTCTTTTCCTGCAGCAAGGAGACCATTTTCTCCTCAAGCTGCTTCTTCTGGGCTAATGCCTTTGCCAGATCCTCTTTGCACTTGGTAAACTCCTCCTTCATGTTGGCCATTTCTTTCTCAGCTTCAGCACTCTTGAGAAGTGGCTTGATTTTGAAGTAAAGCTTCATCCATGGCCAGTGTTTGACATTCATGAATGAGCGGATGTTGTATTGGATGGTGTAAATGGACTCTCTGTTTGAAGTAAGAAGACAGTGAGCACAGTGTGTTGTACAATATTGCATAATTGACAATACTTAAATAATTGGCAGAAATGTGTGACACAAAAACAATAATTCAAGTCTATTACTCAATTATTCTAGCATTAATATCAAATGGTTATAAGATCCACTTTGAAGGACATCAATAGTACCTCCTTTCCATCATCTTCACAAATTCCCTTCTCATGAGGTAACCTCGGCACAGAGCCTGAGTCATGGTCACCAGTGCTGCCAGTTTCTCATCTCGCATCTCCTCCAGGGTACCCAGCAGACCAGCTTTGAAGAACACCTGCAGAAAATTTTCAAGTAGATTAAATGAAAATTGTAAGTTGCAGGACTGATTATTTTTCAGATCTGCTTGATCAGTGCCATTGCATCTCCGGTCTCTCACCTTGGTGTGGCCAAACTTGTACTGGGTGTGGTCGACATCAATGGACCCCAGCAGCTTCTCAGAAGCTTTCTTGTTGTCAATGAACTGTCCCTCAGGGATGACACTGGCATTCAGTACTTTGTACCTGAAAAAAATTCATGGTCATAATGATGGAGTGGAATCGTTTATATATAGCTAGACAATGGTCTTTATTTCACAGCTGTTTACATCAGTTAAGTCTAATAGATGCCTAATGCAGGTGTTCACAAATTTCACCTCATCGCCTTGTGCACTGTCCTCATAGTTGCAACAGCTGTAATGCAGCTATAATATTTCTTCTGATCTGCAGATATTCTTGTCCTATTAAGCTTCAGCTGTATGAATATAATGTATATTGTACCTCTGCTTGAAGTCACCATAGAGGATTCTGCTGGGGAAACCCTTTCTGCAGATTCTGATACCCTCCAGCACACCATTACACCTCAGCTGGTGGATGACCAAGAAGTTCTCCATGAGACCTAGCAAACAACAAAGTAAATTATTCAAATCATTTGTCGTCATGTTGTAGCAGAAATCCTGAACATATACTCGAGCTCCATGTACATTCAACTTAAGAAAGCATACATAGTTTCTACAGCTCCCAGAAAAACAATAACTATTCATTTCACTCAAATGCTTTTTGATATTTTTTTTTTCATATTTAAAACCAGTACCGATTGAAAAATGTGTAATGTTTTACATTCTGATACACATTCTACATCCAGATTATTATTAATATCTTTAAACTACTAAAATGAATCAGTGAGAGCTTCATGGCTTTTTTTTAAGTAGGTTCAAGACAAGCCTTAGAGTTAAATAAGATCTGATGGGCATCTTATTTCGCATTTAAATTTCTGATTTAATTTACAAAAATTGGTTGGATTTTTAATTACATTAAAATAATTCCGTACCTGGTGTCTTTGATTCATTAGGAATCAAGCAACGCACAAAGTGAGGATGAGTGCTTCTCAAGTTGGTCATCAGCTTGCCCAAGTTCTCCTGTGGGATTGAAGTAAGCAGAATAATGAAGCGGAGAAAAACCAGAAAAGGCCCTTTTTGATTGTTGCTCCTATACTTAAATAAATGTTCATTTTGCATTATCTTTACCTTATTTGTGATGTTTTTATATGCCCCTTTCAGCTGGAATGTCAGAACAATATGTGTATTTGTAATTCTACAGTCATGTCTTTTTTGGAGATACAAAATAAGTATAAAATGTTTGTATTGTTCCGAAGTAAGAAAAATGGTGACATGGAGACCGTGAGACACTTTGTGTTCTATTGCCTCCTTGTGTCACTCTGCATAGGAGTGTCTGCTGTATGAATGTCCATACATTACCCTGAACAGAGCAGATACAGTCTGGAAGGAGCCACCCTTCTTCTTGCCACCCTTTTTGCCACCACCTTTTCCACCATCTGTTTACACATTGAAAGTTTAAGCAGGTGTAAAATTGAAAGTATTTATTTTGAATAATCTGTCATATGACAGCCTTGAATGAATTAATAAAACATATATTTTGGGAGAAAAAACAAACTATTGAACAAAATAATTTGACATACCGTCTGCGCCAGCATGGGAGGCATACAGGAAGGCCAGAAGTTTCACTGATGACTTCTGGTACAGCTGTACAACAGAATCATTCAGGGGGTCCTTATTCTTGTCCAACCAGCCAGCAATGTTGTAGTCCACAGTGCCAGCATAGTGCACCAAGGAGAAGTGGGCCTCAGCCTTGCCTTTGGCAGGTTTGGGCTTCTGGAAAGCGTTGGCTTTGCCCAGATGTTGGTCGTAGAGCTTGTTCTTGAAGGTTGTGTCTGAAGCCTTGGGGAACATGCACTCCTCTTCAAGGATGGAGAAGATGCCCATTGGCTGTTGAAGGCATAATATTTTCCATGAGAGCATTTCAGGAGCACAGCAGGACATGTGTGTGTCTGTTGATAATAGCAGGCAGCTCTCTTACCTTCTCAATAAGCTCAATGCAGGCAGCCAAGTCCATACCAAAATCAATGAACTCCCAGTCAATTCCCTCTTTCTTGTACTCCTCTTGTTCCAGCACAAACATGTGATGGTTGAAAAACTGTTGCAGTTTCTCATTGGTGAAGTTGATACACAGCTGCTCCAAGCTGTTGAACTGAAATTTTCATCAAGAAATACTGACTGAATATTGAATTTAAAACAGTACAATAAGTTATCAACAATATTATGTAAGAAGGAGAAAAGTAGTAGAAAATAATCACTTACATCAAAGATCTCAAATCCAGCAATATCCAGGACACCAATGAAGAACTGTCTTGGTTGCTTTGTGTCCAGCATCTCATTGATGCGAACAACCATCCACAAGAACATTTTCTCATAGACAGATTTGCACAGAGCCATTGTTGAGTTGTTGACCTGTGGCATACAGAGGAAAAACATGATCAATTAGTTTATATCATACTTTTACGGCTTATTTTTTATAGTAATCAAACTATGCATAAACTACAGTTATTCGTGTTCAAATGAATAAATGCACGTTATTGTATGCAGGGACTCATGCATGTACTAAAGTACACTATACTGTAGATGTATGCTTACTGCTCTCGCCATTTTGCATTGTGATCCATTACCTGAGGTACGGTCTGCCCTTTGGTCACAAACTCATTTCCGACCTTCACTCTGGGGTAGCACAGAGCTTTCAGCAGGTCAGCAGAGTTCAGGCCCATGAGGTAAGAGATTTTATCTGCCTCTGTTACACAGGAAATTAGAGTTTGTCATGGTTCATTTAAATGTTCGGCATTTATATAATTATTATTCTCATGTGTATATGCATATTAAATCATGGCACTTTCAAATGTTACGTAACCACACCTGCTGAAGTACAATTAAATAGTTGGTAATTTTTTTAAATGAGATTTGACACTCATACAAAGGGACATGTTTGTTTGTGCTGCTGAAGCATGAACTCATTTTGACAGTTACCCTCAGTGCCATCAGGCTCAGCCTGCTCCTCTCGCTGCTTTTGCTTGAACTTCATGCTCCCATGATGCATCACTGCACCAGTCAGCTTGTAGATGCCCATCTTCTCCTCTGCAGTGAAGCCCAAGATGTCAATGGCAGTCTGCATTGAAAACAAACATATTTAAGAGGTTAGCGATGTATTGTAATTTAGTAATATGGTGTACATGTGGTTTCATAATTTACACTGATGATCTCTGTTACTATATGAGTTTTGATCATCTTTCATCTGTATGTTTGGCTCTTTGATTTTCCCCCTTTTTCCCCCACCCAAACTGAAGAGTTTGAGCCCCACTGAATCTCCCACAGACTCGGGAGGAAGAAGCCATACACACATGACTCCTAGCCCTCACTTTTCCCTCACTCTGTTTGTGACACCAATCACATATTGCCTATGCTGTGCCAGAGAATCATAAAATCAACGTATGAACAGCATACAGGAAACCTGATTGATGCAGCTAGAGAGCAGTGAGGTTGAGGATTTTAACCAGCTTCACCCTTGTGCTTCGACTGTGAGGCTGAGCCAGCTGTTGCTTCACCTGTGTGAATGTCCAGCCACAGCCAGTAATGGGGTAGCTGAGACAAAAAGCACCCAGGTTTGGGATCCAGAGCAAGAAACAGACTCTTTTATTCCCTCAACCATCCAAAGGACCTGTAACATTTTAGCCTGTTAAAGACAGCTGTTGTCTGTTTGTACAAACGCAGTTTGGCTTGGCAATTAAACTTAGCAGTCGGCAAAATGAACATGTTTGTGAAGAAATTATCTGACATGTATACTCTTCATTTATTTTTAATTCAGCACAAAAGATGTGTTTTTTTAATCAAGCCAGTACTGAATGTTTGAAATTGGGCGTATTCCAAAAATATATAATACCTTAAGATTTAAAGCTAGGGTTGTAAAGGTACAGGTATTCCTACTCAGCCATTTGGTAAAGGGCATACAGTCACAGTTTGAACTGTGTACTGAAGAATACATTGTGCAAATGTCATGTTGTAATGAAATTATATTCAAAACTACACATGCATTTTATGCTGCTGGATGATAATGCATGGGCTACTTGCACAGGTGGAGATAGGAGGGTGCAGAGATACCCCCAGTATGCAGTAAATGAATAAAATGAAGAAGTGCCAGTGCTGACGATCAGCAGAAGGTGCTGAAAGTTTTGTTAAAAATATAGTATCGAGGAACGTAAGGAAAAAAAGGGTTGAGGAATATGAATATCGACTGGCAACAGGATGCCTATGGAAACCAAGGTGTGTCATAAGACGTCAAAAATTTGCAGCTGTATGATAATTAGGCGGGCTTTCTTTCAATGTGTGATTGTTTAGTGAAGACAAACAACTTACATCTGTGGCTATGAACTCCTCCACGTCATCAATGCTCTTGACAGTGATCTCTCCTTGGCTGATCATAGGGTAGTCATATGGATTGGTGGTAATGAGAAGTGCCTCTGTTGGACACAATGGCATATATACAGTGAGTTACACATCAGATTGTGAAATCTAAAAGTTTCACTCCCAACATCTTTATCATCTAGACTCCATACCTAGTAGTTCAGGTTTGTGGCCTGTCATGAGCTGGTAGAAGATGTGGTAGCTGCGCTCAGCTGACAGCTGGAATGTTACTCTTGACTTTTCCAGCAGGTCTGTCAACAGGACATGATGTTATCACAGGTTATCTGTATTTTAGTATAATCATTGACTGTTTGATTGGCACAGAATAATAGGCAGAGACTTACATGTTTCAATATCAGCAGAAGCCAGTTTTCCTGTTGTTCCAAAATGGATTCTGATGAATTTACCCTGAAAGTTAAATTGGAAGAGATTACATTTTGTTTTGCTTACGTTAAATGGTTAAGTCAGGTGGTTTCTGGAACTGTGAATTTCACATATGGGTGAAAACTTACAAAACGGGAGGAGTTGTCATTCCTCACAGTCTTGGCATTACCATAAGCCTCCAGCAGGGGGTTGGCTGCGATGATTTGATCCTCCAGTGACCCCTACAGTTGACATCAGACACTTGAGCAATATGTTCCAGACATAAGTCTCTATGATATTTGCACATCTGAGGAGACTCTGTCTGACCTGCATTTTGCCAGGTACTGGCTCTGCTTTCTTTGCTCCACCAGCCACTGCGATTGTCGCAAAGTACTGGATGACACGTTTGGTGTTCACAGTCTTCCCGGCACCGGATTCTCCACTGTGGGTCAAAGTACTGAAAGGTCAGGGCTAACAGCAGAAGGAAGATATTATTTATAAGCTTCATGTGACCTTGCTTTAAGATTTAAAACCTGTCTAAAACCATGTAAATGGAAAAATAATATGTATATTTCTAAAAAGAATAACATGTATTGAAATTTATCTTATCGTAATTAGATTGCAGACAAAGTGTCAATGCAGCAGCATAACACCCCTCATGAACTCCCAGTAGATTTGTGTTTATTTGATCTTTACTAAAAATGTAGCAAAAATATATGTTGTACATACGTAATCAGGATGGACTGATTTTCACGATCTGCAAGAAGAATAACAGTTATTCATATTACAATTTTTGTTGTTATTAGACATGCATGTATTATTTGATATTGGACAATGACACATATTTTGTTTGTTGCTATCCATTTCATCCACAGAGTTTATTCAGCTGTACAGTTATTAACTCTTTGTTTCCAACACCCTCAGCCATTTTAGTGCACTGAGGCAGGTATATTTTTTCTTAAATAATGTGTTATCATATGTAGGAAAGATATTTTCTGATTCTGATTTAGTGCATTGCCCAGGGATGATTGGCATTTCCTTAGAAAGATGTATAATTTAGTAAATTAGTATTTAATGTGCATGACAATGACTGATACTGGAGGATATACTTACCAGTGAGCATGAACTGATAGGCATTATCAGAGATGGAGAAGATGTGGGGTGGGGCCTCAATTCTCTTTTTGCCTCTGTATGCTGTTACAACAACGGCATCGTACACTGGGAGCCACTTGTAGGGGTTCACAGTGACGCAGAACAGCCCAGAGTAGGTCTGAAACAGTGAAGAAAGATATCTATGTACATGTTCATGTTCAAGATAAATTCATTCAAATTCTGTTTATTGAAGGCCTGTAGTCGTAAACTTACGTAGATCATCCATGCTGCGTAACGCTCTTTGAGGTTATACAGCACACAGGGCTCATTGAGGTGGGTCATCATGGCCATGTCCTCAATTTTGTCAAACTTGGGAGGATTCCTTGGATGGATGTCATCCTCCTTGACTGTCAATTTCTGTGAAGTGCAGAAAAATTGCAAATGTATCTTTGCTCTTTTTAATTTAATTATGAAGTTCATTGAAGGGTGTTAAGACTTTTTTTCTGGCTAGGCCATTGCAGGGCTGTTTGCTTCTTTCCCTGATAAATCCGAACAAGAATAAATGAAAAAAAAAGGAAATTCCTGATTTTCTGTACTTACTTGGCCACAGTCAGTTTCAACAGTGCCTTTGCCCCCCTCTTTGCTTAAAAGTTTCCCTTTGAGGTACATCTCCTTGGGCTCAGCCACAAAGACAGCTGTTTTGGCATCAAAGGGAGTGTTCTGGGCCTCAATCCTCTCCTTCTCAGGCTTCCGGAGGTAAATGGCCGCCGGGCCAAAGGCCTCCATCTCTGCATCTGTACTCATGGTGGCGCTTTACTGAAGGAAGATAACCTCATCATTACTCCCTCTTTCAACCATATCCAATCTGCAAGTGTATTTTGTATGTCTACCCCTCTGTTGTTTTTAGATAATGGCAACTAGCACCTCTGTCTTTCGTTCTGTCTCTGCAAGTAGCAAATGTTACTTTACATTCTTATTGCTTTTATGGACTGCATTTCATACATAGCAGGTACAGGTTGACCCCCTGCATTACATATGAAACTCCTGCTGTGCCTGTTTCATTAAGATTTTCCACTGCGTACCTCAGACTCTGCCTTTTGGTCTTAAACTCCTTCCATGCTTTGCTTAATGATGATTATAGGGAGGGTGGAGTCCATCATTATCATTGCATGGAGGTTTCTACAGTTTGGCTTTGTGACGTTATGACTATTATAAATGTATAAATCTATATTTACCTCTTTTAATGCCAGGAGAGAAAGGTGGTAGTTGGTGGTCCTGCAGATACTGAAAGAGAAAGGTTATTCTGTTTACATTTTTGTTAAATACCATATGTTTCTTACATCCTTACTGCTTAAGTTATTGCCTCAAGGAAACTATAGTAGATACAGTTTCTCCCATTATCGTTGCCCAGACTCTGTTGAGTCTTGTAATATCACAGTGCAACACAGTGACATTGAGAAAAACCAAAACAATTACTTCTACATATACCTTTGTAATATATTCATTTATCTAACAATATACACAGTGGGTCAGGTGAAATGTATAAAAGTGTATTGGAGAATGTGTTGATTGTTCAAGGATTAGTTAAAACCATTCAATAGTATAATAAAGGGAACTAAACATGAAATTGCAATATATCAAATATTTCTCCTAGAATCATGCAGTTGTCACACTTTTGGACTTCTTGCCCTTAAAACAGAAAGCTGTTCCAACATTACACACTCACCTTTGTGGGGTGCCAGTCAGTCCCTTAGGGAGTCAGCCAGCATCTTTTATAGAGAGATTTGTCTTCACTCAGCAGAAATGAGCTGCTCTACTTGGTCATGTATTTTTGCTTACTTACCAGCTATCATACACCTTTAGCAGTATGCATTAACTTATTTTTAACATATGAAACATAATACAGTATCATTTTGATTATAACAAAGTTTGCCATCAATTAAATAAAAACAATTCAGAGAGCATGAAATATAGAGCATTATAGTAGAGCACTTCAATTGTTCACCTTGGTTTTGTGGGGAAAAAACTTAGCTCATACTTTTTTTAAATGGTATTTTTAAATGATAAGTGCTAGAATAGTAATATTTTGTCATTATACCAAGTGAGTAACAAGAATAGTGCATAGAAAATTCCAAAGCCAAATCAGTAGCAATCATTGAGATGGAAGAAGAAATTTTTGTACGATTTTTGTTTTTGTGGAAAATTAGAAATCTTTCCTTAATGACTCAGGAAAGCATAAGGATTTTTGAGGTAATACTGGAGTTCTGCCAATTTTGTTATCTGCTCATGTCCTCAGTTGTAACTAATCCAGGTTTAGTTATGGTTTCTGGCACCACAGTTGATCCTAGTTTAGCTGTGGAGAAGCACTCAAATGTCACTGGTATACTGTTGCAGGAAAATTGCGACTCATACATTTTTACAAAGTAACAACTTTGGAGGTTACTGTGGTCATTCATTCACCAATGCTACCTCACATCACCCCAGCTGTTTTCAGGATTTCCAACAGACCACCCAGTTTCTACCAGTTTTATCTGAATCACTGATACACTATTAACAGCGTATGAAAATGTATTAACCAACTAATAAGATGATGAAACGTCCTTTTCCTTGAGGACAGCTTCAGTCCTTTTAGAAATGCTGTTATCCAAGTTTTTACATGTTTCATGGGATGTCAGCGAAGGAAAGCCTCCAGGTCTTTGAAAGATGTGGGGGGTGGAAATCTACTCTGCACAAGGTTGAATGACAGTAGATCTGGTAATTTTGGAAGCCATGAAGGTGTATGACTTCACACTGTGGTTTATGAAACCAGTTTTGAATGTGTTTATCAGTATGTATTATCATCTTGGAATATTGGAATGCCTTGAGGAAATAATGTTTGCAACATAGGGTACACCTATGTCCCCAAAATGGCTTAAAATTCCCTGGCCATACTTATACAATGCAGAATAAAAACTGGATGCAAAGATTCCCAACAAAAGACGGTATACCATAACAGATAGACCATGTTTAGCAGTTGACCTCAGGCAGTGTGGGTTGAAAATTTCCTTGGGCGTTGTCCAAACATAAATCCATGCAGATGTGGCTAAATAATGATCAGAGCATATCACTTCCTTCCACCTCACTGAAGTCTGTGCTTTTTGCTCACTAGGTAGTAGTGTTATGGAGTACAGTAGGTTATGGAGTTTTGCACACTGTCTGACATATCTGTCATCATAAAGCTTTATGATGGTCATGACACACTGGTTTTGTTGTGACTAAGGTGTAGGTTCAGTTGTGTATTTAATTTTATATATACTAGCGTACATGTTATATAATTGTTTATTTGATAGTAAACGGGAAATTATGAAGCAAAGTAATCAGAGTAGGATGATCAAGGCTGTAGATGCATTCTTGTGACAGTTATTTGTATTTGAAAACTGATTTTAGACAATGTTCAGTTCATCGAGGTCAACACTGTGTAGGGCAACAGTATAAGGCAAACTGAGCACTACATATTTTTTTGCCCTTGATCTGTTCTGATTGGTACCAGTCCATATTTTTTATACATCCTGGCACAGATTCGGAGCCAGGTTTAGCTGTGGAGAAGCACTCAAATGTCACTGGTGTACTGTTGCAGACATATTGCCTGTTTTACATTTTGTCAAGAGATATAGCTGGGTGTCACGTCATTCCATGAATTTCATTCTTTCAGTTGAGTTGATTTCAGTGTCATATTGCAGCAAGCAAAGTGAACCTCAATCAGACCTCCTGTGTGAGGGTGTCTATGCAAACCCATTTCATTTTAATAACTCTCATCATTGTAATGAAGCAAAATCAAATATTTGTGGTGCAGGACAATTACAGGGGAATTTCATTGTGGTAGAACCTTAAACGCTAAGGTGTAACCAGTAATACAGGGTTTTACATACATGCAAAATACATTGCATTTTATAAAGGTCATACCATTTGTACATACTCATATAAATGCCGAAATAATGGAAACGTATTGGGGAGTTACCTTAGCTAGCAGTGCAGCTCCGCATTCTCCTGCTATGTAATGTTAAACGGAACAGTGATCATGTGATGTATGTAATGCATAGACTCACTGTGTTCGCACATTGCCAAAACCGCTCCCTATATTTGAACATTCAAGAATAATTGCAAATGAATAAAAGGTCACTTAACCACAAAAATTCCAATGCGTCTTAATTTCGCTCTGTTTCCACCTATGTCTCCTAACAGGATGGGGTCATGTCCTGTTCGTGAAATCAGTTCGTATGAACGGCCTCCTGCTGCTAAAAAGATTTCCGGCAATAGCTATAATTCCCTGTAAATGCGTTGGAGCTGTATTAGAACTGGATTAGCACATCACACAAATGGCATTTTTTCACATTTTCTGTCTGAGCAAGGACAAAACAATGAAGGAAAAAACAAGAGATAAGAGACCAAGAGACCTGTTTAACCAGAAGGTCAGACTCATGGCTAGCAGGATTTATATTTGAGTATTAAAAACTTTTCATGAGAAAGATGATATAGTCCTGGCAAAAGTGAGAACATGTGACAGTCTGGACACATAAATCCAATAAAAATGTGATACATGATATCCTGGCCTTAAAAGTATATCAGAAGTAAATACAAATATAGTTGCTTGGTGAACTATGCTGCCGTAGAATTACTGTTTGTCATTGAGAGCTGGAGCAGATTTTAAAGTGCCTTTAATATTCAACTACAGCACACCTCATACACATAATACTTAGATGTGGAGGGCTGGTGGAATATTTAATAACGAGTGCTTGATATTGTATAATGAATATCACAAAAACGATTTACATAATTTTAGAAGATAGATCGACATGAAGACTAGCAGTGGCAAGTATTCCACTTAAAACTGAAGTCAGTTATTTATTGTTTTATTTGATTGGTTTGGGTGATTGTAGAATGTAGTGTACCAATTGCCAGCATATATGCAAATGGATGTTGTATTTTCTAAATTTAATGATGATTGTATATATTACTGTTGGGCTTGGATTTACCTCTTGAAACAATGTGTGCTTGTGTTGACAAGAAATAGCAGAGAAAAAATAAAGATGATTAATGGTGACGACTACAGGTGGTTGAAAGAAGGTAATGTTTTTTTTGTGGAAAATTTTGATTGATTGTTTCAAGGCAAGCATGACAACAGCGGCAGCTGTTCTGGAGACAGAGAGGGTAAAAACTTCACCTTTAATAATATTCATTACTTTCTACCTTTATTACAAATAAAGCCTAGGGTTATAGGGGAAATGAATCCCAGATTTATTCTATGATTGCATTACATTGCTTCACAGCAGGGATTTAGAGACAGGTGGTATAACGTGATCCAGTCTAATGGCCCTAAACATAAGCAGCCTCTTTGCAGTACTATTTGGCCACCTAATTGACAATTATCAAGTGAGAAGGAGCAAGACCTTCCTTTCTGTATGTTTTCCTGCAAGGGGTCCATGATGATGTGATGTAAAACATGATATTACAGGAGCAATGTCTGATCCATGGGAAACATGATAAGCTATGGCTAGCAATGGAATTGCATTCTGAAGAGGTTAAATGGTCAATAAAAATGACACTGATACCTTCTCCTAAATGTTCTTATGAAGATAAATACTAAAATAGCTACTCAGCAGTGCCCTCAGAACATTGGTATGTCTGACCTAGTGCTGTGGGATAAGAATTGGTTTTAGCCTGTGTTTGATATTCAGCTGCACTGCATTCAGTCCCGTACCATTTTCACAGTTTGCTTTCCAAGTCTATCAGAAGCACAGGTAAGTGAATTTTGTTTCTAAATGTGTGCATAATTTCAGAGGTTATTGCTAGTATATGTGGATGTTAAGACTTTTTTTATTGCATGTACAAGATATTCAGTGTTTTGTTTTGCAATTTGGTAACATGATTTGACACAATATCTTGATAATTCTAAACCTTTTATTTTTCCTTCTTGGACAAGAATATTTACACCTTGTTTGTGTTGAATTATTTGTTGAATACAGATGGTCTTTGGTATTTCTGAGACAGAATAATGCTCCCCAAAGACTTTGTGAGTTAGGTATGGTCTGAGCCAGGTGTCTGACCCTAAACTCACACAAGTGAAAAATGCCTCACACTGGAAAGTGCAGCTATGGTTGAGGGACTTTTTTTGTGTGGCAATTACATTATTGTGACAGTTTGGGAAATGAAAGAAATTAAAATTGACATTGTAATCACTTCATACTGTCAAGAGTTGCAAGTGGTAGGACTATACTAACTTCACATGCAAAAAAGCTAGTGATGTAGCTGGTCAACTGGTCCATATTTTACCTGTGTTTACAAGCTACCTAGTCAAAGAGTTTTCAAACTAGCAATTTTCATCAGTATCTTGAAATGTAACAATAACAGGGTTATTGTGCATCAAATGAGCAGGCCAGGGGACACACACTATCTCAGGTTGCTCTGAGATTAATTTCATAGATAGAAACTAATATTAGAATGACACAGTTGGGTGGTAGCAGGGCACCAGTGATGTGTTTAGCAATCTTGACTTCACAAGCATTCTAGTGGAATTATACTGTTATAAAAAATAATTATAATACTCATTAATAATATTCATTACATCTTAAAATTCTATATTTTCACATTGTTTTCTGGACAAATATGTATAGACACACAAGTGACCCTGGCAAACTACCTCAGTGCAATAGCATACTCTGGTTCACTTCTTGCAGGAATTCATCCAGGACACTCCTTTATCTAACTGGAGAATGAACTACACCCATTTTACCACTTGCAATCTTTTTTTTTCCTGTCTAACACAAAGATCATTAAAACATGTCCCGTAGTGTCGAAGAAGTCAAGCTAATTGATGGCACCTTAATTTATAATCTTCATGTCACAGGCTTCACATAATAGTCAGTTATAGCTATAGCTATATAATATAGTTCTCAACATTTTCCAAACTGTACCCAGTTTCCCTGTTTTCATGACTGTTTATTCACTCACTTTTTGTAACATCTCCATCTAGTGGAGAATATGGTACAATCAGAATATGGTAGATTCAGGGACTAATTAATCTAGACTGGGGATTGAATGGGTACCAAATTCACTGGAATTATATCAAAAAAGATAAAGCATCAATATTCTTAGTCTTTGAGCTGACCTTCCACACTGTCCTGAAGAATGGGATTGATTTAGGGCTTAGAAAGTCTCTGGATGAATTTTGTACGTTTATTTGGATTCCCGGTGTCTGAAACATCAGGACGAAGTTTGATCCAAATTCAATCTTTGGAACTATATTTGCTGAATATTATATGAATCCTATAAAATGAAAGTATTGAATTTGCCATCAATTTGCTTAATTGTTGAGTTTGAATCATTTTTTGACAAACTAATGTAGCAGAAATGTTAACCAAATTGGTTTCTATCTATCAAATTAATTTCAGAGCAATCTTGAGGTGGTAGGTGTCAAATATACTCTTTGTATTCACCTGACATAGAATTACCCAAATGTGTTCATAGACAACATGATAGCTGGGTAAATGATATTTAATGAATTTAATTAATTAACTGACATCTATTAACCTCTGGAGATATCAGCTGTTTCATGTCAAACAAGATAATCTATTGTATTTATGGAATCTTCCCGTTATTACCTGACTGGTTTTATGAAATTATACCACTGAATGTGTGGGGTATACACTGAATGTGCACTGAGGTACAATGCAAATTGGAATTTTGTTGTTTTGTTAAATCAGAAAATGCATTATATTTCGAATGGAAAAAAATGGCACATTAGGTCATTAAACCAAATATCAGCATACAAACCAAATATCAGTACGTTTTACTTGAATTGTTTTTGTTGAGGTTATGTATTACACATGTGTATGATATCCAGTAGATTTGAAATTAAAACCGAGGCCTAATTATTCATGATTCTGTGGGTAGGAGATGAGTGTTACTTTTGAGTTATTTTCTGTTTGATTGAACAGATGGATTACCTGGATTTCAAACATTGCAGGACTATGTGATCATGCAACATTGGCATACTCCTATTCATGTCATGTCAGAGTAGTTTGAAAGGCCATAGAGCTGTTATCTAGCAGTGCTGGATCTTAGCATCCAACTACATAAATCTCAATTACCTCACACCTACAATCACACCAAAATGTCAAGGATTGCTTTATTTCCCTCAAAACAGTACACTTAAACTGGGGCTTGTGCTGTGAATGCCACATTTTTTAAGGTTTCATAGTCAAGGCAATATGTGTGTAATATTTCAGTTTGCTTTAAAATAGTTTTTGAGTGAAAATAAAGAATACCAGACAAGGTGAGGATTATCTGAGCTAACTTTATTAACTCATGGTGTACATGAAAGCATTGCACAAGAACTTCATATTGTATGAGTGCTTGCTACTGCATCTCTTCTGGGTTTTGTCCCTCACTCTGCAACTTCTTTTCCCTTAAAATAAATGTAAAAGTGAATTTAATACAGATTGATTATTTTTCACACTGTGCAACTTGACAACTGTTTTGACATAATCAATTGAAATCACTCCTTAATGATCAGAAACATACCTTTCCAGCGTCACGGCTCTTGGCTCTTAGCTTGTTGACCTGGGACTCAGCAATGTCAGCACGCTCCTGAGCTTCCTCCATCTCATGCTGCACCTTCCTGTACCTGGACAGGTGAGTGTTGGCTTGTTCCTCCTGTTGACAGCCAGAAATTTCTGTAGTCAGCATATTTTGCAACACATATTCATAAAAAGCAGCAGTTATGGATTAAAAAAATTTCTGTGTCCCAACCTGTAGACAGCTGCTGCAGAAAGCAGCATACCAACTGAAAAACTCAAAAGGCAGCAAATGTGGAGTTCACATTGAATAGATAAAAGTGAATACATTTTGAGTCATGCATATAAGGAATAAATTGTCATCATGGTTTTACCATGCATAATTTCCATTCACTTTGAAGTGCACATTCACACTTTCAGTGCACTTTGAAGTTAGGTGGATTCAGATAACTGGGAAAATTATTCTATGAAATTTGGCTGTACTCAAAATAATTTTGATTTGGATTTATTGAATAAAGTAGTTACCTAGACTATCAATGTATTTTAATAATTGTTCCATGAGGCGGTGACTTTGCAGCTCACTCCAAAAATGACATGATGAAAATGATAATGAAACTATGTTATGATTGGGTCCTTTTAATATATGTTTACTGGACTTCCAATTGTCATGGTACCACATATTCATGTGCAACATTGAAGAATATTAAAAATGTATGCACTTTGTAAATTCAGTCTGTTAAACCCAAGTCTAATCCCAGTTTTTATTGTCAGTGCTGAGTAAGATGATTCATTTAATCAATTCTTAAAATGAGTGTGACCACATCACAGATAGGATTTCCTTTAATCACAGGGCCCTGCATCAACACATACTGTGTTTTTGAATTTTAAATGTTGAATCTGACACTTAAAGAGCACTTGATGGTGCACTTACCGCTTCCTCAGCCTGCCTCTTGTACGCCTTCACTTTCAGCTGCAGTTTGTCCACCAGATCCTGGAGTCTGTGGACATTTTTCTTGTCTTCCTCAGTCTGCAGATAGTCTAGTTTTAGAAGAGGTGCCGAACA
Source organism: Albula glossodonta (assembly GCA_019788955.1). Lineage (NCBI taxonomy): Eukaryota > Metazoa > Chordata > Actinopteri > Albuliformes > Albulidae > Albula > Albula glossodonta. The sequence continues at coordinate 337,914 of JAFBMS010000172.1, read as the reverse complement.
TATTGGCTATACAATACACTGTTTTAAAGAGATGTGTGAATCCTTACCTGGTAGGTGAGCTCCTTGACTCTCCTCTCATATTTACGGACTCCTTTAACTGCATCGGCTCCACGTCTCTGTTCAGCTTCAACCTCAGATTCCAGCTCACGTACCTTCAATAGGACATTTTTTACACAAATGTATTACCTAGGGCTGTGCACTCAGTAACCACACACACAATTTTCAAACAGCATTTGTCAAATAATGTTATCAATTAATCATCATCTCACAGGTTTTTTTTTATCTGTAGTGCTATAACTTCCAAAGTTCCAGTTACAAATTAATTTATTTCAGAACATGTAATTGATTATGAATAACTTTCTTTACTTTTTAAAAACAATCATGTTCATAATTTTAAAAAAATTCAGTATTAAAGTTGTGATTTTGCCCATTTAAGTAGCTAAATTAAGTTTCCACTTATATCTTACCCTTGCTTCCAGTTTCTGGAGCTGTTTCTTTCCGCCCTTCATGGCCAGGCTTTCAGCCTCATCCAGACGGTGCTGCAGGTCCTTGACTGTGACCTCCAGGTTCTTCTTCATCCTCTCCAGGTGAGCGCTGGTGTCCTGTTCCTTCTTCAGCTCCTCTGCCATCATGGCAGCCTACAGTTTTCATACAGGACTCTGTTTCAGTCTTTAGGTCTCTGTCACAGTTAAGTTTGTCTGAGTGCAGCAGTGATCACATTATTCTTTTTAGTGTCAGTGTTCCACTGAAATACTGAAGATCAGGAGTAGAGTGGGGTTCTATTGTACAGGCCTCACTGTGGGAAGGTGATTTTTTACTGTAATGCAGGGTCAGGTGATTCAACTGATCAGGTTGACATTGAGTTCCATAATGTGAAGAATGAGCATGAATAAGCTTTGTAAGTTTTTCTGTATAAGTTAAATGAAATGCAATGTAAGATGTAAGAGTGGAATACGTATCACTCACATCAGTGATGGCCTTCTTGGCTTTCTCCTCTGCATTTCTTGCTTCCTGAATGGTGTCGTCCACTTCACCTTGAACTTGAACAAGGTCAGCTTCCAGCTTCTTCTTGGTGTTGATAAGGCTGGTATTCTGAATAAAATATTGTGTTTTTAGTTTGTATGTTTAGATGTTCTTGTGTATTGTGTAAGATAAAATCAAAATTGATTCTTCACTTATTCATGTTTACTGTAACAAGGATGGATCTGGGATTCACCTGGGAGTGCAGCAGGCCTACACGCTCGCTTGCATCTACCAGCTCCTGCTCAGCCACTTTGCGGCCTCTCTCTGTCTGCTCCAGGGCAACCCTCAGCTCTTCAATCTCAGCCACCATCAGGTTGTTCCTGCGTTCCACCATGGCAACCTGTTCCTTCATGTCCTCTTGTCCTCTTACTGCATCATCGAGGTGTAGTTGGGCATCCTGATAGAGAGATGAATCATATTAATTTTATATAAATGCCTCAACATGATGTAGGTCAGTGCTGTCACTGTATGTATTTTATAATTGTACCTTGAGCTGTCCTTGGACATTCCTCAGTTGCTTCTGGGCTTCAGCAGCCTGGCGGTTGGCATGGCTCAGCTGAATCTCCATCTCATTGAGATCTCCCTCCATCTTCTTCTTGACTCTGAGAGCATCATTCCTGCTTCTGACCTCAGCATCAAGAGTGGTTTGCATGGAGTCAGTCACCCTCTGACTGTTCCTCTTGATCTGCTCCATCTCCTCATCTTTCTCTGCGAGCTTCCTGTCAATTTCACCCTTGACCTGGTTAAGCTCAAGCTGGACACGGAGAATCTTGGACTCCTCATGCTCAAGAGTTCCCTGAAGAATGAAAAAAAAATGGTACGACTGAAAGTTGCTATATCCAATTCACTGTTGAAGAAACTGGTGCCTCTTAATAGCTAAATTACCAAACATTTTTTGAAAGGTTCCTAATCAGAACCAAGTACATATTTATAGATATATAAACCTCTGCTTCTTCCAGGGCAGCCTGGATTTCGGATTTCTCAGTCTCCACAGTCTTCTTTGACTTCTCCAGCTCATGGATGGTCTTTCCAGTCTCCCCTATCTGTTCAGTCAGGTCAGAAATCTCCTCTGTGGAGAATAAATTACATAATGATTCATTTTTGATTATAATATTTCTCAGCTCAATGGTATGTCATCATGTTCAGTACTTCTGGAGGTTACATGCACAGAAAGATCAATAAGATGGTGAGATTATAATTGAAGTGTCAGTTGATTCTCCTCACTGAAGGCCTAACAATAATGTTGATGACATTTATCTATGTTGAATGCACGTACGCTGCAGGTTTTTGTTCTCTCTCTTCAAGGTCTCCAGATGGTCTAGAGCTTCTTCATAGGAGTTCTTCATCTTAAAGAGCTCAGTGCTGAGAGAACGGGCCTCTTTCTGAGCCCCTTCCAGCTCTGCTTGGCCTTCCTCATATTTCTGCTTCCATTCTGCCAGGACCTGGAAAGATTGGAAATGTCAAACCATTAATAATTCCTTAAAATGACCTGATTATAGCAGATAATAGCGTTGTAAAGCATAGGTCTCATTGAGTCCTGCTTTGGTAACATTAGATCTACCTTGTCAAAGTTCCTCTGCTTCTTGTCAAGGTTGGCAGCCTGAGCATTTGCCCTCTCCACATCAATCATGAGGTCCTCCACTTCACCCTGCAGTCTCTGCTTGGTCTTCTCCAGAGAGGCACACTTGGAGTTCACAGCCTCAATGGACTCTTCTGCATCCTGCAGACGTTGAGCAAGCTTTTTCCTGGAGGGGGTGATATTTTCATTGAGTTTGTGCAACACTCTGTGACTGTGTGATATTCAGTAAGTGTTAAGATGTATAAAAGTGTGGAGTTACTTGGCCTCCTCCAGCTCTTCAGTGCGCTGGATAGCATCAGTTTCATATTTGGTTCTCCACTGAGCCACCTCGCTGTTGGCCTTGGACATTCCACGCTGCAGCTCAGCCTTGGCCTCCTGCTCCTCCTCATACTGCTCCCTCAGCAGGTCACAGTCATGACGGGCTGATTGCAAACCGTGGGCTAGGGCATTCTTGGCCTGAAAGTCAATGCAGGAAAATGAAACTGAGTGAATGAATACATAGAGCTCATCTTTGGTGTTCAAACCTGATAATCTCCTGTTATCTGACCTCTATTAGTACTGCATTGAATGCATTATCCAGAGGAGGTTTCCCTTCATTACAATTTCATAACTTACAAAAAATTGTATTCATATAACCTGCTGCTTCCTTTATTTAGGTTTTTTTTTGGTTCTCCAGACAAATTTATCAGTTTAAATCAGCATATAACTGAAAGTTCATTCAAACCCTAGATTCAGTTAGGATACCATGAAAGGAATTTTGGTTGTCCTTGGTTTTAGAAATTTTAAGGACAGGGAGAAACAGGATATATAATCGGGTGGAAGAATGGTTTGAGGATGTTTTTGCCCAATACTATAAAGTGGCATGATTTCATGGCCTGTTACCTTGACTTCCTCTTCAATGTGCCTCTTGAGCTCCTCAATCTGCTGTGTGTAGGCTTGTTTGCCTCTGGTCAGCTGGGAAACAAGAGCTTCTTTCTCCTCCAGCTGGCGACCAAATTCACCTGAACAAAGCAAAGGATTGTGGTGTTCCATCATGAAGTTATGTTATTTACTTTAAAAGGTATTTTATATTTTGTAGGTACCATTTTCAGTTTGGAGTCTTGCTCTCTGTGCGCTCATGTCATTCAGCTGGCGCACATGCTCGTCACTCTTGGCCTTGAGTTCACTCAGCTGGTCCTCAAGGGTACGGCACATTTTCTCAAGATTGCCCTGTTGAAAAGTAGTTTATTTAGAGTTGTCAGTGAATGAACCACTTGTTTGACAGGAAGAGAAACAGGCCTTCTGCATACCTTTGATTTGGCAACAGCCTCCATGTTGCTGGACAGGTCATCGATTTCCATTTTGTATTCGCTCTTCTCCTTCTCCAGCTTCTGCTTGACTCGCTGAAGGTTGTCGATTTGCTCTCCCAGCTCTGCCACGCTGTCGGCCTGCTTCTTGCGGAGAGCGGCAGCGGTGGCTTCATGCTGCAGGGTGGACTCTTCAAGATCACGGCGCAGCTTCTGGAACTCAGCTTCACGCTTCTTGTTCATCTCAATCTGAGCGGCAGTAGCTCCACCAGCTTCTTCTAGCCTCTCACTGATCTCCTCAAGTTCCCTGGAGAGATCAGCCCTCTGCTTCTCAACCTTAGCCCGAGCAGCACGCTCAGCCTCGATTTCCTCCTCCAGCTCTTCAATACGGGCCTTAGAGAAAGTATAGGATAAGTCATACATGTTGTCTATTAAATTCAGTTGTACTACATGGCATTTGTAAGGTTTTTTAAGAGCTCACCTGGAGCTCTTTAATCTTCTTCTGAAGCTGAGCACCCAGTGACTGTTCATCCTCAATCTTGCTGAGAAGTTGGCTCGTCTCAAAGTCCTTCCTGTGGAGTACAGAAAAAAGATATTTTGAATGAATATTCTCTCTTCTATAAATTTGCATTTTCTGTTATTTTTTGTTATGACTATACTTTCTTACTTCTTGATCTTCTCATCTGACTGTTGCTTGTCATTCTCCAGATCCATTATGGATTCCTGGGCCAGTTTCAGATCACCTTCAAGCTTTCTCTTGGCTCTCTCAAGGTCCATGCGAAGCTTCTTCTCTTGTTCCAGAGAGCCTTCCAGCTATTGCAGAGAGTAAAAGTTATGTACAGTAAAGTTTCAGATATTGTTTTTTTCATAGATTTAGCAACTTGTTCCATTACTGACAACTCAAAAAACTTCTCTTGTTGTTCAACCCACTTGATTTTTTACTCACATCATCTACTTGCTGCTCAAGCTTGGTCTTGGCTTTAGTCAGAGTGTTGACTTTGTCCTCCTCTGCTTGGAGATCATCCAGAGTCTGCTGGTGAGCCTCTTGGAGGGCTTTCTTCTCCTTGGTCAACTTGGCAATGGCCTCATCCTGAGAGGCCATCTCTTCAGTCAGGTTTTTCACCTAAAACAATGATATCACACAATGTTAGGGAGATGGAGAGTCCCTGGAAAAAGACACACTCACACTTTGTATTGATGAAGTATAAACCTTGTTTTCTGTGGCATGTTTCTCCTTCTCCACTTTGGCCAAGGTGAGCTCCAAGTCATCAATGTCTTTCTTCAGCTCAGAGCATTCATCCTCCAGTTTCCTCTTCTTGGCAGTGAGCTCAGCATTGATTTCCTCCTCATCCTCCAGTCTCTCATTTGTCTCTTTGAGTTTTGCTTCAAGCTGGATCTTTGCTTTGATGAGTCCTTCACATCTCTCCTCAGCATCAGAGAGGCTCTCCGTTTCCTAAGATAAATGCAAAACTGACTTAAACTCAAAGCTAATATTTGATGGTGACGATGAGCCCATACAAAAGTGAAATACTTTGCAATGTGTTTTTAAATCGTAAAACCAACTCACAGCTGCAACAGCCAACTGCAGGTCATTCTTTTCCTGCAGCAAGGAGACCATTTTCTCCTCAAGCTGCTTCTTCTGGGCTAATGCCTTTGCCAGATCCTCTTTGCACTTGGTAAACTCCTCCTTCATGTTGGCCATTTCTTTCTCAGCCTCAGCACTCTTGAGAAGTGGCTTGATTTTGAAGTAAAGCTTCATCCATGGCCAGTGTTTGACATTCATGAATGAGCGGATGTTGTATTGGATGGAGTAAATGGACTCTCTGTTTAAAACATAACAACAATGATTACAGAATGGTGCACATATTGCAGATTTGGGCACCAAACCTTCTCATATACATAGCAGAAACATTGACACAAAATTAATCGTAATTCTAGACTTCTACTGTTATTTCCGAGTGTTATGTCAATGGGTTGTGATAATAAATCCTCTATGAAGTACATGAATGGCTTATACCTCCTTTCCATCATCTTTACAAATTCCCTTCTCATGAGGAAACCACGGCACAGAGCCTGAGTCATGGTCACCAGTGCTGCCAGTTTCTCATCTCGCATCTCCTCCAGGGTACCCAGCAGACCAGCTTTGAAGAACACCTTCAATGTTGTAGATGTTTAGTTGACAGAAAGACATGAATTGCCCTTCATGGGTGTTAATCACACATTATTTGAAGAAGCAATATGGTGGGCACAATATCTGTGTATAACCAATTTGAATATGTATTTCCAGTGTATTTTAGAGATGGATGTGAACTGTAGATCTGATTATTTTTCAAATAAATAATTTAGGCACCCTGGGATCAGAAATATCTCACCTTGGTGTGGCCAAACTTGTACTGAGTATGATCCACATCAATTGACCCCAGCAGCTTCTCAGAAGCTTTCTTGTTGTCAATGAACTGTCCCTCAGGGATGACACTGGCGTTCAATACTTTGTATCTGAAAGAAATTTATGGAATATTTTGAATAGAGGTGTTCAGCTGAAGTTAAGATTTCCTTCAGGAAACAAATGGAAATTGCTGCCTTAATATAGTTTTTTAATGTACGTTATTTTTAGATGCTTTTTTGTAACTGACATGGTCCAGGATTGACTCAGCAATGTTGCTTTTAAGTCCAGAGATATTGTGTAATTCAATGAACATATTTGATATAATATATGACTACCTCTGCTTGAAGTCACCATAGAGGATTCTGCTGGGGAAACCCTTTCTGCAGATTCTGATACCTTCCAGCACACCATTACACCTCAGCTGGTGGATGACCAAGAAGTTCTCCATGAGACCTTTAAAAAAACAAATATGGTAATTATGTGAAATTCCTCAGCTATGTTGTTTTCACTGAAATATTATGTTGGAAAATGCATAAAGTTGACTTCTAAAACCCACATTCCTCGTTCAACTTGATTTTTTTTAAGACAATATTTTAACACAGGGTTTGAAGGCAGGTTACAGTTCATTTCTTTTATCTTTTCAATTTTGTTTAATGTATGTTAAATAAAAGCACAGTCCCTACCTGGTGTCTTTGATTCATTAGGAATCAAGCAACGCACAAAGTGAGGGTGAGTGCTTCTCAAGTTGGTCATCAGCTTGCCCAGGTTCTCCTGTGGGATTTGTGGAGGAGTATTATTGAAACAGAAGGGAAGCAGAATAGTCTTTCTTTATTAACTTTTATATGACATCAGCGGAGTCTTATGCAAAACATTCCATTTCAACCAGTTAGAAAATGAACAAGCTTGCAGGCAGATGCTACTTAACATTAACTGGCAGACACAATTGACACCAGTGGAAAGTATATGAAATACTCTGGAATATATTTCAAACAAAACTGCAATGAAATGCAATAAAATCTAAAATAAAGAATCATTTCAATCTGTGATAATGATAAACTGCAATTATCTAGCTTCTTATTGTCTGGCATTGTTCATTCAGAACAACAATCTATATGCGAAAGGTAATATTTAACATTTGTTTGATGCATGATTCCTTTTTTGGTAATGCTTTTATATAACTTAGACTCTACAAGTAATTTTCATTTAATTATATTGCTACCAGCTAATAATAATTTCAATCAAATCATAGTATCAGAAGCAGTTGTGTCAGAGTGCATACATTACCCTGAACAGAGCAGATACAGTCTGGAAGGAGCCACCCTTCTTCTTTCCTTTCTTGCCACCACCACCTTTTGCCTCTGTTTACATGAAATAAGTTTCAAATTGAGAGCATAAGATACCTGCTTAACATAGCAGAACAGAGCAGATACAATCTGGAAGGAGCCACCCTTTTTCTTGCCACCTTTCTCACTACCACCTTTTGCTTCTGTTTACATAAAATAAGTTCATGCTTCATTACCTTCATAATTTAAATTAACTAAAGCTAATGAGATGATTCCATTACATTGTTCAGGTAATTGTTAAAAATGACAATTAGTTCCCATGAATGTTGTTTGACATTGTAATATCTTCCAAAGATGACAGCTTATTCTTAAATTTTGTGCTTTCATAAATCAGTTGAGTTTTAGCTTGACAACGTAACAACCTCTTAGTGAGAACATGTACACTGAAGACCTCAGTGGAAATAAAAGTCAGGACAGATTCTGTCATACCTTCTGCGCCAGCATGTGCAGCATACAGGAGAGCCAGCAGTTTGACTGATGATTTCTGGTACAGCTGTACAACTGAATCGTTCAGGGGGTCCTTGTTCTTGTCCAGCCAGCCGACAATGTTGTAGTCCACAGTGCCAGCATAATGCACCAGGGAGAAGTGGGCCTCAGCCTTGCCTTTGGCAGGTTTGGGCTTCTGGAAAGCGTTGGCTTTGCCCAGATGTTGGTCGTAGAGCTTGTTCTTGAAGGTTGTGTCTGAAGCCTTGGGGAACATGCACTCCTCTTCAAGGATGGAGAAGATGCCCATTGGCTGTTGAAGGCATAATATTTTCCATGAGATAATTTCAGGAGCACAATAGGACATGTGTGTGTCTGTTGATAATAGCAGGCAGCTCACTTACCTTCTCAATAAGCTCAATGCAAGCAGCCAAGTCCATACCGAAATCAATGAACTCCCAGTCAATTCCCTCTTTCTTGTACTCCTCTTGTTCCAGCACAAACATGTGATGGTTGAAAAACTGTTGCAGTTTCTCATTGGTGAAGTTGATACACAGCTGCTCCAAGCTGTTGAACTGAAGTGGGAAAATCATTATTTTCTTGATATAATGTGAATAACAAGTGAAATGACCAATCAACAGGATTTGGGATAATGTTATTTGACACCCTTACTTACATCAAAGATCTCAAATCCAGCAATATCCAGGACACCAATGAAGAAATTTCTTGGCTGCTTTGTGTCCAACATCTCATTGATGCGAACAACCATCCACAAGAACATTTTCTCATAGACAGATTTGCACAGAGCCATTGTTGAGTTGTGGACCTTAATAATATGAAGGAAAAAAATACATATTTATAACATTTCTGCCAAGTACCAAAGAAGATAAATATAATGTCAAGGATCTATATGTAACATTGGAAGACTCACAATTTAGACACAAAAAGCTCATATATTTTGCTTCCATGATACAATGCTTTCATGATACAACTTATTTCATAGCAGCCTGTCTGCTTGGAAATCACTAAACATAATTTTATCTAAGGGAAGGGACCTTGGTTGATTCTTTGTAACCCACCAAAGAGGGAATATACTCATTATGAGTTGCTAACTTTGTAGCTGTTGCAAGACTTATAGACATATATATATAGTTATCAACATCTATTGTTACTTTCATGTTACATTTAAATATGATTGATTACTCTGGCTATAGGCAGCTATTAATTAGTTTATTGGACAAACTATGACACCATGACTTATGACACAGTATATTAGAACAATACAATTACAATGTAAATGCACACTTTGTAAACATAGGTGGTATTTCTGATAAACTTTCAAGAGGAAATGAATGAAAATCCCACTGATTACTGGGGTTATGTAGAAAAGGTCCATAAGTTGGCTTGCACATGATCATGTACAGATGAGCAATCATTTTCAGCTTTGAGAAGAAGTGACATCAGAAAACCCCTGAGGAGACTTTGACTTTTAAAATGTGACTGTCAGACTTCTGGTTGGATGTCCAAAAGTATGGCACGATCATTGTTATCTTTTACTGACCGTTTTGTTTCCATGTTTGCAAACTGAACGTGTCCTAGAAAATGTTGGTTTTGATAAACCCTCCCATTTAGATGTTTCTGCAGAAGTTACGAATTAATGATATTGTATCCACCTCCGAAGAAAGAGTGTGTACGTGTATTACATGTGATTTTAAATCTGAATACTTTACCTGAGGTACGGTCTGACCCTTGGTCACAAACTCATTTCCGACCTTCACTCTGGGGTAGCACAGAGCTTTCAGCAGGTCAGCAGAGTTCAGGCCCATGAGGTAAGAGATTTTATCTGCCTCTGTTACACAGGAAATTAGAGTTTGTCATGGTTCATTTTAATGTTCTGCATTTATATAATTATTATTCTCATGTGTATATACATATTAACTCACAGCACTTTCAAATGTTAAGTAACCACAGCTGCTGAAGTACAATTAAATATTTGGTCATTTTGAGAATGAGATTTGACGCTCATACAAAGGGACATGTTTGTTTGTGCTGCTGAAGCATGAACTCATTTTGACAGTTACCCTCAGTGCCATCAGGCTCAGCCTGCTCCTCTCGCTGCTTTTGCTTGAACTTCATGCTCCCATGATGCATCACTGCACCAGTCAGCTTGTAGATGCCCATCTTCTCCTCTGCATTGAAGCCCAAGATGTCAATGGCAGTCTGCATTGAAAACAAACATATTTAAGTGGTTAGCGATGTATTATAATTTAGTAATATGGTGTACATGTGGTTTCATAATTTACACTGATGAGCTCTGTTACTATATGAGTTTTGATCATCTTTCATCTGTATGTTTGGCTCTTTGATTTTCCCCCTTTTCCCCACCCAAACTGAAGAGTTTGAGCCCCACTGAATCTCCCACAGACTCGGGAGGAAGAAGCCATACACACATGACTCCTAGCCCTCACTTTTCCCTCACTCTGTTTGTGACACCAATCACATATTGTCTATGCTGTGCCAAAGAATCATAAAATCAACAGATGAACAGCACACAAAAAACCTGATTGATGCAGCTAGAGAGCAGTGAGGTTGAGGATTTTAACCAGCTTCATCCTTATGCTTCGACTGTGAGGCTGAGCCAGCTGTTGCTTCACCTGTGTGAACGTCCAGCCACAGCCAGTAATGGGGTAGCTGAGACAAAAAGCACCCAGGTTTGGGATCCAGAGCAACACAAGAAACAGACTCTTTGACTCCCTCAGCCATCCAATGGACCTGTAATATTTTATCCTGTTAAACACAGCTGTTGTCTGTTTGTACAAACACAGTTTGGTCTGGCAATTAAACTTAGCAGTTGGAAAAATCAACTTTCCAAGTGTTTGTGAAGAAATGATCTGACATGTATACTCTACATTTATTTTGAATACAGCACAAAAGATGAATGTTTTTTGAATCAAGCCAGTACTGAATGTTTGAAATTGGTCCTGGTGATGTACCAGTGCTGACGATCAGCAGAAAGTGCTGAAAGTTTTGTTAAAAATATAGTATCGAGGAATGTAAGGAAAAAAAGGGTTGAGGAATGTGAATATTGACAGGCAACAGGATGCCTATGGAAACCAAGGTGTGTCATAAGACGTCATAAATTTGCAGCTGTATGATAATTATGTGGGTTTTCTTTCAATGGGTGATTGTTTATTGAAGACAAACAACTTACATCTGTGGCTATGAACTCCTCCACGTCATCAATGCTCTTGACAGTGATCTCTCCTTGGCTGATCATAGGGTAGTCATATGGATTGGTGGTAATGAGAAGTGCCTCTGTTGGACACAATGACATATATACAGTCAGTTACACATCAGATTGTGAAATCTAAAAATGTCTCTCCCAATGTCTTAATCATCCAGATTTCATACCTAGCAGTTCAGGTTTGTGGCCTGTCATGAGCTGGTAGAAGATGTGGTAGCTGCGCTCAGCTGACAGCTGGAATGTTACTCTTGACTTTTCCAGCAGGTCTGTCAACAGGACATGGTGTTATCACAGGTTATCTGTATTTTAGTATAATCATTGACTGTTTGATTGGCACAGAATAATAGGCAGAGACTTACATGTTTCAATATCAGCAGAAGCCAGCTTTCCTGTTGTTCCAAAATGGATTCTGATGAATTTACCCTGAAAGTATAATTGGAAGAGATTACATTTTGTTTTGCTTACGTTAAATGGTTAAGTCAGGTGGTTTCTGGAACTGTGAATTACAGATGTAAGTAAAGACTTACAAAACGGGAGGAGTTGTCATTCCTCACAGTCTTGGCATTACCATAAGCCTCCAGCAGGGGGTTGGCTGCGATGATTTGATCCTCCAGTGACCCCTACAGTTGACATCAGACACTTGAGCAATATGTTCCAGACATAAGTCTCTATGATATTTGCACATCTGAGGAGACTCTGTCTGACCTGCATTTTGCCAGGTACTGGCTCTGCTTTCTTTGCTCCACCAGCCACTGCGATTGTCGCAAAGTACTGGATGACACGTTTGGTGTTCACAGTCTTCCCGGCACCAGATTCTCCACTATGGGTAAACAGAGGTTACACAGAGAACTTTTGACACATGGAGGTCACACTCTGTACTCCATATTGTAGTATTTGCCTCAAATCAGCAGAGAAATGGCAAGTGAAAATTGTCATGAAATCGGTAAATCGTGTTGGGTGTTTGTTTCATTAACATTTTTGATCTTAAAACACCACATTTGTATTGCAGATCAAGCACTGGATTGTGATCTTCTTCAGCATTAATTGAATTCATTTACAATTGTGATATACTTACGTAATCAGGACTGACTGGTTTTCACGATCTGCACAAGGAAAAAATATTTGTTTTTGAGATCATTGAGAGAGTAAATAGATACTTATTTAATATCTACAGTTACTGTTTCCACAAAAAGATTTTGGAGATCATGTGCAGATCTGAAATAGGCACTTAGCTGTACAACGTGGTCTGTGTAGTATGATAATACATTTTACAGATAAGTGAACAGGATGAATACATACCAGTGAGCATGAACTGATAGGCATTATCAGAGATGGAGAAGATGTGGGGTGGGGCCTCAATTCTCTTTTTGCCTCTGTATGCTGTCACAACAACGGCATCGTACACTGGGAGCCACTTGTAGGGGTTCACAGTGACGCAGAACAGCCCAGAGTAGGTCTGAAACAGTGGAGAAAGATATCTATGCACATGTTCACAAAATGAATTCATTCAAATTCTTTTTATTGAAGGGCTTGAGTATTAAACTTACGTAGATCATCCATGCTGCATAACGCTCTTTGAGGTTGTACAGCACACAGGGCTCATTGAGGTGGGTCATCATGGCCATGTCCTCAATTTTGTCAAACTTGGGAGGATTCCTTGGGTGGATGTCATCCTCCTTGACTGTCAATTTCTGTGAAGCGCAGAAAAATTGCAAATGTATCTTTGTTCTTTTTATATGAAATTATGGAGTTCATTGAAGGGTGTGAAGACTTTTTTTCTGGCTAGGCCATTGCAGGGCTGTTTGCTTCTTTCCCTGATAAATCTAAACAAGAATAAATCAACAATTCTGATTTTCTGTACTTACTTGGCCACAGTCAGTTTCAACAGTGCCTTTGCCCCCCTCTTTGCTTAAAAGTTTGCCTTTGAGGTACATCTCCTTGGGCTCAGCCACAAAGACAGCTGTTTTGGCATCAAAGGGAGTGTTCTGGGCCTCAATCCTCTCCTTCTCAGGCTTCCGGAGGTAAATGGCCGCCGGGCCAAAGGCCTCCATCTCCGCGTCTGTACTCATGATGGCACTTTACTGAAGGAAGATAACCTCATCATTACTCCCTCTTTCAACCATATCCAATCTGCAAGTGTATTTTGTATGCCTACCCCACTTTCAGTCTTTACATTTTTCAGTCAAGGGTATAAAACTGATTTGTGCATTTTTTGCTTTAATGAACTGAATTACATCATGTAGCTTGTGCATGTAGACTTCACACATTATCAACGTATCACTCTCTGTCTCTAACCCTTCCTCTCTTGTCAGCTCCATGGCCAATTGCATGACATCCCTCAGAACTTTCCACAATAACTTGTACTAACACAGACACTTTTCACTGTGACCTGTAGTTTTCGCATGCATTGTGATATGTAATTACTCAGGGTATTTATTTGTCATAATTTAAGTACTTGTTGTCCTTTGTGTATGAGGGAAGTTTTTTTCAGGACTACTTCCCTGCTTAGACTCCACCTTCATTACTAGCCTTAAACTCCTTACATGCTTTGCTTAATGATGATTATAGGGAGGGTGGAGTCCATCATTATCATTGCATGGAGGTTTCTACAGTTTGGCTTTGTGACGTTATGACTATTATAAATGTATAAATCTATATTTACCTCTTTTAATGCCAGGAGAGAAAGGTGGTAGCTTGTGGTCTATGGATACTGAAAGAGAAAGGTTATGCTGTTTAAATTATTGTTAAGCACCACATATCTCCAATCCCCATTGCTTGAGTTACTGTTATTGGGAAGTCACATCAGACTTTTTCCCCAGTATTGTTTCGCAGTGAGGTAACAGTGAAACTCTGTTGAGTCTTGGAATGTTACTGCACAGTGCAGTCTATTTTTGAACTAAAAACTAACAAAACAGTTTTTGTAAATACTTCATTGTAATTCTGTTAATTTAACAAACAGTATACATTTATGGATTAGTTAAAATGAATTAAGTGTATTGCAGAATATTTTCCATACTATTTTATTTAAAAACAAATTAAAACCATTCAACATTGTAATAAAGGGAACCAAAAATAAAAATGCAATATATCAAGTATATATTTCTTGTAGAATCATGCAATTCTCTCCCCTTTGGACATCTAGGTCTGTAAATCTTTAAACTACTCCAACATTACACACTCACCTTTGTAGGGTGCCAGTCAGTCCCTTCGGGAGGCAGCCAGCATCTTTTATAGAGAGATTTGTCTTCACTCAGCAGAACTCAACTGCTCTACTTGGTCATGTATTTTTGCTTACTTACCAGCTATCATACACCTCTAGTACAAGGCAGTTGACATTAACTTATTTTTAACTTATGATTCATAATGCAGTCACATTTATTTTATCAAACAATGAGAATTCTTTATTGAATAAAAGGATTTTTAAGAGCATCAAATTTAGTAGTGAGATTAATTGTACTTATGGAAAAAAATCTCTGTACTGAAACATTTTGGTTTTACATGGTATTTGTAACTGCTTGAATTTAAATAGTTTGTATCGTAATAGCATGTGAATAACAAGAAAATTAAATTAATATATATTATTTATTGGAAAACATTTCAAGACTTCAAGAAGAAAATTGTGGTTGTTTTTTATTTATTTATTTTTTTTTTCACCCTCAGTTGTAACTAATCCAGGTTTGGCTATGAATTCTGGCACTACAGTTGATCCTAGTTTAACTGTGGAGAAGCACTCAAATGTCACTGGTGTTCTATTGCAGGAAAATTGCGACTCATACATTTTTACAAAGGAAAAAATTTGGGGGTACCTGTGGTCATTCATTCATTAGTGCCAACTCACATCATCCCAGCTGATATTTGGTTTTCTACCGGATAACCCAGGTTTCCCTTTTTAACTGAAGCACTGCTACACCATTAACAGTGAATTTATACAGTGTAGCAGTCAACATAATAACATATGAATATGTATTTAATAGGGATGAATGCCTGTGCAAATTTTCAGGACAAATGGATTAAAAGTTATGATCTATTTAGTCTGGACATAGTTCATATTTCTATATTGCCAACATTGGGAAAATTTGAGAATTTTTCTTTTAGACTGACACATTCTAAACAGTCCTGCAAAGTTTCATGAGGATTGGTCATAGCTACGTTCATTAAGGGCTGCTGAAAATGTATTGGCTGATGGTGGCCATCGTGTCTGAGCTATCAGCTTGCTTTTATAGAATTTATAAGGACCTTTAACCAAGACACAGCATTCAAAATTTTAACTTTATCGGGCAATTGATTTTGGAGTGATGACCATTTCTTTCATATATTTCCACCTGTTGATAAATATATGCCAACTTTTGTAGACTGAAGCCTGATGTCCTATCGATGTCAATTCTCAGAATTTTGTAAGAATTGGACATTCAGGGCTGATACAACATCAACAGAGACAACACCCACATAATTTACTGGCTTGCTGCAGCCATGTTAATGCAGTGACTTTCTTTAGCAGTATAAAATATTGGTATAGCATGTCAGAACCCCAGCAAGACATTACGGCCAAATGGCAATTCCTTCAGACATGGAGGGGGAGACTTCACCAGGACGAGACTGGGAAGTCAGGAATTTTAAATTGTATCTTTCTCATTGTACTCGTTTGTATCTGTGTTTGTTAATAGCCATTGCTATGCCATCTATTGCTGTCTCTGTAATGAATTTGTGAGTGTTGGCCTGATTGTTTGGAGCAGGGGGAGTCGGGTGTGCTCAGTAATGTGTGCTGTGATGTGGGGCATGGGAAATTTGTTGTGGTGTTAGATTGGGGTCTCTTTGGGGTGCTCTGATATGCTGTTTCCACATAACTTATTGGTGTGCCAGTATTTATTGTGTGTGCCAATGTGGGTGGCAGGTTGCATCCTAGATGCGTAATTATTTTGTAATTGTAGGGTATAGCAACTCCCCTGCAATCCAGAGGAGGGCCAGAAGGGGGCGTATTGGAAGTAGACAACTGGATGGCAAGCTGCAAGCTGCTTTATGAACTGTTAATAAAGTCAATTTATGGCTAACTTTGTGTCCGCTGTATATCTAAGTGGTCCCCTGGACCTTACGGGGATTAAAATTAAAGTTGGTGGCAGCAGCAAAGAGGGAAATTATTACAGTAATTAAACAATCTTCTTTATTCTTCAATAATAATAATAATAATAATTTGGCTTTTTCAAAGTGCAACATAAAAAGGGAACATACATATTAAGTAGCTGTCAGTAAGCAGGCTAGCGTATTAGTCGATACAATAAGTGCTCATTAATAAGTCAATAAGTTGTTCCTCGTCCTGAGTCCGGAAAATGCTGCAGGATGGTTAATTCTAAGATTTGATCTTCAATTAGACATATTTCCTCACAAAACTGATAATTTTTTCCCTACAAATGTATATTTCCTTGGCGACTGGCTCAAAGCCAGAAGGTGCCCAAATTGGCGACATAATATTTGGCTTAAGAGCTAGATTCATGGCCATTGTTTAGTCAAAGAATGTCAACGGGCTAGCATCAACCGTATGGGCATTACCGCATAAGAGAGTTCATGATTAGCACTTGCAAATAAAATCTAACTCTAATTGTTTACATTATGCTTCTGTCTTTTATGTCTGTATTGTGTGTGTGTGTATATTCAATTGAATGATATCTGTAAATACCACAAATACTCAAGCCTAGAAAAATTAATAACAATATGTTTAATGGACTGTCACTCCCCCTCGCACGAAGCTGAAGCGAACAGCAACTGAAAAGTTTTGTTTCTCTCGAAGCCCTTGAACATAGGATGGAAGACCGTCAATGATGATAACTAAACAATTATTGACTGATTGTTGTGTTTATATTTCATATCACACAGCGTATGCACTCCTGTAACTTTCATCAGAAAAAAAATGAAATGCTAAAAAAAAATTAATGGCAGTAATGAGCTCAGCCCCGCAGTAGGCATGACATGGCCGTGGTATCGCAGTAATGCGGTTATCGTCACAGCCCTATTCTAGCATATAGTTTTTGTTGTGCAAACACTTTTAGGCCACTCATTTTGCCTCCACTGGTGAGTTTTTTGCAATACAAATATCAAATGACATTAATATTCTATGAGGAGTTATAGTTATAGGTTAATTCGTTGGAAACAGGTATTGGGCCTCATTTCTCAAACATGATTTGATCGAATTAGTTCGTAAATAGTTTATAAATGCATGTACGTAAACAATGTGTGATTTATCAAAATTTACATTTCTCAATTTGCTCATAGGAGTGCTCTAAACTTTTGTGTGCATAAATGAAAAGAGGAAACAAAACCCAAGTCTAACCACACTTGGTTATTTTCTTCTCTCATCGTCCCTTATGTCCCTCTCCCTCACATCCATAGAAGAGGATCAAAGCCTGCCTCTCCATTACTGGAAGCTTATATGATGTTCAGTTGTTGTAAAGATGCATTGCCAAGGTTTCACAAATCTTGATGCATTACCTGTAAATTTGCTGGTACACTTGATGTCACCAAAAAAGTCGATTAAATCCCACCACTTGTGTCCATTTGCTACTGAGATAACCATGCTGAAACGACATTCTGCGTTAATCTGCAAAGTGATGCATCTTTTTCCATCTACCAGCCTGTTGTTGTAAAGTTACAATAATTTGACTTTTTGTTTGAATTTTTTTTTTGAAAATTGCTGGTGTTACTTGATATAAATATTAGTTGGAATGAAAACCAGAATACCCAGAAACACTCCAGGACCAGGGACTATGCTGTAACATTGTATGAGTCCCAGGATTGCCAGATTTATTCTTAAGTAGTAAATCTATTCCATGGGAAAGATGATATAGCACTGGCAAAAGTGAAAACATGTGACAGTCTGGGCTCATACATCCAATAAAAATGTGAAACTCAATATCCTGTCCTTAAATGTATAATCTTCTGAAGAGTAAATACAAATATAGCTTCTTGGTGAACTATGCTGCCAGAAAATTACTGTTTACCTTTGAGTGCTGGAAGCTTCATTTTGGGGGCAGGTTTTAAATGTCTTTGATATTCAGTTGAAGTTCACATCACTCTCATAATGCTTTTATGTAGCAGTGCTACAGTCATACTACAGGTAATAATGATGGACTGATACTGTATTATGAATCTTAGAAAATGATTTAAATAATTTTAAAGGATAGACTGACCTGAAGTCTAGGAGTGGCAAGTATTCCATTTACATTTTAATTCATTTCAATTGCATATTTCATTTGTTTGTGTTAAAGTGATTGTAGATTGCAATGTAATGTTATCAATATGTATGTCGTTTTTGATGTTTAATAGTGAAGGATAATTCTATATGTTGATATAGAGCTTACTTTTTTCCTCTCGAAACAATGTATGCTTGTATTACTAATAAATACCAGAGTAAAAACGGGTGATTAATGGTGATGAATATAGGTCATTTTTGGAAAATAATTTGAGGAACTGATAGATCCTTTCAAGATAACAATGTTCAATTCATGTGTACACATTAATAGTGCACTGTCCTGGCTGTAAATATTCTCATCGTATTGATTATTCTGCTGTGGTTGAGATCAGCAGCTAGACCAATAAACATCATACAGTCCAGCGATAAATATTAAACAGCGATAAACATTGCCCCAGTGACAGGTATTGTAATGTGTAATAAAATCTCATTGTCTTAAACAGAAGCAGCCTCATTCCAGAACCTGTTGCCCTCCTTATTGACACTTATCAGGTCAGCATACAGCAAGACCTTCCTTTGTGTATTTTTTCCAGCAAGGGTTCCAGTGTCGAGTTTTGATGGAAAAAAAATGGTATTGCAGGATATGTATCCTCCATGGGAAGGATGATACGCTATGGCTAGCAATGGAATTACATTCTGAAGAGGTTAAATGGCCAATAAAAACAGGTCACTTAATACCTTCTCCTGAATGTTCTTACGAAGATAAATACTAAAATAGCTACTCAGCAATGCCCTCAGAGCATCGCTATGTCTGACCTAGTGCTGTGGGATAGGAGTTTGTTTTAGTCTGTGTTTGATATTCAGCTACATTGCACTTAAATCCTTACCCGTTTGCTTTACAAGACTATCAGAAGTGAGTGTATTTTGTTTTGTGAATGTATGCATATTTTGGAAGTTGTATGGAAGTTATATGGTAGATGTTGTAGTAAAGGTTTTATTGCATGTGCATTACATTACATGACAGTCATTTAGTGGATGCTTTTATCCTAAGAGACTTACAGTTGATTAGGCTAACCAAGGGCCAATCCCCCCTGGGAGCAGTGACTACAGGCTGCCCCCATGATATTGAGTGTTTTGTTTTGTAGTAAATCATTCTGATTTTGTTCAACGTCTTGAACATTTTGAACCTAAACCTTCTATTTTTCCTTTTTGGACCAGAGGAATATTTACACCTTGAATGGTTTGTTGAATGCGTGATGTCTTTTGCATTTCTGAAAAAAATGCTCCTTTTTTTAGTATCTTGCATCTTTGGTCCCATGGTATTATTTAAGCTCTCGCTACTTCTGGCCCCAGTGGGCTCTTGCTTCTTTTTATTCTAAATATATCATTTCTACAAAGACTTTTCATTTTAAAATTGTTGTTTTGACAGGAAATGTGTGAGTTTAGATGAGGAAGTTACTTAGCTGTCCCGCCACATGTTATAATTATTTTTATGTAGTTCTACATACCTAGAGAGCTATAAACTGAGAGTCTTCTATGACAAAAGGGAGCAAGCCAAATCTGCCCAGTACTAATCAGAGGCTGGTTTAATATTTGTGCTGCAAGTAATGTTGAGTAATGAACCACAGCTATTCTGAATGTATTCTTGGTCATTGGTAGTATTGGTTTATAACTGCCCCCGTATTTTGTAGCTTATATCCATACTTTAAATTGAGACATTTGTTACAGGAGACGTTGGTGTATTCTGTTTTTGCATGAACTAGCCATTGTTTTTGGCTTTCTCCTTATGGGTCGGATTGTTATGGGGTGTAGAGGGTTTCATAAAAATGAAACTATAATATTCATTACATCTGCAAAATTATGTTTTTGTTTTCTATGTTTTTTCATTGATTTTTAGACAAGTAGGTATGGATACGTAAGTGAAACCGGCAAACCACCTCAGTGTCATGGTATACTCTGGTTCGCTTATTGCAAGTTGAATCCAGGACACCCCTTTATAGAACTGAAGAATGAGCCCTGCCCACTTTCACACTTGCGCTTGGTGTTGCAATCAATTTTTGTCCCACCTAACGAAAATTATTAGACAATATCCCGTAGTGTCCAAAAAATTAAGCTTTGCTGAACTGATTGCACCAAAATGTAGCCCTTTCATTTCATTGGATTCATATAATATTCAGTCAGTATAGTCCTCAAAATTTTCCCAAGTGTTCCCAATTGATTAAGGGTGTACCCTGTTTCCTGGGGTTTCCCGGATTCCTTCGCTGTTTATTCACTTAATTGTAGTAACAGCTCCATCTTGTGGACATAATGTGGTATTATCATTTACATTAATCTGAAAAAAGATGAACAATTTCTGAAACTAATTAGTCCGGACTGTTGGTCCAGTAGGGTGAGATTGATTTGGGTTTAGAAGGTCTGGATGAGTTTTGTACACTTATTTGGATCCCCCATATCTGAAACATCAGTTCAAGTTTCAGCACCTCAGTGCCTGCATCCAGTCACCTCAGAGCAATGAGGTATGTAGATAGGGTCATAGTGCATGTATCACATTGCTGAGGGATCAGTCAGAATAATTGTGTATGAAACAGTCAGCTATGAACTGTTTTCAAATGGATATCCAGAATACATAATGCATTTCCAAAATCTGTGTATCTTGTTCTTCTATGAAATATGTAATAATAACTTCAGTGAGGCACTCTGAAGCATGAAACTCAAAAATGCTTTTTAATGGGATATAAGGTTGCAACAACTATTTCAACACACATATTTAGTTTGGTACAAATAATGTTGTAAAAATAATAATACCAAGCAAAATAAGGAAATATGAACCTAATTTTATTGACTGATGGCTTACATGAGAACATTATACAAGCACTTCATATTTTATGAATTCTTGTGATTATGTCTCTTCTGTGTTTCATCCCTCATTCAGCTGCTTCTTTCCCCTTAAAATAAATGTTGAAGTTTAATGAGAATAGATTATTCACATCACTTACAGTGTTAAAATTGAAATTTCTTTCACATGGTTCGTTGGAATCACTCCTTAATAATCGGTAACCTACCTTTCCAGCATCACGGCTCTTGGCTCTCAGCTTGTTGACCTGGGACTCAGCGATGTCGGCACGCTCCTGAGCTTCCTCCAGCTCATGCTGCACCTTCCTGTACCTGGACAGGTGAGTGTTGGCTTGTTCCTCCTGTGAGAGCCAGACAGTTCTCCAGTCAGCATATTTAGCAGTACATACTCATGTAGAGCAGCAGTTACAGATTAAAAAAAAGGCTTTGTCCTATTCTTAAGGCATGCAACTGGAAAAAAAAGGCAGCAAATTTTGGGTCCTCATTGACAAGATGAAACTGTATACATTTTGAATCATGCAAAATAAATTGTTATTTTGCAACTTATCATAGTTTCACCACTCATAATTTCCATACTAGTCCATTCGAGAAAAAATAGCCAGCTTACTGTGGCGATTCAACTATGTGGAGATTTCGACTCTGTGGATTACTCTGTCAGTCTAACCAAAATAATTATGATTGATTCATTGAACAAACTGGCTACCTAGACAAGCTGACAATGCTGAATCAATCAATTAATAAAACGAGTGTGATCACATCACGGACAAGATTTTGAAATTGATTTTGAATTTTGTATGTTGAATTTGACATTTATCAACCATTTTCATAGAATGTTGTACTTACAGCTTCCTCAGCCTGCCTCTTGTAGGCCTTCACTTTCAGCTGCAGCTTGTCCACCAGATCCTGCAGTCTATGGACATTCTTCTTGTCCTCTTCAGTCTGCAGGAAGTGAAGATGTTTAAGAGTCTTGCATCAGCACTGTGCACTACACTTTAGTATGTCACAATGTGCAAAGTCTTACCTGGTAGGTGAGCTCCTTGACTCTCCTCTCATATTTACGGACTCCTTTAACTGCATCTGCTCCACGTCTCTGTTCAGCTTCAACCTCAGATTCCAGCTCTCGCACCTGAAAGTAATTTATTGATATAATAAGAAAATCAAACTAAAAATATATACAATAACCCACTGAAGGCAGATAATTATTGGGTGATTGTGTTATAAGATGGTGTGTTACATTTCTGAGGCTACAAGTGTGTTTGGATCTGTTCTGTGAAAAGGATATGGACATCAAACCCATCATATAGCTGAATTTCAGCATGGGTTCATTTCACCATATGACCAAAACCATCCTCAGTACTGAACTTCATGACTTAACACTGGTTTTAGCTCCATCTCACTTTTGTGCAATATAAACCCAACAGAAAGATTACCCTTGATTCCAGTTTCTGGAGCTGTTTCTTTCCGCCCTTCATGGCCAGGTTCTCAGCCTCATCCAGACGGTGCTGCAGGTCCTTGACTGTGACCTCCAGGTTCTTCTTCATCCTCTCCAGGTGAGCACTGGTGTCCTGCTCCTTCTTCAGCTCCTCTGCCATCATGGCAGCCTAAAATTATCGTACAGCGAGATTAGTTTGTTTCAGGCTTAAATCTCATTGACTTTTCTGCTGTCTTACACTGTATAATATTTACTGAAGCAGTGTGATGCAGATAAGAATGACATGAGCATAACTCACATCAGTGATGGCCTTCTTGGCTTTCTCCTCTGCATTTCTTGATTCCTGAATGGTGTCATCCACTTCACCTTGAACCTGAACAAGGTCAGCTTCCATCTTCTTCTTGGTGTTGAGAAGGCTGGTATTCTGAACAAAAAGTGAAGCTTTTAGTTTGTCTTGTTTTTCTGTAGTTTTACATGGTCAGGTGAGAGCAAATCAAATGGAATACCTTATTGACTCACCTGGGAGTGCAGCAGACCCACACGCTCGCTTGCATCTACCAGCTCCTGCTCAGCCACTTTGCGGCCTCTCTCTGTCTGCTCCAGGGCAACCCTCAACTCTTCAATCTCAGCCATCATCAGGTTGTTCCTGCGTTCCACCATGGCAACCTGTTCCTTCATGTCCTCTTGTCCTCTGACTGCATCATCGAGGTGTAGTTGGGCATCCTGATAGAGAGATGAATCATATTAATTTTATATAAATGCCTCAACATGATGGTGCTCAGTGCTATCTCCACAGGTATTTTATAATTGTACCTTGAGCTGTCCTTGGACGTTCCTCAGTTGCTTCTGGGATTCAGCAGCCTGGCGGTTGGCGTGGCTCAGCTGAATCTCCATCTCATTGAGATCTCCCTCCATCTTCTTCTTGACTCTGAGAGCATCATTCCTGCTTCTGACCTCAGCATCAAGAGTACTCTGCATGGAGTCAATAACCCTCTGACTGTTCCTCTTGATCTGCTCCATCTCCTCATCTTTCTCTGAGAGCTTCCTGTCAATTTCACCCTTGACCTGGTTAAGCTCAAGCTGGACACGGAGAATCTTTGACTCCTCATGCTCCAGAGTTCCCTGAAGAATGGAAATTGCAATAAACATTGCAGAATTGGACTTGAACAACCTTTTCAAAAAATGTATGGTTACAACTGAAAGTTACTGTTTCCAGTTCAATGTTGTAGAAACTGCATAATTGAACGTAGCTAAATCATGAAAAATGTTTGAAAGGTTCCTCATCAGAAACAAATACATATCTATGGATATATATACCTCTGCCTCTTCAAGGGCAGTCTGGATTTCGGATTTCTCAGTCTCCACAGTCTTCTTTGACTTCTCCAGCTCATGAATAGTCTTTCCAGTCTCCCCTATCTGTTCAGTCAGGTCAGAAATCTCCTCTGCAGGGAATACATATATTTTTATATACAAATACTTTTGCTCATAATATTTCTCATCTCAAGGGTATCACATTAGTCTTGACCCACCTCAAAGGTGGTACCTAAAGGTGATTTGTAGTACCTCAAAGGAAGTTACTTCAACAGGAAGATCAGCAAGACTGCCTGATTATGACGTGCAAAGAGTCAACTGATTCTCTTAACTGAAGACCCAGCAATAATAATGATGGCACTTGTCTGTATTGAGTTTACGTACGCTGCAGGTTCTTGTTCTCTCTCTTCAAGGTCTCCAGATGGTCCAGAGCTTCTTCATAGGAGTTCTTCATCTTGAAGAGCTCAGTGCTGAGAGAACGGGCCTCTTTCTGAGCCCCTTCCAGCTCTGCTTGGCCTTCCTCATACTTCTGCTTCCATTCTGCCAGGACCTGGAAACATTGGAAATGTCAAACCATTAATAATTCCTCCAAATGACCTGATTATTGCAGATAATAGTGTTGTAAAGCATAGGTCTCATTGAGTCCTGCTTTGGTAACATTAGATCTACCTTGTCAAAGTTCCTCTGCTTCTTATCAAGGTTGGCAGCCTGAGCATTTGCCCTCTCCACATCAATCATCAGGTCCTCCACTTCACCCTGCAGTCTCTGCTTGGTCTTCTCCAGAGAGGCACACTTGGAGTTCACAGCCTCAATGGACTCTTCTGCGTCCTGCAGACGCTGTGCAAGCTTCTTCCTATATACAGTGAAATTTTCATAAAGCTTTTACTGTGTGACTGTTCAATATTCAGGGAATCTTGAATAAAACTGTATAAACATGTTGAGTTACTTGGCCTCCTCCAGCTCCTCAGTGCGCTGGATAGCATCAGTTTCATATTTGGTTCTCCACTGAGCCACCTCGCTGTTGGCCTTGGACATTCCACGCTGCAGCTCAGCCTTGGCCTCCTGCTCCTCCTCAAACTGCTCCCTCAGCAGGTCACAGTCATGACGGGCTGATTGCAAACCATGGGCCAGGGCATTCTTGGCCTAAAAGTCAATGCAGGAAATTGAATGTGAATGAATGAATACATAGAGTACATGAAGTTAATTCATAGCCTGTGTGGTAGATTCAGCAAGCATGTAGAAATTAATTTAAGAATAGAGGGGAACTGGATGGTTTGTCAGGTCGAAGGATGGTGTGAGGAAATTTATGCCCATTATTATAAAGTGACATTTTGATTTTATGGCCTGTTACCTTGACTTCCTCTTCAATGTGCCTCTTGAGCTCCTCAATCTGCTGTGTGTAGGCTTGTTTGCCTCTGGTCAGCTGGGAAACAAGAGCCTCTTTCTCCTCCAGCTGGCGACCAAATTCACCTGAAGAAACCAAAGGATTTTGGTGTTCCATCATATTTTTATAACATTATGTTATTTACTTTAAAAGGTATTTTATATTTTGTAGGTACCATTTTCAGTTTGGAGTCTTGCTCTCTGTGCACTCATGTCATTTAGCTGGCGCACATGCTCGTCACTCTTGGCCTTGAGTTCACTCAGCTGGTCCTCAAGGGTACGGCACATTTTCTCAAGATTGCCCTGTTGAAAAGTAGTTTATTTAGAGTTGTTGTCAATGAATTAACCACTTGTTTGACAGTAATAGGCCTTCGGCATACCTTTGTTTTGGCAACAGCCTCCATGTTACTGGACAGGTCATCGATTTCCATTTTGTATTCACTCTTCTCCTTCTCCAGCTTCTGCTTGACACGCTGAAGGTTGTCGATTTGCTCTCCCAGCTCTGCCACGCTGTCAGCCTGCTTCTTGCGGAGAGCGGCAGCGGTGGCTTCATGTTGCAGGGTGGACTCTTCAAGATCACGGCGCAGCTTCTGGAACTCAGCTTCACGCTTCTTGTTCATCTCAATCTGAGCAGCAGTAGCTCCACCAGCTTCTTCTAGCCTCTCACTGATCTCCTCAAGTTCCCTGGAGAGATCAGCCCTCTGCTTCTCAACCTTAGCCCGAGCAGCACGCTCAGCCTCGATTTCCTCCTCCAGCTCTTCAATACGGGCCTTAGAGAAAGTATAGGATAAGTCATACATGTTGTCTATTAAATTCAGTTGTACTACATGGCATTTGTGAGGTTTTTTTAGAGCTCACCTGGAGCTCTTTAATCTTCTTCTGAAGCTGAGCACCCAGTGACTGTTCATCCTCAATCTTGCTGAGAAGTTGGCTCGTCTCAAAGTCCTTCCTGTGGAGTACAGAAAAAAGATATTTTGAATGAATGTTCTCTCTTCTATGAATCTGCATTTTCTGTTATATTTTGTTATGACTGTATACTTTCTTACTTCTTGATCTTCTCATCTGACTGTTGCTTGTCATTCTCCAGATCCATTATGGATTCCTGGGCCAGTTTCAGATCACCTTCAAGCTTTCTCTTGGCTCTCTCAAGGTCCATGCGAAGCTTCTTCTCTTGTTCCAGAGAGCCTTCCAGCTATTGCAGGGAGTAAAAGTTATGTACAGTAAAGTTTCAGATATTGTTTTTTCATAGCATTAGCAACTTGTTTCATTACTGGCAACTCAAAAACTGCTCTTGTTGTTCAACCCAATTGATTTTTTTACTTACATCATCTACTTGCTGCTCAAGCTTGGTCTTGGCTTTAGTCAGAGTGTTGACTTTGTCCTCCTCTGCTTGGAGATCATCCAGAGTCTGCTGGTGAGCCTCTTGGAGGGCTTTCTTCTCCTTGGTCAACTTGGCAATGGCCTCATCCTGAGAGGCCATCTCTTCAGTCAGGTTTTTCACCTAAAACAATGATATCACACAATGTTAGGGAGATGGAGAGTCCCTGGAAAAAGACACACTCACACTTTGTATTGATGAAGTATAAACCTTGTTTTCTGTGGCATGTTTCTCCTTCTCCACTTTGGCCAAGGTGAGCTCTAAGTCATCAATGTCTTTCTTCAGCTCAGAGCATTCATCCTCCAGTTTCCTCTTCTTGGCAGTGAGCTCAGCATTGATTTCCTCCTCATCCTCCAGTCTCTCATTTGTCTCTTTGAGTTTTGCTTCAAGCTGGATCTTTGCTTTGATGAGTCCCTCACATCTCTCCTCAGCATCAGAGAGGCTCTCCGTTTCCTAAGATAAATGCAAAACTGAATTAAAATTTTATTAAATTTTCTATGTATGGAGGAGATATAACTTCAAGGCTAATATCTGATCGTGACGATGAACCCATACAAAACTGAAATACTTTGCAATGTGTTTTTTAATCGTAAAACCAACTCACAGCTGCAACAGCCAACTGCAGGTCATTCTTTTCCTGCAGCAAGGAGACCATTTTCTCCTCAAGCTGCTTCTTCTGGGCTAACGCCTTTGCCAGATCCTCTTTGCACTTGGTAAACTCCTCCTTCATGTTGGCCATTTCTTTCTCAGCTTCAGCACTCTTGAGAAGTGGCTTGATTTTGAAGTAAAGCTTCATCCATGGCCAGTGTTTGACATTCATGAATGAGCGGATGTTGTATTGGATGGTGTAAATGGACTCTCTGTTTGAAGTAAGAAGACAGTGAGCACAG
Source organism: Albula glossodonta (assembly GCA_019788955.1). NCBI lineage: Eukaryota > Metazoa > Chordata > Actinopteri > Albuliformes > Albulidae > Albula > Albula glossodonta. Next base: position 310,203 of record JAFBMS010000172.1, on the reverse strand, counting down.
TGTGTTGTACAATATTGCATAATTGACAAAACTTAAATAATTGGCAGAAATGTGTGACACAAAAACAATAATTCAAGTCTATTACTCAATTATTCTAGCATTAATATCAAGTGGTTATAAGATCCACTTTGAAGGACATCAATAGTAAGTACCTCCTTTCCATCATCTTCACAAATTCCCTTCTCATGAGGTAACCTCGGCACAGAGCCTGAGTCATGGTCACCAGTGCTGCCAGTTTCTCATCTCGCATCTCCTCCAGGGTACCCAGCAGACCAGCTTTGAAGAACACCTGCAGAAAATTTTCAAGTAGATTAAATGAAAATTGTAAGCTGCAGGACTGATTATTTTTCAGATCTGCTCGATCAGTGCCATTGCATCTCCGGTCTCTCACCTTGGTGTGGCCAAACTTATACTGAGTGTGGTCGACATCAATGGACCCCAGCAGCTTCTCAGAAGCTTTCTTGTTGTCAATGAACTGTCCCTCAGGGATGACACTGGCATTCAGTACTTTGTACCTGAAAAAAATTCATGGTCATAATGATGGAGTGGAATCGTTTATATATAGCTAGACAATGGTCTTTATTTCACAGCTGTTTACATCAGTTAAGTCTAATAGATGCCTAATGCAGGTGTTCACAAATTTCACCTCATCGCCTTGTGCACTGTCCTCATAGTTGCAACAGCTGTAATGCAGCTATAATATTTCTTCTGATCTGCAGATATTCTTGTCCTATTAAGCTTCAGCTGTATGAATATAATGTATATTGTACCTCTGCTTGAAGTCACCATAGAGGATTCTGCTGGGGAAACCCTTTCTGCAGATTCTGATACCCTCCAGCACACCATTACACCTCAGCTGGTGGATGACCAAGAAGTTCTCCATGAGACCTAGCAAACAACAAAGTAAATTATTCAAATCATTTGTCGTCATGTTGTAGCAGAAATCCTGAACATATACTCGAGCTCCATGTACATTCAACTTAAGAAAGCATACATAGTTTCTACAGCTCCCAGAAAAATAATAACTTTTCATTTTACTCAAATGCTTTTTGATGTATTTTTTTTTTCATATTTAAAGCCAGGACTGATTGAAAAATGTCTAATGTTTTACATTCTGATACACATTCTACATCCAGATTATTATTAATATCTTTAAACTACTAAAATGAATCAGTGAGAGCTTATTGGCTTTTTTTAAGTAGGTTCAAGACAAGCCTTAGAGTGAAATAAGATCTGATGGGCGTCTTATTTACCATTTAAATTTCTGATTTAACTTACAAAAATTGGTTGGATTTTTAATTACATTAAAATAATTCCGTACCTGGTGTCTTTGATTCATTAGGAATCAAGCAACGCACAAAGTGAGGATGAGTGCTTCTCAAGTTGGTCATCAGCTTGCCCAAGTTCTCCTGTGGGATTGAAGTAAGCAGAAAAATGAAGCAGAGAAAAAGCAGAAAAAGCTCGTTTTTGATTGTTGCTCCTATACTTTAATAAATGTTCATTTTGTATTATCTTTACCTTATTTGTGATATTTTTATATGCCTATATGCCGATATTTTATATATGTAATTCTACAGTCTGCAATGTCAGAACAATATGTGTATTTGTAATTCTACAGTCATGTCTTTATGAGAAATACAAAATAAGTATAAAATGTTTATATTGTTCTGAAGTAAGAAAAATGGTGACATGGGGACTGTGAGACACTTTGTGTTCTATTGCCTCCTTGTGTCACTCTGCATAGGAGTGTCTGCTGTATGAATGTCCATACATTACCCTGAACAGAGCAGATACAGTCTGGAAGGAGCCACCCTTCTTCTTGCCACCCTTTTTGCCACCACCTTTTCCACCATCTGTTTACAGATTAAAAGTTAAGCAGGTGTAAAATTGAAAGTATTTATTTTCAATAAACTGTCATATGTACTGAATTGATAGTGATGAATCAATGAGTAAAACATTTATTTTGGAAAACTATTGAACAAAATAATTTGACATACCGTCTGCGCCAGCATGGGAGGCATACAGGAAGGCCAGAAGTTTCACTGATGACTTCTGGTACAGCTGTACCACAGAGTCGTTCAGGGGGTCCTTATTCTTGTCCAACCAGCCGACAATGTTGTAGTCCACAGTGCCAGCATAGTGCACCAGGGAGAAGTGGGCCTCAGCCTTGCCTTTGGCAGGTTTGGGCTTCTGGAAAGCGTTGGCTTTGCCCAGATGTTGGTCGTAGAGCTTGTTCTTGAAGGTTGTGTCTGAAGCCTTGGGGAACATGCACTCCTCTTCAAGGATGGAGAAGATGCCCATTGGCTGTTGATGGCAGAATATTTTCCATGAGATCATTTCAGGAGCACAGCAGGACGTGTGTGTTTCTGTTAATAATAGCAGGCAGCTCACTTACCTTCTCAATAAGCTCAATGCAGGCAGCCAAGTCCATACCGAAATCAATGAACTCCCAGTCAATTCCCTCTTTCTTGTACTCCTCTTGTTCCAGCACAAACATGTGATGATTGAAAAACTGTTGCAGTTTCTCATTGGTGAAGTTGATACACAGCTGCTCCAAGCTGTTGAACTGAAATTTTCATCAAGAAATGCTGATTGTATATTGAATTTAAAACAGTAAATTATCAACAATGTTATGTACGAAGAAGAAAAGTAGTAGAAAATAATGACTTACATCAAAGATCTCAAATCCAGCAATATCCAGGACACCAATGAAGAACTGTCTTGGTTGCTTTGTGTCCAACATCTCATTGATGCGAACAACCATCCACAAGAACATTTTCTCATAGACAGATTTGCACAGAGCCATTGTTGAGTTGTTGACCTGTGGCATACAGAGGAAAATGTGATTAATTAGTTCATATCGTACTTTTACGGCTTATTTTTTATAGTAATCAAACTATGCATAAACTACAGTTATTCGTGTTCAAATGAATAAATGCACGTTATTGTATGCAGGGACTCATGCATGTACTAAATTACACTATACTGTAGATGTATGCTTACTGCTCTCGCCATTTTGCATTGTGATCCATTACCTGAGGTACGGTCTGCCCTTTGGTCACAAACTCATTTCCGACCTTCACTCTGGGGTAGCACAGAGCTTTCAGCAGGTCAGCAGAGTTCAGGCCCATGAGGTAAGAGATTTTATCTGCCTCTGTTACACAGGAAATTAGAGTTTGTCATGGTTCATTTAAATGTTCGGCATTTATATAATTATTATTCTCATGTGTATATGCATATTAAATCATGGCACTTTCAAATGTTACGTAACCACACCTGCTGAAGTACAATTAAATAGTTGGTAATTTTTTTAAATGAGATTTGACACTCATACAAAGGGACATGTTTGTTTGTGCTGCTGAAGCATGAACTCATTTTGACAGTTACCCTCAGTGCCATCAGGCTCAGCCTGCTCCTCTCGCTGCTTTTGCTTGAACTTCATGCTCCCATGATGCATCACTGCACCAGTCAGCTTGTAGATGCCCATCTTCTCCTCTGCAGTGAAGCCCAAGATGTCAATGGCAGTCTGCATTGAAAACAAACATATTTAAGAGGTTAGCGATGTATTGTAATTTAGTAATATGGTGTACATGTGGTTTCATAATTTACACTGATGAGCTCTGTTACTATATGAGTTTTGATCATCATTCATCTGTATGTGTGGATCTTTAATTTCCTCCCTTTTTCCCCACCCAAACTGAAGAGTTTGAGCCCCACTGAATCTCCCACAGACTCGGGAGGAGGAAGCCATACACACATGACTCCTAGCCCTCACTTTTCCCTCACTCTGTTTGTGACACCAATCACATATTGCCTATACTGTGCCAGAGAATCATAAAATCAACGTATGAACAGCATACAGGAAACCTGATTGATGCAGCTAGAGAGCAGTGAGGTTGAGGATTTTAACCAGCTTCACCCTTATGCTTCGACTGTGAGGCTGAGCCAGCTGTTGCTTCACCTGTGTGAACGTCCAGCCACAGCCAGTAATGGGGTAGCTGAGACAAAAAGCACCCAGATTTGGGATCCAGAGCAACACAAGAAACAGACTCTTTTATTCCCTCAAACATCCAAAGGACCTGTAATATTTTATCCTGTTAAAAACAGCTGTTGTCTGTTTGTACAAACGCAGTTTGGCTTGGCAATTAAACTTAGCAGTTGGCAACATGAACATGTTTGTGAAGAAATTATCTGACATGTATACTCTTCATTTATTTTTAATTCAGCACAAAATATGTGTTTTTTTAATCAAGCCAGTACTGAATGTTTGAAATTGGGCGTATTTCAAAAATATATAATACCTTAATAATTAAAACAAGGGTTGTAAAGGTACAGGTATTCCTACTCAGCCATTTGGTAAAGGGCATACAGTTCAGTTTGAACTGTGTACTGAAGGATACATTGTGCAAATGTCATGTTGTAATGAAATTATATTCAAAACTACACATGCATTTTATGCTGCTGGATGATAATGAATGGGCTACTTGCACAGGTTGAGATAGGAGGGTGCAGAGATACCCCCAGTATGCAGTAAATGAATAAAATGAAGAAGTGCCAGTCCTGACGATCAGCAGAAGGTGCTGAAAATTTTGTTAAATATATAGTTTCGAGGAACGTGGGGAAAAAAAAGAGTTGAGGAATATGAATATCGACTGGCAACAGGATGCCTATGGAAAACAAGGTGTGTCATAAGACGTCATAAATTTGCAGCTGTATGATAATTATGTGGGTTTTCTTTCAATGTGTGATTGTTTAGTGAAGACAAACAACTTACATCTGTGGCTATGAACTCCTCCACGTCATCAATGCTCTTGACAGTGATCTCTCCTTGGCTGATCATAGGGTAGTCATATGGATTGGTGGTAATGAGAAGTGCCTCTGTTGGACACAATGACATATATACAGTCAGTTACACATCAGATTGTGAAATCTAAAAATGTCTCTCCCAATGTCTTAATCATCCAGATTTCATACCTAGCAGTTCAGGTTTGTGGCCTGTCATGAGCTGGTAGAAGATGTGGTAGCTGCGCTCAGCTGACAGCTGGAATGTTACTCTTGACTTTTCCAGCAGGTCTGTCAACAGGACATGGTGTTATCACTGGCTATCTGTATTTTAGTATAATCATTGACTGTTTGATTGGCACAGAATAATAGGCAGAGACTTACATGTTTCAATATCAGCAGAAGCCAGTTTTCCTGTTGATCCAAAATGGATTCTGATGAATTTACCCTGAAAGTATAATTGGAAGAGATTACATTTTGTTTTGCTGAAGTTAAATGGTTAAGTCAGATAGTTTCTGGAACTGTGAAGTTCACATGTAAGTGAAAACTTACAAAACGGGAGGAGTTGTCATTCCTCACAGTCTTGGCGTTACCATAAGCCTCCAGCAGGGGGTTGGCTGCGATGATTTGATCCTCCAGTGACCCCTACAGTAGACATCAGACACTTGAGCAATATGTTCCAGCCATGAGTCTCTATGATATTTGCACATCTGAGGAGACTCTGTCTGACCTGCATTTTGCCAGGTACTGGCTCTGCTTTCTTTGCTCCACCAGCCACTGCAATTGTCGCAAAGTACTGGATGACACGTTTGGTGTTCACAGTCTTCCCGGCACCAGATTCTCCACTGTGGGTGAACACAGGTTACACAGAGAACTTTTTACACACTGAGGTCTTACTGTGTACTTCATGTAGAAGTATTTGCCTCAAATCAGCAGAGAAATTGCAAGTGAAAATTGTCATGAAATCGGTAAATCATGTTGGGTTTCTGTTTCATTAACATTTTTGATCTTAAAACACCACATTTGTATTGCAAATCAAGCATTGGATTGTGATCTTCTTCAGCATATAATTGAATTCATTTACAATTGTGATATACTTACGTAATCAGGACTGACTGGTTTTCACGATCTGCACAAGGAAAAAATATTTGTTTTTGAGATCATTGAGAGGGTATATAGATACTTATTTAATGTCTACAGTTACTGTTTCCACAAAAAGATTTTGGAGATCATGTGCAGATCTGAAATCGGCACTTAGCTGTACAATGTAGTCTGTGTAGTATGATAATACATTTTACAGATAAGTGAACAGGATGAATACATACCAGTGAGCATGAACTGATAGGCATTATCAGAGATGGAGAAGATGTGGGGTGGGGCCTCAATTCTCTTTTTGCCTCTGTATGCTGTCACAACAACGGCATCGTACACTGGGAGCCACTTGTAGGGGTTCACAGTGACACAGAACAGCCCAGAGTAGGTCTGAAACAGTGGAGAAAGATATCTATGCACATGTTCACAAAATGAATTCATTCAAATTCTTTTTATTGAAGGGCTTGAGTATTAAACTTACGTAGATCATCCATGCTGCGTAACGCTCTTTGAGGTTATACAACACACAGGGCTCATTGAGGTGGGTCATCATGGCCATGTCCTCAATTTTGTCAAACTTGGGAGGATTCCTTGGGTGGATGTCATCCTCCTTGACTGTCAATTTCTGTGAAGCGCAGAAAAATTGCAAATGTATCTTTGCTCTTTTTATATGAAATTATGGAGTTCATTGAAGGGTGTGAAGACTTTTTTTCTGGCTAGGCCATTGCAGGGCTGTTTGCTTCTTTCCCTGATAAATCTAAACAAGAATAAATCAACAATTCTGATTTTCTGTACTTACTTGGCCACAGTCAGTTTCAACAGTGCCTTTGCCCCCCTCTTTGCTTAAAAGTTTGCCTTTGAGGTACATCTCCTTGGGCTCAGCCACAAAGACAGCTGTTTTGGCATCAAAGGGAGTGTTCTGGGCCTCAATCCTCTCCTTCTCAGGCTTCCGGAGGTAAATGGCCGCCGGGCCAAAGGCCTCCATCTCCGCGTCTGTACTCATGATGGCACTTTACTGAAGGAAGATAACCTCATCATTACTCCCTCTTTCAACCATATCCAATCTGCAAGTGTATTTTGTATGCCTACCCCACTTTCAGTCTTTACATTTTTCAGTCAAGGGTATAAAACTGATTTGTGCATTTTTTGCTTTAATGAACTGAATTACATCATGTAGCTTGTGCATGTAGACTTCACACATTATCAACGTATCACTCTCTGTCTCTAACCCTTCCTCTCTTGTCAGCTCCATGGCCAATTGCATGACATCCCTCAGAACTTTCCACAATAACTTGTACTAACACAGACACTTTTCACTGTGACCTGTAGTTTTCGCATGTATTGTGATATGTAATTACTCAGGGTATTTATTTGTCATAATTTAAGTACTTGTTGTCCTTTGTGTATGAGGGAAGTTTTTTTCAGGACTACTTCCCTGCTTAGACTCCACCTTCATTACTAGCCTTAAACTCCTTACATGCTTTGCTTAATGATGATTATAGGGAGGGTGGAGTCCATCATTATCATTGCATGGAGGTTTCTACAGTTTGGCTTTGTGACGTTATGACTATTATAAATGTATAAATCTATATTTACCTTTTGATGCCGGGAGAGAAAGGTGGTAGCTTGTGGTCTATGGATACTGAAAGAGAAAGGTTATGCTGTTTACATATTTTTTCATCACCATGTGTTTTGTTAAGTATCTCCACAGTGAAGTAACAGGGAATATCTTTTGAGTGTGTACAGAAATGTTACTGTACAGCACCAGGTAATTAAGAACAAACATAATTAATGAAACAACAGCAAAAACTATTTGTTGTAACTACTTCATGACATTAAGGCTCAGTTGAAATGTATACAATTTTATAGCATAATATATTCATTTCCATTTTATCAAATGGTTTAGTTAAAACCATTGAACAGTACAATAAAGGAAACTAAACATAAAAATTAAAAATGCCAGGAATATATTTCTTGCATAATGATGCAATCATCACCCCTTTGGACTTCTAGCCTTTAAAAACAGAAAGCTGTTCCAACATTACACACTCACCTTTTCGGGGTGCCAGTCAGTCCCTTAGGGAGGCAGCCAGCATCTTTTATAGAGAGATTTGTCTTCACTCAGCAGAACTCAACTGCTCTACTTGGTCATGTATTTTTGCTTACTTACCAGTTAACATGTGCCTCTAGCAACAGGCATACATTTATTTTTAACTTAGGATACACAATGTAGAAGCTTTTATTAATTAAAAAAAAGTTTGCTGCCAATTGAATTAAAACGTTCAGGGGAGCATCAAATATTGAAGAATGCTTGAATGGTTCACCATGTCTTTGTGGAAAAAACTGTATCTCATACTACCTAAATCTATGGGTTTACTTTTCTGTTTTTGAATGGTATTTATAAGTGCTAAAATATTCATGTTTTTCATTATACCAAGTGAACCAACAAGAACAGCATTTTTATGTCTCTGTTTAATCGTAAAAACATGTCAATTCAACAAAGTACACAATTTCTCCTCATTTTCTTCAATCATTCTGTAAAAAGGAGGGTTTCTAGGGTAATGCTGGCATTCAGCCAATTTTGTCACCCTCAGTTGTAACTAATCCAGGTTTGGCTATGGATTCTGGCACCACAGTTGATCCTAGTTTAACTGTGGAGAAGCACTCAAATGTCACTGGTGTTCTATTGCAGGAAAATTGCGACTCATACATTTTTACAAAGTAACAACATTGGAGGTTAATGTGGTCATTCATTCACCAATGCTACCTCACATCATCCCAGCTTATATTCGGATTTCACCATTAACAGTGAATTTATACTGTGGAGCAGTCAACATAAAAATATAAGAATATGTATTTAATAGGGGTGTGCATTTGTGTGAATTACAGTACAGAAGTACAGGTTTACACTTGGAATGTTTGTGGTTAACAAAGTTTAATTAATTTATTATTATTATTGTTGTTGTTGTAGTTATTATTATTATTAATAATAATAATGATAACAACAATACTAACAGCAATAATAATGTCACATTTGGTAAACAATGAGGCATTTGTAATTTTAATCCCATAGTTGGCTCTCTTGCATATCATAAAAACATTATTTAATTTTAATAACAATAACAATCATGGGTCCAAAGAGCATGTGGCTTGCTGATGGTTGCCATTTTTTTTTTGCTGTCACCTTTTCCATGTAGAATTTACATGGGCCTTTGACACAGTATAAAATGTAAACTTCATTTGGCGATTGTTTTGGGGGTTTGAACACTTCTTTGCTATAGCGCCACCTATTGGCAGATTTACACCAAATTTTGTAGGCTTAAGCCACATGTCTTATCAATGTCAGTTCTTAAATTTGGATTGGATGTTGCATGTCGCATGTGTTACACCTCACTGTAAAATATAGGCGGCAAAATTTTATGGCTTAATGTGGCCGTAACATAACTTTCCTAATTTGGCATTGAAAGACGTCCGTCTAAAGTTGTGCAGTATATTTTATGCATATAGTGGCCAATAAGTCTAGCAGAAGACAGATTTTTAAGGTTTTCCTGAAAATTGGAGTAACAATATGGCACATCTTTTTGATCCATGAAGCTTTTTCATCCATCTTGAAGAGAGGTACCTAACTTAAGTAGTTTTGCGTCCCCAGGACAAACAGGTAAAACGTTATGACCTGTTAAGTCTGCTCATATTTCATATTGCTCTATAGAACCACCACTGGGACAACTGGACAATTTTCTTATAGATTACTGTTTGACACATCCTAAACAATCCAGGAAGTTTCATGATAATAGGTCATTGCTAAGGGAGTTTAAGGGCTGCTGAAAATGTATTGGCTGATGATGGCGGCCATCATGTCTGAGCTATCAGATTGCTGTTATGGAATTTATTAGACCCAAGACACAGCTTGAAACATTTGAGCTTAAGCTCCATTGGGCATTGCATTCAGAAGTTAGCGCTTATGATGTTAATAGAGGCGACAGAATTAATTGGCTTATTGCAGCCATTTTTTAGGGATCCAAGCAGTGAAGCTGCTGGAACACTATTGTATTTGTTCAGATTTTTTTATTATTATTTTTTTTTTTGAAACCAAGTGACTTTCACTGCATAACATTTTAAGACATTGGTCTCAACGCTATGTATCCCATTGCACGTAAATTGGAAAAACTATCTTGGAAGAGATAGATTTTAAGTTTTTACAAAATGGATGGAATAGATGGAATAGGCTTTCTTGTGGAGCAAAAAGTTAAAATTCTGGAATATATAAAAATGTATCTAATATAGGCTTAGGGTATAACTGAATAACTTAAAATACATCTGTGCTTTTCCTTTTCCTACAGGAAAGTCTACTTCTGCTTGGTGTTTGTAAAAATATCAGATTAATCAAATTTGTTTGTAAATCATTTGGAAATGCATTCATGTAAACAGTGTGAGATTTATCAGAGTTTTCATATTTCAGTTTGCATGTAAGAGTGGTCTAAATTGTTCATATTGTTTTCATAAATTAAAAATTGCCTTGCCTTACTTTCTTTCATGAGAAACTGCTGAAGGAAGTCCCAAATCTAAACACATTTGGTTGTGTTTATGGAAGTATAAATATGGAAAAAGTATAGGTCACTGATTGGTAAAATCTATATTTAACCCACGGCCAGTAGGTTTCACCAAGAAGTAATAAGGCAGTGGCAGAAATTTATGAGGGGTCCAAGCACTGCAGGTGATGGGAACCCTATTATTCTTGATCTGATTATTATTATTTCTTACTTGTCTCTGACAAGAATTGTACTTTTTCCTTTGTTCTTTCTTCTCTTTGTTCTTTCTCTCTCCTTCTTCTTTCCAGAATTTTTATCACCTACATTTTACTTGTAAATGTTTTCAGTTTATAGGCCTCAGTTATCAATATTTTCGTAAAACTGTGTGTAAATTTACACGTCAGCTGGCACAAACGAACAAATTCCGCCGTACTTATCAAGCACGCGTAAACATTTGCTCTTATCCCCTTGCGTATGTTGATAAATACCAATCAATCATAAATGAGAAGCACGTTCACAGAACTTTCGATTAATACTTTCGAATAATTCGAATAATATTTTATAATTCGAAAATACTTTATTCAGAATTGTAAGTAGTAGGGTGTTGGGGCTGGGGAAGACCAAAGCCTGGCAAGAAATAACTGTTGCAGTAAATTCGGTGACAAAAGTTGCACATACGCTGCAACAGGTTAAAAGAAAATGGTTCCACATGAAACTGGAGGCGAATTATTGGAGAGACGTCGTTGGCTTGAATTACCGTGGAGGGTGACGGCTATCTGTTTTCCCTTGTCTTGGATCAATCACCCTCCAACTCTGAAGGTACATTTTTGTATACCAGCCTGATTGTTGCTATAAATCCTTGGGGGCAGCTGCACCCAGGCCCGCGAGGGGGCATGGCTGGCCAAAGTGGTAATGACATATGCAGTACATCATTGGGACTGTCACATTTTTCCAAAATCAACTTGGAACGAATCCCAAGTAAAATGATTTGTTTAAGTTGAAACTATTAAGTATTTAGGATCCTCTATAATAGTGTGCCCTCCCTTGCCTTTCGCTCCACTGTGCAGTCCCTTTCCTTTTCAAACGCAAACTCTCACATCATTTTACCTTGTATAAAAATAACGACAACAACTGTAATATTTAGATTTATTTTTCAAAGACAGGAGAAAATTTGATTGCAAATTCCTACACAGTAAATGGCCCAATCATCCAGCTATATTAGTCCAATAACATAAGAACGTATGTTTATTTATTAAGAATGTAATTAGTCCTATTTCTGCTGTGTTTCGGAGACGTGTTGACTGCTTAAGTGTTTCTTAGAGCTAATAGAGAAAGGTCAGCCATAGCAATGAAGACCTTAGCAATGGTTTCTGCTCCTTATTTATAGCAAATGTCCTTCATGTGTTTTATGGGATTCATGTAAATGTCCAGATAGAAATTTATTTGATTAATCAGGGTTACACAGCATCACCTGTCTTAATGTTGAATCCAATAGTGATTTTATGTAACAATTTTAGCCGTTATAATATTACTATTTTACTACCAAATAATTTGCCACGAATTTTTAATGCAATGAAAGATGAGTGAATGGAAAAATAAAAGTTAAAACACGAAAAACAAACTTTACAGCCATGTTATTCCATTTACGCACACAATACAAACAGTTTAGAGCACTCCTGAAATTTCTTCGGATCCTACGAACAAACTGATATACAAAAACTTTGATAAATCAAAAATCATTTTTTGCATATATGCATTTATGAAAAATTTACGATCACATTCATTCGGGTCATGTTTGATAAATGAGGCCCAATGTCCCAGCTTTGCCTGTGTCACGTTGTTGCCTGAAGCTGATAGAAGGCATGTGTATTGCCATGTCCTGGCATGTCCATGGTTCAATCAGTGAGTGACCTTCTGGAGGGCACAGTGGTCCTGGGCTTAAATCCCATTGTTACCAAATGATACTCATAAATGTTTGCACCCTTTAAATTGGGTGTGACAAAAATGACATCATTTGACCACAAAGTGACACAATAACAACACATTTTCTGTTTTGGCTCATAACACCTAAAGTCATAACGATTTTTTTCTATAATGGCACAAAGTTAATATGTTAGAATCAGCTGCATGGATTTGTTTTCACATGTTCTGTGGTCATGTCCAGATCTTTGCCTATAAACCATGCCCCTTTTTGCCAAGAAAAACACATTATCATCAGTAATGCAGTCAAAACTTCAATCAATAAAATTGCACTTTGGGAGCTAGAAGGCTGAAATTGTTACAGCACATCCACTGATGTGTGACAGAAGTTGGCCTCATTGCAACCTACAGTCAATTCAGAGGCCTATCACTAATTTTAAAAATATATGAAATCAATGAACATCTAAATCTCCATGAGTCTTCATTCAAATACTGTCAAAATTGTCACAGAGATTCTTTTGATGCTAGATATCACCTGTTTCCAATTGTGTTCAGAAATGGTAAATGGTGAGGCCACAGCTATATGTCTTACTGTAATTTGTTTCGTGTCCACATTTCCTATTTCACTAAATGTTTGATCAAACTTCACCAAAGTACTTGACAATACAAACGAGATCAGCAGAATGATGTGTGATTGTTTTTAGAATTTTGTCAGAGGAATTTTACTTGTTGTAAATGTTTGAAGTTTATCCCCTCAAACATGCCTATGTGTGGTTGATGTCATTTTGCCTGTACAAGATCATATTCTCTGTGGCTCAAACAGTAAAACCACTGCTTCAGGGATGCAATTGATTTGAAATCCCAGGACAGGTAAGTCTTCCTATTTAACACTTTTATTGTGCAAAAGTGGTCAGTTATTTCAGTTACATTAATACCAACAAAAATCTTGGAAAATCATTTTCATTTTAAAACGATTATTCATTCAGAAATAACCTATAATCACAAATGCTAAAGGTTATCCAGGGATACATTCTCTCTTTGTTCAATTTCTCAATCTTCTTCCCCTTCGTCTTTTTGATTTTCTTTTCAGAATTTTATTGCTTACATTTTAATTGTTATAAATGTTTTAAGCTTATTCCCGCTAAAATCCCAGATTTGCCTGTGTCACTTTGTCACCTGAAGCTGATGGAGGGCTTGTATTTTGCCATGTCCTCAATGGCTCAATCTGAAAATCACCTTTCTGAGGACACAGTGGCACTGGGTTTTAATCCCCGTATTTCCAAATCATGCTCGGATCCTGTTCATTGCAGCGATACTTTCTGTATTTCTAATCACATTAAATCCCTCCACTTGTGTCCATTTGCCACAGAGGTAACCATGCTGAACCCAACACGTTCTGCATTAATCTACAAAGTGATGCGTCTTATTGCATCTACCGGCTTTTTGTTGTACAGTTACAGTGATTTGAATTTTATATATTATTTGGGAAGAGGGATTCCTAAATTGCTGCCCAGGATAAAGGTCAGTGATGAGAGATGTTTCAATCCCTGGAAACAAAATTTAAAAAATGACAAAAACAACAAATTGATGTGCTAATTATAACTACTTTTGACTGAATATTTAATTTGGATTTGGTTTCAGTGAAGGACAGAAGTAAAATAGACAAGGGACTCAGTAGGTACAGGAATTATGCTAACACATGGCCAGAATCCCAGGCTAGCTGTATTTGTACTTGTGTAGTAAATCTTTTTCATCTGAAAGATGATATAGTACTGGCAAAAGTGAAAACATGTGACAGTCTGGGCTCATACGTCCAATAAAAATGTGAAACTCAATATCTTGTCCTTAAAAGTATATTCACATGAGGAGTAAATACAGATATAGTTTCTTGGTGAGCTGTGCTGCCAGAAAATTACTGTTTGTCAGCTTAATTCTGGAGAAAGTTTTGAACTGGTTTTAATATTCCACTGCAGTACACCTCATTCTTGTATGGCTTATGCAGTAGCAGTAGGGGAATATTAGACTTAAATACTTGTGAGTGTGTCATGAATCTCACAAAATTATTGAAATAATTTTGAAAGATTGACAGTTTTTGTTTTATTTGTTCGTGTTTGAGTGATTGTACAATGTAGTGTAACATTTATCAATATGTATGAACTTTTTGATGTTCAATTTAAGCTTTTGTTCTGTGTAACAGGGATTTGTTTTACCACTTGTAACCACATTTGCTTGTATCAGTAAGAAATACCAGAGTAAAAAACTGTTTAATTTAATTAATGGAGATGAATATAGGTGATATAGAGTGACTGCACATTTAATGTGAAACAAATAAAATACAGAAAGGATTTAGTGACAGGTGGAATCATGTGGTCCAGTCCTTATCTTATTGTAGAAATTATCCATATCGTATTGTATTAAACAGAAGCTGCCTTGTTCCAGAACCTGCTGGCCTCACTATACATACAGCAATCCATTCGGTATATTTTCCAGCAAGGGTTCAAGTTACCAGTTTTGATATAAAACATGATATTACAGGATATGTCTGCTCCATGGCAAAGATGATATGCGATGGCTAGCAATGGAACTGCATTCTGAAGAGGTTAAATGGTCAATAAAACAGTTCACTTAATACCTTCTCCTAAATGTTCTTATGAAGATAAATACTAAAATAGCTACTCAGCAATGCCCTCAGAACATCGCTATGTCTGACCTAGTGCTGTGGGATAAGATTAGATTTTAGTCTGTGTTTGATACTCATGTGTTGCACTCCAATCCTTACTCCTGTTGCAAAGTTTGCTTTACAAGACTTCCAGAAGAAAAAGTGAGTGCATTTGCTTTTGTGAATATGTATGTTTTCATAAGTTATTCCTTGTACTTGTTTCTAGTCTGCAAATTTGCCATTGTATCAGTTTTAGATGATTGTTTATGGATGTTCTGTGGTTTGCTTTATGGTAAACTAACCTGATTTGGCATAGTAACTTGACAAGTTATAAACCTTTTGTTTTTTCTTCTTGGTCTAGAGGAATATTTACACCATGACTGGTTTGTTTTATGCACAAGGTTTTGGTGTTTATGGGAAGAAAAAGGCAGCTTTGTATGCCTTTGGCTGCTCTGTACCTTCTAAGTTCATGGTCCCATGGCCTTATAGAATCTTGCACTACTTCTGACTCCAGTGGTTTGCTGTTACTTTATAATGAATATACAATTCAATATACTATTTATTTTAAAAATGTCTTTTCTTTGGACAGAAACTGTGAATTTACACTGGAAAATTATAAAGCTGCTTGCCACGTGTTATCAATAGTTTAATGTTGTTCTTCCAACCTAGCCAGCTGTGTCTTGTAAGAGAAAAGCCATCTGCGTTGTACTTATCAGTTTGGATAGGTACATAACTGCTTTTGTATTACGTTGTTTGTTTTGATACCAATATGTTTTGTATCAAGACACACTTGACAGTATTTTTCTCCTTTTGCATAAAGTAGCAATAGCAACTCTACAAAAGAGTTTTGCTGGGACCTAATGAATAGCACTTAAATTCTTAAAGGGCCTATACAATTCAATCAAAACTTAGCATAACAACACGTTTCTCTGAGTATTGTTTATCTTGGAGACATGCAAACATATCCTTAGGAATGTGTTATTTTCATTGTAATACACAATAGCATGTACCCTTATTTTGATTGAATTGCTTAAGCCTTTAGAAAGTTATTTCGGTTGAATCCCATACTTTGTCTGGAAATCGGAATTATGTCGGCTGCTTTTAAAGCATTCATTATTATTATGATTATTAATAACTACAAATCTATGGTTGGCATCAATGTATAATCTACACATAATGGAAAGTTTGGTATTTTTGTTGCTTGCTTCATTTTGTAGGTTTATAAGAGGTGCCATTAGTTAGACTTTTAATATTTTCTGTTTGCAGGAATTTGTTCTCTTGCTGTGCCTTGGTCTGAGTCAAGCAGTTAACCATAAATTTACATTACATCTTCAGAGTGCCATTTTGATGGTCATTATACAATTCAGCTTCCTGACCGTGTTCTTCTGAGTCTGCCTGGCCCATATTTTAGCTGAGTTTATATGCTACTTAGCAAGCAACCAAGCAGGTTAACACAATAGCAAGAAATGTAGCAGCTGGGTCAATCCGTGTCAAATAGACAGGACAGATTACTCTGAAATTGGTTCTTTTGTTTGAAAGTAATATTTGTAGTACATATTTATGTGATTGTGTCTTACCATTATAGTGATAAGGTACTATCATATAAGAGAACTTGAGATGAACAGCTTTAGTGACTACTAAATCACTATGAATTCTTACAAGATTCACTATAATTACATAACGGAGAAAGAAACAATATTTAATTCTACAATTAAATACATCTTGTTCCACAGAGAAATTCTATTGGTCTACTGACATTCTACACTGTTCATAAGCGTGGGATTGATGTTGGGTGTAGAGCAGGGGTGTCAAACTCCAGTCCTGGAGGGCCGCAGTGTCTGCGGGTTTTTGTTCTTTCCTTTCGATTGGCAGCCATTTTAGGCCTTGGAAACCAGGTGTGTGGACTCTTTAGCCAACCAGTCATTTTAATTAATCAATTAAGTGCTAAAACACACCAAAAACCAGCTACCACTGCGGCCCTCCAGGACTGCAGTTTGACACCCCTGGTGTAGAGGGTCCATTGATGAATTTTGTATTTGTTGTTTTTTGTAATAATTTGTTGTGCCCCAGTAAATGATCATGAAAAATAACTAGTTTGTAAACATGTATCATAAACTGTGTGAGGATGTGGGCACTGGGGGCCTGTGCCCCAGTAGTGCTAAAGGTGTAGCATGTCAACAACAGTCATCCTCTGTGTTTATGGAATCTTCCCATTGTTCCTTGATTGGTTTAGTGAAATTACACCACTGAATGTGTGGGGTTAATATTGCACAGAGCTACAATCCACATTTTAGTGTTGTTATTTTGATGCATCACAAACTATGGCCTTTTTACAAAACAAAAGAGCATGTAAGGTAATTTAACCAATTAATAAAATGTTTTTAGTTTAGCAGAATGCATTTCTGTATCTAATAATAATAAAATATCAAAACTGTGTCATGAATTAAATGACTTGAAGAGGCTTCACCCATATTTGTCCTGCTCTAAACTGTGCATTCATACATGCATGAAACTCAATCATTCATTTTTTCTTTCTTTTATTTTCAGCAGGCATGCTATTCATGTGGTTACAGTGCCTCAGAGCCAGCATTATGTCACCTCAGAGCAATGAGGTATGTATATTACAGCACAGAGGGGTCCATCAAAATCATTGTGGATGAAACAGTCAGCTATGAACTGCAGCACATCAAATGGATGCCCAGGAGCATTTCTAAAATCTGTGCATTTTATTCTTCTATGAAATATGTAATTATAACTTCAGTGAAGCACTCTGACGCTTAAAACTCACTAAAATGTATTGTGTTAGATGTAAGGTTTCTACAACTGTTTCATCACACATATGTTTTTTGAAATGTTGTAAAAGATTTTATCACAAAAAGGATTTCGGACAAAGTAATAATATGTTAAACTAATTTTATTGACTGATGGCTTACATGAGAACATTACACAAGCACTTCATATTTTATGAATTCTTGTGATTATGTCTCTTCTGGGTTTCATCCCTCATTCTGCTGCTTCTTTCCCCTTAAAATAAATGTTGAAGTTTAATGAGAATAGATTATTCACATCACTTACAGTGTTAAAATTGAAATTTCTTTCACATGGTTAGTTGGAATCACTCCTTAATAATCGGTAACCTACCTTTCCAGCATCACGGCTCTTGGCTCTCAGCTTGTTGACCTGGGACTCAGCGATGTCTGCACGCTCCTGAGCTTCCTCCAGCTCATGCTGCACCTTCCTGTACCTGGACAGGTGAGTGTTGGCTTGTTCCTCCTATGAGAGTCAGCGCATAAAGATAGTTACTTTTAGCAATTAACAAAACAAGACAGTTCATGTCGCAGACAAAACTTCCTGAAATTACAGCCCCAAGCATTAACATGTATTGCATTCCTGAATTTTTCAATTTTGGCACTTGAAGTTGGCCATTGTCATAGAATGTTGTACTTACGGCTTCCTCAGCCTGCCTCTTGTAGGCCTTCACTTTCAGCTGCAGCTTGTCCACCAGATCCTGCAGTCTGTTGACATTCTTCTTGTCCTCCTCAGTCTGCAGAGAGTGAAGGTGTTTCAGAGTCTTGCATCAGCACTGTGCACTACACTTTAGTATGGCACGATGTGCAAAGTCTTACCTGGTAGGTGAGCTCCTTGACTCTCCTCTCATATTTACGGACTCCTTTAACTGCATCTGCTCCACGTCTCTGTTCAGCTTCAACCTCAGATTCCAGCTCTCGCACCTGAAAGTAATTTATTGATATAATAAGAAAATCAAAAAAAAAATATATACAAATAACCCACTGAAGGCAGATAATTAATGGGTGATTGTGTTATAAGATGGTGTGTTACATTTCTGAGGCTACAAGTGTGTTTGGATCTGTTCTGTGAAAAGGATATGGACATCAAACCCATCATATAGCTGAATTTCAGCATGGGTTCATTTCACCATATGACCAACACCATCCTCAGTACTGAACTTCATGACTTAACACTGGTTTTAGCTCCATCTCACTTTTGTGCAATATAAACCCAACAGAAAGATTACCCTTGATTCCAGTTTCTGGAGCTGTTTCTTTCCGCCCTTCATGGCCAGGTTCTCAGCCTCATCCAGACGGTGCTGCAGGTCCTTGACTGTGACCTCCAGGTTCTTCTTCATCCTCTCCAGGTGAGCACTGGTGTCCTGCTCCTTCTTCAGCTCCTCTGCCATCATGGCAGCCTAAAATTATCGTACAGCGAGGTCAGTTTGTTTCAGGCTTAAATCTCATTGACTTTTCTGTTGTCTTACACTGTGTAATATTTACTATATTATAAAAGCAGTGTGATGCAGATAAGAATGACATGAGCATAACTCACATCAGTGATGGCCTTCTTGGCTTTCTCCTCTGCATTTCTTGATTCCTGAATGGTGTCGTCCACTTCACCTTGAACCTGAACAAGGTCAGCTTCCAGCTTCTTCTTGGTGTTGAGAAGGCTGGTATTCTGAACAAAAAGTGAAGCTTTTAATTTGTCTTGTTTTTCTGTAGTTTTACGTGGTCAGGTGAGATCAAATCAAATGGAATACCTTATTGACTCACCTGGGAGTGCAGCAGACCCACACGCTCGCTTGCATCTACCAGCTCCTGCTCAGCCACTTTGCGGCCTCTCTCTGTCTGCTCCAGGGCAACCCTCAGCTCTTCAATCTCAGCCATCATCAGATTGTTCCTGCGTTCCACCATGGCAACCTGTTCCTTCATGTCCTCTTGTCCTCTGACTGCCTCATCAAGGTGCAGTTGGGCATCCTGATAGAGAGATGAATCATATTAATTTTATATAAATGCCTCAACATGATGGAGCTCAGTGCTGTCACCGTATGTATTTTATAACTGTACCTTGAGCTGTCCTTGGACGTTCCTCAGTTGCTTCTGGGATTCAGCAGCCTGGCGGTTGGCGTGGCTCAGCTGAATCTCCATCTCATTGAGATCTCCCTCCATCTTCTTCTTGACTCTGAGAGCATCATTCCTGCTTCTGACCTCAGCATCAAGAGTACTCTGCATGGAGTCAATCACCCTCTGACTGTTCCTCTTGATCTGCTCCATCTCCTCATCTTTCTCTGCGAGCTTCCTGTCAATTTCACCCTTGACCTGGTTAAGCTCAAGCTGGACACGGAGAATCTTGGACTCCTCATGTTCCAGAGTTCCCTGAAGAATGAAAATTGCAATAAACATTGCAGAATTGGACTTGAACAACCTGTTCAAAAAATGTATGGTTACAACTGAAAGTTACTGTTTCCAGTTAAATATTGTAGAAACTGCATAATTGAACGTAGCTAAATCATGAAAAATGTTTGAAAGGTTCCTCATCAGAAACAAATACATATCTATGGATATATATACCTCTGCCTCTTCAAGGGCAGTCTGGATTTCGGATTTCTCAGTCTCCACAGTCTTCTTTGACTTCTCCAGCTCATGGATGGTCTTTCCAGTCTCCCCTATCTGTTCAGTCAGGTCAGAAATCTCCTCTGCAGGGAATACATATATTTTTATATACAAATACTTTTGCTCATAATATTTCTCATCTCAAGGGTATCACATTAGTCTTGACCCACCAGTGATTTGTAGTACCTCAAAGGAAGTTACTTCAACAGGAAGATCAGCAAGACTGCCTGATTGTGATGTTCAAAGAGTCAACTGATTCTCTTAACTGAAGACCCAGCAATAATAATGATGGCAATTGTCTGTGTTGAGTTTACGTACGCTGCAGGTTCTTGTTCTCTCTCTTCAGGGTCTCCAGATGGTCCAAAGCTTCTTCATAGGAGTTCTTCATCTTGAAGAGCTCAGTGCTGAGAGAACGGGCCTCTTTCTGAGCCCCTTCCAGCTCTGCTTGGCCTTCCTCATACTTCTGCTTCCATTCTGCCAGGACCTGGAAACATTGGAAATGTCAAACCATGAATAATTCCACCAAATGACCTTTTTCATAGCAGATAATAGCATTGTAAAGCACAGGTCTCATTGAGTCCTGCTTTGGTGCCGTGAGATCTACCTTGTCAAAGTTCCTCTGCTTCTTGTCAAGGTTGGCAGCCTGAGCATTTGCCCTCTCCACATCAATCATCAGGTCCTCCACTTCACCCTGCAGTCTCTGCTTGGTCTTCTCCAGAGAGGCACACTTGGAGTTCACAGCCTCAATGGACTCTTCTGCGTCCTGCAGACGCTGTGCAAGCTTCTTCCTATATAGAGTGAAATTTTCATTAAGCTTGTACCATGTGACCATGGTCGACATTTTGGGAATCTAAAATAAAACTGTATAAACATGTTGAGTTACTTGGCCTCCTCCAGCTCCTCAGTGCGCTGGATAGCATCAGTTTCATATTTGGTTCTCCACTGAGCCACCTCGCTGTTGGCCTTGGACATTCCACGCTGCAGCTCAGCCTTGGCCTCCTGCTCCTCCTCAAACTGCTCCCTCAGCAGGTCACAGTCATGACGGGCTGATTGCAATCCGTGGGCCAGGGCATTCTTGGCCTAAAAGTCAATGCAGGAAATTGAATGTGAATGAATGAATACATAGAGTACATGAAGTTAATTCATAGCCTGTGTGGTAGATTCAGCAAGGATACCATGAAAGAAGTTTTGGTTGTCTTTGGTTTAAGAAATTAAATTAAGAACGGTGGGAAATTGGATGTTTATCAGGTTTAAGGATGGTGTGAGGAAATTTATGCCCATTATTATAAAGTGACATTTTGATTTTATGGCCTGTTACCTTGACTTCCTCTTCAATGTGCCTCTTGAGCTCCTCAATCTGCTGTGTGTAGGCTTGTTTGCCTCTGGTCAGCTGGGAAACAAGAGCCTCTTTCTCCTCCAGCTGGCGACCAAATTCACCTGAAGAAACCAAAGGATTTTGGTGTTCCATCATATTTTTATAACATTATGTTATTTACTTTAAAAGGTATTTTATATTTTGTAGGTACCATTTTCAGTTTGGAGTCTTGCTCTCTGTGCACTCATGTCATTCAGCTGGCGCACATGCTCGTCACTCTTGGCCTTGAGTTCACTCAGCTGGTCCTCAAGGGTACGGCACATTTTCTCAAGATTGCCCTGTTGAAAAGTAGTTTATTTAGAGTTGTTGTCAATGAATTAACCACTTGTTTGACAGTAATAGGCCTTCGGCATACCTTTGTTTTGGCAACAGCCTCCATGTTACTGGACAGGTCATCGATTTCCATTTTGTATTCACTCTTCTCCTTCTCCAGCTTCTGCTTGACACGCTGAAGGTTGTCGATTTGCTCTCCCAGCTCTGCCACGCTGTCGGCCTGCTTCTTGCGGAGAGCGGCAGCTGTGGCTTCATGTTGCAGGGTGGACTCTTCAAGATCACGGCGCAGCTTCTGGAACTCAGCTTCACGCTTCTTGTTCATCTCAATCTGAGCAGCAGTAGCTCCACCAGCTTCTTCTAGCCTCTCACTGATCTCCTCAAGTTCCCTGGAGAGATCAGCCCTCTGCTTCTCAACCTTAGCCCGAGCAGCACGCTCAGCCTCGATTTCCTCCTCCAGCTCCTCAATACGAGCCTTCAAGAAAGTATAGGATAAGTCATACATGCTGTCTATTAAATTCAGTTGTACTACATGGCATTTGTAAGGTTTTTTTAGAGCTCACCTGGAGCTCTTTAATCTTCTTCTGAAGCTGAGCACCCAGTGACTGTTCATCCTCAATCTTGCTGAGAAGTTGGCTCGTCTCAAAGTCCTTCCTGTGGAGTACAGAAAAAAGATATTTTGAATGAATGTTCTCTCTTCTATGAATCTGCATTTTCTGTTATATTTTGTTATGACTGTATACTTTCTTACTTCTTGATCTTCTCATCTGCCTGCTGCTTGTCATTCTCCAGATCCATTATGGATTCCTGGGCCAGTTTCAGATCACCTTCAAGCTTCCTCTTGGCTCTCTCAAGGTCCATGCGAAGCTTCTTCTCTTGTTCCAGAGAGCCTTCCAGCTATTGCAGGGAGTAAAATTTATGTACAGTAAAGTTTCAGATATTGTTTTTTCATAGCATTACCAACTTGTTTCATTACTGACAACTCAAAAGCTACTCTTGCTGTTCAACCTAATTGATTTTTTTACTTACATCATCTACTTGCTGCTCAAGCTTGGTCTTGGCTTTAGTCAGAGTGTTGACTTTGTCCTCCTCTGCTTGGAGATCATCCAGAGTCTGCTGGTGAGCCTCTTGGAGGGCTTTCTTCTCCTTGGTCAACTTGGCAATGGCCTCATCCTGAGAGGCCATCTCTTCAGTCAGGTTTTTCACCTAAAACAATGATATCACACAATGTTAGGGAGGTGGAGAGTCCCTGGAAAAAGACACACTCACACTTTGTATTGATGAAGTATAAACCTTGTTTTCTGTGGCATGTTTCTCCTTCTCCACTTTGGCCAAGGTGAGCTCTAAGTCATCAATGTCTTTCTTCAGCTCAGAGCATTCATCCTCCAGTTTCCTCTTCTTGGCAGTGAGCTCAGCATTGATTTCCTCCTCATCCTCCAGTCTCTCATTTGTCTCTTTGAGTTTTGCTTCAAGCTGGATCTTTGCTTTGATGAGTCCCTCACATCTCTCCTCAGCATCAGAGAGGCTCTCAGTTTCCTAAGATAAATGCAAAACTGAATTAAATTTTCCATGTATGGAGGAGATATAACTTCAAGGCTAATATTTGATGGTGACGATGAACCCATACAAAACTGAAATACTTTGCAATGTGTTTTTTAATCGTAAAACCAACTCACAGCTGCAACAGCCAACTGCAGGTCATTCTTTTCCTGCAGCAAGGAGACCATTTTCTCCTCAAGCTGCTTCTTCTGGGCTAACGCCTTTGCCAGATCCTCTTTGCACTTGGTAAACTCCTCCTTCATGTTGGCCATTTCTTTCTCAGCTTCAGCACTCTTGAGAAGTGGCTTGATTTTGAAGTAAAGCTTCATCCATGGCCAGTGTTTGACATTCATGAATGAGCGGATGTTGTATTGGATGGTGTAAATGGACTCTCTGTTTGAAGTAAGAAGACAGTGAGCACAGTGTGTTGTACAATATTGCATAATTGACAAAACTTAAATAATTGGCAGAAATGTGTGACAGAAAAACAATAATTCAAGTCTATTACTCAATTATTCTAGCATTAATATCAAGTGGTTATAAGATCCACTTTGAAGGACATCAATAGTAAGTACCTCCTTTCCATCATCTTCACAAATTCCCTTCTCATGAGGTAACCTCGGCACAGAGCCTGAGTCATGGTCACCAGTGCTGCCAGTTTCTCATCTCGCATCTCCTCCAGGGTACCCAGCAGACCAGCTTTGAAGAACACCTGCAGAAAATTTTCGAGTTACAGTAAATGAAAATTGTAAGCTGCAGGACTGATTATTTTTCAGATCTGCTCGATCAGTGCCATTGCATCTCCGGTCTCTCACCTTGGTGTGGCCAAACTTATACTGAGTGTGGTCGACATCAATGGACCCCAGCAGCTTCTCAGAAGCTTTCTTGTTGTCAATGAACTGTCCCTCAGGGATGACACTGGCATTCAGTACTTTATACCTGAAAGAAATACATGATCATAATGATGGAGTGGAATCGTTTATATATAGCTAGACAATGGTCTTTATTTCACAGCTGTTTACATCAGTTAAGTCTAATAGATGCCTAATGCAGGTGTTCACAAATTTCACCTCATCGCCTTGTGCACTGTCCTCATAGTTGCAACAGCTGTAATGCAGCTATAATATTTCTTCTGATCAGCAGATATTCTTGTCCTATTAAGCTTCAGCTGTATGAATATAATGTATATTGTACCTCTGCTTGAAGTCACCATAGAGGATTCTGCTGGGGAAACCCTTTCTGCAGATTCTGATACCCTCCAGCACACCATTACACCTCAGCTGGTGGATGACCAAGAAGTTCTCCATGAGACCTAGCAAACAACAAAGTAAATTATTCAAATCATTTGTCGTCATGTTGTAGCAGAAATCCTGAACATATACTCGAGCTCCATGTACATTCAACTTAAGAAAGCATACATAGTTTCTACAGCTCCCACAAAAATAATAACTATTCATTTTACTCAAATGCTTTTTGATATTTTTTTTTCATATTTAAAGTCAGGACTGATTGAAAAATGTCTAATGTTTTACATTCTGATACACATTCTACATCCAGTTTATCATGAGTATCTTTAAACTACTAAAATGAATCAGTGAGAGCTTATTGGATTTTTTTTAAGTGAGTTCAAGATAAGCCTGAGAGTTAAATAAGATCTGATGGGAATCTTATTCAGCATTTAAATTTCAGATTTAATTTACAAAAATTGGTTGGATTTTTAATTACATTAAAGTAAATCCGTACCTGGTGTCTTTGATTCATTAGGAATCAAGCAACGTACAAAGTGAGGATGAGTGCTTCTCAAGTTGGTCATCAGCTTGCCCAAGTTCTCCTGTGGGATTGAAGTAAGCAGAAAAATGAAGCAGAGAAAAAGCTCTTTTTTGATTATTGCTCCTATACTTTAATAAATGTTCATTTTGCATTATCTTTACCTTATTTTTATATTTTGTATTTTTATATGCCCCTTTCAGCTGGAATGTCAGAGCAATATATGTATTTATAATTCTACATTTGGGAAGTCATTTTAGTCATGTCTTTTTGAGAAATACAAAATAAGTATAAAATGTTTGCATTGTTCCGAGTTCCAAGTAAGAAAAATGGTGACATGGAGACCGTGAGACACTTTGTGTTCTATTGCCTCCTTGTGTCACTCTGCATAAGAGTGTCTGCTGTATGAATGTCCATACATTACCCTGAACAGAGCAGATACAGTCTGGAAGGAGCCACCCTTCTTCTTGCCACCCTTTTTGCCACCACCTTTTCCACCATCTGTTTAGACATTGAAAGTTAAGCAGTAGTTAAGTGTAAAATTTAAAGTGTTATGTACTGAAATTACAGCCTTGAATCAATTAATAAAACATTTATTTTGGAAAAAAAAACTATTGAACAAAATAATTTGACATACCATCTGCGCCAGCATGGGAGGCATACAGGAAAGCCAGAAGTTTCACTGATGACTTCTGGTACAGCTGTACAACTGAATCGTTCAGGGGGTCCTTATTCTTGTCCAACCAGCCGACAATGTTGTAGTCCACAGTGCCAGCATAGTGCACCAGGGAGAAGTGGGCCTCAGCCTTGCCTTTGGCAGGTTTGGGCTTCTGGAAAGCGTTGGCTTTGCCCAGATGTTGGTCGTAGAGCTTGTTCTTGAAGGTTGTGTCTGAAGCCTTGGGGAACATGCACTCCTCTTCAAGGATGGAGAAGATGCCCATTGGCTGTTGATGGCATAATATTTTCCATGAGAGCATTTCAGGAGCACAGCAGGACATGTGTGTGTCTGTTGATAATAGCAGGCAGCTCTCTTACCTTCTCAATAAGCTCAATGCAGGCAGCCAAGTCCATACCGAAATCAATGAACTCCCAGTCAATTCCCTCTTTCTTGTACTCCTCTTGTTCCAGCACAAACATGTGATGATTGAAAAACTGTTGCAGTTTCTCATTGGTGAAGTTGATACACAGCTGCTCCAAGCTGTTGAACTGAAATTTTCATCAAGAAATGCTGATTGTATATTGAATTTAAAACAGTAAATTATCAACAATATTATGTAAGAAGAAGAAAAGCTAAATAAAATAATCACTTACATCAAAGATCTCAAATCCAGCAATATCCAGGACACCAATGAAGAATTGTCTTGGTTGCTTTGTGTCCAACATCTCATTGATGCGAACAACCATCCACAAGAACATTTTCTCATAGACAGATTTGCACAGAGCCATTGTTGAGTTGTTGACCTGTGGCATACAGAGGAAAATGTGATTAATTAGTTCATATCGTACTTTTACGGCTTATTTTTTATAGTAATCAAACTATGCATAAACTACAGTTATTCGTGTTCAAATGAATAAATGCACGTTATTGTATGCAGGGACTCATGCATGTACTAAATTACACTATACTGTAGATGTATGCTTACTGCTCTCGCCATTTTGCATTGTGATCCATTACCTGAGGTACGGTCTGCCCTTTGGTCACAAACTCATTTCCGACCTTCACTCTGGGGTAGCACAGAGCTTTCAGCAGGTCAGCAGAGTTCAGGCCCATGAGGTAAGAGATTTTATCTGCCTCTGTTACACAGGAAATTAGAGTTTGTCATGGTTCATTTAAATGTTCGGCATTTATATAATTATTATTCTCATGTGTATATGCATATTAAATCATGGCACTTTCAAATGTTACGTAACCACACCTGCTGAAGTACAATTAAATAGTTGGTAATTTTTTTAAATGAGATTTGACACTCATACAAAGGGACATGTTTGTTTGTGCTGCTGAAGCATGAACTCATTTTGACAGTTACCCTCAGTGCCATCAGGCTCAGCCTGCTCCTCTCGCTGCTTTTGCTTGAACTTCATGCTCCCATGATGCATCACTGCACCAGTCAGCTTGTAGATGCCCATCTTCTCCTCTGCAGTGAAGCCCAAGATGTCAATGGCAGTCTGCATTGAAAACAAACATATTTAAGAGGTTAGCGATGTATTGTAATTTAGTAATATGGTGTACATGTGGTTTCATAATTTACACTGATGAGCTCTGTTACTCTATGAGTTTTGATCATCATTCATCTGTATATGTGGATCTTTAATTTCCTCCCTTTTCCCCCCACCCAAACTGAAGAGTTTGAGCCCCACTGAATCTCCCACAGACTCGGGAGGAGGAAGCCATACACACATGACTCCTAGCCCTCACTTTTCCCTCACTCTGTTTGTGACACCAATCACATATTGTCTATGCTGTGCCAAAGAATCATAAAATCAACAGATGAACAGCACACAAAAAACCTGATTGATGCAGCTAGAGAGCAGTGAGGTTGAGGATTTTAACCAGCTTCACCCTTATGTTTCGACTGTGAGGCTGAGCCAGCTGTTGCTTCACCTTTGTGAACGTCCAGCCACAGCCAGTAATGGGGTAGCTGAGACAAAAAGCACCCAGGTTTGGGATCCAGAGCAACACAAGAAACAGACTCTTTTACTCCCTCAACCATCCAAAGACCTGTAATATTTTAGCCTGTTAAAAACAGCTGTTGTCTGTTTGTACAAACGCAGTTTGGCCTGGCAATTAAACTTAGCAGTTGGCAACATGAACATGTTTGTGAAGAAATTATCTGACATGTATACTCTTCATTTATTTTTAATTCAGCACAAAAGATGTGTTTTTTTAATCAAGCCAGTACTGAATGTTTGAAATTGGGCGTATTCCAAAAATATATAATACCTTAAGAATTAAAACAAGGGTTGTAAAGGTACAGGTATTCCTACTCAGCCATTTGGTAAAGGGCATACAGTTCAGTTTGAACTGTGTACTGAAGAATACATTGTGCAAATGTCATGTTGTAATGAAATTATATTCAAAACTACACATGCATTTTATGCTGCTGGATGATAATGCATGGGCTACTTGCACAGGTGGAGATAGGAGGGTGCAGAGATACCCCCAGCAATAAAAGAATAAAATGAAGAAGTGCCAGTGCTGACGATCAGCAGAAGGTGCTGAAAATTTTGTTAAATATATAGTTTCGAGGAACGTGGGGAAAAAAAAGAGTTGAGGAATATGAATATCGACTGGCAACAGGATGCCTATGGAAAACAAGGTGTGTCATAAGACGTCATAAATTTGCAGCTGTATGATAATTATGTGGGTTTTCTTTCAATGTGTGATTGTTTAGTGAAGACAAACAACTTACATCTGTGGCTATGAACTCCTCCACGTCATCAATGCTCTTGACAGTGATCTCTCCTTGGCTGATCATAGGGTAGTCATATGGATTGGTGGTAATGAGAAGTGCCTCTGTTGGACACAATGACATATATACAGTCAGTTACACATCAGATTGTGAAATCTAAAAGTTTCACTTCCAATGTCTTTATCATCTAGACTCCATACCTAGTAGTTCAGGTTTGTGGCCTGTCATGAGCTGGTAGAAGATGTGGTAGCTGCGCTCAGCTGACAGCTGGAATGTTACTCTTGACTTTTCCAGCAGGTCTGTCAACAGGACATGGTGTTATCACAGGTTATCTGTATTTTAGTATAATCATTGACTGTTTGATTGGCACAGAATAATAGGCAGAGACTTACATGTTTCAATATCAGCAGAAGCCAGTTTTCCTGTTGTTCCAAAATGGATTCTGATGAATTTACCCTGAAAGTATAATTGGAAGAGATTACATTTTGTTTTGCTTAAGTTAAATGGTTAAGTCAGATAGTTTCTGGAACTGTGAATTTCACATGTAAGTGAAAACTTACAAAACGGGAGGAGTTGTCATTCCTCACAGTCTTGGCATTACCATAAGCCTCCAGCAGGGGGTTGGCTGCGATGATTTGATCCTCCAGTGAGCCCTACAGTAGACATCAGACACTTGAGCAATATGTTCCAGACATGAGTCTTTATGATATTTGCACATCTGAGGAGACTCTGTCTGACCTGCATTTTGCCAGGTACTGGCTCTGCTTTCTTTGCTCCACCAGCCACTGCAATTGTTGCAAAGTACTGGATGACACGTTTGGTGTTCACAGTCTTCCCGGCACCAGATTCTCCACTGTGGGTGAACACAGGTTACACAGAGAACTTTTTACACATTGAGGTCATACTGTGTACTTCAAAAATCAATTCCACTGATATTTGTAAATCATGTTGGTTTTGCATTTTACTTCAGTGTTGTTCTTGAAACACCACATCTATATTTATTTCAAGAGTTGTGCTGGTTCTTCAGCATTTAATTGAATTAATTAAAAAATGTGATATACTTACGTAATCAGGACTGACTGGTTTTCACGATCTGCAAAATGGAAAGACATTTGTTTTTGAGAACAATGAAGCTATAACATATTTACAGTTTCCATATAAAAATTTTGGAGACCATGTACAGATCTGAAATAGGCACTTAGCTGTACAATGTGGTCTTTGTAGTATGAGAAAACATTTTACAGATAAGTGAACAGGATGAATACATACCAGTGAGCATGAACTGATAGGCATTATCAGAGATGGAGAAGATGTGGGGTGGGGCCTCAATTCTCTTTTTGCCTCTGTATGCACCCACAACAACGGCATCGTACACTGGGAGCCACTTGTAGGGGTTCACAGTGACGCAGAACAGCCCAGAGTAGGTCTGAAACAGTGAAGAAAGATATCTATGCACAAGATATGTTCACAAGATAAATTCAGTCAAATTCTGTTTATTGAAGGGCTTGAGTATTAAACTTACGTAGATCATCCATGCTGCGTAACGCTCTTTGAGGTTGTACAGCACACAGGGCTCATTGAGGTGGGTCATCATGGCCATGTCCTCAATTTTGTCAAACTTGGGAGGATTCCTTGGGTGGATGTCATCCTCCTTGACTGTCAATTTCTGTGAAGTGCAGAAATATTGCACATGGACCACTGATCAGGAGACTAATGTTGCCTGAAATGCTTAAGCACTACAAAGGGGTGTTTGCAACACAGACAGAAATTGATTCCCAAAATCCAAGTATTATTATTCTGGTCTTTGTTTTTCATTGAACTGTCAACGTGAATGTTCCATAACATGCCTAGCCTATGCCTTTAGATTGGTGAAAAAGTAATCAAGATGCAAAAATATTTACCACAAACTAAAATGGTGTTGTAGAGAACAACTGACAAGTCATTTTTCAAGTTTTGCCATCTCTTTCTCATGTCATTCATTGATATTTCAGCCTTACGTCACATTACGCAATTTCAGTGTTTGCATATAATAATGTTTGTTCCTGTTTTCTATTTTATAAATGCTTTTTTTCTTGATGGTTATGTGTACTTACTTCTTTAGTTTCTAGAGTTTCAACGGTAGCTTTGCCTCCCTCTCTGCTAATGAGTTTTGCTTTGACGTACATCTCCTTGGGCTCAGCCACAAAGAAGGCTGTTTTAGCGTCAAAGGGAGTGTTCTGGGCCTCAATCCTCTCCTTCTCAGGCTTCCGGAGGTAAATGGCCGCCGGGCCAAAGGCCTCCATCTCTGCGTCTGTACTCATGATGGCACTTTACTGAGGAAAAAAAAACAATCAGCCATCTGAATGCAAACCAGAATTTCATGCTCATTACTGGCATGACATTTTTTTGCTTTTCGAAAATTTTGAATTACTATGGTTTTCGTTCAGATCAGATATGCTGTATAGCCCAAATAGGCTCAAATAACCTTCTTTCTCATCATCGTGAGCTAGAGGGTAATTACCAGAGTATTGATACTATTTGATCTGCTAAAAGAACAATTTGCTCCAGGTTTAAGATAGAAAGAAATACATCAGTTGACAATGTAAAACATAAAAAGTACAAGGTATGTGTATGTGGTTGTACAAACATACACACACGCACATACACATTTTCATACAGAATCCTTATTTACCTCTTTGGATGTCCAAGAGAGAAAGATGGTTGCCGGTGGTGTAAAACTGAAAAAGAATACCTTCTTGAGGATTCAGTTTTCCATGAAAGAGAAAAAGTACATTTTTACATGCTAAACAGCTTAACTACCAGCCGTTCTCTTTGTGTTGCTTTCACCACAGTTTTGACATTTGCACATAATTCTCAAAATGTGGCTGCATTTCCAAGGCTGGTGCATTTTCACTACCACTGATGAAAGTTTTTATGAAGAAGAATGTCTGATACCAGGTCATCAGTTAAGACAAGATATTCTCTGTAAATATGATAATCCCGGTCTATTCTTTTATGGGATTAAATTCTGCCTCACTCTAAAGAATTGTCTATAGTTCTAAGCAGGTATATTATTTCTCTTGACAGCTGATTAGATAAATGAACATATAGAGGTACATTCAAGTCCCATCTACAGAGTGGAATTAAGCACAAAGTAAAATATATGTCCTGTATTTATGTGTCAGGCAAAAAAAAAAAAACTATATTTTATCATTTATGAATTGCTGCTTTCTGTAACGATTGAGACACAGTATGTATTGAAAATAAAACTACGTTTTGTAATTTTTTAAAAGTTCCCTGGTGAGTAACCCCTTGGGCTTCAATTAATGTAAATCTGAAAGTTACAGCACCAAATCTCACTCACCTTTGCAAGCTGCCAGTCAGTCCCTAGGGGAGCCAGCCAGCATCTTTTATAGAGAGATTTGTCTTTATTCAGCAGAACTGAGTTGCTGTATTTGGTCATGTATTTTGCTTCGAGGAGCATCATATGGCTGCGGCATTAGCGATGTCATTATTTTTATCATACAGTTAAGTCACAGGTACTTTTGAGTGGAGTTAAGCTGGAAATGATACTTGCTGATGATGTGATTAAAATGTACTTTATGAAAGCTGAAGTACATCACATGACTAAGCACCAAATTAAGACTAAAACCAAGTTAAGACCATTGAGATCAACTTTTTTCACATTTTTTTGCTATTTGTAAATTCATTTAAAATATTTGATTTCTTGGGGTAAAACAAGTTCAGATAATTTTATGGTCCCAAATTTAGATCCATGTCTCATGGACCCCGACAGTGAAGATGAGCCGAGCTTAGTCATGGAGAGGTGCCCAAATGTCACTGGTGTACTGTTGCAAGACTTCTGCGAGTCTTACGGCTTTACAATTCCTGGGAGTGGCCTGAGTGTAATTACATCTCAGAGCACTGCAAGTGAGCTAATGTCAGGTTGCTTGACAGCCAAAATATGCACTTTTGTACAAAAAATGTATTTTTGTGTTATTAATGAAATTCAGGGTCAAACATGAAAGACAGTTCAATTACTGTTCAGAAGAGGAGAAATGTGTTACATACACAAATAATTTTCTTTCCCTGCCTTATATTTTCCATAAAGTGATAGCTTACTCAAATATATTTCATATTTTGTCTAAATTGATCACTCGGTTAGAACATACTAGGAGGTTATTCTGCCATTAGGTTTTGAGACTGCTGTCCATGGGCTCAGACTGTGTTTTAACATTTATACAAACTGTATTGATGGACTCATGAAGCTTACTCTCACAAACTCTTCTTAGGATGCATTATAGATCACATTGAAAAGGGAATTATTTTATACCTACATCATTCCTGCATGAGACTCCATCTTTGTATAATCCAGAGGTGTTCCATTGACCATGGCAAAAATCATTCTAAGGAGAATGTCGCCAGCTTGACAGAGTACTATTTTAATTATTATCCAGGACTCTTAATTCATTTCTGTAATACTTTACTTGAAGTGGGTCTTATGTAGCACTTGCTTATAACACTTTTATAAGCACTATATAATGCATTATAAGTGTTTTACAGGCATACATAATGATTATAACAACTTTATAACAGCTGTCATAAGGTGTTATAATGCACTGCATGATGAAAACGATAAAACTAGTGACACAAAACCACTTGCCAACTATAATAAGTTCATATGTGATACTTTTGACAGTTGACATGGGATGTCACTAGTATCATGGGGGGAATTCTGATAGGGGAGTACCCAATGCTTGTTCACATAGATATTTACATGGGAACTGCTTCTTTATGTTCTGACCTGGTTTATTCAACCAGTCAGAGCCTGTGCAGGGCAGAAATGTAGGAGGACCCATATAAAAGGTAGAATAATGCTAATTCAGCCTGGAAAATAACACAAAAACTTGATAGCCAGTAATTGTTTTCCTGGAGTTTCCTTAGAGCCATGTTACTTAGTTCCAGTATAGCAGTGTAAACATTAATTTTGGAAGTTGATCAAACACATGGCGTAGCCATTTGCAGATTGTACTGTGCCATTCTCATGATTGGGTTTCTCTGAAATTAAATAGCTTGAACTTCATATATCAAAGACAGAAAGTGTATTATAAACACATAGTGAAATCTGTAAGAGCAGAGTAGTTCAGGTGGATTATCAGTTTGAGTAAAATGTATGAAAACGTGTAACTACTTCCAGATCTGATTTGTCAGATTATAATCCGAGCTCAATCATATTCTCTTTTCCTTCGCTTTTTTTTTCAGGCACTTTTCACCTCAGTGGCAGCTGATTGGAAGACCAGTTTGGGTGAATCTGCAAATGCCTGAATATCTTGTAAGTACTGCCATACTGAGGTCTGCTATACTGAGGTCTTATCAAATTTTATTTTCTTTTCTAAAATTGCTTAATTGCATAATATTATATGTTCTTGTATGAAATATACTTCGCTAACTTCTGTATTGTTACTTCCCATGTAGCCCCACTTCTTTTAAATAAAATTATATATCCATCTGCACTTGCAAAATCAGGCAGTTGTAAAACAAAAATCAGCCTACATGGGTGCTAAAGTTGTGCTGCATTTGTGAAGGTCTTGGTGAAAGGTTTAGGCCACAGTCAAGCATTACCAGTCGCACATGATGTCAAACTTATACCTGTATTATTATTATTGCACCATCCCATCTTTAATTTTGCTATCACACCCACTAAGATCCCAGGGTGAAATTGATGTGAAGCATAAATTGCAATGCTGTTAATTGCAAGGTGTGATGACACGACTGAAGGATTTACATCTGAATATTAGCCAAGTAACATTTACCAGGGAGAGAAAGAGAATGTTCTGAAGCAGACGACTCGGTGCTTCTGTCAGTTGGTGTGTTCATTTGATTATACCCGTTGCACTGATAAGGTTTTTGTCAGGCCTACACCAATGGAAGCTATCAGTACAAGTAGGATGACAGGCAAAGGTAAACAAACACAGGAGAAACCATTTCAATCAGCAAGAGTAGTGAGCTAGCAGGTCTAAATTTGTTGTGTTTAATGATGATTTTTTGGTGTTTGTGCTTTGTTTGGTGGGGGTGCGGGGATGGTGTGCAGCGGGGGGCCCGGGCTGGATTTGGGCCCAGGCTGCTGCAGCAAGGACTCAGCTTTGTGGTATGTGCTCTACCAGGTGAGCTGCCAGGGTGCCCCATTCTGTTTATTTTTATTTTGATACGCATCACTGGATTGGAGACGTTAAGACAGGAGGGAAAGGAGGGAAAAGAACAGCATGTCACCTCTAATTTCTGGGCATGCATGATTTTATAATCATAGCACTTTTGCAGTCAAATGTCCTGGCAAACATTACAAGCTGGTAGAAATAAAGTGCAATATTATAGGGGTTTCAGAATTGTATTTTCAATACAACTGGCAATATTGTAATTGTTTGCCACCTAAATTCCATTTGTTCTAAAGTAGGATTCCTAAGAATTGTTTCAAGTGAGGATCCTGGAAATATAACCATGCTAATGTGCACCGTACTTTATGCTTTAATTGCTTTGGAAATGTCAATTTATCCAGTTGGTTCTGTAACAATTTAGAGCAAGTCTTTGCTATTCATCACAATTTCTCCCATCAATAGACGCTTTTGGACCAAACAGTTCTAGGAACTTTTTTGAGAGGAACTACCCGCTGGGGAGGTTCCCCAAGAACTACGAACCTTCAAGGGCTTATTTCTGTTTGCATTCGCACTGCCAGAAACAAAGTGACATAAGCCAGCGGTTAGTATAGCAACGTCATTTCTGCGTGATACAACAAGATGGAGGGTGCCGGCATCAGAGCTGTGTGTGTTTGTTGTATGTCTTGGGTTTCATAGGGTGTTTCTCAATACCAAGAATGCAAGATTGGACTTGTGATCTTAAGGAGACGCACCCGCCAAAGTTTTGAGATGGTTTATTTACTTGCTTACTTGTTACTGCGTAACACCCTGAGCACAGCTCATTTCACCAACAACAGAGCTACACTGGCTGACAGGGCAGTAGTTGTAACATTTGGTGAAGTTTGTTTTTATTGTGCTTGTATTACATTTTTCATGTTGGAAATACCCAGCTACTTGGCCAATATTATACAGCTTACAATGAATTTAAAACTTGTGTTTGTCATTTCACTCTGACTAAATATTTTTTAAATGGTAAAAAGAAATTTACTGAAAGTATCTATCGGCGAGGAGATCTCCTCAACAGTCCCTGATTTAAATATTTACGGTAAGATGAGTGGTAGAAGGCTGTAAGGTTTAAATGACAGCTTCATTCATATGATTGATATAACATTTGAAAAGTGCAAATAACTGATAAGCTAAAAACCCATACTGCAAGTTTTCTTGCTAACTTAGCTAGCTAAAACTACCGTCCCCACTGAATGGAATAACGCTAGCATAGCTGGAACCAACTGCCAATTAGTCATTGCAAACTTTCAAATTAGCCATCATTTAAATCAAATGGGCAAATATTCACGAACTTTAAAACTAATTTCCTGTCATATTTTTGTTCACCTATGGTATTAAAATGCCTAATAACGGAGTTGGAAAAGACACAGGTTTTTAAAAATGGCAGCTGCCGGTGCTGCATTAGTTCATGTGTTTGACCAATCAACGTACACTTACGTCTGGACCAGTCGCCATACACTTATATTACTCAAGGTTCCTGCTGTGCTGGAAAAGTACCTAGTAGGAGCTAAAAAAGTCCCTCAAAACGGTGTCTAAGAACTGCGATAGTTCCTAGTTCCTGCAGTGCGAATGCAATAAAAAAGGGGGTAGTTCCTCCAACAGTTCTTAGAACCATGAAAAAGTTTCTCCGATCCCAAAGTGCCTAATATCATCAAGAAAAAGTATATTTTACAAATGTTAGTATGCAAATATTTTAGAATTATGTATTTCTATAGTCTTCTAAAGTCTGTATTAAAGGATCTCACGGAGGCAGTTTCTGTCTTCAGCGAGCACATCCAGCGTTGCCAGTTCTAACTATAGAGTTGTACAGATGGTGCTCAAACAGGTTTCCAAATAAGACAAAAAGGAGAACACAGACACTGGCATACCAGACTGTATCTGTTGTATGTAACGTTGCCTCTCTGGTGTGTCTATCTTTCACTATCTGGCACGCAAGGGCTGCAGCTGTTTCACTCTGTCAGTGCTCATGTCATGCTGCTTGGCTCCAATTACAGTTTAGCGGTCAAGATGACCTACCCTTCTGACTCCAGTGGCCCCTCAGTTGATCATAACAGACATCTTTAACAGCGACAGTAAACAATAATATTCAGAAAAGAGTACTGGAGAAATATGAGACAACTTGTCCCATTATAAACCGTAAATGAAGAAGTTTATTAATGACTTTAAATTTGATTAAATATGCATGTCAACCAGCCATTTGAGTTGTCTGTATGTGGTGATGGAAATGTTCCATTGTATGAATCATAACAAATACAGCATTGATTACATTTAGTCTTCTTTGCTACAACACGCAAAAGAACAAGGCCTTAACCACCACAAAAGCAGGCTTGAATAATCATTTAAATTGGCTCCTCACATTCAAAATTTTGCCAAGGGTGGTGCTGTAAATTCTAGTCCTTGGAGGCTGGGCACTCATACCAAAAACCTAGTGGGGGTGAAAGGGTTAATCACCTGGCAGCAGGAACACTTCTTTTCTTGTATGGTGGGATGTTTCCTTAAGAGAAATGAAAAATTCTGGCATATTGCAAGTGGTGATGCATGATTTTTGTGTGTTGAGAATGGTGGCCATTTCAATTCCAACAGTCTAATTTCATATCTTCTCATCCTCCTGAGGCTAGCACTGTAGTCTGTATTAACCCCACTCTGTCATTCTGCCAGGTAAGAGGATGTGCAAATGTACAGTGGGACTCTCAAATTAGTTCATACGGCTGCTTTAGAGCTGAGACTCGGCTGCAAATGATTCAATGCGTAATTATGGTGTGGCATTGTAAACCAAGGGCTTATTATTCAATGAAAGTGTGATACTTGAAATCATATCCAAGTATCTGCTTGCTGTATATGGAGTAAACTCAAAAATAGCTTCTGGCCCAGCTATGACTCCATACAGTGCTGTTCATCACTTAGATTATCACTTTTCTTCACTAAAAGTAATGGAAAAGAAGCCTAGACTGTTTGTTTGACCAGTTTCATGGAAGTATTTTCAGTTATTTTTCATTCATGAATAAGAATAAGAAATAAAGATTCATGAAGAATAATAAGTGTATGCGTGTTCATGAGCTTGTTGTATAAATATTTTATGTGTAAATGCTGTGTGTGTGTTTTTTCTTTACAACAATCTGTGCATTTGTTGGCACACATAAGGAAAACCAAAGTATATTAAAAGATGAAGTATTAACTGTATCACATTTAAAATGGAACAAAGGAAAAGAATATTGCAAAAAAGGCCACAAAAATCATGTTTGTTATCCTGGTTGCTTGGATTTAATACCAAAACTTTTGGTAACTGGGGCACCAAGTGTGTGCTGTATTTGAAATTAGCAGTGATGTGCACCCTCTGGTATGTAGTGGTCTTATCTGATCAGATACATTTTCATGTTAATAAAGTTTTAAACCTTTCAATATTTTTTCCTGTCAATGCTTTGCTCAGTCCCATCAGAAAAAGAAGAAATACTTGATGGTTTTGATCCCTCTGGTTCACTCTCTATATGTGTGTATATGTATATATATATATAAAATCTGTATCATAATAACCTTTTGTATTGTACTTAAAAATGGACACTGTTGAACAGATGAACTTAAAAGTGAAAATTGCTGCACATTTTAAATACTGTTTTGACTGTTCTCGCTGGACAGTCATAGAATTGTGGGATCTGGGTTTACATCGGAGGAGTCATTGACCATCCCTGGAGTTGGCAATAATATCAAAGCAATGATGCCACCCATTTGGCATCGATGTTGGCCTATGAGGTTATAAATAGGATATGGAAAAATTCTGCCTCCCCAAAAATGGACCCACCTAAATGGAAAACAATCCAGAACAGTAACCAAACCTTTAGCAGTTCTGTTGCTCGTCTGGATTGGAGAGGTAGGAGGGAACTCAACCAGGCGCCTTTAGTTGTAAGTTTTCAATTTGGTTTCCTTAAAATAGATTAAAACAGTTTTGGACTGTAGTTTACCCTTCATTTAAGACCTAGGTGGCTTTTTCTCAAAACTGTATTTCCAGGTCAAAGAACACAATTAAGGTCAAACTTTGCTCTCCTGCTTGCTGTGCTTACACAGTCTCCTAGTGATCACAACTGCAGTGTGTTTGAATGCCACCTACAGGATACTGAAGTTGTGCATTCCTACAGTGTTGCTGCTGGGTTTTAAAGAAAGTGTAGAAGGTTGCTAGTGAAAAATAACAGTCTTCAGTTGTACATTAAATCACTACACCTTGCATTTTGTCCTT
Source organism: Albula glossodonta (assembly GCA_019788955.1). Lineage (NCBI taxonomy): Eukaryota > Metazoa > Chordata > Actinopteri > Albuliformes > Albulidae > Albula > Albula glossodonta. The sequence goes on along the minus strand of JAFBMS010000172.1, from coordinate 271,051 downwards.
GTCTTTGCAATGCATGTAATGCATGGCTCTGTGATTACTTTTCCTTCTTTGTGTATTTTTGTGCATTACTACAAGTAGATGGGTCACATTTTGTATCCTTCCAATTCTCTGCTTTTGCTATAACTATCCTTTTTATCAGGTATGAATTTAGTATGGAGGAGCATCTACTTCTCCATACTAAAAGAAGTACGTGTAGATTTGTAGAGAAAATCTCCCTTGCCATTCACTTGTAAATTTGTTATCACACTTTCCTAAACTCGATCATCAGCTCATCCTCTATACTCTGATAAAGCTGTGCTGCATGAAATGAAGGTATAATGCAATTGGATGTATAGGTATAAAGGCCATTAAACTGTATATGAAATTCATTATAATTTATTGGGGATGTAATATGGCACTGCAGATGTCATGAATGAATATCAGCTGATTGTGGCTATTATTTTAATTGGCTTTGAGCAAGGTATTTGACAAGGTAGTGACTCCTTCAAAACTGACCAGAATAAACCACTATCCTTACTGATTTTATTCTCAATTAAACACCACAGTAGGCAAGACCTAAAGAGAATGTGATTATGGACCACATATGAAATACATTTCATTCAGCCTCGCTAAAAAGAAAGTCTCATAACACACAAACACAGCGTTTCCATCAAGCTCTTTACGACTTTAATTGAACCTTCATATTACTGCAAGCAAATTCCTCATCTTTAGCTCTTTGCCACCACAAAAATGTTATCATATGTTTAGCCCTTTTAAGTGTGCTACAAAATGTTACTGAATAAAGTCTGCTGGTGAAGCCCAACAATTGACAGGAATCAGGAGAATTCAACTTAAGTTGTCCACACTCCTAGGTCGCAGCATTCCAGTCATCCCAACTGCAAACCACCTAAGTGATCCCTCCTCAGTCAGTCCACCACCCAAACAGCCCCCTGTTTACACCTCAACTGGAAACAGAGAAACAACCTCACCACTTCCCAATAGTTACATGTATTAACAGAGAATATTTGTGTAGAAAGGCTTAAGGCAGTTTAAAAATAAAATAATTGACCTCCTCCCATACTCAGAGGGATATAAACCCCCACACATCCCTGATGGCGAGATAAACGCCCTCCCCGTTCTCTTGCGGTGAAACAGATACCCCTACCCCAACATGCCTTAACTCACCATAATAGTTTGTTTTTCTCTCCCCCACTTCCATACATCAGCCATATAACCTTTATCAGTCTGCTCTTATCAATCCACCACCAGCACCCTGTCCCCCTCCTTTCATTTATTTTTTCATTTGTTTTCTTTATTATATAATTACTAAGGGCACCTCTGTCCATGTCCAAGGGCATGCCAACTCTAACATGCACAAATCCCCTCATCTAAAATGGCTGAAGAGGGCAGGCTGAAACAGTACTCAGAAAACCTAACTGTACAGTATGGAAAACCCCAGGATTCCATTCTTAGGTACACCCTTACACTTTTTCAGTTATTTTGAGCAAGCAATCCCTGTTCAGACACTGGGTTTGAATATTACACAGAACCCTTTTTAAATTTCTCATCACTCAGGTACAATGTTCCAAAAATGGCCATATAATTTTAGGATGTAGCGCTCCGCTCCCCTGGGAAGGCGTTCCATTAGATGTTGGAACAATTCTGCTGGGATTGGCTTCCCAGTGTTATCACTTAATCAGCTACAGGAGCATTAGTGAGGTCGGGCTCTGATGTTGGGCAAGAAGATCTGGCCTGCATTTGGAATTCTAATTCATCCCAAAGTTGTTTGATGTGGTTTATGGCAGGGCTAAGTACAGGTCAGTCAAGCTCTTCCACATCAAACTCGGCAAACCATTTCTTTATGGACCTTTAGGATTGTCATGCTGAAACAGAAAAAGGTCTTCCCCAAACTGTTTCCAAGACTTAGTAAGCACACAGTTCTCTCGCATGTCATTGTGTGCTGTAGCATTAAGAATTCCCTTCACTGGAAAGAGTCTCACCCAAACCATGAAAACTGCCCAAAACCTATATTCAAAGAATATGTTCAACCAAACTTTACAGTTGGCACCATGATAGCATTCCCCTGGCTTCTGCCAAAGCCAGATTCATTTGTCAGACTGCCAGATAGCGGTGTGATTCATCTCTTCAAAGAAAGTATTTCCACTGATCCAGAGTCCAGTGGCAGAGCGCTTCACACCACTACAATCGACACTTGGCATGTGCAGCTGCTCAGCCATGCATACCCATTTCATGAATCTCCTGATGAACAGTTCTTGTGCTGGCTTTGCTTCCAGAGGCAGTTTGAAACCTCACACTAACTACCTCACAATAACAGTGTTCACAGTTCACCAGGGAAGCCCCAAAAACGCAGAAATATGACATTTTGGAGATGTGGCATCCAATGACAGTGACACAGTGAAAGTCATTGAGCTCGTCAGTGCAACCCATTCTACTACCAGCGTTTGTCTATGGAGATTTAATGGCGGTATGCTTGATTTTATGTATCTGTTAGGAATGGGTGTGGCTGAAATAGCCAAACCCACTAATTAGAAGGAGTGCCCTCATACTTTAAGCTTGGTGGTGTTTATTTAGGTGGGTTTAATGCATACTCAAATTAGAGAGGATGAGGTTACAATGAGCTGCTTTAAATAACACAGAGGTATTTTTATCTTTTTCTGAAAGATAATAACATAATAATTAATTAACAATTGGCAAATGCCAACAGAAAAGTGGCTATTAAAACAGAAAGGCCAGTGGAGCTGTGTTTGTTGGGGTTATAATTATTCATAAAATTCATTCATTATGTACCTTACATTAATTACAGCGATTGTGCTTCAAAGGGGTTACTCACCAATGCTATCACTCCGAAGCAGTGTGATGTGGAACAGGGTATATCAGTTAGATTTATGGCTGTCAGGTGCATGTCAGTGTACACTAATCCACAGTCTGGCAAATAGTCTGTCCCCTGTGTGAAACATGTGTATAGTGCGCCATCTAGTGTTAAAATGTGACAGTGGTGAGCAACATTACTTAATGTTGACCTGTCATGAGGATTCCCAAGTCATTTCATCTTTAATTCCACAGGTTATTTAAAGTTTGCATCGATCTTGAGTTTAAATGAACCCCTTTGAAAGTTCAGTAAAATAATTGTTGTAAATTATGGCTAAAATACACTTGTTTTGTTCCTAATGGGACGTCCCCACTTTTTTCAAATATTTTTCAAACCTATGAGTATGCACTTTGTTCCAGTTCAGTGTTAGTGCTGACCTTCATCACACTATAGCAGGGACTCAAGGTCAGCCCTGGAATACCCTGCTGAAGATTTTCATTGATAATCTGATGTGGTAGAAAACGTGTGTTGAAACTCTTCCTTTTTCAATACAGTTTGACCACATTTTCAGTACACTTACAGCCCCACTTACATTTTTTGTCTGTCTTTAACCATAAAAAACACCTAAGAAATTTGCCAGCTGCCCTCCCCTGATACATGGCGCCCTGACCAGATAAATCACACTTGAAGATTCTACGTGGTTGAATTATCTACTCCCTTGCTCAAGTGTTCAAGCCATTAGGAGAAGCATGTAGTTTGGTGCATATAAGATCCAGGCAGGTCATAAAGTAGAGGCAGAGATGACACTGCTGGATAGCCTCTGGACAGTGGTCAAAAAGTAAACATTTTCTCAGAGTCAGCGGGTTGAACAGGTCATTCATATACACTCATCTCCATACCTTCCTCCTAATAACCAAATATGGCCCAATGTTCTGTGCCTTGTGATGATTTTGCATAATTTAAACCCCCTAAAAGTTCATTTAATGTGGTAAAGGGCAACACACATGCACATGCATACACACACACCTTTTTGTCTGACTGCTCCATCTTGTCCTGTCACCTCTTCAACCAGATTCTGCAACATGTAAGACAGTTTAAGTATTTATGTGGGATAGTCATGGGCAAGTCATAAACAGGCTCAAAAAGGATCCGAATTTTATGGTATCTATGATATCACACCTAATGACAATGCACAGTGAAGTTTTCACACAAATTGGTCAATTGAAGCCACAGCAGAAACAGATCTGCAAACAGAATGGTTATACCTGGAGGTCCACACTGGTGAGGCCACAGCTGGCTTAGCTTTGCCAGGGGAAAACATGGGCTGAGCCATACTGGAACATCAGTGTCGTCACTCTCCAGCAGCCTCTCACAGCCAGGCTGGTACCTGTAACATGTGTGAAAGGAATCTCATGTGAACAGCTTCCTGCCTGGAGCCCTGCCAGGATATGAGTCTCACCTGAGTACAGACGGCGAGAGGGACTAAGAATTTAAGGGCCAAGTATCATTCTAAAAGTGACATCATGAAAGTATAGAGGGCAAACCTGGTCACCCTGAATTTCCCCCAAACCCTTAATAAACATTATGTACTCCTGCATTTCCTGGTGTTGTGACTCATTTTTATTGCATGTTTTGATGTCTTACTTTTACAACAACATAAACATATTTTACAGACCTGTCATTTTGAGACTACAGAGAGCACAATAAGTAGTATAATAGATAGCATAACAGAATTACCATACAGCAATCACATGACATGTTATATTGTGTAAGATATGATATTATTAACTTCCTTACAACGATAATCAGCATCTTTGATTTCAATAGGAAATAGATTATCAAATTATTGTCACAATGTCTCACCCCATTGCCCCCGGCACTGCTCTCTCCAAAACCCTGTTTCCTTCTCCTGACCCTTCCAGGTGTCTGTTATCTGTAAGACAGAATTGCATTAGTCCGATTTATTTTTTCACCTATAATGTGAATATGCTACCTCCCCAGCTTGACTGGAAACAGCATTACTGAAAACAAAATACAATACTACACAAAATGCATTTTTAAATTTGGTAACTGCTGAATAAAACCACTTGAGATTAAACATTTTATTCTCCAGGGGCCCTGTAATGTACAACTGTACACACTGTAAGGTATTGACAAAATAAGGTATGTAAGGTATATGACAAAACTGCAGAAGTAAACCAAAGCCAGTGGAGCTGGGTAGAAACATTGTATAATAATGTGAAAATGACATAATCTAGGTAGTCCTGAGAGCATACTGAATTTAAAAAGCTGGTCAAGAATATATACATAAAAAATAAAATTAAACGAACCAACTATTTCACAGAAGCAATTTACCATTACTCAAACCAGTTACCACTGAAAAATCAGAATAGTTAAAATAGGATTATATCAATAAAATAAAGTTTTGGGTATAAAATATTACCAATATTTTGTCAGCCTTTTGTTTAAGGGACAGCTCAGAGTGTAAAATCCTAGGTATTTAAAAGAATTTAGCACCATCTGTTTGTATGGTTTTAACTTGTTCAAATACAGCAGTGCTTTTCTCCGTCAAGCCAAATATTAAAATACGTCTTTAAAACCAAACAATTCTCAGTTCAAGAGAGTAAAATCATTTGCAAAGTATTAGCACATCATATATGTACATACATATACAGTGTCTCGATGTAAAGGTAATAATTTACGACCTACTGGATGGCATGGACCTCCCTTTCTCCATGACTACAGAGGGATCAGTACATTTCCTCTTCCTACCACAAGGGGACACTAGTGACATGCTTCTATGATAGTTGCTACCTCTTAATTCTGCCATGACATCATGCACCAGGGTAAAATTTCAAATAAGACTATGGGAAATGCAGTTACTGTAGACAAAAAGGAAGCTTCAAATTAATTAATTCTAATTAAAAAGTTTAATTCTAATGTCATATTTATAATGTTTGATGGTTTATGTAAGGCTCTGTTTTCACTGTCATTACTGTCATTTAGCTGACGCTTTTTATCCAAAGCGACTTACAGTTGATTAGACTAACCAAGGGCCAATCTCCCTTGGGAGCAATGTGGGGTTAAGGGCCTTGCTCAAGGGCCCAACAGCAGTGGTGTTCTTGCTGTGGCTGGACTGGGACTTGAACCACCAACCTCAGGGGTCCCAGTCATGTACCTTAGCCACTAGGCTACAGGCTGCCCCATGTCAACATGCTGCTTGTAGTTCCTAATGATTAAATATAGTTATAATTTATTTCCTCCAGTTAATCACATGATAGCAGCAACACAGCTGCAATTAGGATTACTCCACTCACACTGAAATGGAAGTCAATAGCCGATGGAAAACATACCCGACTTAAAACAAATGAACATCACTGTGGCTCAGAGTTACTAACAGTTCCAATTTTTTTTAAAGGAAATTGCTGAAAACATTAGTTTTTACAAGTTTAAAACAGCTTAGCTAACAAAAATTTAGAGGATCTGTAACAAAAATAAACAATAAAATGCTAAAACATAATATGAAGAATATATAGACTGACATGAAAATTATAAAACAGGTATACCTATAATGACAATGGCTCAATTAGGCTTAGATTCATGTGCAACTTAAGTTAAAAAAAGTGCATCTACTTGGCAAACACATAAGAGAGACAATGCAACCCTTACTTTTACCCTAAGAGAAACACTGCAACCCATAATGAGTAAGAGTAGAGAGTGCTGCTTTATGAAACGGATCAATACTAAAGATAGTGTGGCATGCAACTGACAAGGCACATAGTGACCAGTCTCAGAAAAATAAGCCACTGCCACCTAAGTCTTGACATGTGCTTGGTATGGGAACACATTCATGAGATAGCGGACCCAAATTTGGCCCAGGCAGAATAGGGCAGGGTAAAGCAGCTGCGTGTGCTCTGATAAAGGCGCTGGTTGAGGTATGGTGATACTGAGGAGGAGCCTAAGACACACAGTGATTCATAACTACAGCTCACACGTATGAAGCTCAATCACTGGTAGGCATTCAGCCACCTTACACTGGCACTAAGGTACCAGCCATGACATCATTGCTCCTTTGAGAGCTTTTCCATCGATCTCCTGTTCACTTAAAAACCAAGAAGTCGAATTTGCCCTGCCCTTCTCTCTTCACCAGAACTACATTAATCATAATCATGTCAGAATCACCTTGGCAGGTATATCTTCAAAGCTAAGAATTACAGCAACATGTAATTTTTGAGTAGATGGAAAAAAATTCAAGACAGAGTTCTGTTATTCATAACAGAATCATTCTTCTCATTACCTCTATCGGGGTGAAGAAATCAGTCAAGTACCATTATCTCTTGAAGGGAAAACAGAAACTTCAGGTGGTGAGGCACAACCACCAAATCATCTTTTTATTTCCTTGTTTTTTTCATCTAGTGAGAAAATAATACACAGGTATACACACATACACATATATCTTATGCACACATGTAATTCTGATAATTTCTGTAGTTAATACTATACACATGATAAAACTGAGCAACATATTAAAATAATAGGATAAAAAAATCCTATTTTTTGTTGTCTTATTTATAGCTTCCTTTACCCTACATTTTGATGATGATTTAACATCTGCAAGTCCTGTCTTACCTAACGGACCGGTTCAACATGCCCACTCATCACAAATCTGATATGGCAATGTTTGGGGGTCTCTACTGACATGTGGAATAGTATGTTCTCTAACATACAAATCACATTGCTCTTTGTCGTCATGATGATGCATGTAGCCCACCAGTCAATCTGCACAATTATATACCAAGACAGTATACGAGCTGCCAAAAATTTCTGGCCAACCAGGTCTGGCTTCCAAGATCACTACCGTACGGATTTATGTTTTGTCCACCCTTGCTCCATTTGCAGTTCTGCCTTTTTGTCGACATGCCAAAGCCTAGCCAATGTCTCTTCCTCCAACCCTGCTCACAGACTCAAGCTTTAGCTCTCTTACTCAGAGACACTGCATTCACGCTGATCCAGGACCTTACTATCTGTCCAAAAAAAAACATTGTGCTGACAGTCTCTTCAGACCACAATAAACACCTCCAAACAAAGGCAATATGCTCACCCTCTCCCAAAATACCCCTACCTCTAACCCCTTCTTCAACTTCTGAGTGCTCCGCCTTTTCCCTTCATCCACTAGAGCCAGCTGGTGTTTTCTCCCATACAGTGGCACGACTCCCTCCTGCCAAACCCTTAAAAATCAGTGCGATCATTCTCAGCTACTCCTCAATCTGCATCCTCTAGCACCCACTTACAGTGACCAGTTGCATATCAAGCGCCCAGCATCTCTGTCCTTGTCCTGTCTTTGACCTGCCCCTAGTGCTCCTCTACCGCCAGCTATTTTGACCCCTCCCCTCAGTGGCTAAAAGGCTGCGCTCCCTCTCATCTCACACCACTCAGCAGAGGAAGGGGGAGCGCACATCACTGCAACAGCTGGACTGGTCACTACCCTCCACCCCCTCCAAAAGCACCATAACATTAAGCTATGAAAAAGCCAGGCACTGCAGCCTCAGAAAATCAAGAAGTGAGGGAAAGAATATAATCAATCCCTTTCTATACAAAACACAAGGGCACTAGAGTTTACACTTGTTTGACAACTTACCCTCTATTTTGCCCTGGCAGGGCTCAGCCAATTACCGCCTCACCAGCGTTGACTTTGGCAGTAACTGCTAACAGCATTGCTGGGATTAAAATCGCCTCCCGCAGTCCACACAGATGCGCCATGAATATATGCCTTCAACTCTGGCTCCTCCCAAGGGTCTGACTGCCATACTTGCTCTGCAACTTGCAATTCTGTATACCTTTGTTTTCATGTAAGGTGGAGATGCATGTTTTCTTTCAAATGAAAAGTAGCTAACATAATACTTACAAAATTTGTGTGGTGTTGACCTGTATCATTTATTTCAAACATTGAAATCAAGGTTTTATTTCTAAGGCTCAGCTGAAATAAATATGAAAACTTGAATTTTTGGTAACCCTAGCCTAATATATAGAATCATGCAATTAATAATTACAAATGTTGCATACTAGTATGGACTTATACCCATGAACACATTTAAACCTAGTTCAATTCACACACTTGGATATCTGAATCTCGTGGAACAATTTCTCTCATATAATAGCCAGTAAAATTTAATGTGGGATTAAATATGTTCCAACAATAGCTGCAGCAGTGCTTTGAGACGTAGAGTAAGAGTTATGTACTAACAGATTGCTCCTCAGAGCTTAGCTAGGCAAGCAGATATATTTGCATTTACTTCTCAAAAGAACATACCTTTATGGACACCAAGTATCACATTTTATTGAACATGTGTAACCTCTTTAAAGTTTAACTGCCCCATCAATTTTTCACCATGTCATATCAACTTTCACATGGAAAGGACAGGTCTTATTACTAAGACTATGCTGTGTACCCTGAAGGGATGATTACCCATTACACATATATCGAGTTTTCTCAGCATGAGTGTATAACTCATGATGAGACCTATGATGAGATACATTCTGAAAGAGATTTAAAAAATGACATTAAAAACTATTTTTACAAATGTACTGGCATCTTCCACAGAAACCTCAATAAAGTACAACCACAAAGACCTCCCAGGCTCTGACACCATTCACTATAATGCAGCATAAAAAAACATACAGCAGCCTTTTTGAATCTTTATGCACCTTGAAATGTTCTAATCTGGGAGATCCGAGGTTCACTTCGTGTTGTTTTGCATAGTCTCTGCTGTGAGATGACCGGCTTGCATTTCTTACTCCTTTTCCTTTATTTACCCAAGCAACCCTTATGTATCAGAATGCATCTACCACAGTTACCATAACTATTGCCCTGACACTTATAATTACGACTAAAAATAATTCTGTAGTCGTAATGTCAATAGCAGGTTGAATGCCATAGCAAAACAAAACCATATCTCACGTTGTATCAGTTCTGATAAAGAAAACATGCTTCTGTCATGAGCATATAATAAGCATACATGCTTCATTCACCTTGAAAGAATTAAACGTTTAAATCACAGGAAGCTGAATTCATTCCTATCTTTGAAATCTCCAAAATATCCATAATCCCCACAATATCCACCAAATTGTAGCTCAACACATATAATTTTGAGATTATGCCATTTCTGATAGAAACTCTGATAAGCTCTTTGTCTTCTTTGTTTATTGATGATCTCTAAAATCAAAACAAGAAATAAACCTGAGTGAAGGGTAACATACATCACTGTGTATATGACACATGTACTGCATTCTTTATTATTAAGAACAATGATTAAATTCACAGCGGATGTATTTCCAACAAAACGTTTGTACATCTACTACACTGCATTGACACAACCAGATTTTAGAGTGATCCTTTCAGGACACAAGATCTGCATCTGAAACCTGAACACTCCACAGGCTGTCCGCAACCCATCAGAAGTTGGCAGCAGTTTACAGCTACATCCCTCTCAAGGATCTCTCTATTACCCATAATAACATTTTATGGTGTCTACATCCCAGGCTGCCAACAATCAGGATGTAGCTCTGGATAATGAGCTGTCACTGAGAAAATTGCAATAGTTGCCTAGAGTTGAAATTCTGCATCTCCAAGCCTGCTACATCAGACTGAAAACTCAGACTGTTTAATCTTGCTTCCCAAACCCCACTGACTGAGGCATCATATCATTGATCTCTCCGGCACCCTTTCTTCAGCTAAAGGGCAACATATAAATGCAAATGTGCTGGGTATAAAATGTCACAGACTGGGGCAGCTGGAAACTGGCTACGACAAGCATGAGTGTCGGCTGCTTCTGGTTTCAAAATGAACAGACTAGATGTACCCTCAACATAAAAATAATACATTTTAATGGTTTTCAGCTTATTTGCGTGATGCATATGAAGGCATTTTTGGAGAGGGGAACAATGGATGTTTTGGAAAAGTAGTCCCACTGCAAAATCACTAAAATCACAGAAATCCTTACTGAAGCATTTTTCAACTGCCCTTCCATTCAGCAAACATATATAAGCTTCAGTAAAATGAGATATCTAGTAATACATCCACATATATATACAGTAAGTCCATAACCAGTGATTCAACCATTCCCCAGTCCAGCTTAGTTAATGCACAGTAGCCTCAAGGGGTACCTTACAGATGTGAAAGGCAAAACAGAAACATTCAGATATTCCATTCAAATGAGATGTTATCAATATGCCAAGGAAAATTCAGGCTTAGGGGTGAAAATACAACTAAGCAGCTTTACTGGTACTCGGAAAAGCAATTTTGCCGGTTGAACTGGTAAGCATGTTCCAGATGTACTTTCCAGGAGACTTACTTAAACTGCAGGCATTTAAATGCTGGGCTACTAAGTGTATCCTATAATAGATACTAACAGGGGCAGATGATAATGCTACTGTAGAACTGAACAAATGTATGTTTGTGTAATACTTCTAAAATCATTAAAAAGAATGTTTTTTTGAATTAGTTATAATATTATACAAAAATATAGCTGCAAGCAGCAATGAGGGCCAAGCAGTCCAGCAGGGCAGAGTCGCCATGGCAACTTGATCTGATCATGTTAAAAGCGTGGCTGTAAGCACTGATAGGAAGTTTTATGTCAGTTGACCAAAGATTGGGTGTAACTGAGATCACGTCCTGTTTGGGTCTTTTGCCTCTGATTTGGCGAATTTGGTGGCCGCATCAATCAGGTTTACATGACAGGTTGCTGGCAGGCCTTGGCATCTCCTAAGGCACCACCACAAATAAGAATCACTTTTATAAGGCGACATCAACAGTAATCAGGGAGAACGTGTTTTTGCTTATTGCAGCGCCCCCCAGAGTTCAGGTAACATCTTATCTTTTGCGCATCCTCAGGAAGGGGTCCGGAGTCCCCGTCCCAAGGTTGATAATGGATACATCAAAGCATACATCAAAGCATTGCTTCGCCGCCGATTTCAATTGGCTGTATAAGTAGTCTCTAGGGGAGTCCTGATCTATTCGATCACCTTGGCACTTGGGACTTTACCCCTCTCTAGGTTTATCTTCGCACTTTTTCTTACTTACTCACTTGTTCTTATGAACTTTGCCTTGTAAGTCGCTCTGGATAAGAGCGTCTAACAAATGCCCGTAATGTAATGTAATGTATAAGACAAACAGTTATGAAAATCAAAAATCCATCTGTTAACTTTTGTGTGACTTGGTCAGAAGATCATCTTTGCCAAATTTGGGGAAGATTAGACAAAATTTGTGGGATGGGATACATTAAACTCGGCTTGATCCAAGGAATCCAATTGTACCTTGTTTTTGAAAGTTGGGCATACGGTTCAAAAGTTGTGTGCATAAACGCACCTCCAAATTTGACCAATTGGTGGTGCGAGAGTGCTTGAGGCGCAGACATGAAACTTGGTGAAAAGAATCAGGGGATTGTCTCCAATCAGTGTGCCAAATTTCAAAAGTTTTTACCATTTGGTTGTAGGTTCCTCTGCCACAGACTTCAAGATGATTATGCATAATAATAAGAAAAGCTAGAAACTCAATGGGTACCTACACAGCTTGGCCCCCAATAATATTTAATGTTATGTATCAATTAATGATGCCCCCATACTTAAATGTCAGTCATTTCAGATTCATGTCTGTAGTTAACATACTTATGTGTTTATGCAGCTTATGTGTAATTTCTTACATATTTTCTAGAATTACCACAGTGGAAAACTGCATATGTGAGAGGAAAAGGAATGATTTTTTCCTCTCTGTGAGAAACACTAAAATCGGCTCAGCTGTTGGTACGGCTGTGACATGCCATTACCCGAGAAATTTCACACAGTGACCTTTCCCAGTTTTATTTCTTTTGAAAAATGTAAGACGTGCCAGAGACCTGCAACCGTATACCAGTGACATTTAAGCACTTCCCCACAGCTAAACTTGGCTCTTCCTTGCTCGTGCCCAAAGATGGATTAGTTTCAACTTCAAAATCATAACATGTGAGGAAGTTGAGTGTTATAAAACAATAAATCTAATGTGTGCATAAAGCCTAACAGTATGAATGACTTCATGAAAAAAATAAACACAACCCGCATTTCATTGTTAACACATTCCATAGAATTTGTCAAGTGTTCCATTTTACATGAATAACAACCCAATTTTTGCTAAACTCAATCTATTGTGAATGCCATTTCACAGAATAAATAATATTTAGGATCAACTAATTTATTAATTAACACTATTTATTAATTAATCAAATAAATAAATATGTTCATACATACTTGTGTGGCTAATTTGTATATATATTTTATTTGTACATTTCAGAACCAAAAACGTCACTGGTAATTTTACAGGAGAAACATAACTGGTTAGAAGGCAAAAATACATGACCAAATAGAGCAGGCACTTTCTGCAGAGTGGACAAAAACATCCCTATAAAAAGGGTGGCACCAGAGTCCACACAGCGACTGACAGGCACCAAGCAAAGGTGAGTGAGATGTGCTGTAATGTGGCAATAGCTTTCACATTTACAAGGTTGGAGCACTGAAAGGGTTTTCTGTTTACCATCAAATTCAAACAGTATCAATGGATATGATAATCTGTAAAACTTGATGAATCAAACGTCCTGACAACTATTGCAAATATTACCAACAAACTCAAAAGGCTATACTTTTTTTCAGTATCCAAAGACCACCAGGAACTACTTCTCTCTGTTGGCATCAAAGGAGGTAAATATAGAGTTGTGTGTAAGTCATGAAGGATTAAAAGTAAGCCACACTCTTGACAGATTTATTTTTATACATAAGAGCATGGGTAATATACAAACACAGATAAAAATGCTGTATGTTTTCCTCCTCTCCATATTCACCTATCAGGCAAAAAAGTGTCAACGGAGCCAAGACCAGAACTTCAGTTTTGGCTAGCTGGTTTATGTATTTAAGTCTATCCAACTGCAGACTTTATAGAATACAGCATTTGCATTTGTTTCCTACAAGGAATAAATGTATGTGAAGTCGGATCAACATTTACATTTTAGATAATCATCTCAAAAATCAACTCTATTTCATACACCTCACACACATGACCATGTTTAAGATTCTTTCATTCTCAATGAACATTGAGATTATATATTTTTTTTTTACAAAGATGTAGGCGGTTAAATAACAGTTAAGATGAAGATGAGTGAACAATGACGATGTAATTTTCTATTCTAATAAGTGCTATTTGCTCTGTTTTTCCTCAGTAAAATCAGTAAAGTGCCATCATGAGTACAGACGCGGAGATGGAGGCCTTTGGCCCAGCGGCCATTTACCTCCGGAAGCCTGAGAGGGAGAGGATTGAGGCCCAGAACACTCCCTTTGATGCCAAAACAGCCTTCTTTGTGGCTGAGCCCAAGGAGATGTACCTCAAAGGGAAACTCATTAGTAGAGAGGGAGGCAAAGCCACCGTTGAAACTCTAGAAACTAAAGAAGTAAGTACACATAACCATCAAGAAAAAAAGCATTTATAAAATGGAAAACAGGAACAAACATTATTATATGCAAACACTGAAATTGTGTAATGTGATGTAAAGCTAGATGTACAAGTACTTACAGCAGAACATAAACTATGGAAGTCATTGACATTATATTATATATTGGCTACTGGCAGTACTATTGGGAAACTCATTAGCAGAGAGGGAGGCAAAGCCACCGTTGAAACTCTAGATGGGCAAGTACGTACAGCAGAACATAAACTACTGGAGTCACTGACATTATATAATGGCGACTGGCAGTAGTACTGAATTGTACTGAGTGTAAAACTCTCATTTAAGGTTTCTCATTTAATGCTTCTATAACAAATTAATTTGATGTGTAAGTTTACTGTGCTGTATGATCCAATGGTAGCATTAAGCCAGGGTATAACTTTCACTATATCAGCCCTGATTGCTTGTTACTGCATGTGCAAAACCTTTATTATTTAATTGCACTTTCCATCACTGATGTGAAAAATAAGTATTAATATGAATATTCTGCTAGCTGCATTATGATTTTAATTAAGAATGCAAATATTCTTTTTAAAATGACAACTAGATTTTGCCATTAATCTTCTTTTGAAAAAGTAAATAAAATTACTTGCAGTAGAGTTGTGTTTAAACAAGCAAAAACATACCACTAGTATTCATAATTGGCTACATTATTTAAATGTAATATGAAATAACCTTGATTTGGCAAGAAAGGTTTGTTACATTTCAAAAGTTGTTATTGTTTACCTTCCACTGAATGGGTAGTCTATTTAATTTGTTGAAAGCAAATCCCATTTTTGTGTCTCTCAGTCTATAACAGTCAAGGAGGATGACATCCACCCAATGAATCCTCCCAAGTTTGACAAAATTGAGGACATGGCCATGATGACCCACCTCAATGAGCCCTGTGTGCTGTACAACCTCAAAGAGCGTTACGCAGCATGGATGATCTACGTATGTTTACTACTAAAACCCTTCAATAAACAGAATTTGACTCAATTTATCTTGTGAACATGTGCATAGATATGTTTCTTCACTGTTTCAGACCTACTCTGGGCTGTTCTGCGTCACTGTGAACCCCTACAAGTGGCTCCCAGTGTACGATGCCGTTGTTGTGGGTGCATACAGAGGCAAAAAGAGAATTGAGGCCCCACCCCACATCTTCTCCATCTCTGATAATGCCTATCAGTTCATGCTCACTGGTATGTATTCATCCTGTTCACTTATCTGTAAAATGTATTATCATACTACATGGAACACACTGTACAGCTAAATGCCTATTTCACACCTGTAAATGATCTCCAAATACTTTTTGTTGGGGGCAGTAGATGTATACATTAAATGTGTATGTATTTTGCCTCTTGTGTCCTCAAAAACAATTTTTTCTTTGTTCAGATCGCGAGAACCAGTCTGTCCTGATCACGTAAGGAAATCGTAATTTTGCATTAATTAAATTATATGCTGAAAAAGAGCAAAATTTAAATTATCTCTGTTGATTTGAGGCAAATATGACATGAAGTACACAGTATGACCTCAGTGTGTCTAAAGTTCTCTGTGTAACCTGTGTTCACCCACAGTGGAGAATCCGGTGCTGGGAAGACTGTGAACACCAAACGTGTCATCCAGTACTTTGCGACAATCGCAGTGGCTGGTGGAGCAAAGAAAGCAGAGGCAGCAGCTGGCAAAATGCAGGTCAGACAGAGTCTCCTCAGATGTGCAAATATCATAGAGACTTATGTCTGGGACATATTGCTCAAGTGTCTGATGTCTACTGTAGGGGTCACTGGAGGATCAAATCATCGCAGCCAACCCCCTGCTGGAGGCTTATGGTAACGCCAAGACTGTGAGGAATGACAACTCCTCCCGTTTTGTAAGCAATTTCTTAAGTTTTCACTTGTATTTAAAATGAATGATTCTGGAAATTAATAATGCTTACGCAGTGCCTAACGGAATCACTTCTAATTAAACATTTAGGGTAAGTTCATCAGAATCCATTTCGGAACAACAGGAAAACTGGCTTCTGCTGATATTGAAACATGTAAGTCTCTGCCTATTATTCTGTGCCAATCAAACAGTCAATGATTATACTAAAATACAGATAACCTGTGATAACACCATGTCCTGTTGACAGACCTGCTGGAAAAGTCAAGAGTAACATTCCAGCTGTCAGCTGAGCGCAGCTACCACATCTTCTACCAGCTCATGACAGGCCACAAACCTGAACTGCTAGGTATGAAATCTGGATGATTAAGACATTGGGAGTGACATTTTTAGATTTCACAATCTGATGTGTAACTGACTGTATGTATGCCATTGTGTCCAACAGAGGCACTTCTCATTACCACCAATCCATATGACTACCATATGATCAGCCAAGGAGAGATCACTGTCAAGAGCATTGATGACGTGGAGGAGTTCATCGCCACAGATGTAAGTTGTGGGGCAGAGAGGCCTTATCTAATTGCCTTTCAAGGAAATTACAATCCACTAATCAATGGAATCATTTAATTATTGAATTTTCAATTTAAAATGTCTAATTCAACATCACTAAACTGAGAATAATTTGATTCCAGACATGTGGTTCATTCATGTTTCTACAAGATGAATTATATGGTTCACACAAATCAATTTTTATGAAAAACGTGTTGGATTTTAGGTTGAGGAGGGTGAATTCAGCAAAATATGGTCAAAAAATCCATAAGTATTTTACCATGGACATTTAGTCAGACGAATTTGTACTCTTCATTTTACCGCAGTAGCACTGATGCTCTTATTCATTAGTGTGACAAAGGAGACCAATCAGAGCCAGAGCCCCTGCAAACAGATGCCATGTTTTGTATTATTTTGTAGATCACAGCCTGTAGGCATATCTTTTATACATATACTTGTATTCATTTGTTTGTACTTTTTCCATTCCATTATCTGTTCTTCTAAAGTGTTATCATAAAAACTTATTTTCTCTTGAATCACACAGACTGCCATTGACATCTTGGGATTCACTGCAGAGGAGAAGATGGGCATCTACAAGCTGACTGGTGCAGTAATGCATCATGGGAACATGAAGTTCAAGCAAAAGCAGCGGGAGGAGCAGGCTGAGCCTGATGGCACTGAGGGTAACTGTCAGACTAAAATAGCACAAGTTTTAATGCCACAGTATGAATACCATTAATGGGAGCCTCCTAACCCCAACCATCAGGAAAAGGACAAATCCTGAATCTCTCACAGCAAAAAGAACTACAGTGTAGTCCCGTTACAACGCTATGGTTGAGGTCCATAAATAGTTGGAAACCAAGTGTGTTAAAACAGGGAGCGTAAACTCGGGGTTTCAATGTACATATGATGCTTTCAAAGTATGTATTATCATCAGTTACGGGGTAGAATTTCTTCAGTTTATTAAGAACTTAATAATTAAAACTTTATCAACCTGCTATAATAAAATAGCCAACAAAGATTTATTTATGGCCATGAAAGTAATCTTGAAAACTTCATTTTAGTGGCAGACAAAATCTCTTACCTCATGGGCCTGAACTCTGCTGACTTGCTGAAAGCTCTGTGCTACCCCAGAGTGAAGGTCGGAAATGAGTTTGTCACCAAGGGCCAGACCGTACCTCAGGTAATTTTCAATAATGTGTATATAATTAATTTGACCATGAATAACTGTGGTTTATGCATAGCTTGATTAATATGAATAATAAGCCGTAAAATACTATGTAACATAATTAATATTTTTTTTTCCTCTGTATGCTCTAGGTCAACAACTCTGTTATGGCTCTGTGCAAATCTGTCTATGAGAAAATGTTCTTGTGGATGGTTATTCGCATCAATGAGATGTTGGACACAAAGCAACCAAGACAGTTCTTCATTGGTGTCCTGGATATTGCTGGATTTGAGATCTTTGATGTGAGTGAATTTTTCCAACAAATTTTTTATTATTAAATATGGATGATACCTCATTATCCACTCTTAAATTCAACATTCATTCAGTATTTCTTGATTTAATGTTCAGTTCAACAGCTTGGAGCAGCTGTGTATCAACTTCACCAATGAGAAACTGCAACAGTTTTTCAACCATCACATGTTTGTGCTGGAACAAGAGGAGTACAAGAAAGAGGGAATCGACTGGGAGTTCATTGATTTCGGTATGGACTTGGCTGCCTGCATTGAGCTTATTGAGAAGGTAAGAGAGCTGCCTGCTATTATCAACAGACACACACATGTCCTGCTGTACTCCTGAAATGCTCTCATGCAAAATATTCTGCTCTCTACAGCCAATGGGCATCTTCTCCATCCTTGAAGAGGAGTGCATGTTCCCCAAGGCTTCAGACACAACCTTCAAGAACAAGCTCCATGATCAACACTTGGGCAAAACCGCTGCCTTCCAGAAGCCCAAACCTGCCAAAGGCAAGGCTGAGGCCCACTTCTCCCTGGTGCACTATGCTGGCACTGTGGACTACAACATCAACGGCTGGCTGGACAAGAATAAGGACCCCCTGAATGACTCTGTTGTACAGCTGTACCAGAAGTCATCAGTGAAACTTCTGGCTTTCCTGTATGCCTCCCATGCTGCCGCAGATGGTATGTCAAATTATTTTGTTCAATAGTTTGTTTGTTTTTTTTTTGCAAAATAAATGCTTTATCAATTGATTCAAGGCTGTAATTTCAGTACATAATACTTTAAATTTCACACTTAACTACTGCTTAACTTTCAATGTCTAAACAGATGCTGGGAAAGGTGGTGGCAAAAAGGGTGGCAAGAAGAAGGGTGGCTCCTTCCAGACTGTATCTGCTCTGTTCAGGGTAATGTATGGACATTCATACAGCAGACACTTTTATCCAGAGTGACACAAGGAGGCAATAGAACACAAAGTGTCTCAAAGTCCCCATGTCACCATTTTTCTTACTTCAGAACAATACAAATATTTTATACTTACTTTAAAAATCTCTCACAAGACATGACAAAGATTAGTTCAGTAGAAATTGAAATACAGTACAGCAGAAGTAATCAAAAAGCACCATACTGGTTTTTTCTCCGCTTCATTATTCTGCTTATTTCAATCTCACAGGAGAACTTGGGCAAGCTGATGACCAACTTAAGAAGCACTCATCCTCACTTTGTGCGTTGCTTGATTCCCAATGAATCAAAGACACCAGGTAAGGGACTTATTTAATTAAATTAAGAATCGAAATCAAGCCAATTGTATATCTCAATTAAATAAGATTAATTTAGAATTTTTAATGTTCAAATAGCTGCCCATCAGATAGAGCTCTGTGGCTCATCTTGAACCCCAACCCACTTAAACAAGCCAATCAGCTTTTACTGATTCATTTTAGTAGTTTAAAGATATAAATGATAGGTTAGGAGTAAAATGTGTACCAGAATGTAAAAAATGTTTAACTTTTTACTGCGATCACAAAGCATTTGAGGGAAGTAAAATTTAATATTTCTGTGGGAGCTGTAGGAATTACATATGATTTCCTAAGTTGAATGAACATGTAAGTCTAGTGTAAGGTAAGTATTTCTGCTAAAATACAACAACAAATGATTTGAGCAAGTTATCTTCTTGTTTTCTAGGTCTCATGGAGAACTTCTTGGTCATCCACCAGCTGAGGTGTAATGGTGTGCTGGAAGGTATCAGAATCTGCAGAAAGGGTTTCCCTAGCAGAATCCTCTATGGTGACTTCAAGCAGAGGTACTTCATATATTACAGTCATACAGCTGAAGATTTAGTAGGACAACAATATCTGCAGATCTGAAGAAATGTTTGAGTTTTAGCTGCATTATAGTTGTTGCAACTATGAGGACAGTGCACAAGGCGATTTGTGAATACCTGCATTAGGCATCTATGACATATGACTAATGTAAATACACTGGCTAACATGTCCAGCTGTGAAATAAAGACCACTGTAGCTATATATAAACAATTCCACTCCATCATTATGATCATAAATTTCTTTCAGGTATAAAGTACTGAACGCCAGTGTCATCCCTGAGGGACAGTTCATTGACAACAAGAAAGCTTCTGAGAAGCTGCTGGGTTCTATTGATGTGGACCACACTCAGTACAAGTTTGGCCACACCAAGGTAAGAGATTGCTGATCCAGGGATTCCAAGATAATTTCTTTTTATACTAAAATAAAAAACATAGAAATTGCCCCTTAAATTCAACTACACAAATATGTTGTGACCACCATATTCATAAATGAGCTAATTTGTGATTTACACCATCAATTCATGTCTTTCTCTCAACTAAACGTCTACAACATTGCAGGTGTTCTTCAAAGCTGGTCTGCTGGGTACCCTGGAGGAGATGCGAGATGAGAAACTGGCAACACTGGTGACCATGACTCAGGCTCTGTGCCGAGGTTACCTCATGAGAAGGGAATTTGTCAAGATGATGGAAAGGAGGTATAGACTGTAGATGTCCTGATATTGTTTTTAAATAGGAGTAAAACACCTCTGCCAAATACATTCAGGTCCCAAAATATTTGCAGAATACTATATTCATTGTGATCATGTTTTAAACAGGGAGTCCATTTTCACCATACAATACAACATCCGCTCATTCATGAATGTGAAAAACTGGCCATGGATGAATCTTTACTTCAAAATCAAGCCACTTCTCAAGAGTGCAGAGACTGAGAAGGAAATGGCCAACATGAAGGTTGAATTTGAAAAGTGCAAAGAAGACCTGGCAAAGGCACTGGCCAAGAAGAAGGAGCTTGAGGAAAAAATGGTTTCTCTACTTCAGGAGAAGAATGACCTTCAGTTACAAGTAGCATCTGTGAGTTTGCTATGTTACTTAAAGTATGTAATGTAAATTAAATTAAGTGTTTACATTATCAATAAGATAAAATTTGTTTTGGAAACAATGATGAACCCTTAAAGTATAAATATTCCACTCGAATGTGTTTTCATTTTAGGAATCTGAAAGCCTGTCTGATGCTGAAGAAAGATGTGAGGGACTCATCAAAGCAAAGATCCAGCTTGAAGCAAAACTCAAGGAGACAAGTGAGAGACTGGAGGATGAGGAGGAAATCAATGCTGAGCTCACTGCCAAGAAGAGGAAACTGGAGGATGAATGCTCTGAGCTGAAGAAAGACATTGATGACTTAGAGCTCACCTTGGCCAAAGTGGAGAAGGAGAAACATGCCACAGAAAACAAGGTTTATACTTCATCAATACAAAGTGTGAGTGTGTCTTTTTCCAGGGACTCTCCATCTCCCTCACAGTGTGTGATATCATTGTTTTAGGTGAAAAACCTGACTGAAGAGATGGCCTCTCAGGATGAGGCCATTGCCAAGTTGACCAAGGAGAAGAAAGCCCTCCAAGAGGCTCACCAGCAGACTCTGGATGATCTCCAAGCAGAGGAGGACAAAGTCAACACTCTGACTAAAGCCAAGACAAAGCTTGAGCAGCAAGTAGATGATGTGAGTACAAGATCAAGCAAGCTGAGTGACAGTGACATTTAACACCAAAATATCTACATCATTCCTTCATTTCAAGGAAAAAGACAATACCAAAGCCTGTGGAACCAATATTTGTTTAAAACACTTTCTAATCAATATTATTTAACCCATTTTCCCTGTAATAGCTGGAAGGGTCTCTGGAACAAGAGAAGAAGCTTCGCATGGACCTTGAGAGAGCCAAGAGAAAGCTTGAAGGTGATCTGAAACTGGCCCAGGAATCCATAATGGATCTGGAGAATGACAAGCAGCAGTCAGAGGAGAAGCTCAAGAAGTAAGAGAGTATATGATCATAATAAAAATATACAGTTAAATTAAAATCTGTAAAACAGAAAATATAATTAATATTCATAATATTAATACAAACGCCACAACGTTTACAATCTGTACTCCACAGGAAGGACTTTGAGACGAGCCAGCTTCTCAGCAAGATTGAGGATGAACAGTCACTGGGTGCTCAGCTTCAGAAGAAGATTAAAGAGCTCCAGGTGAGCTCTAAAAAAACCTTACAAATGCCATGTAGTATAACTGAATTTAATATACAACATGTATGACTTCCTATACTTTCCTATACTTTCTCTAAGGCTCGCATTGAGGAGCTGGAGGAGGAAATCGAGGCTGAGCGTGCTGCTCGGGCTAAGGTTGAGAAGCAGAGGGCTGATCTCTCCAGGGAACTTGAGGAGATCAGTGAGAGGCTAGAAGAAGCTGGTGGAGCTACTGCTGCTCAGATTGAGATGAACAAGAAGCGTGAAGCTGAGTTCCAGAAGCTGCGCCGTGATCTTGAAGAGTCCACCCTGCAGCATGAAGCCACCGCTGCCGCTCTCCGCAAGAAGCAGGCCGACAGCGTGGCAGAGTTGGGAGAGCAAATCGACAACCTTCAGCGCGTCAAGCAGAAGCTGGAGAAGGAGAAGAGCGAATACAAAATGGAAATTGATGACCTGGCCAGCAACATGGAGGCTGTTGCCAAAGCAAAGGTATAAAATGGTTTATTTGAATTAAAGTAAAACCTCATTCCATTTAACGCATTGGGGTGGGCTTGATTACTTGATGACAACAGGATGATTACTTTTTCAACAGGGCAACCTTGAGAAAATGTGCCGTACCCTTGAAGACCAGCATGGTGAACTCAAGGCAAAGTATGATGAAAATGCACGAATGCTAAATGACATGGGTGCACAAAAAGCAAGACTTGCAACAGAAAATGGCAAGTGCATTTTCTAGACCATTTTATATTCCATGAATGAATGTGATGCATACATATATGACAAATGACCAAATGACAAAATGGTTTCCTCAGGTGAAATGGGTCGCCAGTTGGAGGAGAAAGAAGCTCTTGTTTCCCAGTTGACCAGAGGCAAACAAGCCTACACACAGCAGATTGAGGAGCTCAAGAGGCACATTGAAGAGGAAGTCAAGGTAACAAGTTGAAAAAGCAAATAACACTAATGTAAAATCAACCCTCTGACAAACATGCCTTGTTAAGCAACTTTAACTATTTAAAAACTAGATGGCAACAGATTACATTGAAAACACAGATCTATCATATATGTGTTCATTTACTGGTATCTATCCACCTGAATTATCAGCTATAAACATTCACTTATATTTCCTCTCATTACAATTCTGCACAAATAAATGTGATTCCTCCTGCTGAATTGCCTTAAAGGCCAAGAATGCCCTGGCCCACGGTTTACAATCAGCCCGTCATGACTGTGACCTGCTGAGGGAGCAGTTTGAGGAGGAGCAGGAGGCCAAGGCTGAGCTGCAGCGTGGAATGTCCAAGGCCAACAGCGAGGTGGCTCAGTGGAGAACCAAATATGAAACTGATGCTATCCAGCGCACTGAGGAGCTGGAGGAGGCCAAGTAACTCAACATGTTTATACAGCTTTATTGTAGATTCCCTAAATATTGAACAGTCACATAGTAAAAGCTTAATGAAAATTTCACTCTATATAGGAAGAAGCTTGCACAGCGTCTGCAAGAGGCAGAAGAGTCCATTGAGGCTGTGAACTCCAAGTGTGCCTCTCTGGAGAAGACCAAGCAGAGACTGCAGGGTGAAGTGGAGGACCTGATGATTGATGTGGAGAGGGCAAATGCTCAGGCTGCCAACCTTGACAAGAAGCAGAGGAACTTTGACAAGGTAGATCTAATGTTACCAAAGCAGGACTCAATGAGACCTATGCTTTACAACACTATTATCTGCTATAATCAGGTCATTTGGAGGAATTATTAATGGTTTGACATTTCCAATGTTTCCAGGTCCTGGCAGAATGGAAGCAGAAGTATGAGGAAGGCCAAGCAGAGCTGGAAGGGGCTCAGAAAGAGGCCCGTTCTCTCAGCACTGAGCTCTTCAAGATGAAGAACTCCTATGAAGAAGCTCTGGACCAACTGGAAACCCTAAAGAGAGAGAACAAGAACCTGCAGCGTATGCACAAACAATATAGAAAGATATTTTCAACAGAATTACATTTCAATAATTTACGAGAATGTTAAAATCAGTCTGTACAAAGCAAGCCTGGTTAAGCTGGATGTAGGTAAGAGGGACTATGTATGGTAGAAACTGTATGATTGGACTCATGCCTTTAAACCAGAAATAGTACTGGACTCCTTCTCATTGAGGTTTAACCAGACAGGAGCGAGACCAATGTCAACCATTGACCAATCCCAGCACTTGAAACTCTACATAAGCATGTGTCAAAAAATAATGTACACTACATATGCCCTCTTGTACAACAATGGTCATTCAGTCAGTCAATCAGTAAAAGACAAAGCCTTTTCTGTACCCATAGGGTCCGATAATAATAATATTGCCACCAAATCAATACCCCACATTGAAATTAAATGGTGGCTGAAGAATTGATCAATGACAGAATTTTATATGGATATTCTTCACTAAAAACATTAAATGTGCTCTACAGAGGAAATTTCTGACCTGACTGAACAGCTTGGAGAGACCGGGAAGACCATCCATGAGCTGGAGAAGGCAAAGAAGATTGTAGAGACTGAGAAAGCAGAAATTCAGACTGCTCTTGAAGAAGCAGAAGTAAGTCAAATTCACTACACAGAAACACTTATTTTTTACAAGCAATAAAGGCATGGTTTTCTCCATAAATATTATATAGTTCACTGAATGATAACCCTTTTGTTTTTGCATACTTTGTTTCATTTTCCAGGGAACTCTTGAGCATGAAGAGTCCAAGATTCTCCGTGTCCAGCTTGAGCTTAACCAGGTCAAGGGTGAAATTGACAGGAAGCTCGCAGAGAAAGACGAGGAGGTGGAGCAGATCAAGAGGAACAGTCAGAGGGTGGCTGACTCTATGCAGACCACTCTTGATGCTGAGGTCAGAAGCAGGAATGATGCTCTCAGGGTCAAGAAGAAGATGGAGGGAGATCTCAATGAGATGGAGATTCAGCTGAGCCACGCCAACCGCCAGGCTGCTGAAGCCCAGAAGCAACTGAGGAACATCCAAGGACAGCTCAAGGTACAATTATAAAATACATACAGTGACAGCACTGAGCTCCATCATGTTAGGCTTTTATACAAAGTAATATAATCTTTCTCTCTTTCAGGATGCCCAACTTCACCTTGATGATGCAGTCAGAGGACAGGAAGACATGAAGGAACAGGCTGCCATGGTGGAACGCAGGAACACCCTGATGATGGCTGAGATTGAAGAGCTGAGGGCTGCCCTGGAGCAGACAGAGAGAGGCCGCAAAGTGGCTGAGCAGGAGCTGGTAGATGCAAGCGAGCGTGTCGGTCTGCTGCACTCCCAGGTAATGTTTTCATACTTAATCTTATCTGATGGGCATGAACATGTAAATTACATCACATATGTATTTCTAACTAAACCATCACATTTTATTCAGAATACTAGCCTTCTGAACACCAAGAAAAAGCTGGAAGCTGACTTTGCTCAAGTGCAAGGTGAAGTGGAAGACAGTGTCCAGGAAGCAAGAAATGCAGAGGATAAAGCCAAGAAGGCCATCACTGATGTGAGTGATACATATTTCAGTTTTACCTGAATGCCCCTCAAGATCATGAGAATACTATTAAAATAATTTTTGTATTTTTTTGACTCCAAAACTTGTAGGCTGCCATGATGGCAGAGGAGCTGAAGAAGGAGCAGGACACCAGTGCTCATCTGGAGAGGATGAAGAAGAACCTGGAGGTCACAGTCAAGGACCTGCAGCACCGTCTGGATGAGGCTGAAAGCCTGGCCATGAAGGGCGGAAAGAAACAGCTCCAGAAACTGGAATCAAGGGTAATCTATCTGCTGGGTACACTGAAATAAGTAATAATGGTCACATCTACCACCTGTGTATTTTAACATTGCTATAAAATATATGTTTATATTTTTTTATTCAAGGTACATGAACTGGAAGCTGAAGTTGATAATGAACAGAAACGTGGAGCCGATGCAGTTAAAGGTGTCCGTAAATATGAGAGGAAAGTCAAGGAGCTCACCTACCAGGTAAAACTTTATACATCTTAGTAAAACAGAGTGTACTGGACAATGACCTTGGGAAACGTTAAAAGTTAATCTTGAAAATACTGATCTTCAAAGAATTGTTTTATTGAAAAGTGTAAAACATATCCTGTTTGTCTAGGACAATTTGAAAAGTCTATTAATTAATCTATTCAGTCAACTTGAATAGATAGAAAAATGGCACATGTATTCAAAACTTCATAAACATTGATTCTGAACAGAAAAAGATTATTTTCAGTTATTTACTATGCAAGCAAAAATCCTTCATTACTTTCAGTTTTCCAAAAATAGGCCTCTATAGCTATACGTTAAACCAGAATTTCAATCACAGCACAATTCCTGTTCCTCAGATTGTAACCATTATTAATTGTCTGAACATAGCATCTACTAACTAACAGAAACCTTGCATGGACTTGTTCTCAATGTTTACTCTCGCCAGACTGAGGAGGACAAGAAGAACGTCACCAGACTGCAGGATTTGGTGGACAAACTGCAGCTGAAAGTGAAGGCCTACAAGAGGCAAGCTGAGGAATCTGTAAGTACAATATTCCAGCACAATGCTCGTGAGACATGGACAAAGTACATGATTCCATCAAATAGGTGTACTGAATACTGCATCTGGTTCACATCTCGCTCACAGGAGGAACAAGCCAACACTCACCTGTCCAGGTACAGGAAGGTGCAACATGAGCTGGAGGAAGCTCAGGAGCGTGCCGACATCGCTGAGTCCCAGGTCAACAAGATGAGAGCCAAAAGCCGTGATGCTGGCAAGGTATTTCATACAATAGGTTTTTAATATTATTTCAACCACTTAATTAACTTCAATTACATGCTTTCACATCTTTTTTACAGTTTGTGGAATAATGGTATACATGAAAAGTGATTTAAAGATATAGATGCTGCTTATAATACATCAAGCCATTTAGAATTAACTAACATATTTTTGAGCCATATAAATTTTGTCTTTTAACAAAAAGGCTCTAAAAATGCAAATGTTTTCTCTGTATTACAATCTTACAAGAACTGTGCAAATAAGGTTACAATTCTAAACATATTTCTGGCCTCTTTTCAAGGGGAAGGAAGTTGCGGAATGAGGGATGAAACCTCGATGAGACAGTGAAAAGAACTCATACAATATGAACTTCTTGTAAATGTTCTCATGTAAGCTATCAATCAATAAACTTTGCTTAGTATATCTGTGTGGTATTCTGGTACTCATTTTCTAACACACTATTACATAAATCACTATTTTTAGCCACAATCAGACAACCAAAACAAAGGACTAGCTCAATCACAGTCTTATTAGATGTTGTCGCATGATTTTCAATAGAGCATACAGCATTGGAATATGCATGTCATTTGCATGGGGTGTATGTGACTACTGCCTTGATGGAAATACAGAAATGCCTGACATTTAGAGTGAGTGGTTTTTTCTCACAGCTACTAGAGATTTATTTGAAGTAGTAGGTTAAGCATATCACTAAACCACATAAAAATCAAAATTATGACATTCTTTAGGTGAGGTGGGCATACTTAAAGTTCAGTGATGTAGGCCTATTTCATAATGTGAAAATGCTAAAAATGTAAACATGTTACAAGAAAAGTCAACCAGTTTATTGTTCCTTTACCAGTTTACATGAGCGCTTACACAGTTTCATATCATTCATATTTATTTGCAAAGCCAGCTTCAAAATATTCAAAATGGAGCATTCAGTCTGCTTCAAAAGTCACTTAAAACTAAGTCATATAAATATACCAATTGAAATGAACTGAAAACAGCATGTATCTGCTTGGTCTATCATCGGTGACTGTGGTTTGTGCCTTTACTTATTCCAGAAGATCTCAAAAGTGAATCCCAAATCTATAAACTATTACCAATATAAAATAACAGTCAAACAATAATAGTGGACTCCCATTAGTTCATTTTAACACTTTGGTTTTAAATGAGCCTATCTGGAAATTCAGGCTATGTAACTAGACTGATGCAGAGCAAAAAAAGGGCTACAATGAAGTATGGAAACATTATGGACATTTAACCCAATATAAGCCAACAATTGTTAATGTTAGGTGTCCCTGATTGATTATCTTATGGCAGCAGACTATCTAACTCTCTACCACTGAACTGAGAATTGTTTTTTGTTCCATGTGGGCAAATTTGAATGCTATGTTTTCCTTTACTCTACCAACTGCAATCCTCTGGGCTAAAACTGAAAGGGTATAAATGGTGTCATCTTCAAACTGACACCATACATCTGACATGCCTGGGTACAGTTTTACTCATTCTACTCAGTGTCCAAACCATTTGTAAAGGAAAATACTGTTTTATCTACAACCTGTTATTCTAAAACCACGAAACACATTCATAACCTATTTATACACCATATATTTTGGAGTTTAAGAGTGAAGTTAGATTAAAAAAAAATCTTTTTCTTTTGGAAATAGCAAGTAAATTGTTAAAAAAAAAGATGACCCCAATATTTAAGATTTTCTAACTCTGTCATTAATGGTCAATTGGATTACCCTCCTGATTTTGTTTTCATAAAACAGGCAATCTCTGTGGGCACTTTCTTGTATCCCCATTATAGAGCAGTGTGATTTAAGACATGAATATGAAAAGAAAGAAAGGAAATGTGAGTGTGCAGTTGTTTTTGCCACGTTTACCAGTTTATTTTCAAAGTGAGGATGGTTTTCCTCCAAAACACTTCTTTGTTCTACATACATGGAAAGTTTTACAAGTCTTGATCAGGTGCAGATTTTATCTTTTTTCGAAGTGGTAAATAATTTTCGGTGGAAAATGATATGAAGAGAATCATCCACTAATAATGATTATTATAATATCTTGAGGAATGCATTCATGCAAAGGGTACACAAACATTGAAAAAATAGGTTGTTTACACCTAAAAACAAATTCTTGTCTTTTTCAACCAACAAAATAAGCAATGTTGAGGTAATTTAAAAATTCAAGACTAATTTCTCTTAAGTTGGATTACCCACTTCTATACACACACTGTGCTCATTGCTGTATCCCCACTATAAATTATAAGTACAGACAACCACAAGCTCTCCTTTGTAAAATGAGATGTGAGCCACTTTTTATTAACACCCAAAAGTTACCAAGTTCAGAGGATCCGTCATCCTTGAAGCTTGTGTGGGTATGTGATTGATGTGTCTGTACAAGAATGTCCTGCCCAAATAGAATCCCTCCCTATCTATGTGATGCTACAGCTAATTATACCCATAGTCAGCACTGGTACAGGTCAGATTCAATATCATACCATGGTGTTTATCCATACACTAGAACAACACCTTAATGGTCCATGAACAGCCCATATCTATAAGATGGATACATAGCTTATATACACACACACAGAATTATAATACTATTATAAAATAGAAACAATCTTAGCATGTGGGTAAAGCAGCATTATAGCAAACAAGAGCTAAACAGTAGAATAATAAGGTTACAACTAGAAACCTTCCTTACCATTTAGGTCTTACTCTTATTCTCATTGCTTGTGTTAATCCTGCGTGACATGAATGATGGTTTCGGGAACTACTACAGTAAAATTACACATATCCAACTCCTGTGCATCCATCATCCTGGATTACTCAACATCTTTTGGATGCAAAGGGATTTTATCTGTTATAGAATATGGGAAATAATGGAAATTCCGGCAAAATGAAAACAAATGAGATATGCATCCTAATTACATACGAATTAGAATGCTGGACCATCATATTCCCTTAATGTTGTTATGAATAATTGTGTACAGATCAATTTAAGAAGCTAAACACTGACAAATGGACAAAAAGATAATTCGACATTTGTATATGCAATATTTTTGCACTGAAAAGAGTTTTATTGAGATGTCATACTGATGAATTTGTGATAACAGACCACATGCGTTGTTGTCAGTAAGTGCAGTCCAGTGTCCATTTATAAAGTTGCACATTTTTCCCTTTAAAGCACTATCTCAGCTCAACATCGCCTATTTAGTATCGTTTACCTCCTTCCTTACCTCCCTCCTCCTAATCTCACATAATGCCACGAATTTACATTCATCTCGCTTTACCATGTCCTGTACTATGCACTGTGTCCATCTATATGAACACATCTTCATATGGGTGAGGTGCTGAAGATGTATATCTTACCACATGAAATACATTTCTTAAATTAAAAAGGTTCTCAAATATATTGAATATCTATTATAGTAATTACAGCAACAAAAAAGTCTAATTTGGTATAAATCATTAACAAATACTGAACCATGTTATCATTTTCAGTTTCATTAACTGATATTCAGATGAAATAATGTAGCATTACAAGTTCTGAAAACTGTATCTTAAGCATAATATTCATAAAACCTCATTCTAAAAACAGACAGTTTTGAACAAATAATTAGTTTGACACAGAGACAACAAAACCTACCTTCCATATTAAACCACAGATTATTAAGTAAAATAGCCACTTACTTTTGAATATTCTTCAGAGCCAAGCATTTCAGTTGACTCTCTCCTTCACATGGGCGTGAACCTCCAGTCCAAAACAGCTGAATATGAAAGATTTAGTCTAAACCTCACTACACAATAAAGCTCACAGCAATCACTGAGAAACATGTATGTTCTGAGAGGAAAGCTGAGCAAGCAGCTATTTTTGTATTTACTCCCCATTAGTAAGTTACATACTTAGGAGGAGATATCATGTATCGCATTTTATTGAACATGTGTAACCTCTTCAGAATTTCACTGCCCCTTCCACTTCATATCACATTTCCCATGGAAAAGAGCTGCCCTATTATATCATAAATCTTGTGTTTAAATTGTAAATATGATCCCTTGCTGCCTAAATACTCGAGAAAGGTATCCAAGGAAAGGTCATGCGACAAAGGTAGCACGGAACTGAATTCCTCAAAAATGAATACGCTTAAATTTCAGAACTTAAATATTCTGCATACATGTATTATGAGCACACATTTCTTAAAACTGAAACACAACTTAAAGACAATAATGAGAAGCAATGACAATATGGTGTTGAAAATTCTTTTAACATATTTTTATCCTCAGAAATATTTAGGTTGTTTCATTATTTATGCCACCTAAGACCTCAGTTTATGTCACATTTCACATCATCCCTAATCATTCATTAGATTCAAACATTTGTTCTTAACATCTGTTCATACGTTTCTCATTCTAAATATCCGCATCTCAAGGAACTACTGAAAACACAGTTCAAAATATGTTGTAAACAGCACATTTACTAAAATAACAGAATTACAAAAATTTAGTTTATAATACAGGTACTCAAAAACAATAACAAGTAAAAATAATTCAACCTCTCCTGCAACACAGCTTAAATTCTCTGTGACAGGCCACTTTTGTCCTCCATCTATTAAAGGTAGGCAAAAAACGGCTGCCATTCTCTGTACACTAAAAGTATCATTAAAGCTGCCAGGAATGCTTCAAGCAACTATCCACAGCTGATGCCATCCTGTAAAACCCCCCATGTTGTGTCTACATTGCAAAACAGCTTTAAGTTAAAACTGCAATCAGACACAAATGGTTTCTTGTCATTTTAATTGACACATTTATGTTTATTTACTCTAACCCAAAACAAACTACTTTGCATGTTTTAGGTACAGTATTTTGAGCCAAATTTTGATATTGTGATGACCCTTGCTCTTACATGTAAAAACAAGCAAAACTCTGTCAGCTTGTTACTGCAGGCAACAGCTACAAAGGATCCAGTTGCACAACTTACTACATTCATTATTAATTTCACATGAAAATTGTTCACCTAGACCTCAGTTATTATTTAAGGTTATGGCTAATGCTTACTTAAACTTACTCAAATCTTTATTAAGATTAACTAAACTACCTGAAGTAGAAGGTTTTGTTACATTAAGGTTTGTGCTTGCTAACTACTTAAATATGACCTTATATCTGTAAGTAAGTTAACAACTTTTCCAAGGACAATGTTCGCTTCTCCAACAGTCAACATTTTCTTTGTACTTACTGATTGTGTTGGTGAAGCATTTCCGCTAACAATTAGGCTACAGTTGCAAACATCTGAAGAGCCAACTAGCGCCAGTTAGCCACTGTCAGCTAATCACTTACTAAGATAAAGCATTTTAAGAGGAATACCATTTATCATGCCAGAAATGCAGCCAAACTAATGTAGCTCTTCCATCATCTCAGGAGGGGGCAGCTAGAAACATGTGATGCCTCTGTTTCGCATGATGTTCTTGCTTATTCCTGTACTGCAGATGCACCACCAATTACATACTGCCTATGTCGTTGAAGGATGACAAAGTCAGCATACTCCGTTAATGCATCCACAGGAGACTGGCCGATCAAAAGTGGATGCGAGAGAGCACCAAGTCACGCAAAGTTAACTGGCTTAAGCCCAGCTGTTGCCTTGCCAATGAGTCACAGCTGCTTCACAAATATCTAAAGGTCTTACTTAAGCAGTAAACCTCTGGCAATGTACATGCATCACAATAATAACAACATGCCGATCAGAAATGAGACATCAAAAAAGACACTGAAATGTCTTACCAAGGTAAGGAATTAACCTATTTTTCCTCCCTGATCATGGCTTATTTTGACTGTGTCTGTGATAGAAATCACAATCAGAATCTATCATGACATACTGATCATGGCTTATTTTGACTGTGTCTGTGATAGAAATCAAAGTTAGGATCTATATCATGACATACTGTCAACATTCTTGAAAGTTCACAGTGACCCCTCCTTTAAGTTTTTTTTTTTTTACAAAAAATGTAAGACATTCAAGTGTCCTGCAACATTATACCAGTGACATTTGGCTGCTTCTCCACAGCTAAAGTAGGCCCTTTTATTGCCAGTGATAGTAAAAAAGATGGATTAGTGCAAATCCGGTACCATTACAATACATGCAATGTCACACGCAAACTACCATATGGTGAATTAACACACTAACTTCTAAAATTATAATTTGCTGAAATACACTGACCCAATTTCAGTGTATTTGTGAAAAAATAACAGAAAGACTACAACATTCAAATAGAGTTTCTTAACATCCTTTTACCATCCTTTGACCTAATTTCACTTTTTAGTATTATGTAGTTGCTTTTGAATTTATGACAGTTCAAAAATCAATTTCAATATAGAGTGTTACAAAAGCACAAAATCTGTCTGGGGTATTTACAGCATACCAAACCATGCCCTCCAACTTAGATTAACAAAATAAAATAATATACTCCCTCATATTTCACTTAAAAGTGGAATTTCATGTAATACTACTACTACCACTACTACTATGACTACTACTACTAATAATAATAATAAATGTATCTAGAAACGTGACTCTGTAACTGATTTTCACAAAGATACTCCTTCAGTTTTTGATCACAATATTTTCATGTTTTACTTTAATTTTAGTTTATTTGTTCCTAAATTCTGTTATTACAGTTGTATTGAATTTGACTTCTATTTTATTCACTTTTATGGGGGAGAGAGGGTGCTGAAATTAGTTTTTAAAGTATATGTCTTATTTTGTCATAACTTTTAAATGTTGTATTTCTGTAAAGAACTTTATGCTACAAATATGAAATATGCAATACACATTAAATCAAATTATTATAAGTAATTTGTATTCAATGAATACATAAATGTACAATTTACTGCAGGTTTAAAATGATACTGGTGACGGTACAGGAGAAACATAACTGGTTAGAAGGCAAAAATACATGACCAAATAGAGCAGGCAGTTTCTGCAGAGTGGACAAAAACATCCCTATAAAAAGGGTGGCACCAGAGTCCACACAGCGACTGACAGGCACCAAGCAAAGGTGAGTGAGATGTGCTGTAATGTGGCAATAACTTTCACATTTACAAGGTTGGAGTACTGAAAGGGTGCTGCTTGGAAAATTATTCAATCATAAGATATTGTACTGCACTGATTGCGGGTCAGAAAATAGTTTAGTCAAATGACACCAGGTGATCTACTCAGTTAACTACATCTAAAATATATTATTTGACAATATTTAAGAGGAATCAAGAATTACGAATAGACCAAGACTTACATTAGACATGTTGTATGTGTTATTTGTGTCAAGCAAAACCTTTCAATACCTAAAAAACCTCAGCAATATTAACACAAAAGGAATTTTTTTTTTTTTTCAGTTTCCACCAGATACCATCTTTCTCTTTTGGCATCAAAGGAGGTAGGCTAAATATTATATTGTTTACTGTTTAACACTCATGACACTATGTTGGCAAAGCTTGTGGAAACAATTTTTTTCATAGTTTAAACCTACAAAGAGGGTCAATAATAATGAGTGAGGATATTTGTCCTCATATGAAACATACAGAGTAAAGGAAATTGAAAAATATATCAGTTCTCCTTTTTAAACTATCCTTTTTAATTAAGGAATGAGAAAGGAATACTTTGTTATCACATTAATCATGTTTCCATCTGATTCTGAGTTGTAAGTATGCAAATGTATCTGCCTTGTGTGCAGGAACAGCTGACCACAATATATCACAAAACACTGAACACAGAATAATTATTTAAACATTGTAAACGGCATAACCTGCTGTAAAACAGTATAAAGTGGTGCTAAACATTGTAACATTAATATGTTGATTCTTATATTCATTGATGATTCTAAGTAGGCAACAAAATAAGCCACATTGTCTTTCAGAGATGAACAGATTACAAGTCTAGTTCACGACTGACATTTCCTGTATCTTTCCTCAGTAAAGTGCCATCATGAGTACAGACGCGGAGATGGAGGCCTTTGGCCCGGCGGCCATTTACCTCCGGAAGCCTGAGAGGGAGAGGATTGAGGCCCAGAACACTCCCTTTGATGCCAAAACAGCTTACTTTGTGGCTGAGCCCAAGGAGATGTACCTCAAAGGGAAACTCATTAGCAGAGAGGGAGGCAAAGCCACCGTTGAAACTCTAGAAACTAAAGAAGTAAGTACACATAACCATCAAGAAAAAAAGCATTTATAAAATGGAAAACAGGAACAAACATTATTATATGCAAACACTGAAATTGTGTAATGTGATTTAAGCTAGATGTACAAGTACGTACAGCAGAACATAAACTATGGGAGTCATTGACATTATATTATATATTGGCTACTGGCAGTACTATTGAATTGTACTGTGTGTAACATTTTCATTTAAGGTTTCTCATTTAATGCCTCTACAACAAATTTATTTTATGTGTAACTTTACTGTGCTGTATGATCCAATGGTAGCATTAAGCCAGGGTATAACTTTCACTATATCAGCCCTGATTGCTTGTTACTGCATGTGCAAAACCTTGATTATTTGCACTTTCCATCACTGATGTGAAAAATAAGTTATCAAGTATTAATATTAATACTCTGTAGTTGCATTATGATTTTAATTAAAAATGTAAACATTTTTTTTTTAAATGAGAACTCAATGGATTTTGCCATTAATCTTCTTTTGAAAAAGTAAATAAAATTACTTGCAGTAGAGTTGTGT
Organism: Albula glossodonta; assembly: GCA_019788955.1. Taxonomy (NCBI): domain Eukaryota; kingdom Metazoa; phylum Chordata; class Actinopteri; order Albuliformes; family Albulidae; genus Albula; species Albula glossodonta. The sequence goes on along the minus strand of JAFBMS010000172.1, from coordinate 235,288 downwards.
TTAAACAAGTAAAAACATACCACTAGTATTAATAATTGGCTACATTATTTAAATGTAATATCAAATTTCCTTGATTTGGCAAGAAAGGTTTGTTAAATTTCAAAAGTTGTTATTCTTTACCTTCCACTGAATGGGTAGTCTATATAATTTGTTGAAAGCAAATCCCATTTTTGTGTCTCTCAGTCTATAACAGTCAAGGAGGATGACATCCACCCAATGAATCCTCCCAAGTTTGACAAAATTGAGGACATGGCCATGATGACCCACCTCAATGAGCCCTGTGTGCTGTATAACCTCAAAGAGCGTTACGCAGCATGGATGATCTACGTAAGTTACTACAACTACCCTTCAATAAACAGAATTGAAATGGATTTTTGTCCATTCAAATAGATTTTTGATTTTTTGATCCTGTCAACATGAGCATAAATATCTTCCTCAATGTTTCAGACCTACTCCGGGCTGTTCTGTGTCACTGTGAACCCCTACAAGTGGCTCCCAGTGTACGATGCCGTTGTTGTGGGTGCATACAGAGGCAAAAAGAGAATTGAGGCCCCACCCCACATCTTCTCCATCTCTGATAATGCCTATCAGTTCATGCTCACTGGTAAGTACTATTTTTCCTGGTGTAACTAACAACAAATATTGTGTAGTAGTGAACCATTCAGTGTCCTCCTAGGAACATTTCATACATGTTTTCCAACAAAAATTGACTTTAGGGTCCATTGTGCTCTATACCAGTAGTGTCTGAACTTTTAAAATTTCACAATTTAAACAGCATATTCATTGCCAGGCCCCCACAAGAAATAATGCATTACAACAAACAATAACCCAGTGTCAATAAATATATTCATCAATTGATGGAAGCATTTCTCAGAAAAAACATCAATAGGAAAGCAATAACAACTTACACACTAAGATGTGAAAATTACAAAATATTCAACGCAATATAATGAAATTACACACAAGTATAATCAATATTACAAGTATAACCAATTCCCTTCTGTAATCCCCTGGAATAAAGTAACTCATAATTGCAGCACTTCTGTGTTTGTATGTTCGTCATGGTATTTTGTTAACAAATCAACTTGCTGCTTCATTCTTGCAGATCGTGAAAACCAGTCGATCCTGATTACGTACGTATTCTAAACATGTCCATAAATACACAGAACAACTGTAAAATCTGAAGGATAAATTAAATACAAAAATGAAGTGTGACTTTCCAGCTAAATAAAAGCTAAAGACTACAAAGATACCACTTGATTACTATAAATTTCCTACTCTTTAAAACAAAGAATTCAGTTACAGCCTATTCTATTTTAACTGTAAACTCTTTGCCTCACAACTTTTTTGTTCTCCTGTAGTGGAGAATCTGGTGCCGGGAAGACTGTGAACACCAAACGTGTCATCCAGTACTTTGCGACAATCGCAGTGGCTGGTGGAGCAAAGAAAGCAGAGGCAGCATCTGGCAAAATGCAGGTCAGACAGAGTCTCCTCAGATGTGCAAATATCATAGAGACTTACGTCTGGAACATATTGCTCAAGTGTCTGATGTCTACTGTAGGGCTCACTGGAGGATCAAATCATCGCAGCCAACCCCCTGCTGGAGGCTTATGGTAACGCCAAGACTGTGAGGAATGACAACTCCTCCCGTTTTGTAAGTTTTCACTTACATGTGAAATTCATAGTTCCAGAAACTACCTGACTGAACCAATAAACTTAAGCAAAAAAAAATTGAATCTCTTCCAATTATACTTTCAGGGTAAGTTCATCAGAATCCATTTTGGAACAACAGGAAAACTGGCTTCTGCTGATATTGAAACATGTAAGTCTCATTCCTATTATTCTGTGCCAATCAAACAGTCCATGATTATACTAAAATACAGATAGCCAGTGATAACACCATGTCCTGTTGACAGACCTGCTGGAAAAGTCAAGAGTAACATTCCAGCTATCAGCTGAGCGCAGCTACCACATCTTCTACCAGCTACAAACAGGCCACAAACCTGAACTAATAGGTATGAAATCAACAAGATTAAGATGCTGGGATCAATATTTGTAGATTTTACAATCTGATGTGTAACTGACTGTATGTATGCCATTGTGTCCAACAGAGGCACTTCTCATTACCACCAATCCATATGACTACCCTATGATCAGCCAAGGAGAGATCACTGTCAAGAGCATCGATGATGTGGAGGAGTTCATAGCCACAGATGTAAGTTGAACATATGTAGACAAATATCACTATGAGTCTGTCATGGCATCACTCAACTCAATATTTAAAGTTAAAAGAGACAGAGTGGTGCAATTAATGTGGAGTTATGAAAAATACAGTTGCCTGAACAGATGTGCAAATTGAACATAATATGTTAAATACCCTCTGATTTCATAAAACAGATTTATATTTTTCTTAGTTTTGAAGGGACAGCATTTCAAATGATTAGACCCTTTGAGATACAGACTTCATATTCAACAGTACCTAAAACTAAATGTTTCTTTTAAATTTAGACTGCCATTGATATCTTGGGCTTCACTGCTGATGAAAAGATGGGCATCTACAAGCTGACTGGTGCTTGTATGCATCATGGGAACATGAAGTTCAAGCAAAAGCAGCGAGAGGAGCAGGCTGAGCCTGATGGCACTGAGGGTAACTACTAAGATAATTCTGCGTCTTACTGTAACATTTTAAAAAAACTAATTTGGCAATCCATCTCATCCTCCCATTGCACATGAGTAAATGCTTTCCCAAAGTATCTTATCAAATCATAAACTTCTTCAATGGCATATTTTCATACACAAAAATACTGGTGCATTGTACATAGGAAACACACTGTAATATGTTCCATCTTATCTGAAGAGTAATGAAGTAACTTCAATTTGCATTGTTCTCATTTTTAACTGACATCTGCATATAAGAATGTAATATCAGCTACATATACGATATATTGAAAGGGCATTCAAAAAGACTGAAAGTTGACTGGTAACAAATATTAATTTCCTGGGTAACAGTGGCAGATAAAATCGCTTACCTCATGGGCCTGAATTCTGCTGATCTGCTGAAAGCTCTGTGCTACCCCAGAGTGAAGGTCGGAAATGAGTTTGTGACCAAGGGGCAGACCGTACCTCAGGTAAAGTTTAAATAGTAAAATATTACAGTTTTGGCCATTAATAACACACTCACTTCAGAAATACAACAGTATGACCATAAAAAATTCTGCTAAAATGTTAAATGTATATTTTATAATTAAAAGTTTGATTTTTATCTTTTCTTCCTGTTAGGTTCACAATTCTGTTATGGCTCTGTGCAAATCTGTCTATGAGAAAATGTTCTTGTGGATGGTTATTCGCATCAATGAGATGTTGGACACAAAGCAACCAAGACAATTCTTCATTGGTGTCCTGGATATTGCTGGATTTGAGATCTTTGATGTAAGAGATTATTTTATTTAGCTTTTCTTCTTCTTACATAATATTGTTAATAACTTATTTTACTGTTTTAAATTCAACACTCATTCAGTATTTCTTGATGAAATTTTCAGTTCAACAGCTTGGAGCAGCTGTGTATCAACTTCACCAATGAGAAACTGCAACAGTTTTTCAACCATCACATGTTTGTGCTGGAACAAGAGGAGTACAAGAAAGAGGGAATTGAATGGGAGTTCATTGATTTCGGTATGGACTTGGCTGCCTGCATTGAGCTTATTGAGAAGGTATGTGAGCTACCTGTTATTTCAACATATGTTTTTGCTTGTTCTACTATACTCCTGACATGGTCTCATGAAAAATATTCTGCTCTCTACAGCCAATGGGCATCTTCTCCATCCTTGAAGAGGAGTGCATGTTCCCCAAGGCTTCAGACACAACCTTCAAGAACAAGCTCCATGATCAACACTTGGGCAAAACCGCTGCCTTCCAGAAGCCCAAACCTGCCAAAGGCAAGGCTGAGGCCCACTTCTCCCTGGTGCACTATGCTGGCACTGTGGACTACAACATCAACGGCTGGCTGGACAAGAATAAGGACCCCCTGAACGACTCTGTGGTACAGCTGTACCAGAAGTCATCAGTAAAACTGCTGGCTCACCTGTACGCCTCCCATGCTTCCGCAGATGGTATGGAATGCTATTAAAAGATATTTTCTTTTAGATATCACATCAGTAAGCATGTTGAAATAATGTTTAGAAGACTATACTTGAACTTACAAAACTTCCCTTTTTTAAAATTAACCTTTGCTTACAGCTTGCCTTCTGCTGATAGCTTAAAATCCAAAGTCAACATATGAATTTCACTTAGAGGTTCTGTCCTCCTTTTTACAGGTACTTAACTTCTGATGATAAATGTATCACATTTCTGAGATCATTTTTTAATTGCCTTTAAAAAATTCTTTGGTGCATATTATTTGTATTTCTACTACACTATACATTTAATGCATAAAAATACACCTGAAAGCCAAATACCTGATACACCGCATAATTGTCTCCTTATATTCCACATATCTATACTCCTTATGTATTCTTATGTACCAACAGATGCTGCAAAAGGTGGTGGCAAAAAAGGTGGCAAGAAGAAGGGTGGCTCCTTCCAGACTGTATCTGCTCTGTTCAGGGTAATGTATGCACTAAGTTTTAAAGAGTCAGCTTGTATAATACTTAATCTGAATTGTGTTGGGTTCTGACACTCAATGGCAATTATATAAAACCCATAAAAGGCTTATGTAAGAAACCCAATTTTATGTAAAATACACTACCAGTCAACTTTCAATGCCATACCACCTCTCATAACACAGGAGAACTTGGGAAAGCTGATGACCAACCTGAGAAGCACTCATCCTCACTTTGTGCGTTGCTTGATTCCAAATGAATCAAAGACACCAGGTAGGCATAGTGTTTCGGGTAATTCACATTGTTTAAACATATAAACAACAATAGACACAGCTTTAACCTGCCAACATCTATTATATCACAAAGATAAAGAAGTTGATTGTGAAGGATTGACAAGAATGCAGGTGTATTCAGGGTTCCACCGCATGTGCTGTTTCTAATTTTCCTTAACTGCAATTGAAAACAATAAACACATAACCTAAGTAAAACATATATCCTGTGTACAAAATTTTTGCATTTTTCAGGTCTCATGGAGAACTTCTTGGTCATCCACCAGCTGAGGTGTAATGGTGTACTGGAAGGTATCAGAATCTGCAGAAAGGGTTTCCCCAGCAGAATCCTCTACGGTGACTTCAAGCAGAGGTACTTCATACATTGCACTATTTCAATGATATTTCTTTTGAGCAAATTAAAAATTACAAAATCCCCAGACCAAACAACTATAGATCTTATGCTAAAGTCACAAGATAGATAAACAGATAAATGACAGAAAAATAATAATTTTGGCTTCCACATTGTATGCCTGTATGAGAATGATGAAGATCCACCATTTTCTCTGTGAATCTGTGAGGCTCCATGGATTCTGAATGGATTGAGCTGGAAGAATAAAAAAGCCAAGCAGTATGAGAAAGTCAAGCATTGATGCCAGCCGGAGGAGCAAAGAATAAAATAAGAACTGTAACTTTATATTTTAAACCCAGTAAAAATCAGAAACACTGCTTTCAACAGTAATTGCACCCACCTTTAAAATTCAGGAGACTAACATATAATGTCTGAATATTTCTGCTTGGTCATTGTCATCAAAACTTTTCTTTCAGATACAAAGTACTGAATGCCAGTGTCATCCCTGAGGGACAGTTCATTGACAACAAGAAAGCTTCTGAGAAGCTGCTGGGGTCCATTGATGTGGACCACACTCAGTACAAGTTTGGCCACACCAAGGTAAGAGACTGGAGATACAATGGCACCAACAGTATTTCAGTAAAAATAACAGCTTTGCACTTCAAAATGTGTATTAATTCTTACTATTAATTGTTATTACATCCATCTGTCATCCGATCATAAAGTTATCTTCTTTATTTTGTTCACTGAATATTTGTAACATTGTCTGTAGGTGTTCTTCAAAGCCGGCCTGCTCGGTCTCCTGGAGGAGATGCGAGATGAGAAACTGGCAGAATTGGTGACCATGACACAGGCTCTGTGCCGTGGTTACCTCATGAGAAGGGAGTTTGTCAAGATGATGGAAAGGAGGTAAAAATCAGAACTCACAGAATCAAATGAAAATTTACAGAATGTTGTTTTATATAAAAAAAACCATTAAGTTAAAAGTAATTCGAGAATAAGAGAAGAAGTCTATCCACTGGTTTAGTCAACTTTCAAGAGTTCTAGTCAAAAGAGATATGGTCAAACTGCTTGAAACAAACATGAATGTGTAAAGACCATTCATTCATATTGCATACTTTAAACAGGGAGTCCATTTTCACCATCCAATACAACGTCCGCTCATTCATGAATGTCAAAAACTGGCCATGGATGAATCTCTATTTCAAGATCAAGCCACTTCTCAAGAGTGCAGAGACTGAGAAGGAAATGGCCAACATGAAGGTTGAGTTTGAAAAGTGCAAAGAGGACCTGGCAAAGGCACTGGCCAAGAAGAAGGAGCTTGAGGAAAAAATGGTTTCTCTACTTCAGGAGAAGAATGACCTTCAGTTACAAATTGCTTCAGTATGTGCTTTTGTAATATAATGTAATAGAAATTAATGGGTCAATTTGTTTCAAGTTTTTGATGATTACATTATAAATAAGTTAGATTTAAAGATACCCCTATGCACAAATGTTCCATCCAAAGTTCCACCTAAATTTATTTTCATTTTAGGAATCTGAAAGTCTGTCTGATGCTGAAGAAAGATGTGAGGGACTCATCAAAGCAAAGATCCAGCTTGAAGCAAAACTCAAAGAGACAAGTGAGAGACTGGAGGATGAGGAGGAGATCAATGCTGAGCTCACTGCCAAGAAGAGGAAACTGGAGGATGAATGTTCTGAGCTGAAGAAAGACATTGATGACTTAGAGCTCACCTTGGCCAAAGTGGAAAAGGAGAAACATGCCACAGAAAACAAGGTTTACACTTGATCAATACAAAGTGTGAGTGTGTCTTTTTCCAGGGACTCTCCATCTCCCTAACATTGCATGATATCACTATTTTAGGTGAAAAACCTGACTGAAGAGATGGCCTCTCAGGATGAGGCCTTTGCCAAAATTACCAAGGAGAAGAAAGCCCTCCAAGAGGCTCACCAGCAGACTCTGGATGATCTCCAAGCAGAGGAGGACAAAGTCAACACTCTGACTAAAGCCAAGACCAAGCTTGAGCAGCAAGTAGATGATGTAAGTGACTCACAATCAGGATCAAATGAATTTCATAGATCACACAAACAAAATCCTAAGAACTAAAATAATAACCACAGACCATTTTTTCATTCTAAAACACCAAGCAAAATGGAAATGTTAAGCTGCTCTTTCTTCTAAAAGTGAATACAGGAAACTACCCACATGACAGGGTGATCCAGGTCAAAGGCAGTCTTCAATTTCTTGTAGTGTTTTTGAGTCCAATAATACCTGGATTCTTGTTTTTCACTGCAATAGCTGGAAGGCTCTCTGGAACAAGAGAAGAAGCTTCGCATGGACCTTGAGAGAGCCAAGAGAAAGCTTGAAGGTGATCTGAAACTGGCTCAGGAATCCATAATGGATCTTGAAAATGACAAGCAACAGTCAGAGGAGAAGATCAAGAAGTAAGATATGGAAAATATGTACAGCAAAATATACAATACAATGTAAATTTCTAAAAAGGACAACAGTTTTTATCATGATAAAATGTACCCACCATAGGAAGGACTTTGAGATGAGTCAGCTCCTCAGCAAGATTGAGGATGAACAGTCACTGGGTGCTCAGCTTCAGAAGAAGATTAAAGAGCTCCAGGTGAGCTCTAAAACACCTTACAAATGCCATGTAGTACAACTGAATTTAACAGACAGCATGTATGACTTATCCTGTACTTTCTTTAAGGCTCGTATTGAGGAGCTGGAGGAGGAAATCGAGGCTGAGCGTGCTGCTCGGGCTAAGGTTGAGAAGCAGAGGGCTGATCTCTCCAGGGAACTTGAGGAGATCAGTGAGAGGCTAGAAGAAGCTGGTGGAGCTACTGCTGCTCAGATTGAGATGAATAAGAAGCGTGAAGCTGAGTTCCAGAAGCTGCGCCGTGATCTTGAAGAGTCCACCCTGCAGCATGAAGCCACCGCTGCCGCTCTCCGCAAGAAGCAGGCCGACAGCGTGGCAGAGCTGGGAGAGCAAATCGACAACCTTCAGCGTGTCAAGCAGAAGCTGGAGAAGGAGAAGAGCGAATACAAAATGGAAATTGATGACCTGGCCAGCAACATGGAGGCTATTGCCAAATCAAAGGTATATGAGTGTTCATTTGCATTTCATTTAAGTGTTTCATTATTGTTCTCAATGATCCTGAAGATTTGTGAACAAATGTTTTCAACAGGGCAACCTTGAGAAAATGTGCCGTACCCTTGAAGACCAGCATGGTGAACTCAAGGCAAAGTATGATGAAAATGCACGAATGCTGAATGACATGGGTGCTCAAAAAGCAAAACTTTCAACAGAACATGGTATGTGTGTTTCATAAATCGTGTTACATTGCATTAACTACTGTCATACATAGATGATGCACCAAACAACACTGATTTCCTCAGGTGAAATGGGTCGCCAGTTGGAAGAAAAAGAAGCTCTTGTTTCCCAGCTGACCAGAGGCAAACAAGCCTACACACAGCAGATTGAGGAGCTCAAGAGGCACATTGAAGAGGAGGTCAAGGTAACAGAACACTTCAAATGGAGAGATATGCAAGAAATTAAAAATAAGATGAATGTTTCACTGGACCTCACCAAGTAAAAGTCCAAGATTCTGAATATTTCGTAACGGTTACAATGTTCAATTTAGTTGTAAGTTACATAAAATTATTGGACAAATCTGTTTAAAAATGTCATACGATAAAAGTTCATACAATTATTGATTTTCTCTCCTGCACCGACTTTAAGGCCAAGAATGCCCTGGCCCACGGTTTGCAATCAGCCCGTCATGACTGTGACCTGCTGAGGGAGCAGTTTGAGGAGGAGCAGGAGGCCAAGGCTGAGCTGCAGCGTGGAATGTCCAAGGCCAACAGCGAGGTGGCTCAGTGGAGAACCAAATATGAAACTGATGCTATCCAGCGCACTGAGGAGCTGGAGGAGGCCAAGTAACTCAACATGTTTACAGTTTTATTCTAGATTCCCAAAATGTTGACCCGTCACATGGTACAAGCTTAATGAAAATTTCACTCTATATAGGAAGAAGCTTGCTCAGCGTCTGCAGGATGCAGAGGAGTCCATTGAGGCTGTGAACTCCAAGTGTGCCTCTCTGGAGAAGACCAAGCAGAGACTGCAGGGTGAAGTGGAGGACCTGATGATTGATGTGGAGAGGGCAAATGGGCTGGCTGCCAATCTTGACAAGAAGCAGAGGAACTTTGACAAAGTAATTTCAACATCAAGTTAATAGACATCAGGTTATAACAACTCTGTTGCAGGACACTATCAGCTGTTATTATAAAGACAGGTTTGGAAGTATCAGTGGTTCAATTGGTTATTGTTTAACATTTCTCATGTTTCCAGGTCTTGGCAGAATGGAAGCAGAAGTATGAGGAAGGCCAAGCAGAGCTGGAAGCAGCTCAGAAAGAGGCCCGTTCTCTCAGCACTGAGCTCTTCAAGATGAAGAACTCCTATGAAGAAGCTCTGGACCAACTGGAGACCCTGAAGAGAGAGAACAAGAACCTTCAGCGTATGTAAACTAATCATTGAAAAACATACTCAATATTAATGATTTTTTCAGATGCTTAGATGTAGAGTGTTGAGAATCAGCTCATAGAAAATAATAATTCCATGCTTCCTATTAAATTTTGTAGGTTGATGAAGAGGAAATAAATTGGTATAATATTTAAAATCAATTCATTTGTTCTACAGAGGAAATTTCTGACCTAACTGAACAGCTTGGAGAGACTGGAAAGACTATTCATGAGCTGGAGAAGGCGAAGAAAATTGTGGAGACTGAGAAATCAGAAATCCAGACTGCCCTAGAAGAAGCGGAAGTGAGTCAATTCACAATAAAACAACATGTTTTATTTCCACAGGCAATAAAGGCATGGTTCCCTTTGATTGTTGTACATTGATTCATATCTCATTACTGCATAAACATTTTCTTTTTTACTTTTTTCATTCTTCAGGGAACACTGGAGCATGAAGAGTCCAAGATTCTCCGTGTCCAGCTTGAGCTTAACCAGGTCAAGGGTGAAATTGACAGGAAGCTCGCAGAGAAAGACGAGGAGATGGAGCAGATCAAGAGAAACAGTCAGAGGGTGACTGACTCCATGCAGACCACTCTTGATGCTGAGGTCAGAAGCAGGAATGATGCTCTCAGAGTCAAGAAGAAGATGGAGGGAGATCTCAATGAGATGGAGATTCAGCTGAGCCATGCCAACCGCCAGGCTGCTGAAGCCCAGAAGCAACTGAGGAACATCCAAGGACAGCTCAAGGTACAATTATAAAATGCATTCAGTGACAGCACTGAGCTCCATCATGTTAGGCTTTTATACAAAATAATATAACCTTCTCTTTTTCAGGATGCCCAACTACACCTTGACGATGCAGTCAGAGGACAGGAGGACATGAAGGAACAGGTTGCCATGGTGGAACGCAGGAACACCCTGATGGTGGCTGAGATTGAAGAGCTGAGGGCTGCCCTGGAGCAGACAGAGAGAGGCCGCAAAGTGGCTGAGCAGGAGCTGGTAGATGCAAGCGAGCGTGTGGGTCTGCTGCACTCCCAGGTAAGGTTTTCATATTTGATCTTACCAGATACGCATGAACATGTAAATAACATCACCTACACTGTATAGGTGATGTTATATCTAACCAAAACTATCACATTTTGTTCAGAATACTAGCCTTCTGAACACCAAGAAAAAGTTGGAAGCTGACTTTGCTCAAGTGCAAGGTGAAGTAGAAGACAGTGTCCAGGAAGCAAGAAATGCAGAGGATAAAGCCAAGAAGGCCATCACTGATGTGAGTGATACATATTTCAGTTTTACCTGAATGCCCCTCAAGTTCATGAGAATACTATTAAAATCATGTCTGTATTTTTTTGAACTCCAAAACTTGTAGGCTGCCATGATGGCAGAGGAGCTGAAGAAGGAGCAGGACACCAGCGCTCACCTGGAGAGGATGAAGAAGAACCTGGAGGTCACAGTCAAGGACCTGCAGCACCGTCTGGATGAGGCTGAAAGCCTGGCCATGAAGGGCGGAAAGAAACAGCTCCAGAAACTGGAAGCAAGGGTAATCTATCTGCTGGGTACACTGACATAAGTAATAGTGGTCACATCTACCAGCTGTGTATTTTAACATTGCTATAAAATATATGTTTATATTTTTTTATTCAAGGTACATGACCTGGAAGCTGAAGTTGATAATGAACAGAAACGTGGAGCCGATGCAGTTAAAGGTGTCCGTAAATATGAGAGGAGAGTCAAGGAGCTCACCTACCAGGTAAGACTTGTTTACATGTTTCCTTTAGCTCTGAAATGCCTCAAGTGCAACAACAAAGTTATTTGCTGTACAATAAAGGTCCTTCATTACTCTCAGTTTTCCAAAAATAGGCCTTTATAGCTATGAATTAAACCAGAACTTCAATCACAGCAGAATTGCTGTTCCTCAGATTGTAACCATTATTAATTGTCTGAACATAGCATCTACTAACTAACAGAAACCTTGCATGGACTTGTTCTCAATGTTTACTCTCTCCAGACTGAGGAGGACAAGAAGAACGTCACCAGACTGCAGGATTTGGTGGACAAACTGCAGCTGAAAGTGAAGGCCTACAAGAGGCAAGCTGAGGAATCTGTAAGTACAATATTCCAGCACATTGCTCGTGAGACATGGACAAAGTACACAATTCCATCAAATAGGTGTACTGAATACTGCATCTGGTTCACATCTCGCTCACAGGAAGAACAAGCCAACACTCACCTGTCCAGGTACAGGAAGGTGCAGCATGAGCTGGAGGAGGCTCAGGAGCGTGCCGACATTGCTGAGTCCCAGGTCAACAAGATGAGAGCCAAAAGCCGCGATGTCGGCAAGGTATTTTGTTATTTCATACACTTTATAAACATATCATTTCTATTGTTTGTGGAATAATGGTGTATATGAAAACTGTAGAGGCTAATAATTATGCATTGCTGAATATCAGCATTTCCAAAATATTAACATAACTATGTATATAACTTATATGTTTGAAATGCATAAATTCTAAATTCTGTAAATCTACAGAACAACAACAACAGCAAGGCTTTATTACAACACTGATTGTTTCTTGTTTATTCATTGTGCAGTGTAAGCTTATAACAACTGAGCACATTTAATATTGTGGCTACAACTTATTGACATAATTGGTCACAAACATAAATTTGTAATACACTTTTTTAATAGAAATAGTAATAGATGTAATCTATGAATAGCTAATTGATATAGCACATTGAGTAACGAATATCAGATTTTAATTCCAAATACTTCTGTTACTTCTTTTTCAGGCGAAAGAAGTTGCCGAATGAGGGATGAAAACTATATGAGACACAGTGACAAGCACTCATAAAATATGAACTTCTTGTAAATGTTCACATGTAAGTTTTCAGTCAATAAACACATCCTTCTGCATATCCTTGTTTGTTATTCTGGTGTTCATTTTCTAAGAATTACCATTACACAAATGTGTTTTCTGAAACAGCAGATCAAACTTATTCAGTGATTTAATTTGTATACTGAAAGTGATACAAATGTAAATCCATAACATAATGTTCAAAAACATGGTTTTACTTTGCTTTTTTATGTTTCATTATGTGCACTGCTAAATCAGCTGATGTGGCTAATTTTGCATAATGGTGCTGACATAGAACTACTCTTATATGCCTCTTTATGAGGCCTTGATATCCATATACATACTAGGATACATGCTGGAATATGCTAACCATACACATGTTACATAACATACCACAAAACAATTTCAACTGATACACAATCCCAAAAGGATTTGTTTCAACACTCACCTTTGTTACATGGTTTACAACACCAAATCAGATTTTAACTTATTTTGTTGAAATCACGCCATGTACAGCCTAAAATGCGTACACTATTGGCCTTTCTACCAAAGGGACATACGTTCAAAAGAAATAATAAGGTCATGGTAAGCTGAAAAACCTCAGCGGGGAAGGTGGACTCACCCCAGCTTGGTTTGTTTGTGCTCACTCCAGCACTGCATTCAGGCCATCTACCTGGGCTTATTGCTGTGTCTTGTATCTCCATTATGGAGAAGTTTGTTTCTTTACAGATGAGCAGCCATCTCGCCCACATGTCAATCTCTGGGAGACTGGGGTTTGAGTACCGGCTCCAGCCCTTCTATCTATGCCTCCTCTCCTCTGTAACCCCCTCAGACTTCCTACTGTCAGCATAAAAAGAAAAAATTCATAAGGAGGGTGGCTTGGCTACTCTCCTTTACAAAAAAGGAACAATTATGAAAACAACATGCAATGGAAAAATTTTCTGGGGCAATTTAAAAGTGTCATTTTCAAAAAATCAAAGAGAGAGGTTTTTTCAAATATCCTCCAAATTGCCTTGCTCTCAAAATTCTTGCTTTCCACTACTCCTCCTCCTCCTTCATCATCACTGTGAGAAATCCATCCATTAGTACAAGACACACTGTAACACTGAAAGAGGACTGTTTGTGCTGATTCCTTTCTTTTAAAACAAGTTACGCTATGTCATTTATATTAAAAAAGACGGGGTTCTTTTTTCCCAAGTTGAAATACCATACTGAACTCACTGCTGTATTTACTCTAAAAGCTGCAAGTATAGACAAGCGCACAATCTCCTCTGTAAAACGAGAAGTAAGCCACTTCCTCTTTTCACCTGAAAGTTCCCAAGAGTCAGAGGATCCTTCATGTTCAGTTTGTTCAGGCAGGCTGTAAGTTTATGATTGATGTGTCTTGTGCAAGAAGAATGCCCTCTCCAAATTAAATCCCTCCCTATCTGGGTGATGCTACGGCTAATTATACTCTTCCCTGAGGAGCTGTTAGCCACAGTCAGCACTGGTGCAGTTATGATTCAAAATCACAGTAGGTGTTCTTCCGACTGAGGATGACCCACCCAGTAGCACGGTAAAATAGAATTCAATTAATCGAGCCAAACAACACATAAACAACTGAGATGTAACAGTACAAACAGAAGTTAATTTTAGTGTCTGTCCTCGTATCTGTGTCTTCCCCTACTACTTAGGGAGGATAAAACCATGATGCTAGATTAATGGTTAACATATTCACAAATATAACCATAAGCATAGATCACATGGATATACAAAATTGTTATAGTCTTGCTGTTTTCAATACTTTTGCCAGAACATGGTTATTGAGTGAACCAATGATAAAAATAAACTCTTCTACTTCTTTTTATTTAATCTATTCAGCATGTAAATCAAAACCAGTAGCAATCAAATATAAGTCCTTTTTCAGATTGGCATGTTACAAAATAAAAAATATATCTTTTGATAAAATAGCAAAAATGTTTTCAATAAGGGTTGATCTGGGCATCTAACTCATAATCTCAGGCTCACTCATTGCTTATATTAACCATGGTCATTGACATTAATAATCGTATTGGGAACTAAGTCTAAGCACACACTTCCAGCCCTTGTGTATGCAACATACTGGATTATCAAAATTCTTTTGTATATGAAATATTTAAACTGTTACAGAATATTTTATGCATGTAGAATGACAATGAAGCATATTTCATAACAATTACATTAGTACATTAATGTACTCATGATCAAAATCATTTTTATGTAAAAGTGCCACTTACTTTTGAATGTTCTTCAGAACACACTGTTTTCCCTCCCTTTGAAGGTGTGAACCTCAGGTCCACTACAGTTTGTAATGAAAGATTTAGTTTAAAACCTATTCCACAATGAACCTCACAGCTATCCTGACAATGTTCTGACAACATAGCTGAACAAGCATCTATATTTGTATTTAGTCCTCATAAGACCATACTTTTAAAGAAGAGATATCATGTATCACATTTTATTGAACATGTGTAACCTCTTCAGAATTTCACTGCCCCTTCCACTTCATATCACATTTCCCATGAAAAAATGTTGTCCTATTATATCATAAATCTTGTGTTTAAATTGTTAATTTGATCCCTCATTGCCTAAACACTTGAGAAAGGCACTTGAAGGAAGGTCATGCAACAAAATTAGAATGGAAATGAATTGCTTCAAAAGAAATCAGCTGAAGTCTCAAAGCTGAATTTCATGTGCATACACTTCTTCATATTTCATAAAAAGAATACAATTTCAAGGCTGAAAATGATAACAAAATCTGGCTCTTTACACATACAGTTCAACCTCATTGATCCACAACTCAGAAATGTGGAAATTTCCAGGATTTCAAATAAGCAGCAATTTTAATTATGTCTAACTAATTCAATGCACTAATTCAAAAGGGTAAGCTTTACATTTAAATGCTATCAAACTTCAAATAGACAAACAATGAACACAAAGGGAAATTCCAGCTAAAACCACACAAGAAGTCCTGCCACTGGTTTAAACAGTAAGGGGCCTGGAGGCCTGGCAAAATGTACAGCCTGGTTGTCTCAATCAAACCATTTAATCATTCCCTAGTGTGACTGGCATCATTTCTTGATTCCAATTCCCAAACAAGGATACATGTTCTCAATTTCATCAGGAAAGGTCTGTGAATCTAATAATTTTGGGATCAATTTAGTAAGCTTGCAAAAATCAGATGTTATTTTGCACGCTCGCCAAAAGTGTTCCATTGTTTTTGTGTGATTATCTAAGACTCATTATGAAAAATAATCATTTCATCATGATGAATGAAAATATTCAACCCTCCCAATGTTCAACCCAAGGTCACACCCTTGACTGAAATTATAAATTTTGACAGATGCAAATGAAAATCATAGGTCTGGAACATGCAATGAGGTATTCCACACAACTTCCAGAAAACACACAAATAAACAGTGCTTGCCTTACCCAGCCAGGCTCTAAACATCTGGAAGAGGCAAATTTACCTTTGTCTGATATGGCAAAGTCAATACACTGGCTGTGTTGATCAGCTGTGGAGACCAAGCTAACTTTTAGAGATGATTTTTTTTTTTAATTTCTGGTCGGTAAAATCCCTGGATAGTGACAATGCAGTTCTACAACTGGCTTAATGTTAGTGATATAATCAGCCCATTTAGCCAGCTTTATTTGGTTATATAAATATAAAGTCATGTTAACAATGTTTACATCAAATGTTATTTCTAGCAAGCTGAAGCCTTGAAAATTACTTCAGGCATGCAGAATTGAAAACTATTTCAAACATTCAAATACTTAAATTTAGCTGAACTATCATGGACATGAAAACAGTTTTATCATTTAATTTCATTCTCATGCATTGATCTAAATGGCTACCAACTGATAATTTAGGGAACACTGGTTAAGGCTATTTGGTGAGACCTGAACTTTTAAAACAGCAGATTCTCCTCTCCTGTTCTGTCCATGCTTGTCTTGACAGTATCCAATATAATTTACCGCTGATTGTCTTACAATTATAAAGTATTCAATTGTTGGAAATGGTTTTTTTTAAGGAGCTAAACCTTTCATCAGTTAACCCTGCACTTCAGCAGCAACATCATTCACTTCCTTGATAGCACTAAAATATGATCAGTGCATGCATCATTTACAAGTTTTGATGCATTTCTTTCCAAATTATCTTGACTATCTACAGGGATTATAGCACACTATTAGCACAATACATATGTTTATATGTCCGATAACTGTGGAACAATCCATTGGTACAAAACCAGACAAGGCCAGCTATTCTAACTTCAACAGTAATACTCCAGCAATGTGATCCTATGCATAATATTAATAACATCCCTCTAAGTACAGACTTTGCCTTGTTTTACTGCCTAATCCATGATGAATAACAGGTTTGACCACTATATGGCTTATTTTGTCTGTGTCCAAATAACAGAAATCACAGAAACTATCTATATTGTTACATGCTGTCAACATTTTTCAAAGTTCACAAAATGACCCCTCCTTCCAGTTTTTTCATTAAAAAAAATGTAAGACACTTAAGTGTCCTGCAACATTATACCAGTGACATTTGGCTGCTTCTCCACAGCTAAAGTAGGCCCTTTTATTGCCAGTGATAGTAAAAAAGATGGATT
Organism: Albula glossodonta; assembly: GCA_019788955.1. NCBI lineage: Eukaryota > Metazoa > Chordata > Actinopteri > Albuliformes > Albulidae > Albula > Albula glossodonta. The sequence continues at coordinate 218,043 of JAFBMS010000172.1, read as the reverse complement.
AGTCAGCTTGGTGCCATAAAATTGTCATGCTGTGTCACACCCAATCAACCACACTGTACATTGATACAGTGACTTACGAATCTCTTTCAGTGGAAAAGTAATCATAACACTGCAATACTCCACCATCACTTCTTAACATTGTTCCAAATGTTCCAAAACTAGACTCAATAATTTTATTACTGTTTTTCTTCAGTACATATGTGTAAGTTGCTATCGATAAGTCAATTAATTTTTTAATTAATTAATTCATGAACTGTAACACTATGCCCTGTAACCCAAAATCTCCTTTTTTTAAGAAAGAGCTAGTTGTTGGCAAAACTGCCCAGTTTTAAATTTGATCCATTTACTCAAAAAGTTTTCCAGCACTCACTGAATTAATACCTGTTCTGGTACAGTAGATATGATATTCTACATCAAACAACTGCCATAAGGTGACAGAGACAATGCCTTTGATTGTATTTTCCATTCAATTCAGTATGACTGCAGGTTAATTGATTCATGTATCTCTATTTAATTTGTGTGAGCAACGTTGATATAACTTTGTGAGAGTATGTAATTATAGAATAAAAATATAAAAGATAAAATTCAAACAACACAGTCCTTTCCCGTACACCGCCTGTGATCCTACTGGGGGAAACCCTGTCTTCAACATTTTTTAATACATGAAGTCCACAATCCCAAATATGCTTAGTCATAACAGCGGATAGTCTGTCCACCTTCAAGCGCAGACTGAAGACTCACCTCTTCAGGATGCACCTCTCTCCTTCCTTGCCTAGCTCCCCCACTTAGCCATAGTTTCACTTGTAGAGATGTAATCTTGATGGCTAAGGATTGTTGTTGATATTAGTAATGGTTTTTTGTTTTGGTTCTTCAACAGGTCACCCACAGGGTTTAGTCCATGCAACCCCCTGGCACTTGAGACTTTTACACACTCCATCACTAAATGCCTATAATGTAATGTAATATAATGTCCCCGTTGATAGACTGCCTTTAGTTTTTATGCACCAGTGGCCCTAAAACAGAATAGAATATCAGAAACTCCCCCTCATTTCCACTTTTAAATTCACAGTTTTCACCTGTTAAGAACAAGGTGTTTTAACCAGTTTTGTTTTATTTCATGTTTTTGTTAATCTTCATTTTATTGTTTTGAATGACATTTTTCTTATTTTTATTCTTTATTGTCTTTTGGGGGGAGGATGCTTAACATGTTTTGTGTGGCATATATTCTGGTTGTAATTAAAATACAATATATATCCCATAACATGTGGTAACTAAATACATAATTTTGTTTCAATAAATACATACATCTTTATGATTTATTGCTGGTTAAAATTGTCACTCATGATGGTACAGGAGAAACATAACTGGTTAGAGGGCAAAAATACATGACCAAATAGAGCAGGCAGTTTCTGCAGAGTGGACAAAAACATCCCTATAAAAAGGGTGGCACCAGAGTCCACACAGCGACTGACAGGCACCAAGCAAAGGTGAGTGGGATGTGCTGTAATGTGGCAATAACTTTCACATTTACAAGGTTGGAGTACTGAAAGGGTGCTGCTTGGAAAATTATTCAATCATAAGATATTGTACTGCACTGATTGCGGCTCAGAAGATAGTTTGGTCAAATGACAATCGCATCTATAAATTGCAAGCAAAATAGCTTGCAAAATACTGCAAATGTTATTTTGAAAATAAACATCAAAAAAGAAAAAAAAAAGCCTACATCTTGACAATTCTGGAATGAGCAACTCAAACAACACCTAAAACTCAAACCTACAACAAAACCTTTGTAAAGCAATACCTTTAAACACCTTGTAGCTGTATTAACATAATTACCATGTTCAATGCTCTTTTTTCAGTTTCTTAAGACCATCACATACCCTCATTCTCTTGTGGCATCAAAGAAGGTGGGGTAAGTATTATATTGCTGAATGTCCACAACTCCATAATCGCAAATAACAAACTTTAAAATTAAACAGGATCACTTTATAAACAGTATTTTATAAAATATTCTCATAAATTAAAGGCAAAGTAGTAGAGTCTGTATATTATCACTTTGTCAGTTTTTCATATAATATAGGACTTACTCTCAGTTAATATTTGATTACAACAAATGCATGTACGGAGAAAGCAATGACACTTGCCAAACAGTGGACCTATATCCAGTATGTGAAACATTATGAACTGAAGAGATTAATTTTCTTTCAACACACTTCTGTTTATAAATATTGTCACATGATTATTCTGTGGCAACAATATATTTACTTTTGTGTTAATGATGAAAAGTTTAAACTTGTTGTTCTTACCTCAGTAAAGTGCCATCATGAGTACAGACGCGGAGATGGAGGCCTTTGGCCCGGCGGCCATTTACCTCCGGAAGCCTGAGAAGGAGAGACTTGAGGCCCAGAACACTCCCTTTGATGCCAAAACAGCGTACTTTGTGGCTGAGCCCAAGGAGATGTACGTCAAAGGGAAACTCATAAGCAAAGAGGAGGGCAAAGCCACCGTTGAAACTCTAGAAACTAAAGAAGTAAGTACACATAACCATCAATAAAAAAAGCATTTATAAAATGGAAAACAGGAACAAACATTACTATATGCAAACACTGAAATTGTGTAATGTGATGTAAAGCTAGATGTACAAGTACGTACAGCAGAACATAAACTATGGGAGTCATTGACATTATATTATATATTGGCTACTGGCAGTACTATTGGGAAACTCATTAGCAGAGAGGGAGGCAAAGCCACCGTTGAAACTCTAGATGGACAAGTACGTACAGCAGAACATAAACTATTGGTGTCATTGGCATTATATTATATAATGGCTACTGGCAGTACATTTTAAGGTTTCTCATTTAATGCCTCAATAACAAATTAATTTGATGTGTAACTTTACTGTGCTGTCTTATCCAATGGTAGCATTAGGTCAGTATATAACTTTGACTATTTCGGCCCTGATTGGTTGTTAATGCATGGGCAAACCTTTTTATTTTATTTGCACTTTCCATCACTGATGTGAAAATTAAGTTATCAAGTATTAATATTAATATTCTGTAGTTGCATTATGATTTTAATTAAGAATGTAACTTTTTTTTTTAAATGAGAACTTTTAATGGATTTTGCCATTAATCTTCTTTTGAAAAAGTTAATAAAATTACTTGCGGTTGAGTTGTGTTTAAACAAGCAAAAACATATCATTAGTATTCATATTTGGCTACATTATTTAAATGAAATATGAAATTTCCTTGATTTGGCAAGAAAGGTTTGTTACCTTTCAAAAGCTGTTATTCTTTACCTTCCACTGAATAGGTAGTCTATTTAATTTATTGAAAGCAAATCCCATTTTTGTGTCTCTCAGTCTATAACAGTCAAGGAGGATGACATCCACCCAATGAATCCTCCCAAGTTTGACAAAATTGAGGACATGGCCATGATGACCCACCTCAATGAGCCCGCTGTGCTGTACAACCTCAAAGAGCGTTATGCAGCATGGATGATCTATGTAAGTTTACGACTAAATCTCTTCAACAGACAGAATTTGACTGAATTTATCATGTGAACATGTCCATAGATATCTTTCTTCACTGTTTCAGACCTACTCTGGGCTGTTCTGCGTCACTGTGAACCCCTACAAGTGGCTCCCAGTGTACGATGCCGTTGTTGTTGGTGCATACAGAGGCAAAAAGAGAATTGAGGCCCCACCCCACATCTTCTCCATCTCTGATAATGCCTATCAGTTCATGCTCACTGGTAAGTACTATTTTTCCTTCTGTAACTAACAACAAATTTTGTGTAGTAGTGAACCATTCAGTGTCCTCCTAGGAACATTTCATACATGTTTACCAACAAAAATTTAATTTAGTCACTCATCACTGTTATGATTGTTGGTTATAAATATTGTAGGTTATAAGTCCATTGTGCTCTATACCAGTAGTGTTTGAACTTTTACAATTTCACAATTTAAACAGCATATTCAACGCCACGCCCCCACAAGAAACAATACATTACAACAAACAATATCCCAGTGTCAATAAATATATTCATAGCAGGATTAACCAATTGTTGAAAGTATTTCTCAAAAAAAAAAAACGTCCATAGGAAAGCAATAACAAACTACACACAAAGATGTGAAAATTACAAAATATTCAAAGAAATACAATGAAATTACACACAAGTATAATCAATATTTCAATAAGTATAATCAATTCCTTCTGTAATTCACTGAAATAAAGTAACCCATAATTGCAGCACTTCTGTGTTTGTATGTTCGTCATGGTATTTTGTTAACAAATCAACTTGCTGCTTCATTCTTGCAGATCGTGAAAACCAGTCGATCCTGATTACGTACGTATTCCAAATATGTCCATAAATACACTGAACAACTTTAAAATCTGAAGGATAAATTAAATACAAAAATGAAGTGACTTTCCAGCTAAATAAAAGCTAAAGACTACAAAGATACCATTTGATGCCTCTTTATTTTTAACTCTTTACAACAAAGAATTCAGTTACCTAAGTACAGCCTATTCTATGTTAACGGTAAGCTCTTTGCCACACAACTTTTTTGTTCTCCTACAGTGGAGAATCCGGTGCCGGGAAGACTGTGAACACCAAACGTGTCATCCAGTACTTTGCGACAATCGCAGTGGCTGGTGGAGCAAAGAAAGCAGAGGCAGCTGCTGGCAAAATGCAGGTCAGACAGAGTCTCCTCAGATGTGCAAATATCAAGGAGACTTATGTCTGGAACATATTGCTCAAGTGTTTGATGTCTACTGTAGGGTTCATTGGAGGATCAAATCATCGCAGCCAACCCCCTGCTGGAGGCTTATGGTAATGCCAAGACTGTGAGGAATGACAACTCCTCCCGTTTTGTAAGTTTTTAATATCTATTTATTGTAATGCACCACAGGTATTGCTGTTAAACCTGCAAGATGTTTTATTCTGTTTAAAGATGCTTTAATTATTTCTAAATTCATTGAACCATTAGGGAAAGTTCATCAGAATCCATTTTGGGACAACAGGAAAACTGGCTTCAGCTGACATTGAAACCTGTAAGTCCCTACATTTGGAATAGCATTGACAAATTAGTCAGTTATTTAAAAAAAATACACATTTAAAAATACTTTTGTTTTCTCTAGATTTGCTGGAAAAGTCAAGAGTAACATTCCAACTGTCAGCTGAGCGCAGCTACCACATCTTCTACCAGCTCATGACAGGCCACAAACCTGAGCTGCTAGGTATGAAAAATACAGAATTAAGATGTGAATGTGTCACAGATTTCAGATAGGTATCTGTAACTCTATCTTTTGTTTCTTGCAGAGGCACTTCTCATTACAACCAATCCATATGACTACCCTATGGTCAGCCAAGGTGAAGTCACAGTCAAAAGCATTGATGACGTGGAGGAGTTCATAGCTACAGATGTAAGCTGAAGAAATCGTGACTGATTTCATTACATATCTATTTCAACAAGTTACACAATTTAAGTTAGAAAAAAAAAGTGTGATTGAAGTTACAAATATGGTTGTCTGAACAGATTCAGCACATGATAATTGTGTTAAAAACTTCTAATGCCACCAAAACCACAAAAAATAAACCTCCAATGACACAAATACGACCAAACCAAATCTTATGACGGATTTAGATTTCTCTGAAAAACATTTCAGTGGACTAGTCTCTTAGACACCCAGACATCATACTCAAGAGAAACTGAAACATGTTTTTATTTTTTGAGCTTAGACTGCCATTGACATTTTGGGCTTCACTGCTGATGAAAAGATGGGCATCTACAAGCTGACTGGTGCTTGTATGCATCATGGGAACATGAAGTTCAAGCAAAAGCAGCGAGAGGAGCAGGCTGAGCCTGATGGCACTGAGGGTAACTAGTAAAATAATAATGATTTTTGCTTAAAATTTTTTTTAAATTATTTGAGAATCAAATCTCACATTGGTCAGTTTCCCACGGCATATTGACCCAGAAAAGTTTTTTTATAGACACAATCCAGGCTGTGGTATGTTCAATCTTATCCCAGACGTAAAAAAAAATAACTTCAGTTTGTATTGTCCTTATTTTGTACTGACACCTACAAAAACGTCAGCCATAACAGAAGCCAAAATTGTTACACATTTCAAATTAACTATCACAAATATGAATTTCTTCTGAAACAGTGGCAGATAAAATCGCTTATCTCATGGGCCTGAACTCTGCTGATCTGCTGAAAGCTCTCTGCTACCCCAGAGTGAAGGTCGGAAATGAGTTTGTGACCAAGGGCCAGACTGTACCTCAGGTAAAGTTTAAATAGTAAAATATTACAGTTTTGGCCATTAACAACACACTCACTTCATAAATACAACAGTATGACCATAAAAAATTCTGTTAAAATGTTAAATGTATATTTTATAATTAAAAGTTTGATTTTTATCTTTTCTTCCTGTTAGGTTCACAACTCTGTTATGGCTCTGTGCAAATCTGTCTATGAGAAAATGTTCTTGTGGATGGTTATTCGCATCAATGAGATGTTGGACACAAAGCAACCAAGACAATTCTTCATTGGTGTCCTGGATATTGCTGGATTTGAGATCTTTGATGTAAGTGATTATTTTATTTAGCTTTTCTTCTTTTTACATAATATTGTTAATAACTTATTTTACTGTTTTAAATTCAACATTCATTCAGTATTTCTTGATGAAATTTTCAGTTCAACAGCTTGGAGCAGCTGTGTATCAACTTCACCAATGAGAAACTGCAACAGTTTTTCAACCATCACATGTTTGTGCTGGAACAAGAGGAGTACAAGAAAGAGGGAATTGAATGGGAGTTCATTGATTTCGGTATGGACTTGGCTGCCTGCATTGAGCTTATTGAGAAGGTATGTGAGCTACCCGTTATTTCAACGTATGTTTTTGCTTGTCCTGCAGCACTCTTGACATGGTCTCATGAAAAATATTCTGCTCTCTACAGCCAATGGGCATCTTCTCCATCCTTGAAGAGGAGTGCATGTTCCCCAAGGCTTCAGACACAACCTTCAAAAACAAGCTCCATGATCAACACTTGGGCAAAACCGCTGCCTTCCAGAAGCCCAAACCTGCCAAAGGCAAGGCTGAGGCCCACTTCTCCCTGGTGCACTATGCTGGCACTGTGGACTACAACATCAACGGCTGGCTGGACAAGAATAAGGACCCCCTGAACGACTCTGTGGTACAGCTGTACCAGAAGTCATCAGTAAAACTGCTGGCTCACCTGTATGCCTCCCATGCTTCCGCAGATGGTATGGAATGCTATTAAAAGATATTTTCTTTTAGATATCACATCAGTAAGCATGTTGAAATAATGTTTAGAAGACTATACTTGAACTTACAAAACTTCCCTTTTTTGAAATTAAGCATTGCTTACAGCTTGCCTTCTGCTGATAGCTTAAATCCAAAGTCAACATGTGAATTTCACTTAGAGGTTCTGTCCTCCTTTTTACTGGTACTTAAATTCACTGATGATGACTGTATCATATGTTTCTGAGTTTTAACTCTTCAACAAAATCTTAGAGTGCATATTATTTGTACAGCCACTATATATTTAATGCGTAAAAACATACCTGAAAGTGAAATACCTCTAAAAATGTCTCCTAATGCATATATACACTCCTTATATTTTCTTATGCACCAACAGATGCTGCAAAAGGTGGTGGTGGCAAGAAAGGAAAGAAGAAGGGTGGCTCCTTCCAAACTGTATCTGCTCTGTTCAGGGTAATGTATGCATTGTATAATACTTAATCTGAATAGTGCTGGGTGCTGACACTCAATGGTAATTATATAAAAATTATAATTATACAAAACCCATAAAAAGGCAAATGTAAGTAACACAACTCTATGTCAATTACACTGCCAGTCAACTTTCAATGCCATACCACCTCTCATACCACAGGAGAACCTGGGAAAGCTGATGACCAACCTGAGAAGCACTCATCCTCACTTTGTGCGTTGCTTGATTCCTAATGAATCAAAGACACCAGGTAGGCACAGTATTTAGAGTACTGACAAAAACTAAATCAGAATAGACACAACTTTAACCGGCCAGCAACTCCTAAGATAAAATATGGTTAGAGAGAATTCTTAAGGTAATCATGAAAATTACAAGGATAATAAAAAGAAAAAAAAACATGCAGATAAGAAATGTTTGCATTTTTTAGGTCTCATGGAGAACTTCTTGGTCATCCACCAGCTGAGGTGTAATGGTGTGCTGGAAGGTATCAGAATCTGCAGAAAGGGTTTCCCCAGCAGAATCCTCTATGGTGACTTCAAGCAGAGGTACTTCATACATTGCACTAGTTTAACAATAATTCCTGTAGGAATTACAATCTGTGGGTCTACTCTTCGTCTCAGTGCTCAAAGGTAACAAGTCTTCCACAATGAATTGATAAAACAGATTTTCCTTTAATTGTTGTTGCCACAATGTATGTCAACACCAAAATGCTGAAACTCCACCATCTTCATGCTGAGTATCTGTTACTCCATTAATGCACTCCACAGACTTGTAAGACAGTCATCACTAAGTAACATACAAGAATACTGTGCTAGATGATCGTGTAAGATACAATATTACACAAGTGGCCACACCAGGTGGAGGAACATGCAATGAAGTAAATAGAAATTAAAAACCATCACCATCAACTAATTTCTGAACATTTATATCCCATCAATATCATCACGAATTTCTTTCAGATACAAAGTACTGAATGCCAGTGTCATCCCTGAGGGACAGTTCATTGACAACAAGAAAGCTTCTGAGAAGCTGCTGGGGTCCATTGATGTGGACCACACTCAGTACAAGTTCGGCCACACCAAGGTAAGAGACTGGAGATACAATGGCACCAACAGTACTTCAGTAAAAATAGCTGCTTTGCACTTCAAAATGTGTATTAATTCTTACTATTGATTGTTATTATATCCATCTGTCATCCAATCATGAAGTTATCTTCTTTATTTTGTTCACTGAATATTTGTAACATGGTCTGTAGGTGTTCTTCAAAGCCGGCCTGCTCGGTCTCCTGGAGGAGATGCGAGATGAGAAACTGGCAGAATTGGTGACCATGACTCAGGCTCTGTGCCGTGGTTACCTCATGAGAAGGGAGTTTGTCAAGATGATGGAAAGGAGGTAAAAATCAGAACTCACAGAATCAAATGAAAAATTACAGAATGTTGTTTTATATAATAAAAAACCATTAAGTTAAACGTAATTCGAGAATAAGAGAAGAAGTCAATCCACTGGTTTAGTCAACTTTCAAGAGTTCTAGTCAAAAGAGATATGGTCAAACTGCTTGAAACAAACATGAATGTTTAAAGACCATTCATTCATATTGCATACTTTAAACAGGGAGTCCATTTTCACCATCCAATACAACGTCCGCTCATTCATGAATGTCAAAAACTGGCCATGGATGAATCTCTATTTCAAGATCAAGCCACTTCTCAAGAGTGCAGAGACTGAGAAGGAAATGGCCAACATGAAGATTGAGTTTGAAAAGTGCAAAGAAGACCTGGCAAAGGCACTGGCCAAGAAGAAGGAGCTTGAGGAAAAAATGGTTTCTCTACTTCAGGAGAAGAATGACCTTCAGTTACAAATAGCATCAGTACGTGCTTTTGTAATATAATGTAATAGAAATTAATGGGTCAATTTGTTTCAAGTTTTTGATGGTTACATTATAAATAAGTTAGATTTAAAGATACCCCTATGCACAAATGTTCCATCCAAAGTTCCACCTAAATTTATTTTCATTTTAGGAATCTGAAAGCCTGTCTGATGCTGAAGAAAGATGTGAGGGACTCATCAAAGCAAAGATCCAGCTTGAAGCAAAACTCAAAGAGACAAGTGAGAGACTGGAGGATGAGGAGGAAATCAATGCTGAGCTCACTGCCAAGAAGAGGAAACTGGAGGATGAATGTTCTGAGCTGAAGAAAGACATTGATGACTTAGAGCTCACCTTGGCCAAAGTGGAGAAGGAGAAACATGCCACAGAAAACAAGGTTTACACTTGATCAATACAAAGTGTGAGTGTGTCTTTTTCCAGGGACTCTGCATCTCCCTAACATTGTTTGATATCATTGTTTTAGGTGAAAAACCTGACTGAAGAGATGGCCTCTCAGGATGAGGCCTTTGCCAAAATTGCCAAGGAGAAGAAATCCCTCCAAGAGGCTCACCAGCAGACTCTGGATGATCTCCAAGCAGAGGAGGACAAAGTCAACACTCTGACTAAAGCCAAGACCAAGCTTGAGCAGCAAGTAGATGATGTAAGAAACTCATAATGAATTGGATGAATTGGATAGATTGTATAGATAGAAAAGTGCAAAACTACAACTGAGCAATACTGAATGGTTCTGAATCTCTTCCATACTTATGCTCTCTGCCCATTCTTTAAATATAGGAAAAATAAAATGGTTGGACAAATTCACCCACAATACAGGATGATTCAGGCCAAAAGCAGTACGAAATACACGAAAAGTCCAACAATCCATTAATTTTTGTTCTTCCCTACAATAGCTGGAAGGCTCACTGGAACAAGAGAAGAAACTTCGCATGGACCTTGAGAGAGCCAAGAGGAAACTTGAAGGTGATCTGAAACTGGCCCAGGAATCCATAATGGATCTGGAGAATGACAAGCAGCAGTCAGAGGAGAAGATCAAGAAGTAAGAGTATACAATCATAACAAAAAAAATGCTAAAACATACCATAAAATGCAAATCTCTGACAACATTAACTCAAATTACCTTTAATCTCTACTCCATAGGAAGGATTTTGAGACGAGCCAACTTCTCAGCAAGATTGAGGATGAACAGTCACTGGGTGCTCAGCTTCAGAAGAAGATTAAAGAGCTCCAGGTGAGCTCTAAAAAAACCTTACAAATGACATGTAGAAAAACTGAATTAAAAGACAGCATGTATCACTTATCCTATACTTCTTCCATTTAAGGCTCGTATTGAGGAGCTGGAGGAGGAAATCGAGGCTGAGCGTGCTGCTCGGGCTAAGGTTGAGAAGCAGAGGGCTGATCTCTCCAGGGAACTTGAGGAGATCAGTGAGAGGCTAGAAGAAGCTGGTGGTGCTACTGCTGCTCAGATTGAGATGAATAAGAAGCGTGAAGCTGAGTTCCAGAAGCTACGCCGTGATCTTGAAGAGTCCACCCTGCAGCATGAAGCCACCGCTGCCGCTCTCCGCAAGAAGCAGGCTGACACTGTGGCAGAGCTGGGAGAGCAAATCGACAACCTTCAGCGTGTCAAGCAGAAGCTGGAGAAGGAGAAGAGTGAATACAAAATGGAAATTGATGACCTGGCCAGCAACATGGAGGCTGTTGCCAAATCAAAGGTATATAAGTGTTCATTTGAATTTAATTTAAGTGTTTTATTATTGTTCTCAATGATCCTGAAGATTTGTGAACAAATGTTTTCAACAGGGCAACCTTGAGAAAATGTGCCGTACCCTTGAAGACCAGTATGGTGAACTCAAGGCAAAGTATGATGAGAATGCACGAATGCTGAATGACATGGGTGCACAAAAAGCAAAACTTGTGACAGAAAATGGTATGTTGATTTGATAAATATAACAGCATTAATTAATGTTATGCATATAAGATGGAACACCAAAATAAAATTGTTATTTTCAGGTGAAATGGGTCGCCAGTTGGAGGAGAAAGAAGCTCTTGTTTCCCAGTTGACCAGAGGCAAACAAGCCTACACACAGCAGATTGAGGAGCTCAAGAGGCACATTGAAGAGGAAGTCAAGGTAACAGGTTGAGAAAGCAGATAACATGAATGCAAAATCAACCCTCTAACAAACACACGAAACAGCGCTTGTTATGCAAATGCAGCCATGTAAAAACTCGTTGGCAACAGATTACATTGAAAACACATATCTATGATATACTGTATGTGTTCACTCACTGGTATCTATCCACCTGAGTGATCAGCTATTCATTCATTCACATTTCCTCTAATTACAATTCTGCACAAATAAATGTGATTCCTCCTGCTGAATTGCCTTAAAGGCCAAGAATGCCCTGGCCCACGGTTTGCAATCAGCCCGTCATGACTGTGACCTGCTGAGGGAGCAGTTTGAGGAGGAGCAGGAGGCCAAGGCTGAGCTGCAGCGTGGAATGTCCAAGGCCAACAGTGAGGTGGCTCAGTGGAGAACCAAATATGAAACTGATGCTATCCAGCGCACTGAGGAGCTGGAGGATGCCAAGTAATTCCACACTTTTATACATCTTCATTCTAGATTCTCTGAATATAAGTCATAGAATGTTGCATAAAATTCATGACAATCACCCTCTACAGGAAAAAGCTTGCTCAGCGTCTGCAGGAGGCAGAGGAGTCCATTGAGGCCGTGAACTCCAAGTGTGCCTCTCTGGAGAAGACCAAGCAGAGACTGCAGGGTGAAGTGGAGGACCTGATGATTGATGTGGAGAGGGCAAATGGCCTGGCTGCCAACCTTGACAAGAAACAGAGGAACTTTGACAAGGTAGATCTAATGTCACTAATCTATAATCAGTCACAACTGTGTTGAAGGACATTATAATGTGTTAAAATGAGGGTTGTTCGAAAGAACAATTAATGGCCTGAGTTTTCATGTTTCTAGGTTCTGGCAGAATGGAAGCAGAAATATGAGGAAGGCCAAGCAGAGCTGGAAGGGGCTCAGAAAGAGGCCCGTTCTCTCAGCACTGAGCTCTTCAAGATGAAGAACTCCTATGAGGAAGCTCTGGATCAACTGGAGACCCTGAAGAGAGAGAACAAGAATCTGCAGCGTATGTGCACTCAACATAGATAATATGAATACATCATTATCATAAATGTCTGACTTGAAAATGAAAGCCATACTCAGGAAATGGATGAGGTCTGAAGTTATTATATTAAAATAGTTAAAATAGATGTCTGTCTCTGCAGAGGAGATTTCTGACCTGACTGAACAGATAGGGGAGACTGGAAAGACCATCCATGAGCTGGAGAAAGCAAAGAAGACTGTGGAGACTGAGAAAGCAGAAATCCAAACTGCCCTTGAAGAAGCAGAGGCAAGTCAACTCATTTAAATAGAACACTTATACTTTTACAAATAATAAAGGTATATATTTCCTCAAAAAGTATGCATACTTGCCTTTCTTCCCTGCCCTGTACAATATGCCCTTTATTCTAAACTTCATTTAATCTCTCAGGGAACTCTTGAACATGAAGAGTCCAAGATTCTACGTGTCCAGCTTGAGCTTAACCAGATCAAGGGTGAAATTGACAGGAAGCTCGCAGAGAAAGATGAGGAGATGGAGCAGATCAAGAGAAACAGTCAGAGGGTTATTGACTCCATGCAAACCACTCTTGATGCTGAGGTCAGAAGCAGGAATGATGCTCTCAGGGTCAAGAAGAAGATGGAGGGAGATCTCAATGAGATGGAGATTCAGCTGAGCCACGCCAACCGCCAGGCTGCTGAAGCCCAGAAGCAACTGAGGAATGTCCAAGGACAGCTCAAGGTACAATTATAAAATACATACGGTGACAGCACTGAGCTACATCATGTTGAGGCATGTATATAAATTCATATGATTAATCTCTCTGTCAGGATGCACAATTACACCTCGATGATGCAGTCAGAGGACAAGAGGACATGAAGGAACAGGTTGCCATGGTGGAACGCAGGAACAACCTGATGTTGGCTGAGATTGAAGAGCTGAGGGCTGCCCTGGAGCAGACAGAGAGAGGCCGCAAAGTGGCTGAGCAGGAGCTGGTAGATGCAAGCGAGCGTGTGGGTCTGCTGCACTCCCAGGTGAGTCAATAAGTCATCAAGTCCTTGAGCCAACAATTCATTTTAGATTTTATGTAATATGACACACAAGAACATGTAAATTTACACACAACCTACATTTATTCAGAATACCAGCCTTCTCAACACCAAGAAGAAGCTGGAAGCTGAATATGCTCAACTTCAAGGTGAAGTGGAGGACACTGTTCAGGAGGCAAGAAATGCAGAAGAAAAAGCCAAGAAGGCCATCACTGATGTGAGTGATGTTTATTAAATTCACATCTACTGTTAGGTCTGAAGTCAAGAATTCTATGAGAATAAAGATTCTTGGTTTCATTATTTAATGCCACTGTATGAAAATTATAGGCTGCCATGATGGCAGAGGAGCTGAAGAAGGAGCAGGACACCAGTGCTCACCTGGAGAGGATGAAGAAGAACCTGGAGGTCACAGTCAAGGACCTGCAGCATCGTTTGGATGAGGCTGAGAGTCTGGCCATGAAGGGTGGAAAGAAACAGCTCCAGAAACTGGAAGCAAGGGTACTCTATCTGTTGTATAGATGATACAATAAGGAATATTAGTACAAATGTACCTCGATAAGCCACACATTACCTGTTTGATGTTTCACTATTACTATGATATTAAAACCTATTAAATTTAAATTATTTTTAATATTCAAGGTGCATGAATTGGAAATTGAAGTTGAAGGCGAACAGAAACGTGGATCTGATGCAGTCAAAGGTGTCCGTAAATATGAGAGGAAAATCAAGGAGCTCTCCTACCAGGTATGGTTTTACACGTCTTTACTTTACAAAGAGTATTAGACATTCATATTACCCCCTCTATAACATCTTTACTCTCTAGACTGACGAGGACAAGAAGAACGTCACCAGACTGCAGGACTTGGTGGACAAACTGCAGCTGAAAGTGAAGGCCTACAAGAGGCAAGCTGAGGAATCTGTAAGTACAATATTCAAGAATAAAATCCATACATTCATGGTAAATAAATCCAGATATTTGGGATACAAAAAGACAATTTTATTGTTAACCTGGTTTTTTTTTACCATACTCATTCAGTTTAGTCAATTTAATTTTATTTAATACATTTGCTTCCTTTAAAATACTCTTATGGAATTTAAACATGCAGCATTACATTACATATCAGAATGGATTTATCATATGCTACACTGAAGCAGTATATTAGATTAATTATGCTGTATCATATAGTCACAATGTGACAGAACCTCTTGTCATGATTCTTGTTTTATGTATCTGACAATTTCCTTCAAACTTTACTTCATCAGCACCTTCATTAAAGAAGATAATAACATTTGAATGCCATATTGAATGTGAAAATGTCATATTTCACTCACAGGAGGAACAAGCCAACACTCACCTGTCCAGGTACAGGAAGGTGCAGCATGAGCTGGAGGAAGCTCAGGAGCGTGCTGACATCGCTGAGTCCCAGGTCAACAAGCTGAGAGCCAAGAGCCGTGATGTTGGCAAGGTATTTTACACTAAAGCCATTAATACTATTGTATATAACCGTTGTATACAAACTTTTAATACATATGGATATGGAATTATGCCATGCATCAAGCATTCCAAATTAGGAAGTGAAGTTCATAAAAAAAATCTGCCATGCAGATGAAGAGCATGTTTTTTTAAATCCTTTTCTTTATTTTATTTCAAGGGGAAGGAAGTTGCAGAATAAGAGCCGAGATCCAGCTGAGACACAGTAATGAGCACTCATAAAATATGAAGTTCTTGTGAAATGTTCTCTTATAAGCCATCAGTGAATAAAGTTTGCTCAACATATCTTCACTTTGTCTTTTTTCAATTTTTCTTTGTACTACACTTACAACATATTTCTCCCCTTCAAATTTGCCCAATGAATTACACAGGTGTAACTGGGTATATTTTGTCATGAATCAGAGTTTGGTTTTGCTTAAACCTTGGTAAAATTACCCTAGTGTCCTATTTAGTTGTCATCATGCTGTAATATACATTGGTACTCTTTGGTGATTAACAGTTATATGCTTCATAAATGGTTTTCAAAATCAGCAATGAAAAGATTACATACCAAATCCATGAGAAAAAGCCATAATTTTTGTTAAACTAAACATACACATTTAATAATGCAAGCCACAGGCTTAAGTATCTTGTCCTAATGAAGATTTTTAGATGAGGTAAATCAATATGACTGTTACCATGTATGGAGTCGTAGCTTCAGAACCATACCTTGTTCCGGGAACCAAAAATACAGCAAATATGCAAATACATTCATTTGTAGTGTAAACCTAAATTGAAAAATTGACAAAAAAATTCTAACAGAATTCTAACCTTGAAAGTGAGGCCAACCATATAAACATCACTGTAAATTTCCAAAATGTTGATAAAACACTTATGTGAGACATTCTCCTGTACATAACTGCAAAGACATTTAATGATTTCTCAACAGGTTGGTTCATAAGAGAGCCAGAAAACAGTCTTACCCACTACAACAGCAAGTTGATCCTAAGTCTTTCAACTCACAGTTTTCATTACTGACCAGATGCCAAAAATATCTGTGGGAGCTTTTTTTTTCAACAGAATTCGTTCTATGCCGCCATTTTATGTGATGCCATTCTACATGTATTATTTAAATAAAGGCAATGACAGTACCAGCTCCCTGGCTGAACTAGAAACACAGTCTGCTCGGTGGGCACAAAATATCACCAATAACATCTCAGATGTTTTCTTTGTATAACAAAATTGTACTCACTCGATCTCCAGTCCACATGAGCCCTGACCTTTACAGTATAGCAAAAGAAATATCAGAGAGCACCTCAGTGAGGAAACTACATCCAATAACTGCACCACTGTCAGGTCTCTTCTTCATTTTGTTTCAAACAGACAAACGACCTGAGTAACATTTTATTATGCCATGTCCCCAATACTATTGAAAATTCTTTAAACTTTTATGTGGTGAGTTCCTTGGTTGTTGGTAACTGTTGTTGACCACATTCCACATTCAGTTAAATAATTACCAAGATACAAATCCTATCGTTATTACAAACACCACAGTGAGAAATAGTTTATGCCAGCCAATAATGTTGAGGAGATCGAAAGGTAGTGGGCTAGTTATGCTAGCTAGATACCGTCAGCTAGTAGTGTATCTGTAGCTACTTCAGGTTTTTAAATAGGATATCAAACTTTTATCCTAACTTCGCTAGCTATACTACAACGAGCTAACGCTAAGAAGTTAATATTGGTCGTCATTTGTTCGCTGATACTGATTTCCTTTTTTGCATTGCTCCCCTCCAGTTAAAGGCTTCGAAAAAGCTAACGTTAGCGTTCATTACCTTATGTCGGCTGCAAAGCCGAACTGCTCCTGGATACTTCAGGTAAAGTTTTAAAAAGTCCACAGTGGAAACAATTTTGCCTTCAAGTGGTCGTATTTTTTTCCTGGCTCGCTTCATTAATAATTAATTCAGAGTATTTAAAAATATCATCAACAATACACTAAAGTTAGCGAGCATACGCTATAATTGAAATTAACTGGTAATACTTTACCGTTAGGATTTTGAAAGTGGCTCGATTTACCCTGCAGCACGCGACCAACGGATCTCGATTTTGTGAGGAATACAACCACCTGAGATTGGCGCAGGAAATTAAGTTAAATTCATTACAACTATTTGTGCTGTGGATAAATGTTGATTTAAATGTAGTTCGCTCTTTAAAATAATGTTTGCAGGAGTCAGCCAAATCAGTGCTCATTGACTGAATTATTTATTTATATTCAGATAATAGAATAACTTGATCGCCAAAGGCAAGGAGGTTTTCAGTCCGAAAAGTCTATGAAAATATAACTTCTCATACGGATATTCTATAAAACGATACCGTGTAGAAGTATAATTTGTAAGATCAGGCCTACCCTTGAACTAACATAACAATGGCAGATGTACTGAAAATGATGCATGCTGTGATACTGGTAAAATACAGTCATAGAAATAATGGAGCCAACTCAACCTGGATGTAGTAACCTAATAGACACTCTAGGGGTCAGGCTGTCTTGGATGTAATTCACTGCCAGACACTCTAGGTGGCAATATATTTTATAATAGATTGATGACCATTACCAATAGATATTAATGTCAAGGGTCAGGTTAATGTTAACACTAACGGAAGGAGGCCTAAGGTGCTCCTCTTAGGGCAGGCTTTAGATAAGTTGGGGAAGGCCTTAGATAAGAAAAGGAATAAAATGGATGCGGGTGCGGGGGGATGGACCCCTCAGAGCGAATGGTGGATTGCCTAGGTGACCTTTTGCTGTTCTGCGCAGACCAGCCCGGCTTATTGTGTAATGCTTCCAGGTAGTATACAATAAACCATTTAGCGACTCTGTGGATTTTGATTTTGTTTGTAAAAGAAGTTTGGGAATACCTAAGGAGCATCAAAGTGTGGTGAGGGCCCCCAGCTAATTGGCCCAGCCTGGAGCAGCTTTCCTCCACAACCGTCAGAGATTTTCTAGTCTCCTTAATTCTGGGCAAAAAGCCAATTGTTACTTTATAACTACTTTCTTACGTTATCATACATTATAATGCAATGGCTGCATTTAGCTGTCATTAGTCCAGCAACTGCACAGTAAATGGGCTAAGGGGTTTTCCACAGCAAAAGAACGGTTTTCCTGTATGCCAGACTTCATTTATATTGGATGCCTTAGTCTGAAGCTAGAACCATAACATGGTCTGAGTGCCACTCAAATTAACAACACATTTACGTCGGTCTTGTTTTACATATTTTATTTCTAGATGTGTCTGTACCATTATAAATACTACCATGCCAATGCCCATTACAACCGGAATTCTTAGTATTTACATTTTTCAGCTAAAATACTGTGTCGCAGGAAAGGAGTAACATACTGAATTTATCAATATCAAATTCTCTGAAAATAAATGTCATTGGTAAAAAAAAAATGTTTTGGTTGTATACAAATGCATGTCTATGAGATGTTGCGTTTGCCGGTGGCAACTGCATTTGAAGGCCAGTTCCATACCTGCGACGTCAGATTTCCAGAGAGTATACTAGTATATTTCTAATGGTAGTTCCCAGCCACAGATTCTTGTAACTTTGAGGCACACCAGCCAATGTACCAGAGAGCTGCAGGACTTGTTACAGTGTGTAGCTGCCACAGTATGCACAGTCAACCAGAATACGTATCTACTTGTGCAATGAGGCAGGGAAAGTCACACTAATAGAATTCCCCCCTCCCTGAGTGATATTCAAGCCAATTATGCACAACTGCATGCAGTGACAACACTGGATCATGGTTCATTTCGCCATAATAAACCGTCACTACTTTCAAACCCAGTGTAGCCTTTAGTGCCATGGACCAGCCCTCAAGATTCATAATAAGCACAACTGCAAGGACCTTTACCTAATTAACTTGTTTTATATATAAAAAAAAATCACAACACACCACCCAAAATATGAATGTTGTTTAATAACTCATTCTCTGTAATAAACCATTTGAAAATATTTTACAAGTGACAGACACATCTAACAAACGTATTCCTGTGACTTTCATTTTGTGTGCCATCTGTAAATAAAAGGAGCTGCAAGTTTAACTTAAAGTGCTGGCTAAAATAACAACCCATTCAAACATTTATTGGTTTCACTTTCCTAAATGCTGAAGGAGTCAAACATTTTATAGTTTTTTTCAACCTTGTTTGGGTTTTTAATGATTAGTATGCTGTTTCACATATTTTTTAAACAAAGGAGATATTTGCACACAAGCTGAAGCCAATGCACAGCTGGCTAAAATGTCATTTTCAATTTCAGACAAAGTTTTACACAAAATAAATAAAAAAACAATTAAGAGCCAATTCCTGCAGCTACAGCTACTGAAACCTGATCTGCGATATAACCATCTGTTATGTATTTTATGATGGATCACATAGCTCTCACACACTCACCTCAGAGAACACAGCTTGACAGAAGCATGATGATGGGCCACCATTCAGGGCTTTTGAAAAAGTCCATGGAAACATGTCCTATTGTGACATATGGCAGAGAGAGTAGACTGTAATCCAGGAATTTTCATGGGGCATCGGCATCAGAACCCCAACACTTAGGCCATTTCAATTTCAATTGTCTAATGTAAACCCAAAGGCACACATGTACAATCCTGCAATGCAAGTGCCAGGGCTACCCACAGTGTGCTATAACCAGTAGTCGTTAGTGGGGCAGTGTCACCATGTTTATACAAGAATACCCATAATCACCCACTGCAAATTTTGTTATTCACTCTGAAAATCATTGATTCGTTACAGTGTCAAAATTACACTTGACTATTTACCATAACTAAATTATATATGCTAGCATTTAAATGAGGGATTGGAAACCCAAACGCAACCCTGGGCCAGCACTATGGCCTACTAAAGGTTGAGTGGGCCAAAATAATGGAATTTAAATAAAATGCTTAGGACATTAGAAAAAAATCTGATAGGAAATTCAGTGTGAGAAATGTGTCTGTCGAACAATTGTACCTGACACAATATTGGATCTTCTTCACAATATCGGGGCACAAAATGAAATCATCGAATGAACATAGGTGTGTTAATTCTTCTGTCAGTCAAGAAGATGTTACGCCTTCATGAGTCATACACTGACAATGAAAAAAAATATTTACAAAGCTACATGACTTAAATAAGACTTCTGGATTTTAAAACCCATACTATATCCATACATATGTAATAGTATTTTAACTTATTTCTAAAATATCTCAGCTGAGTCAAGTTATTTCTGGAACTGAACTGGTTTTGGCCCACAGACTGAACATTCCTGAATGTAGATTTGCACTGCAAGTGTGCAGTTAGACCCTGAAATTCTTGAGAACAATGACACACTTATGTTGACTACTGATGGATCGATGACTATTGTATAGTTTTCCCCAGAGGTCAAACCTAAAATTAACTCTTTGTGCCCCCTTGAAACTAGTGAAAGTCAAGAACAATTGAAATCTTAATCCCATCAAATCAGTTATTACAAGCATTTCAAAAAGTGAGTAGAAACATAGTTTTCCACGATGTAAAGAAGGCTTGGCAATGAGAGCTGCACATGTCCGAGCAACAAATCCAGGGAGGACATTAGACCTTCAGATTAAAAACATAAAACAACTTCACTTTGCTGAATTACAGCTGCAGTTCCATAAAGTGCAGTTCCTTGACACACAAGCAGCTGGTTTTGTGCTCAAATAAAAGTTAGGAGGGCAAGTGGTTAGGGCTCTGTGATCTCTGGGATGGGAGTTAGTCAGAAAGGTCAGACTGTCATCGCATAGGTCTCTGGGCATTGTGTACATGGCATCAGATCAACATTCCTCTTTCTGTTGCATGCATGTGCACTTGGGTCTTTAGAGAGTCCACGCTGAAACTGAGAAGAGACGACAGGAGCAGCCGCAGTCAGAGGGTTAACTCTTGCTTTGGGACACCCTGCTGTGCAGTAGTTTACAGCTTCATGCCTGTTAGGAATTTTTCAAATTCAGAGACCCTGTTCTGCTTCACTCCCAAAGGGTTTCAGTCCAGAACCCCCTTCTACGTGTGCATCTTTCATCATTAAATTTTCTGGGGCAGGGAAGAGGACTGTTCTTAATGAGGTGATAAAACCTGATACTTTGTGGCCCTCAGTTGTCAGCGCAAATGGAGTCCATTTATAAACTTGGAGTTTTACTGAAGTGCTCAACTATAAAAACCAGCCTAGTTCATTGATGCAAACTTACAACCTGTGTATAAAAGTCCAGTTCATGCAGTCGTGACACTCACAAAGCCAAAATCCATCAAAAGCAATTTTACAAACCACAATTTTTTTTTCCAGATAACAATTAAATTATCCATACTTTCTTTTGTTACCACGTGCCAAAGCTGACAAACTGCATTCTCTCCGCAACAGGCAACATGAAGGCTAAGTCCTTAAAAATCAACAAGCAGTCTCCTTTCATATTTTCATAAATGAGAAAGACAATCACACACTTAAAAGTTTTGAAAAGGTGGTCTTCAGTAATGGTAAGAGTAGTTTCTAAAACACCTTAAACGTCCATATAATATGTAAGTTGAGGTTTTCATTATTATTACTGTAATAATTGTTTATGCAAGGCCAGTTACAGAAATTAAAATACAGGAGAATATTAATTCATGAAGACAACAGTATCTTACAACACCTCTGAATGCCGGTTCTGGACCCACAGTACAGAATTACAGAGATTTCACATAAACACTGTGACGCAACGCCACTCCACTGAGTGATGTATTCATTGGTGCTTATGGGAGGCAAAGGTCCAGGAATGTACTCCTATGGCATAATACCAAAAACATCTTTGATGTGATTTAGCTACATCAGTTAATTATTCAAATTCAATTAATGCATGTATAAACATGGTTCTTCTAAAAATATATTTTGAATTTATAACAAAGCTGTTTTACTGCAGATAACTGCATATCAAAGTTATCTAACATCCAGCACAAACATTCAGCCAAGGTTAAAACACAGGAGCGCAGGAGTATCACAGAGATGGCTGCCTGGTGAACTACTTCTGGAGACAGATTAACAAGATGTGAACAATTTTACGCAAAAAGTCCACTGGATAGTGAAATGGCAGTTAAATACTGCACCCACTGAAGCATACCAGGGGGCAATGCAACTGTGCTCTGTTATTTTAATTTGAGATTGAACACATTCAGCTTCTCTCTTCCCTCATGTGAGTTTGGCAAAGAAATATAATCAAATGTTAATTGTCTCTCAAGTTGGCAGGAAGTAACCCTTAGCACTAACTGTAAAGTAAATTGGCGTTTGTAGTTTTTACAATTTTACAGTCTCTCTTTATAAATCCCCACCAGCAAAGGGTACAAAGTTTTGTTAGATTCCTCTATCTGACTTCCTGGGTAGTTTGTCAGCAGGTGTTCAGGATTAGAGCGTGAAGAGCTCGAAGCCATGCCTGTGAGACCAGCTGTCCCTGGATCCTTCAGCTAGGAGGCCCTGGGATGAGGCCCAGAAAGCAAGAGGGAACAAGAAGGAGAGGAACATACCACAAGGCCCACACAACAACAGAGAGAAGAGGGAGAGGCAGAGAAAATTGAAAAAGAGGAAAACTTATGAATTGTGGAGATGATAAGAGAGGAAAGCATCAAAATGAGGGAGGAGGAATGGCATTGTTAGCCCATGCCAGGTAGCGGCAGAGCCTGAGGACTATCTGCTGTTAGGTGCAAGAGGAGCAGTTGGAGACAGAACAGGAGCTTGAATGATGGGCAGAAAGAGTGGCCCCGCCCACACTCAGACGTGTTCTCCTGCAGAGGACAGAGAGGAAGAGAGAAAGTAGCACTGAAATGGCCAGCAGCTGGAAGACCCTTGTCATCCATATAAACTATGTGTAAATCAAGAGGGATTCTGAAGTGTTTTTTACAAGGTCAGTAAATCAGCTGCCAGTGGCATCTAAGGCAAATTGTTTGATCAAGGCAGATTTCAAAAGGCTGGTACCAGGAGGAAAGAATTTCTTACACTGGTCTCCTAAGTACTTACTTTTGCCTCTTAAAAATCGAAATCAAATTCCACTTATCAAAGCAAACTTGGCACGGACACTGGCTAGGGTTGTTAAAATGGAAATGATAATTATTACACTTGTTTTGTGCCTGATCAAACAAACCCAGTGCCCTCCCCCCCCCCCGGGCTAAGAAGGAAATTGCCGCATTTACAATTATAACCCCGTTACATATTTACTGCAATGTAGGAGTTTTTATACAAATGTTATGTTGGCATCTTGCATGCTTTTGATAATGCTATTCCCACTTTTTGTTAGATACATGAAAAAAGTAACTTCATGTTTTTTTCATAAGATTGATTATACATTTTTGTTTTTTGAGGAGCGCAAGTGAGACCACATCAGCATTAAAAATAATTGGCAGATTATACAGCTTGCAAAATTCATGCAATATCTTTCTTTCTACCGATGAACCATGCACATCTTCTACAAGGTGGAAACAAACCATGGGATTTGGTTAAAAATTTTCTTGGTTGAAACATTACATTTGGAATTCAGTTAAATTTGGAAATTCTAACTGTCAAACTTTGCTTAAAAATTTGGGCCCACCAACCAGATTTCAAATCCCCACTGTACTCTTTTGTAATATTTTGTTATGTAGGAGCTGTACTGAAAATCATAGTGTCCCCTCCCTATAATCATAGAACTTTCACACGCTACTGCACTGTTATGTACAGAGTGCAGAGGATACACAAGACTACTCCTGCAACATGAGTGCAGTGCCGCAAAGCTGTGTCTTACCTTGACATTGTAGTCAAAGCAGGTAGACGGGCCTTTGCGATACCTAGCAGAGTTCAGCAAGTCACAGGGGTTTTCTTCCCGGACTGAACTAAGGGCTAAGGAAACAAAGACTGCTCAAGAGGGGCTTGATATTTCTGTGCCTGTGTGCACGTGCATGTGTGTGTGTGTGTGTGTGTGTGTACATGCATGTCTGTGCATGAGTGTCTGGGGAGGGGTTGAGGGGAAATATTTATTAAGCACCTAGGAGGGATTTGGTGGAGATGGGGTTAGTTTACTCTAATCCCACACCAGTACCACCAATCCTACACCTAGGATAAACCAGAAATTCTATTTCCACTGTCTACAACACTAAACCCAGCTACCACTTATGTCAGAGTCATTAGCCACAGGCACAGGAGCTGTGAATATGACTCCCCCCCACAAACAATTCTTAATGTACTAATGGGTTGTAACCAATTGATATAATTAAGCAGCTACAGAGGTAAGGACTTGCCTGAGAGCTTGGCTTACTGGCTTGAGGGAATCATAGAGGGTTACGGGGGTCATACTGATCGGGCAGATCGAGGTTGAGATTGTTGCCTCCACACTGGAGCGGTGTAAGGATACACTCTGTCTTCACCTGTGTTAGTTTCTCCATCTCACATGCGTTGCAGGGCACCTTCTCTGCCACCACGAAGAGCAGGTTTGTGTTCTCGATGCGCTTGGCGTGGAACAGCCTGGGGTGGAAACAAACAGGTCTGATCTTACTCTTCTCTGTCTACACAGACTACACTCACTGCACTGAAAATAACCCCCACACTCTTCCATAATGTCTACACACTCTCCACACTGATGGTTCTTACTACACTCTTTAGACGCACCACACTAACACACACACACACAAATACGCACACACACCTGGAGCAGTTTCCACAGTCTTGCAAAACATTGTAGAAATTTGTGGTGTTGGTGAAGTAGAACTGCGTCTGCACTGTCACACAGCTGGCCTCTCTGGAGTCCATGCCTTCAGCCTCCACATCACCTGGGCCAGCATCATACAGAAGAGAGATACATCAGGGGGACTTAACAGTGAATACAGTCCAAGTATGCTTGACTGTCACTGCCATTGCCAGGACATAAATAATCTGAAATGTCTTTTAATGTGCTAATTTTATCAGAACTGAGATTTGCCAGGCTATTTCAAATGTCATATTTTATATTTGCGGTGACCCAGGTCTGGCACAGCCAGTCTATTTGAATTCACCTGTACTGAACCAGCTGTGGAAGGGCCAGTGTCCAGCCAGTTTAAACTCACCTGTTGTGAACCACGTGTGGTAAGCAAGTCCGTACAATAACTGCTGCATCAGAGACCTATGGATAGAAGTGACAGTACAATTAAAGTGACTGACCTGGGGTAGAATATGATTTAAATATAAATGTGCAAAATGTGTGTATGAACGGTAGTTAGCCCCAATTTACACCTGGTATTAAACTGCCACTTGAGCATCTGATTTGTATGCAGATGTAAAGCTCAGTAAATGTAAAAAGTGCAGATGAAAAGTGGGGCACTTTATCACTGATCATTGGTGTCTCTGTAAGTGAATATGTGTGTGTGCATGTCTCACCAGGCTGCTGCTGATGTCCACCAGGCCAGACTCAGAAGGTCAGCGAGGGAGGGCTGCAGTTGGGATCGACAAATAGGGGATATAGTGAACGTGTGAGAGGAGGTCTTCAGTCTTTCACTTTATCAATGAAACATTCAGTAATTACAAGAAATTCATAATCCATGTGAGAGACAAAGCTGCTAAAATTTGGCTTGAATCCATACTCTGCTACTAATCCCAATGATACACACTCATCACTGCCATTTGCACTAATCCCTTCCATTCAGACATATCCTTATTGCTGACACTAATCCTATGACTGACACTAATCCCTTTGTTTAACAACAATAATCTACAACTGCCACTACAGCCCACCCACAGATTGACTCACCACAAACACACTCCTAGGCGCCTTGCCCGTGTGGCTGCTGGGGGCGGGGTCACAGACAGACTGGTATTGGAAGGACTGCTGGCGGGTGTAGATGGAGTTATTGTACAGCGCGTGCATCAGGGAGGGGTCCACCTCCCCCAGAAACAGGCCCACCTATCACAGCAAGACAGGCAACCAGACAGAATCTCAATCTCAGTATGTCACGAGAGCAATAAGAGAGATAGAGGGTCGGACAGAAAGACAGGTGACATCGAAACAGATATAAATACAGTTAGGGATATAGAGAAAATGGGACAGACTGACGGAAAAGGACAGACAAATGGAGACAGAAGGGAAGAATAACAGTAAGCCAGACAATAGAGGCAGACAGAATGCCCCGTGCTGATCACCTGTTTCCAGTGCTCCTTCTGATTGGACATGACCAGGAATCCTCCATCATCAATCAGATAACACAGCAGGTCCTGCAGAAGGAGGCATGCACTGATTACAACCAAAAATGCCCCAGTTTTCCACATACACCTCTGACTACTTATAACAGAGGCACCCACACAGAGGAAATGGCAAACGTTTACAATAGACACATCAGCAAACACTACACATGCACACTCACAATTAGGGATTTGTGTTACCCTGTACATCTATCCTACTAACTACACACAATCACATACTCCATATATACAACTAAATTTCCCATAAATACCAAACCCATTTACAGCAGAACATCCTCACTCTGGAACTGCTTATACAATGTACCAGAAGAAAAGGAAATTGGAACAAATGAAAAATAATGTCATATGCCTGGAATGTTATCTCTGCATCCTGTCAAATAGAAACAGCTAAATTCTCAGATGTAGTCCTCACATTCCTCAGATATATAGAAACATATCCTGTGGTTTGCAACAGCCTAATTCTTCCCCTATCAAAGCTATCACTTTCTGGTTCCATTTTCCTTCTTCTGTTTGTGTATTGAACCCTATGGCAGGAGAGCTATGGAAATGAAGGGGAGTGATATTGCTGTCACTTTTCACACAATTTCACAATTATTCAGTTAATTTTGACTCTGGACACTTACACTTTATGCCAATGCAAACAGATGTTTTGGCTCTGTTAGTATTTATTGATGGTCATGAAGGATGAAAGCACTAAATGGATAACCGGAGAAATCGCACAGCCAGGAGAGCAATATGAAGTCTGATGAAACGGGGGTGAGAGTGAGTCTTACATCACTGTTAACTTCACAGTCCATCTCACAGCTGCTGGATGGTCCACACTACCAGAAACAAAAGCACAACTTCTTCAATTCTTTGTCCTTTAATCCAAAAGGCGTCCCTACCATAACTATCAGGTTTATGAAGCTTAAAACTTACAGTTGAAACTGGGTCAGAGAGATGTAAATTCAGTCCAAGATCCTCTGTCCTCAAAAAATTCACTTTCAAATTGCACTTGGGGGCAAGGGAAACTCCACCAATCAAACACAAGCACACACTGAAATACTTGTGTTTAATTGGTGGAGAGTCACATGTTCCCTGTTTGCAAGTGAAGTTTTCATTTTAATTGATTGGACTGCAGTCTTAGACATTATTGTCCACTATTGTTTCTGGGTGCACGTTACAGTATACAAACATTAAAAACAGAATCATTTTTCATATGGTGTTTCAATCATACCTTTATGCATGTGAGTGCTTCTGCAATGTTTTTGACTGGCTGGCATACATCAAGAGGTTCATATCTAAGTATTTACATATAAATATAGACACACATATACAAATAGAATATTTGCAAAAGATATGGGGGTGCCTGTGTGTGTTTGTATGCTGCTTTGTTTGTATTTTTGTTACCTTATGTGAACCTTGTCTACTGTCTGACTGGTTGCTGGCCAGGATCTTGAATTTGTCCACCCAGGCCTCCAAGTCCAGCTTAACCCCCACCACTGCCCAGCATAGTGACAGCAAAGGAGGTGCAGCCAGAGGAGGGAGAGGAAAGCACAGGGAGTTTGGTTTCCAAAGAAATCCCATTAGCGCTCAGTGAGTGATCGATCCATGCGGTGTGACATCACTATCAACTCTCTCAGAATAACAGTGCTGTAAAAAAACCGCTGCTCTGGAAACTATCTGAAACTCCTCCTCACTGAGCTGTTACCTTTACCCTGGAAGAGGACCTCCTCTGCCTGAGGTTCCAGTTATGTTCTCTTTGCAGGGATGATCGTGCCTAATACATTACCATTTTGTATCCAGTCACTAATACACATTGAGATAACCTCACTGTGAGTGTAACTGTCCCTTAATTTAACTTCAATACTATTTTTCCCCAATAATTCACTTGATTGATCCTACTATCTAGATCCCCATTTGACACATCTGTGCCAATCATATGTTAGATCGTAAATGAACATGAATTAAAAAAACCCAACAGGACAACTCAGGGAAAAGCCTCCCACTGCTGTCAGCCCCCTACAGTGATGGATGAACCTCACAGTAAGCCAAAGAGTTGCCCCTACCTGCAGGTCTGATGGTCTTGCCACCTATGTTGATTTCCACTGCGGTGCTGACCAAGATACCAACAGTACCATTCTCCGAGCTCAGGGCATCATCAACAGCTGTAGGAGGCACGAGAAAGTCAAGGCAAGGAGTCAGGCACATGGCAGGCATATGGCAAACGCAGGCATATGGAAAGCCTGTGAGTTCACTGCATCAGACTCTACAGACCCACCAGATACTCAATTCGGGCGGTAATGGACCGCTAATCTGTTTACCAGACTATTCATTAGTCACAAAGAATATGCATCCTATCACAAGAAACATGTTTCCCAAAATGACCTCTAAGATTTTTTAGGTAACTGATGTGTCTTACGATAGAGATCCAGTGTTTTCAAAATTGAATTGACTGGCCCAAGAGGAGAGGGGGGAATTGCAATATAGAGCAATATTTGTGGGGGACAACATGTCTAGCATTATGTTACTTATTTACCATTGCCCCATTTTTTCCCAAACAAATTTAACCACACAATCAGCCCTCTGTGTAATAATGCAACCAACTTCAATGCTGTAATACAGCAATGGAAACCCCTGTTACCATCCTGGGAACAAACTGTGGCTACAAGGCAAAGGGAACGCAGGAAATGTAGGAGCTGGGTATCAGGTGAGTCTGTACAATCTGTAACAGTACACATGCGCCACTGTTCTCCCTAAGCCACACTCTAATGTGGTTGCTGAAATACAACACTATGGCTGTACTCACAGTCTCTAGGGGGTGCTCTGAAAATGTAGCCCTTGTTGTCCATACTGCGCCGATAGAAGTTGGCATTGAAGGGCTCAGGGTCCTCCTTCCATGTTTCAGCAGCACTAACAAACACAATCAGATACACACACACAAATACACAAACAGACACACAATTACACACATAGGCAGGCACATGCACACCCACGGGCACACACACACACAAGCAAAGAGTTACGTAACAGACACAGAGGCACATGCACACAAAACCCAGACATGAAGGCAGAGACATACAAACACCATCATGTCTGTAATAATCCCATCTACTAAGTACAGGAGTGCGTACTGGTTTTGGAAATCTTTGAGTCTGCACCTTAAATTGGAGGCGCACGCAGATATTAAGGGAAAACAGTGTACAGGAAGCTAGCACAGCTGACTCACCTGTTGGGGTAGACTCGGGTGACCCCCCCGTCAGTGGCTGCAAACAACGCCAGGAACCCATACCTGAGACATAGGTATGATGAGTGAGCTTATGCAGGTGCCTTTGTTTGTCAGCATATATGCATTAATGGGTGTGTGTGCGTGCATATGCATGTGTGTGTTACACCCACGTGTTCAGATCCTTGTTCTTCCACACCCTTGTTGCCAGTTGCCAAATGATATCTGATTCCAGAATGAGACTGTGAAGGAGACCTTGATTACCTGGAGAACATACAGAGAAAAAAAAAAGATAGAATGAAAATAAAAAAATAATAATTGTTTGTGCTTGAGAGTGAGGCTGTGTTAGAGGAAGCGGGTTAGGTTAGAGGACTATGCTGTCAGTGGGCTGTGTGGGTAGGGTACTCACAGTGTTTGGAGTCCAGTGTAATGTCCACCATGAGAGTAAGGAAGTTCTCCAGAAACTGAGTGTTGTTGTCCGAAAGTTGCAGCTGAGTGCAGTATTCCCTGAAGGAGGAAAGATGTCAGGTCCTGTGCAGGGCCAACACTGAGTCATGACCTGCTGACCCAAAGCCAAGACTAACATGCCCACTGGGCACTCCCAACTCAACTCATTCCCCATGGAGAGTCTGGTTAATGCCATGGTTCAGGGTCAGGTGCTGTGTCCTACAGGGAGGCCCACAACAGGCCATAGTGTTTAAAGGGTTTCACTCTGCAGAGTAACCCAAGGCTACCTGAATGTGTCTTAACAGGCTAGTCTATGGTCACTCCCAGTGAGAAAGAGCACTGCAGTCAGAGCCTCCCGGAAGCATATGGGGGGAAAGACACATATCAGTGGCTGGCAGTTTAAGTTCCTGCGGCAGCACTACTGGCTGTTGTCCATACTGAAGAGACAACAACCAGTTCAGCCTCATCAGAGCAAACGGTGGATAAGCTGGTTCCACTACTCTGACTCGCTCTCTGGTCACCTCTCCTGACTGGCTAAGCTGCTGCAGGCTTTCTGAATAGAACATGAGGACTATGCATCTCTTCTGACTGCACAGGCAACATGTGATTAGTGAAGGCTAGTTACTATGTACACTGGCAGAATTACACTTTCTCCTGAGTCTGTGGAGGGAAGGGTTGTGGTGGGGCTGATTAACTGGGTCAATCCAGCCAGTAAAAGAGAAACATGCCCACAGTCTCAATGGAGAAAAAAACCTGACCAATAATCAGAAAGAAAGTGGAATATGGTGATCCATGGCTAAGAGGAGGACACTATATGCAGAAAGGTTAAACAGATGAAAAAAAGAACTGAAATAGCACAGCACAGCATCATGGTTGTCCTTTCCTACCTCGGGGCCAGGAAGACATGACCTGCAGTTTCAAAGTTGGTTGGGAGCAGGGAATCCAGATCTGTAAAACAGAGAGGTGGGGTTACCACATGGGTGGGGAATGGGTTAAGAGCTGGAGCAGAGAGGAGTTACACCAGTCTAGTGAGGTCAGCCTGCCAAGAAAGAGGCTAAAGGGATATTGGATAATGGACAGGATGTAAAAAAGTATGAACAAACACAATGTAAGAGGCGTCAGCCAACCTTCCCACCCAGCTGGGGTGTTAACATGAATGCTCAAAACAAAAGCGTTTTTTCACAAACACCAGAGAGTGGGGCATGAGGATGACCTGCGCTTTAAACGGCCTGGAGAGAGCAGGGAACATAGCTCATAGCTCATACTCACACTGCAGCTGCAGCATCACGTCACTGAGATTTGCCTGGATGTAATATTCACTGTAGGGAGGGATTACCAAACCCAGACTACAGGGGGCAATGGTGGCATAAGGAAGAGGTAAAGAAAGAAGCAGAGAATTAAAAAAAAATTAGAATTAAAAAGGTCTTCATTTTGAAATAACAAAAAGACATTAGAAATGTCAGAAAATCTGCATTTTCATGATCATTTAACCAGATCACGTTACCACTGCAACAACTAATCTACACTCTGCACAGACCTACAATGAGTATGATCACTATTCAATATTCCCTCTCATATGCTTCCACACCTACAGATCCTCCCACAAACACAAAATTAACAAACATCCCTTCTCCCTTTTCTGCAACACGAACCTACAATCCCCACAGCTGAACCCTCTTACCTGCAGACCCTAACCACACCTTCCTTACCTGTAGTCTGTGCCATTAATGGGTGTCCAGCAATATGTTCGCACGGCCTCATCAATGTACC
This sequence comes from Albula glossodonta, assembly GCA_019788955.1. NCBI lineage: Eukaryota > Metazoa > Chordata > Actinopteri > Albuliformes > Albulidae > Albula > Albula glossodonta. Next base: position 186,120 of record JAFBMS010000172.1, on the reverse strand, counting down.
GCTGCACACAGAACAAAAGTGTAACTCAGAAAATCCAATAGCACCAGTTACCATAATGTGTTTTAATGTGGGATAGCATGCATTTGTATGACTGGCTCAGGGGAAATTTTAGCAAGCAGCCCCTTCACTGCTGCAGTCAGTGTGACTGACCTCATCAATGGACTTGACCAGGGTACTGATGGTTTTTTGCCCCAACCTGCCATCGATCATCTGCCGCCGGATCTTAAGGCAGAAGCACAAAAACACATTGGCAAGCGTTTGCTATTTGTATTCCATTACAAACTTTATAAATATCACTTTCAATCTCAAATTTGGAAATCCTGCACACAATTATAAACTTCACTGACACTACAACACCTTTTGATAAATTTTGAAAGAGCACACTACCGCCCACTCTCTGCTGCTGGGCTGCACTGCACAATTAAGACTGACTAAACTGTGGGGTGATACCTGCCTAAACATGACTTCACCCCACAGAACTCACCAGCAGCACTGACATGGTCAGAATTAGATTCTGTTCAATGGTGGGCAGCGCTGCAATAAATCTCAGTGCTATAGATGGATGCTCTGTCTAACAGCTGACATGCAATTTCTTAGTCATAGAAGTTGATGTAAAGAGATAACAGACATGATGAGGCATGTGGGAGACATGTTACGTTTTACCTCCTGCTTGTTTGCATCTTCAATTTCAGCATCCAGGAAGTCTAGTGTGACAGGCTCCGGAAGAGAGACGCTCTGCAGGAAGAGGAGGAGTCTCCAGTCAGGTCAAGAAGTGACATCATCAAACACCAGCATGTCACTGCAGCTTCACGTATCATCACCATCAGCCCACCAATAGTAGCTTTACACGTTTGATCTACAACAGTGCTTAAATCCTGAGAATCGTACAAGATACATAGTGGTGGCAAGGCCAGTCGAGTTTAGTTGAAGAGACCCCAGAGGTAACTGCGGTCAAGGAACAGGAAATAACCAAGAGTTTTGCAGGTTCAAAGCCCTGGTGGTGTACTCTGAAGTAAAATCTGCCTTCCTGATTAGTACAGCAGGCTGTATAAATGAACAGGACGATACCTTTTTCAAAGGGTTTCTTACCTTTGCCTGCAGGTTAGGATGCAGGAGGACATAGCCATTGGGATCAATGGCAAAGACATATCCATTAGCCCCAAGCTAAAAGAAAAGAAGGAATATACATTAGCTGCAAACATTAGCTGCAGAACTATGTATCAGCCCCAAAAAATACAGCAAGATACAGCTGATATAGCCACACCAAGGTATGGCACTTGGAAGAGGGGTTGATAAATACTCCTGTAGTTAGCTAACTAGTTAGCTGGAAAGAAACTATTACTAGCTAGGTTAAAGTCCCGTAGTTAGAATATGTTGGAATATGAGTCTAATGGGAGATACACCTACATTGTACCGTGGTGTCAGTCTCTTGATCTCATCCAGATGGACATCCACTCCCATAACTCCCAGGATCAACTGGTTCTGCAAAGGAAAAACAAAGATAAAAATAAATAATACATAAATACATGGATCAGAGTGATATAGTACTGTAACCTGATCCAAATAACTGTTTAATTTTTTTTACCTGAGAGTTTCCATCCACTGTGAGGTTGAAGACTGGCATTGTTCCAGTCACCACCAAGCCCAGTCCCTGCAGGCAAAAAAAAATGTGTTTTATTTGTTTAAAGGATTCTTCTGGGTTGGAATAGTGGACAGACCCCATGTTTCATATCATCCATGGCCTCACAGAGAAAGCTTCTATTGTATTGACACAAGTATTTACAAAGGCAAATATCTGTTTGGGCCTCTTGTTGCCTTGCCAGTGTTAATATAGTAATAGCACAGATGAGATTCAAGCTCCGCACTATGAGTCATACCCGCGCCTTTGATCAATGTACCACCCAAAGGCCCCATTTTAGGACTCTCTGAACTGTATATAAGGCATTAAACAATGAGTATTTTTCTGAGCCCATTGGTGCCCAGTACATGATTCAGATTGTATTCTCAAGGCCTATCATGTCTCCCAAAAGCCAGTATGGAAACAAATGGTGACCCAGCTTTTTCAATGCAAGCCCCCAAACTATGGAAATCCATGCCTCAGCATGTATGGGCTGCACTGTACAGCTTCTCCACTGTCAAAAACGTGTAATTTAAACAATATTTTACTGTTTCAAACTTCCTCCTCCTTTCATTTAATCACATTTTACATTTTTTTTTACTTATTTTTATAAAATTTGCAAACATTCTTGATACATTTTAGAAAGTTAACTTCAACATCTGTGCCCTACTTTATGCTTTATTGCCCAATTATTAGACAAATTATTACAAAGTATATTATTCTCATTATTATCATTATGATGTCCTCATACAGGAGGCTGGACGTGAATGTCCTCTCAGAGGTGGTTAGCAGTGGGGGGGTTTTGGTATTCATGCTCACCAAGGCATCCTGATAGACGTTGGTCCACTGAACCTGCTTGGCCTTGTTCCCTGCCAGCACCATGGGCCGTCCCAGCACATCCAGGTACTCCTGAACCCAGACAGAGCAATGGGCATTTTAGGCTGAACACCCAAAACCATTACATTAATCCCCAAAGTAATTTCCACATCTTACTGTTTTATGCATACAACTTACTCACTCCCTCAGGGCCAACCTTACTGACATATTTTGAGAACTACATTCTGCCAACTAAAACTTGTTTTTACCCACATGTTAAGTGCCAAACTAAAATGTTTTTATAGCACTAAATGGCACAGTTATCTTGTCAGGTTCCATATTAGATGAATGCTGTAAACCTTCTACTGTGCCCTCTATTCTTGGCCCTTCTCTCTCATATTCAATAGGGGGAAAAGACACATCTGCTACAATGTGCCCTGAGCGATCCCCAGGACACCGTGATCTTTTGTTTGGCACAGTGCTGATGATCCATGAAGAACTGCTTTGGGTCGTGGTGAGCCTCTCACTGTGAGCGCTGACATGGGGTCACTCACCTGGGTGTTGGTCCTGATGGCACATATGGACCGAATCTCAAAGTAATAACCTGCAACAAAAGGAGGAGGGGGGGGGAGACAAGAGGAAGATGGAGATGGAAAAGGAGGACAGGAACAGAGGAAAGGGGGAGAGATACATTAATTTCGGCACAGGTGAACTGGAAGTCAGGGCTGTACTACCTTTATCATTTCTTCACACTGGGCTTAATTAGACATTTGCTGTCTGCAGCCACATGCAGTCCTCTAACTCCCTTAAAACCATGCGAATTTACTTAGACATGAAAATTTACAAAACAATTTGGGCAAGTAGGCTTGCTAGGTATAAATCCTCATGGGTTGTGTTCATGGTCAAAATGAATCAAAGTCAATTTTATTTGCACCCATATGGTGGGGTAAATTAGTCTGGCTGCACATTTTCCTTTATTCCAACTGTTTCCATTAGAAAATTTACAAGAGCATTTGCGAATAAAAACACAAGCATCTGTGAGACCTAACAGAGATGTTCTGAACACAACACAAAAAATTTTTTCATTAACAAATCTGGGCCAACACACAAGGCTCACTGCACTGCAAGTGGTAAAAAAAGGAGAGATCAGAAAATGTTTGAGACAGGTGAGATCAGTTGGGGAAGAGTGTGTAGAATGAAGCAATGTACCTACCACTTAACCCCTGCACCCTCCCCCCCCCAAAAAAAGAAAACAAACAAAAACAAACAACTCACCTTTATTGGCACAAGCAATCCACTGTAAAGGGGTGACATCATAATTGTGCTGCCCTACAGAGAATGTAAAGACTCGCACCTGGGGAGGCAGAGAGACAGACGGTCCAGTGAGTTCACGTCTCTAAAGTGTGTTCTGCCTTGAGTTGAGTACATTTTTTTGGTGCCCAGCACTGGAAGTTACCCCACAGGGCTAAACAATGGTAAATATATTCCATAAACAGAAAAAAGTACATCGTACCAGGACAGCTAAGACCAAAAACAAACCAAATAATTTCAGCACATTTACAAATGGTAACCCAAATGTAACCGTACACGAGGCACCTTCATGCTCAATGCATGGCACACACAGGGGAGGGAGACAGTGGTGTGACACACTGACCGTCTTGTTGGGCCAGTTGTAATACTCAAAGATGTCCTGGGCCCGGTCCTCCCCTCCATCAGTAAACAGCATGATAATTTTATTACAGTGAGCGCGCGGGACATTCGTATCCTGCAGGGAGGGAGGGAGAGAGAGAGAGAAGGAGAGAGGATGAATGAGATGTAAAGAGCAAGATGAAAGACAGATTGTGAATGCAGGGCTCCTGGCCAGTCTGCCCTGGCACAGTCCCCATACCTGACTGACCTTTAACAGGGTGAGCCACAGGGCAGTGTTCAGGTAATGCTGTACTGACAACGTTTCACACCTCAGTTATGGACAGATTTACTCTGGATTTTACATGATCTGGGGAACTGCAGGCTAACACATTATTTTCTTTCTTAGATTTTGCATAAAGGTTAACTTGCATTGAGCAGCTGCTGGAAGGCGAAGTGGAATCCTGACTTGTAGTCAGTGGTGCCTTTGGCTGACATGTGCTGTACGGCCTCCTTGAAGATTTTCTTGTTGCGTACGTTGGCCTGGACCAAGTGTTTGAAGCACGGAACAACCACCTCAGCCTTCTCATTGAACTGAGAGAGGAAGAGAGAGAAAGAGAGAAGGGCAGGAGAAAAGACAGATGAGTTAAGGCCATAGTAGTGATAAAGAAAAGGGCCTGCCCTTGCCCTTTTCATCCCTCTCTTCAAAGATCATTTGTTAATCCTGTGTGTGTTTTTGGCTGAATTCAAATGTGGGTTTTAGAACATTCACTAGCTGCTAGTACTTAAGCGTACTGACACTGACACTCCACCATATCTGAAGTTGTTTGTAAACGGAGTCATCACTCATGATTAAGAGGCTGGTTAGCCAGGCACTTTAATAACCCCTTCAGGCCGGCCAAAAACATTGCAGGCTTCCAGCCAAGTGTTCCCCAAAGAGCCCTCAACACGCATGGTGTCAGAGTGCTGGTTATAAAGATCTGTCTGCCACTGGATGCTCCTGTGACTCTGAGAAAATGTGTTTCAACACCTGTGTGTTATTACTCCTGTGTATTACTACTGAGTGGCTCTCTACTTCATACTTCATAGCTAGTGTCGTTCCCCATTAACTAAAGGGAAAGGGGAAGCTTTGCAAGCTTTGTAAGTTTGAATGAAATGTCACAAAGGCTCCAGACAGGAGGGGTGAGGTGGTCTATGCGAGGCAAGCTGGCCCACAGTCCCATTACGAGCTCAGATACACTCACTCTGGCAACGTTCACATAGTCATCATCTGAGAGCGTGTCCAACATCTCCACCACCGATGCCTTGATCAGCTTCAGGGTGAGACCGCTCACGCTGCCACTTCTAGAAACACACACACAATCTGTCACGGACATGTTCACACAAACATGCACACACACACACACACACACACACTTACACAATCTGTCATGGACATGTTCACACAAACATGCACACACACTCACACAAACAAACACACACAATCTGTCAATGACATGTTCACACAAACATGTACACACATTCACACAAACACACACACTTAACTACATAAACTCAGAACACATACTGTAGCCCACAATCACACTACACAAACAGATACACTGAAACACACGTATTTGTGCTGAAAAAAAAAAAATTCATACACCAAAAAACACTGGTTACAATAAAAATGGAAAGAGTAACTCACTAACTGCTAAATAACTATGAGCAGAAGCACTCTCCCCTTGGATATACGCTCAGAGGCACTGGGGTATATCTTTATCACAAACTGTCTTTGACTCCCTAAGCTGTTTTAATCTGGTGCCAAACTATGATGTAACTAATCAACACAATTTGAAATGGACACTTTTGACAAATGAGCATGCTGTCTTCACCATGTCAACATTCACCGCAAATACATTTTGAGAGTGTGGCACCTTGGCAATTTGCCCTGAGAAAAGCAGCTGCAGGGACGGGCCTCTCAGATCTCTGACATTAGCCTCGCATGCCGGGGCGTATAACTTGCGCAGAAGCCTTGTGAAAGTGGTGCTGTCCCATTACCAAGATGCAGGCAATATTTTAAAACCAACCATGTCAACTCAATGAGGGTAGGTCTCTGGAGAAAGCAACAACTCAAACCCGTGATTCAAATGTAATCTATGAGATCTGGTTTACAACTGGGTTTGAATGTCAAGAGGAAGCCTGAGTTAAATTAGTCACACCTTCACAGCTTGCTCCCTGAGAAACTGCCCAGCATCACTGGCTTAGCAGTCACTGCTATGGTCAGTTCTGCTCTTAAACAGTTTGAGGAGGGCGTTTAGAGGCCTGACCATCTTGGATTTCATGACAACTCACACATCAACCAGGATGACCATGTCTTTAGGAGAGGATGCCCCCTGGATGTACCTGAGAAAACAAAATCAGTTCAATGCATCTTGCACCAGTAGGACTTTATTTTTCACAAATGTTTACAATTCACAGTCCCAAGAAATCAATTCACAAAGTTGGCAGCAGAAACAGATCCTTGTGGTGCTTAGGACCAGGCTTGACACAATGCCAGGATATCTCTTGACAGTAGGAAGACTAAAAAGCTGTTATGTGTCCTTATAAATAAAGTTTTCATGTTCTTTCTTCAGCAAAGAGTTGTGGGTTTGAATACCAGGTGGTGCTTGAGCAAGGCAAACCGAGTACAACAGCTGAGATGCAAATCTGCTGGCAGAATTAGGGGTTCTGGCCTAGAGTTCCTGCCAGCCAAGCTTATAATAATGAAATTTCCATCCTGCCGATGAGAATGAATTGACTGAACATTCTGATTCAACACAAGGGGCTGGCCAGTGTGCCAACACAAGCGCAGGCTGAATTCACATCCACCAAGCTGCCATGATCTATGCACTACCATTTTCTTTTTAAATATAATCGAATCTGTTCTAATTTTCATGTACATAAACCTAGGATTTTTTCACAGATAATTTTACAATTTTCCTGCATTTTACTGTGTTTCATTGTAGGGCATTGTGCTGTGTTTTATTATACCAGCTATCTAGAAGATATTGTAAGGGCTGAGGCTGCTCAGTGCCTGAATGCCTCAGCAGAAACCTTTCAGCTGGCTTTACTTACCAAGCTTATCACAACAATCAGGGGTAATTTCTCACTCCAAATGTGGTTTAACTGTGCCCGACTTTCAGGGATGCGCTTTTGCTAAAAGTAGTATACGAAATGATAAACTGCACCAGCCAACCAAGACCAGAATCAGAAATCTGCTATTTCCAATCCCCAAAAGTCCACTCACACAGGTATAAGCCTAGGCTGGAGTAGTTAATAAAATTGTTCTGGTGTTCTTTCCGACTGAGCGACTGAATCTGAGACTTCCCTTCAGACAGATAAAGATGGAAAGCAGAGAAAAGACAGCAAACAGAAAATGGGAAAAGCAAACACAAAATTCTTACCACAAACGTCTTCTCACGTCGTACAAGTCGATCTTATCTGGTGCCCTCCAAGGCGTGGCTGGAGGTGGAATGCACACAATCTCAGACGTGATTTGACAGTGCAATAAACCATCCCTGTATTCCTATTTTTCTATTGCATCACACGTACACGGTGTGATGGGCAGGTGGGTGATGTCACAGGAGAGGCAGGGCCGTACCTGGGTAGTACCTGGTGACTCCGGTGGCACTGCCAAAGGCCTGCCACAGGAGGGAGGGGTCCTCACGGCTGTTGTTGATGAAAACTTCCTCCAGCGCCTGCGTCCAGCTGAGCTCGTTCAGAATCACAGGAGCTGTGGGAATGTGACCATCATTTCAAACCTCACTGCCACAATCAATATACTTACAGTTCACTGTGATTACAGAAAAAAATATGAGATATGGGAAACGTGTTCCTCATGAAGGAAGCAGTGAGATGTGCACAGAACTAATTAGGATGCTACATGTATTCCCTAAATGGCAAAACTGACAGTATATAAAAGTATATTTTGACTTCACCTTTTGAAGTCTTGCATTTGTGAACAATAGCAATGAGAAAATTTGAAAATTTACCCAAAATGCAACAAGGGAAACTGAATATGCAGAGTGAACTCATCATCAAAGAAGCTAACTAAGCAAATCATGTGCCCGATGCACTAACCTTAGCAAGTTAAGCTATTTCTCAATTGCATGCTGTATGAGCTAGCCTATTTTCAAACTTGGTTATCTAAGTTTTTGTGACTACCTGAAATGACATGTGGTTAGATATGGGAATGGAAATCAGTATGCTTTTAACTAGAATGATAAAAAGCACTAACAAAACTATTAACAAGAAAGTGAAAATCGGATAGTTTTCATGGAGGTGAATGGCACCATTTCATTCCCCTTAAGAATCGTCAGGGAACAATTTCCAGCATGCCTTCAGCAGTTTTCAGACACTAGAGAAATCTGACTGAATGTATTCTTTGGTTTTTATGAAAGTGGATGACTGTCTGCCTATCATGATCACATAAAGTCATGATCTCTGCATTAACTCTGCATTAATTCTCATTTGAAAGCACAACAGCTCCTGCCACTGTGCTGGGCATTGTTTTTCTGCCTCACTCAGAAAGGGAATACTGCCCTCTACTGGTCCAGCAACACCACTGCCAGCAGCATCTTGGTTTTGCCAGGTCTTTCCCAAGTACTATCCTTCATTTATCTTAAGATACCAGGCAGTATAAAAGATTTTCCTGTTAACTAATTACTATTTTAACTGACAACTAATACTTTTAGGTAGCCATATTGGGCTTCATGAAAGTCTTATTGCTGAAGCTATGAGGTATGTGTAAAGTATAACATTACATATCTGCAGGCTCAACGGATACTCAGTTTGACATTACCCAGACAGATTAACCATGTTATTTACCATAAAGCAAGCATTATGACTAAATATGATCTAAAACTAATTCTAAAACATCAAATAACAAACATGAATACTGAATACAGTGATTCACTGGCAGCCCTTAAAGTAGCATTATGGGATGGCTAAAAAATGCTAAAAATAGTTAAAAAGGCACAAATAAACCAGAAACATCTGGGAACATCTTAATGTTTGAGGACAAAATGGTCTTTCCCATGGTATTCATAGATTCTGGCAAATGTGTGTAATTCAAAGGCAGAGAATTTGGACAACACTCAGCAGCATGGGTTATAATAGGAATTAGGATAAAAATAATATTGGGCTGCACTTCTCATCTTGGGATCTGAACGCTCTTTATAATGAAGGGATTCATTTATGCTGCCCCCTGGGCCCAACAGTCATTTTACACCAGAATGGTCACTAAATATCAAATGAAGTGGAGACAGTGATTTATTTTGTCACTTCCTAATTATACTGGGGAACGATTAGAAAGCCATACTGGGATTTGTACAGGACATAATGGTAACCTCTTCCCTTGGAACAAACACCATGGGATATTTAATCGTTTGAATTTTCATTCAGCACTGCACAAGAGAAATTGGATTCTGTTTGATACAGGGAGAGGACTGCCCCCTACTGGCCCAATTACAAAACTTCCAGCAGTATCCCAACAGTTTTTCCTTCCATGTGCCAACCAGCCCCAGCCCTTAGCTTCAGCCTTCAGGCAGCAGAAAGTTAGAGGGTGATTTGACAGTTGGCTGATAATTCCTTTAACTGCAGCAGCCCTGAGGGAGTTAATAAAAGTCCTATCAACACCACTTCAAAAACAGCCCTCAAAACAGCCTGAGAGAGCTGGGGCTTTTTCTAAATTTTATTTCTGAACATCAAGTCCCCAGTGTTTCACCAGACCCATATCAAACATAATATTTTAAAGTGGAATACCTCTCAATTTGATGTGCAACTGTGATTCAGTTGATGCACAAGTACTGCAGAGGAACTTGGAGTGGTTAACTTGCTAACAAGCTCAAGGTGTATTTGATGGTTTTGAAATGGTACTGTATAAAGTCAATAGAAATTTGGATGATACAAACTGTAATTACAATTATCTACTGTCAGTCATACTTATGATCCCATTATTTAGCATTGCTACTTGTGCTACTATTCTGTTCCTGGACACAGTTCTTGGCTTTCCACATACTGACCCTGGTGATCCTCCTATAGCAGACCTTTGATTTGGTGGATATAATTACCACATTTTCTTTCAAAAAACTTTTTTTTTGTTCTGTGCTATGATAAAAAACAATACAACACACTGTCATAATACTTACATCCCTTGTAGATGTCTGTCGGGATCTGCACTGCTGTGTAGGAGTAGTTGACCTTGTTTTTGAAGTTGGGGTCGTCTACAAACTCTAACTTCAGGACATAAGGGTTTTCCCCATCCTCTAACTGCAGAGACATACAATCACACACGCCCGCACACACACACACACACGCACACGGAAGCACAAACACACAAATTCAGAGGCAGGCACAAACACACAAACATATACACATAAACACATATATAAACACAAATTCACAGTTAAATACACACACAAGCTGATGTCAGTCCAGCAACAGCAGCTACACAATACAGATTAACAGCACTGAAGTGGGACACACAAACACTCAGTACTTACATAATCAAGCTCTGCCTTTGAGTCGTAGTACTTCATGTCACGCTCCTGCCATAAAAAACACAAAAAAGTCAAAATGTTAATTCTGAAACACTTATATAACTCAGAATGTGCCCTTTGAAAGGTGAACAAGATTCCCAAGGGCACACAGCCCTGGCAGAGGTGTACTTCTTGTGCAAAGCTTGGGCGCCCCCTGCTGTGTAAAGCTGTCCACAGCAAGTGGAGTGCAAGGCTTAGAACTGTCTTTTGACACCATCAGCTGCCTAATGGAGCAAATTAACAGTTTAATTCAAGCCTCAGGGCGGATATCTCACACTGATGTCTTCTAATGCCACACACAACTCAGGGGGCCTAATCTGGTTTTAGCATTCCACCTCTGGTGATAATTACTGAGGTCCTCACATTTAAATATACATGTGAGAATTTAGCTTTCACTCTTATCCAGAGATACTTTAAAGTATAAAAAAGTAAGCTGTGAAAAACAGCTTAGCTTTTACTGACTTTGTTACATATATACAACTAATATTTACCAAGTCAATTCATTTGGTGCAGTTCACTTTGGTAACACCTAGCTCTATAGTTCCCTTACCTCTGGTGTGTAAACAAGGTAGAATTATTTTTCATTTTCCCTGTCTCCTGGATGAAGTCTTGAATCTTGTGTCAGTCCATTTAGACATTCACCTCAATTCACTTCAAGATACAAAGTGGACAGCGTAACTCTAGCACATATACTTACACAAAATTTCATAGTAGGTATTTTTGCCAACCCAGTTTCATATCTTAAAAAGATTTTTTTGCTTATTTCCAAATACAGGTTGAACATCCCTAATCTGAAAATCTGAAATCCAAAATGCTACAAAATCCAAAACTGTGTGCCAACATGACACAAGTGGAAAATTCCACACGTGACCTATGCGACTTATGGCCATCCGTACATACAACCGGAAATAAATACAGTATACACTTTTATAAAAAACAAAAAATATATGTCAATATAAAAATAAGACTCGGCCGTATGTCCACCAGTGCAAATGGCTGTGTGCGTACAATAGTGATCATCGGAAGATATCCCTGCATGGTGTACAACTTCTACTTGCCATGCTAACGTACGTCCAACTTACATCCATTTTGAGATACAACCGGTCGGTCAGAATGGAACTCGGCATTATTGCCTTGCCCCTATACTGCCTTGCTACTATATTACAGAGGACCAAATTAATATACATTTAAAAAAAATTTAAAATAATTACACCGAACATTGTTTTTCCATACAAGAACTGACACTATATGATAAATACCATTACATTTCAATGAATTAATACATAAATACCGTACACATTTTCCATGTTGTTTTGTGAAATGAAATGGAAATACATAATAAGGCAAGTTCCATAAGCCTTAGGTAGTTCATTAAATGAGGTTTTGGCTCCAGTTTTTGTGATGAGGTAATAGAAAATGAGGGTTTGTGGTAATCAGGAAAGAAGGCCGTTTGGGGGGCATGAAGCCTGGACATGGACACTCTTACCTTGATACTGTCCTGCCACGAGTGCTTCCGCTGCAGACGCTCTGCCTCTCTGGCCAGCCTCTGACAGACACACAGGTCAAAGGTCAGAGGTCAGAGGAATGTAGGGAATTCCAAAGACACACCTGTCCAAACAGGCAACTTTACTTTTGCAGATCTATTAGGACTGAAGGTTGTGGGTTGATTGTTTATGACATCACATCTAGCTTTTTTCATTCAGCAGTCTTTCACCTGTTTCTGTAGCCTTTCTGTGTGCAGGTATGTCCTATTCCTGCAGAGCACACCCACACAGAAACATGGAAGTAAATCTCTAGTGCTTTCACTACATGTCTCTGGAGACAGGACTGAATATTAATGTAGCATACTGCTCAACTAATGCATCTCCCCTTGGTGCATACCTCAACTGTTATTGCTAATCCTATCCTCAGTTGCCCCATGACTTTTATAACCCCACACCCTCTAATACCCTGCAAGTTTACTACCCCACACCTTCCACTACCCCACAGAGTTCACTACTCCACACCATCCAATTCCTGACAGCATGTGCTACCCCACACCTTCCACTACCCCACAGAGTTCACTACCCTAAATCCTTTTGAGACAAGGACAGATGAACCTGATGTATTACACATTGTGATATCCAAACTCACTACTACATTTCAGAACTAGGTTCTAAAATGTATGTAAGTTGTGAAGGACACTGCTGGCTGCAGGTCAGGTCTCATACTAAGATTTTTAGCACACAACACAAACTGATTTGATAATTTATTCTATTTAGCCTTGATCATTAAAATCATCATGTCTTATTGTCCCAACATAACATCCTGTAGGGTACAATAGGGTGAGGCATTTGACTGCCTTTTCACTCTTACCTCCAGTGCCTGCCGTTTTTTGGCCAGTAGCTTGTCAATATTGGAGGCCACCTTCTGTACTAGTTCCCTGGGTATGTTCCTCATCACACTGAACTGCCGTCTCTTTTCACTGTACATCTGTGGAAGAAACCAAGCATGAAATTTCCAGCCGTAAAAACAGCCTACTGGGGGTTTTACAGTGTGGTTTTCACATAGATATGCTGCCATAAAACACACAAGTGTTTGATCAGTTGATTTACAGTGAGAAAAGTAAGAAAATGTGAGGTGTGGCTCTTCTCCAATCAGCGCTAGCTCTCTCCTGTAGCACTGCATGATGTAAAAAGGTTGCTGATTAGCGGTAAACAGTATTGAAGGGGTAGGACTATATGTGCTTTAGCTGCAGCGTCCTAGCACACAGGAGTGGGTGGCAAAGCAGTGAGTCCACATAATGACTGTCAAAATTCAGGAAAAAACAGGATGAAAAAATCAAGGTACATTTTATGTAAGCAGAATCTCATTCAGCAATTGGAACATTGACATTTTCAATGTATTGACACAGGAGTAAACAAATGTACCACAACTTACGAAAATTTGCCATTTTCAGATTTAACACAGACACTCTCTACTCAGTAAAACAGGGCGGATGACAGCTAGGACTGGCCTGATAAATTACATCATCAGCCCTCGACGATCCATTGCAGTGATCGTCAACTGACACGCTGTGGCTGATGCCAAGACGATTTTATAGGCTATTTAAACAAGGCAAAAAAGCAGCCCTGTGTGGCACTGAGTAAATAGCAGGGTGACATTTCTGCAGTAAATACATCCTGTACTGGCCTCCTACTTCTCTATTTTTGTTGTCAACTGCAACTGAATGCAGCAGAACAGATCCCTATTAGGAGACTGCAGAGTGGTCCCTGCAGCATTCAGCTAATAACTAATTGTTCTCAAACTGAAGCAACAATTGTGTCTGGGCATTATTGATCTCTAGCTCATGCAGATAAGTTTGTATTTGTAATGAACAATTAGGGACTTTGCAACTCTGTTCTTTTAATAGTTCATTGCAGAGCATCAATGCAGATATTCAGCCGGCATGCTTATCACATTGGATACGTATTGACAGCTTCCAAACAAAATTCATACTGAATCGAATGTTGTAAACTAGTAAATATAAGCTTCTGCCAGAATATTTCAAAACATTGGCAGGCTTACAGCCAGACTCTGCCAATACAGAGATCTACAACTGGCACATCATTTATTGGTAATATTACTCTGAGAGAGGGGGAGACTTCTCTGATCATATCCCTCAAATGCTAGAAGGTAAATTTATTTACATTGACTGTCAAGTCATGTCAGTGCAGAAAATCAGCACCACTTAAAATTAAATAGCATACTTAGCAAAATTAGTTAGTTTCACTACTCCTTCCCATGACCTGACCTGTACTTTGCCTACTGTCCTTACTGACAGTCCTTCTGCAAAGAGGAAGTGATCTGATTCTGTTTTCACATAGCTCAGAGTCCTTGCAGATGCTGCTCTCAGCAAGTTCTCTCTTTCATTATGCAGTCACTCACTGCTCATTTACACAGACCAGGTATGCTGTCGGCTCTAACTTCCTGCTGCTACTTTAACTCCCTGCAAGATGTCTCTACATCACACAAAGAGCCAAAAGAAGTTCATTTCAACCCATCCATCCATCCTCTACACCTGCTTCATCCAATCTGCGGTCACAGGGGAAGCAGAACTCTTTTTTGCATTATAGTATTGCATTTATATTTATGATATACACTACCTCAGCTGATATCTGACATGGCTGTTGTTGAACAGTTATTTACTGCATAATGTATCAAAGAAAATGAACATTCCTTCGCAACTGACATTTCTTCTATGCAATTGCTTGCAAACTATAAAGATGGGTTAATACTAGACAGACAAATGAGAAATACATCACAACTACATCTACTTTCCTTGTCCTGTAGTGTCCTGTTGTTCTCGAACAAACAGATATGTCTCTAACAAGTGGTTCAGCAGCTTTATTGGTCAGGTTTTTCTTGTTAAAAAATTATGTCATAAGAGAACAATTTACCAGGTTAGATATTATTCCTTCCCCACAGATACAATGCAAACAAGCACTTCTACTACTATTTTTATGTACATCATATTTTTTGTTTCCGCACAGGATACTGCATCTGTCTGACAGCTCATGAAAAACAGCCACCACTTACACTGTACAGTCCTCCAAATGACCGGCACAGCCATTGTAAGCAAACAGAATACATCAGTTCAAATTGTCAATTATTTGTAAAATAAATTTGCATGGGAGTTGCTCATTGATATTTGAATATACAATCCAACTTTTGAGAATTACTTTACTTTTGTACTTAGAGGCTGATGTAAAATAATTATCAAATGGCAGTGGAGTGATAAACTCAGCAATGAGAGGTTGATTCCCTGCTCACAGTAATATCAATAGAACGTTATGTTCTGTCAAGAACATCTGATTTTAACAAACAGAGCATAATCTATATCTGGAAATAGGCATTATTCACAGGATCAAGTTCTAGGGACTTGTCTAATTGTCAGAGATTTTGCCATGTATGTAAGAAAACAGAGTTGTATGTTTTTTAAATCTCATTGTTTCAGGGCCTCCAGGTGGCACACAGGCAAGACATTCACCTGGGAGCCTTGAGGTTTTGGGGAAAATTGGGGGAAAAAATCAGGGTTAGAATTTTTAAAAAAATCATAGTTTCAGATATATATCAAGGCTTGTGCCTAAACCACCTTTTTCAGTCATCCAATTTACCATTCCAAAACTGGCGAAAAAAATCTGAAGTTCAAACTGAAACTTGGCAGCCCTATATGACATCCCCAAAACTCTTTTTTATAAGAAAAGCTTATATTTTCAAGAAATGTTTGGACAGGCTGATGGTGCAGAGCTAATGCAGAATGTGGAAAGTGAAACACAGGAACACTGTCACTACTGAAGTTCAGCTCATTAGCATAAATACAAGTGAATAAATTTTAGAGCCACTGTGTCAAGGCAACATAACCACCTCTCATATCTAATGAGACTGTCATAGCTCTCCTGCATAGGACAGAAAGCGCACACAGGCTACATCTTGACTTGGAAACAACTGAACAGTAAGTCTACATACTTTCTTAAATATTGTTATTCTTATCCTGAGCATCCAACTGCAAAACTATTCTGATGTCAAATAGGAAATAACTTGTTTTACTGGCAAGATGTGCTAAAAATGCCCAAACCAATGCATTTGACTTTGGCCAAAATGTAATACTTCAAAACAGGAACAGAGCAAATCATGTAAAATCTAGTTTTCTCAATACATTTTTTCTTTTTCTTTTGAAACAGAAATGGGCAATGCAAACAAAAAAGAAAACATCATTTCACAACCAGAACCTGCAGGTAAAATTAGCAAATTTTGAAGACTTGTTTTGTCTCTGTAGTTAATGTAAAAAACACACATGCAAGTCATACTGAGTGTAAAGAGCAATTAACTGATTTCCAGCTTGCAACTTTACAAATATTGCACAGGTGCATTAAAAAAATATAAAATACAAGGAAAACTGATGACAACAACAGGCCATGCAGCCCACTGAGTTACCATTCACCTACAGGCAACAGCAGTGGTTCCCAAAGTGGTTGCCTAGGTCATGTGATGACTGGCGAGGATTGCCAAAAAAAATCTGTTTATTTCCATTTGTCTTGAGCATGAATGTTTCACCATTATAGTTATCTAACTTTAGATCAACTGCATTTTAAAACACTACAATGGAATAAACTATAAACACAGAAATCATTCATATTAAAAACTGTTAAAAACGCTCATTTACGCCTGACGTCATACATTGAATTTGATGCGCTCAAGTGAGCAAAAGTGAGCACTCACCAAAAAATAAGGCAAATAAGAAAAATAGTAACACATCTCAGCCCTCCAACACGATGAGTCCAAAGCTGAATCACCACAAGCCAAAAAAAACTCAAAGTAGGGTGTACCGTAAGCTACCTGGCTTACGGCTTTTCATGAATCAGTGAAGAAAGCTGTACCTCTCTTGAATTCCTTAACTGCAGAGAAAACACAGCAATGGTTCCATACAAACTAAAGAGACATTCTGATACAAGGAACTCCTTTACAGTCAGAAAAAAGACTGAATTCTGCCATAACCAGTATCAATGTATGATCATTTTTTTTATTATTATTTTAAGTAATGATGTGTAAATGAGTAACACAATAAATATTTCAGCAGTTAATTAAAATTGTTATTTTTTAAACGTTACCTGAGTGGTTGTGAATGATGTTTCATGTTATCAAGGTTTTTTTTTACTTCATATTAATGTGTTTATCACAATATTTTCTTTTCAGCTAATACTCACAATGTCATGGAGTGTTGCACAAAACATTTTTTCTTTTTGGGAGGTGAGGGTGCCATGAAAAAATTCACAATAAAGGGGTCCCATGGTTTAAAAAAGTTTGGGAATGGGCCCTGAGGTCAGGGGTTCGATTCCCGGCTTCGCCGTTCCCAGCTACTGGCCAGAGGTCCCATTGGCGAGGCAACAATTGGCCAGCCTCGCCGGGGTTCGATATGGGTTATGCCGGTCTAACTTGCTCCGTTGGTCTCATCGCAATAGCGCCCTGCCTGTCATGTGCCTGTGGTGGCACAAACCCACTGTATGCTGACTACGTCTTCCTCCGACGTCATAGGTAGTGTGCAGTTAGTGGTGTGGCCACAGCGTGAAAAAAAGCAAGAGCGTCGTCACGTGAATTGGAGCAGTCATGTGCTCTACTTCTCCTCCCACAGCTGTCAGGGCGGATGCTGAGATACGGTCAACCAGTTCGGCTGAACATTCCGGTTGGGGAAAAAGGGAAAAATTGGCGTTAAAAAAAAAAAAAAAAAATAGAAAAGCAATCTGCTCTCCCACAAAAAAATCCTCAAGAGGATTTTATTTCCACAAAAGAGCTACCCATTAAACCTGGATGCAGTTTTAGTGAAACGGGTAAAACATCCACACTAAAACTACAAAGTATCACTATTGTACAATATCTTTCCTTCCAATATCAAGACACCTTAACTTTTCCAACCTTAACCAGAAACACAAAAAATAAGCACTAGGTAGCCCCTTATAGTTCCAGGAAAATTAAACCTTCTAAACCAAAGCAACAGTGTAAAAAGCAAGCTGAAAATGCAGACATTAACTGCTATCTCTATTTCAGTATTGAAATCACACTGCATCTTAAAGTGTATTACCAACAGTGTAATGTCATATTAGTATATTTGTACAATTCAACATAAACACACATTCTGTTTAAATTTACAGCATTTGAAAAACCATGGAGACAAATGTCTTGGAGGTAAGTATACAATAAGAACATATCCACATTAACACTGAACTCATACTAAACACATGTGCATGACACATTGAAAATCGTTACTCTAGTCATAACTGTGAGTTATGCTGTAATGTTCTGTTATATTGAGACCTGACCATTTTACTTTGATGAGGGTTGCAATGACTACTACAGCTACAGCTGTAACAGAGTAGGAATAAAATTGATTATTTACACATGAATAAAAGCACCTGAATCTCTCTGTTTGAAATTCCAGAGGAGTTAAGAAAAAGAACACACAGAATTTTACATCCTGAAAGACTGAATTACTCAGAAACAAAAATAAATTTTGTCCCTATATGAGGCAGCACCTGATGATTGCAGCCAACTTACTACCTTTTCAGTTACTGCTGTATTTGCCAGGGTACAAATTAACACTTAACTAAATTCACAGGCGTTACAGAAATGCCAACAAATTTCAATTTGAAATTACTAAAACCATGGTAAACAGCGACCGCTAAACAGACACAGCTGCAACAGCTGAGACCTCATGTTTGGAAATTACATTTATGGCAGTTTTCCTCACTAAGGTGTTCACATCAGTTTTACCAAATGACAAAAGTGGACATTCAGCAATGCTGAACAGCACACAGCTTACACTCGCCTGTATTGGCAGAGGATGATGAGGCAATGGGACTTAACTACAAAACAACAGGGAATTCAATTTTAGATAGAATAGGAAGAAAGCTGACAGTTTCTAAGAAAGCGACCGGACACAAGATCAAAGAAATAAGGCCAAAAACATCTCCAGCTGTGGAACATAAGATGATAGAGCCTTCATGACCCACTCTTGTCAAACAGTATGGTGTGCTCACCCCTTATCATACAGTTTATTTCCATGGACACTGATACCATAAAGCAAGATATGCACTCACTCTGGCGGGAGGTAGGGTCAATCTTATAAAATGACTGTGATTTGGATGAGGATTACGATGTGGTATTGTTTGAGGCAGCTCTTATGCATCCACTCTCTTTACAGAAATAAAAAAGTTTGTGGTTTTCATTCCCATTATATTAATGTCTTGCTTTACCATGTGTACAGAGGTACCCTTCTGTGTTTAAAACTTCCCTTTGTGACCCTGACAGTGACAAAACGACAATCCTGGATCAGCTGAAGGATTTCAAACCTGGAAATCCCAAGCTGGGAACACTCAGATGTCTCCTTACTGGACCACCTGGCGCTGGGAAGTCCAGCTTCATCAACTCCATCAACAGCATTTTTCAAGGACATATGTTAGCTGAAGCCTTAGCTGATAACATTGGAGGTCACACTTTCACCAAGACTGTAAGACATTATTAACAATCATTAGGAGAACATTAGGAGAGACAGCATTAGGAGAACATAATCCCATAATAAAATAATGATGAGAACAGGCCAATCAGAATCAGAACCTCTGGGCTTCCCTAGTCTTGGACAACAAAAGAAATGGCTTAATTTCCAAAACGCTAGAATATGCCTTCAAGTATCTGCCAGTCCCTGGTGGACACCCCAAGTGGATGAAGCTGGTCATATTTAGCTACTGACAGAGCTCTAGACTCAGGCTAATGCTGCCTATTTACAAGGGCTCTGCATCTGCATATTCAGCCACTAGAATATTTGTTAGAAATATAACACTCCTTTTCCTCGTTTGGAGTATTAAAATAACTCCAATATGATTGTCAATATGATTTATTTTTCGTATATTTTTTAGCACAACACCTTCTATATAGAAGACAGAAGAACTACTGGGTCTAAATTTTCCTTTGCCTTTGTCGATACGGTGGGTGTGGAAGGAAAAAAATGGGAAGATCTCTACATACAGAAAGCTCTGAAAGGCCAAATAAAAGAGGGCTACAAGGTATAAACTTATTCAAAACTCCAAATTTGATATTGTTTTCTATTTAGCGATATAGACATAAGTACATTTAGTCAACCTTTCTTTCCTATCAATGGCAAATTCTAAATGCCAACAATTATGCTTGGATGTCTTAGCAGTTTGATACTTAAAAAGACAAACTGGACAGAAAATGCCCAAACAAACCAAATGTATTGGTTTATTTTACACTTTCCCTAGTTTTTTTATGATTTGAAATTTCCAACTGTGTCTCCAAATCCCTGTCAGGTTTACAAGCCTAACAAACATCCAACTCTGACATTATTTAACTCTTCCTAACTTAGATGGATCAGCTTTACTGAAAGACCAAGAGTATCAATTAGATTACACAAGGCCCAGGTCAGAAAATAAATTAAATTTAGTAGCACCTCCTTGATGTATGGCTTTTTCCTTCATATAAGATCTCTCATCCTTTCCCTCTTCGCTAGCACACTCCTGAGGTCGCTTTGTCAGATGATGATCCATACTACAGGAAGAACCCCAGTTTGGACGACCAGGTGCACTGCCTTATTACTGTGGTAGCAGCAGATAAAGTTGCCCTCATGAAAGATGAAACGGTCAAAACTTTGAAGGACATCCGTCTAGCAGCCAGGGACTTGGGTAAGTATTGTGTCCATTTAGTCTTTTTTGGACCACACATAGCTTTGAACAGCAGTTTTAGCAAAATGCACTTTGTGGTCAAAAAACAAAGATCGGGTTTAGATGACCACTGCAGTTGTGCAAAACGAAAGAGACAGTAATTATGGGAGAGCAGAGTGGAAAAAAAAAAAACATTGAATCATTGAAACTCCAATGTATAACTGGCAAGAGGAGTAGCTTTCTTGGGACAATGGGGGGGAAATTTACTTTACCTTATCCAACCTTACCTTTAAACTACCCCATGATAATCTCCTCTCCAATGTCATATTACGTCCAAATTAAGTCAAGGTACTAATGTACTGTGTTACCAAGTCCCTAAGCATCACAAAAGCGCAGATCCGATGACAAGTAAGTCATCACAACTACTGACCTCTCTTTCTGCATAGAATCCTAAAAACTGAACTGAAACTACAGTATTCTGCATCAGTTCCGTATGGTACATACAACACACACTATTTGTTTTTACCACATCCTTTTACTTTCCATTAGTGCAATGACCTGTAAGAAAGGGGCCTGTACATTATGCCATCTCTTATACAGGGATTCCTCAGATTTGTATACTCACCAGGATTGATGTGGCTTGTCCACTAGTGGCAGAGGACCTGAAAGCTGTGTACACCAGCAAATACATAAAGGAACAGGTAAGAGGAAACACCTGTCACATTATACCCAGACCATGCTGTGTCAAACCTTCATTTTTACCTTCCTAAATTGGGAATTTATTGTTTGACTCCTCTGCTTAACTGTATGACATAACCTATTACATTGGAAAAGTATTGGGTTTTCTCCAAGACAACACTTGCACTGGCACCATTAGTTCCAATATACTTGCAGTGATACCACAGTCATATTCAATGAGGCTGTTTGCCAGGTTTATCAGAGTAGCGTAGCTCAACCTTCTAAATGATGAATCAGTGTTCTGCGTGTTTTACACAGAGGATTTTAAGGGCTAACGTCCTATGCGGAAAGTACTAGAGTTCACTTCATTTCAGTCTGATTTTGCTCCATTGGTTTGCAGATGATGGGACTAAATGCTAAAATAGGAATACCTATGAACTGCATTGTTCCTGTGAAGAACTACCATGAAGAAATCGATCTGAACAATGATGTGGACATGCTGTTGCTGAGAGCCCTGACACACATTGTTAACTTTGCAGATGACCACGTGAGGAACCTCCATTGCAAAAATGAAAACATCTAAATATGTTTCTCATAGGCAGTATTCTTTTTGAATGCTACAGATGTCACAATTACTGAAGTTTCATAAAAGTAGAATGATCTCACTATCCAGACTGACAGGATAATAATACAGGACAAAATTATATTTTCTGCTTACCACAACATGTTACCAGAAAAAAAAGGCCACGAAAACACTGTCCTTCAAATCTAATTTTTAGCTAATGTAAATATAGTCAATGAATAGCTATTTTAGACATCAACACTCAACAAAAATGTGGCAACATTCTGTTGGCCATTACAAGTGGCATTACATAATGGCACATAGACCCAAACCACCTTAAGTTAGACACACGTGCACAAAACTAACAAAGTAGGTTGTTAAATATATCCCCCAAATGTCCATAATCAAACAATATATAACTGCAGATTTTGAAAAACTGAAAAGTTTTCACCTTTTTAAATCTTGATTTTTTAAGAGTGGAAGCAATTACAAACTTCAGGAATTTACCCAGAATGCAACATGATTTGGTGTTACAAGGGGAACTAAATGTTGAGTTAGCAATCATTAGCAACTAAGCGAACAATCCAGCTAGTTTTGTACCCAACACACTTACCATAACAAGCTGAGCTACCTTTCACCTAGATGTTATCTGTGTTACCTTATTTTCAAACCTAATAATCTAAGTTTTTCCTGATTTAAAAATGGTAAATGACAGATGACTAGACACAGGAATGGACAACAATATGCCTTTAACTACAACAATTGAAAGTTGCAGTCTTCACAGAACTTATGCAGCTGTCTTCACATTTTAATTATAAGGTGGACATTTTATTTCCAGGTGATATTTTCACTCAAGAGTTATTATAACAGTAAACTATGCATTAAGCAATACACCAAATAATACTATTTGTTAATACACATGCCGTACTGCATTGTAATATTTATTTACTAATCCAGGGCAATTTACAAAAAAATAAAATTCTGTTCATTAACACAAGTAGTATTGCATATCATACTTTGTAATGACTGGGAAAAAATTGGTTATATATTTCCAACATACTGACCAACCAAAAGCATAGCATTGTGCCAACAATCTTAGAGAAAAGCACATTCAAAATGTCTGCCCCAGCAATATGTCTGAAATATTCTTCCAGAGTTGGGTGCACCTAAATTAAAAACAAACACAAGGCTCTCATCATCCAAGCACATAGCTCTCATTCACACTCTGCCAAGCCATCTGTCAGACTGGCATATGGGCTCAGGCCCAGATCCCAGTTTCAGACAGCAGGGGGAGCCAGCCAGCCAGCTCTAGACCTGCTGACCTGATCATGGACTGATACATTTCAGAGGCCATCTCTTGTAGGCATCGCGATCATAGGGGTCTAGTTCCATCCCATCCCATTTGATCAAGGAAAAGGCACGACGACACTTGTGAAGACTTCACAGAAATAATAAGAAATAAATCATGGAAGCAATCTATCTGAAGTTACAAATGACCAGCACCTTTGTCATGCCTTGCCGTCAGGTCCCCACAAAAGTAGAGCAATTAAGTCAGGTTCAAAATTCCACAATTTCAGTAGCAGGCTGCCACACCTTTCCAAACAAAGACAAGGTTTGTGGCCTTTAGGCATATACACACTGAGTGAGCGGTCATACAGGCCATGGGGAAGGAGAGACTCACCCCCTTCAGCTGCTGGGCTCCAGTGGCATGCTGGAGGACTCGGTCCATCTCCTGCTCGATGCGTCTTGCCCAGTGCATCATCCTGAGATAGGGGACAGACAAAGGAAGGGGTTCTGTTATGGAGTCTCAACTCGCTACTCTCTTCCACTTAACAGAAGCAGCCTTACCGAGTGTGTATTTGCAGAAATATGACGAAAATAATCTTCTGTACAATGCATCTGAAAATACAGCCAATAATGTAGAGATAAGAGAACAATGTCCTATTTTTTTCGTCGTCATACAAAAAATTTTGGTCTCCCTAAAGGTCCTAGGTCCAGAAAACCTGCTTACTTAACTTTACCGTTGAATTTCTCCGAGGCTGTGACAGTGGAATCACCAGTATATCCACCAATCAAGTGACAACACCTTTGTTTTTTGGTGTAGGTTTTTGTGAAACATATAGCTTGGAATCCGCTTGTTACTTGAATAAAATGGAGAAAAACCGTCGCTAAACTCCTTGTGCCAGAAATACATTGCGGCTACCAGCTCTTGACCGTTACTTGACCGTTACAAACGAACCCTCGCATTGAATTATGAGGCACATTTCAAGGAGAGGTAGCTCAATAAATGTGCTAAAACAAGGAAATAAAATGGAATAATAAACGTTCACTATACACATTGAATGATTAAGATGTCTTACCAAAATAAATTAAATCTTATTTTCTGACCCCGGAACTTGTATCAATTGATACATAAGCTAGTGACAATGATAACATTATTGCTAAGTAGCTATAGTTAAATATCTGTCTAACATGCATCATGCACAAAGATATGCAATAATTAATCGTAAATAAGCGTGAATATGTTACAAACACTGTGTTGATTAATAAAAATACGATTTTTATTACTATTCTTTTTACCTCAGAAACTTTGTTAACGAGTGCCATTCAGACTTGACTGACCGAAGCAAGGTCATCAAGTAGCTAAGATAGTTAGATAGCCGGCTAACTACATAACTATCGGTAGCTAAGGATTGCCTGAGCAGGAAAGATTGCTTGGGCAGCTGAGAACAAAAATAAATTAGAGAAACTAATTATTGAATGAACACATATATTAAACAGAAATACTACAGTGGATTTTAAATTGTCGTTGTATGAGATGAACTACCGTTAATTGACGGCTCTCACAAACTTTGAAACTGGTTGTAAACTTAAAGTTCTACCACAAAGTCAGCCCACTATTGATAAAAGTAGGGGCGTTCTAAATGTTACATGATTACTTGATATAATGATAAAAACATGAAAATATATGCATATATATAAGTAAAACATTCCAGTTTCACAAATAAAGCAATCCCGGAACCTTATAGAAAAAATAAGTACATTTTTAAAATGTACATAATTATTAACAGTGGTCTCCAAGCAATGGTATATTCCATTACCTAACCTTTCCATGGTAGCATAGCATTTCAGAGACGTCGTGGTAACGTTACATTGCTACATTTAACTACTGTATGACAGTTACTAGAAATAAGTAATTCATTCTTCAGTTTTAATGTTACTCGATGTAAACACATTTATGTAACCTTAATCATAGGTCTGTGTATTTAATTTAAGTGACAAATAGATTTGTTAAAAATCGGTTCTTACACTGCAGCGCTCATGATGCATCACGTTTAAATTGCAGCTCATTATAATTATGGTTACATATTTTTATGGAAAAACGTGTCTAATTCAGAATGTAAGAATTTCATTTCATATATTCTGAATGCTTTCACCTGCTAGCACATTAAATGTACATATTGACTTACACCCTGAATTTGTGTGGAATGTGTAACAGGCCTGAATAGTTAGGAGAGAGAACTCTTCTTATCAAAGAAGATTTTGGCCTGCTTGAGTCAACCTATCATTTCTGGTCTCAGATCTGAGAGAGTAGACTCGCATTTTGGCAGGGGATGGATCAGACAGCGTGCGGTGAAACACAAGAACGAGCCCCACTGTGTTTTCAGCAGAGATAGCCTCAAGGTTGTCAGGCACCCTAGATTAAAACACGCTGTAAAAAGGGGTTTTGAAGGTCATTTGAATCAGTCCTACATAACAGTGGGGTTATTGAATATGCAGAATGCTCTATTAAAGTTAGAGCACTACATTTCTGGAGCAGGAGGTTTTACTCTGAATGATTTACTGTATTTTGCAAAAGTCCCTTTTGTGCATGTTGGCAAGGACACCACTGGTGTAATCAGAGCAAGCAATTTATTTAAGAATCATTGTCACACTATAAACAATCACCCAACAAGAAAATTTTGTAAAAGCACTCTTGAAACATGGTGGTCAGTACACCACAAAGTGTATGTAAAACACAACCTCCCGTTTATATGTACATGATTTAATTAGAAAACATGACAGTTACATATGATGCCAGTTTAAATTTCATGAAGGAGTGGGGCTGGGGGAGAGGCATAATGCATTTCATTTTTAAGTGGGTCATGGGTTTGCGATGTTTGGGAACAACTGCAATGGAAGAGTGGTCATTTTAAGGCACACCTGGACTCTGGGATCTGAGCCAGATGGTTTGTGAATGAGTTGTACATACAAGAGAAGCCTAATCCCCCCGCCCCCCACCCCTCCCTAGGGATCAACAGAGGCCCAGCCACTAAAATTAAATCAAGCATCCTGTGGTTAGCTATGACATTTTGCTCTGAAATTCAAGCTCTAAACATTAAGTGTGTTACGTGTAATTTGCTGAAATTGAAAAAAATGTTCTTCAGGATACTTATTTCTTCAATACAGGTACTTTTCCTATCATGTACATAGCTAAATAGCTTACAAATAAATCATTACTTCAGGTATAGGTTTTATAAAGGATTACCAGATGGCCCCTACTGTAAAACACAGGGTTTCTGCGAGTGATTCATCAGTCACATGGTCTGGTATTGAACCCTGACTGTGGCATTGCCGACTGCGTCCAGCTGGCTTGCAAAGCAGCGCGTAATTAGGAGTGGCGTCTCCCAAAGAGGGCTGTAATCGGCAGCACTGTTCTTGTTTCATCGCGCACCACTGACCTCCTCTGGTCGAATCAGGCGCCTGCATTTTGCCTGCTTTTGAGGTGCACTCTTCCAATTAAGTGACCAAGCAGCAGTCTCTAAGCTGCTGGACTGTGGAGTACAAAGAAACAGCGACTGGCAGAACATGCTTCGGAGAACACAAGATGCTCATTATCACTCTCCCGAACTGACAGAGGACACTGATGCTGGGAGAGCCAACAAGTACTGCTGGGCATTCCAAGTTGGGGAAAAAAAAAAAACAAAAAAAGATAAAATTTGGCTTTACAAAATAGTTTGTAACTAAATTATTCTGAAAATAAAGCATTGTTGACTGTCAAATCCTGAGGGAGGGAGAGAAAATAAATTCAATTAAAATCAATTTTATCCGTGTATCACTTTTTACAAAGAACATTGCCACACATTGCTGTTTAACATAGATCCAGCACCTGAGCCCCCCCAGTCCCCCCCCCCCCCCCCCCACCACCGCCTCCACCTATTGCCAAAGCAAGCTTAGGGTGACTGTGGCAAGAAAAATAATTCCCTAGCTAAAAAGAAGAAACTTGAAGCAGAAGCCAATGCAAAAGCGTGAGTCCATCTGCTTCTGGGCAGTACCAGGCAGTCCTGAAAACCTGTACTCTGTGGTCCTAAGTCGCAGCATAGATAGAGCCAGGGTGAGAGAGAAATCTGCGATCTGGTTCAGCGAGCCCAACTCGAGCCACGAGCCTGGGTGTGCACGCGCTATTCCTGGGGTAATTTGTGACAGGTGGGCGAGTCTAATCGCCTGAATGGAAACATAAGAATCGCATCCAAGACTTGCGTCACCCAAGGTCAGATTCTCCCGGCTTTAGTGGATCATGCTGGGGCCTGTGGTCCACGGCCAGCAACCTTGTGGATCCAGATTGGGAGTGAGCGCTCAGAGTAGGCAAGGTGGGCACAAGGCTCAGCTGCCTATGCAGTGTTACCAGGCTTCAATTATTTCAGCGCACAGATCATATCAAAGTCTCCATACCGGCAGAAAAAAGAGTGGGAAAACTGCCTTACTGGATGTGCCCAACTCGGTAGCACTCTACTCTGGGATGCTTCATGACTATGGTCTTGGGAACCTGTAGAACCAGGACACAGCTGTCAGCCAGGGTGCAGCAGCACGGCTCCTGCCTGAATGCTCCTCAAGCATTTACACATTATCAGTGTCCTAATAATAATAATAGTAATAATATATCAGTGTCCCTACCCCTCCTGCAAAACCCGCCCATACACATTTCAGCAGAAGAGCTCCCCCTACAGGTGGCAGGGCAGTGAATTGAACCCAAAAGGGGAGGGAAAATTTTAGGACAATTCTCCCCCCACAGATCAGGGTTAACTATTTCTTTCTTATGTTCCACCTCCTTTTCCCAGTTTCAAATGTGTTCTTTCCCTGAGCAGCGCCATATCAACCGGCTCTTCTTTGCTCACTTCAGCCCGCAGGTTTAGCTTGCACAGACATGAGTCATTCTGAAGGTGGCCTGCAGGGGCTACTATTGAGAGACGAGTCATGGACATCCACGCTGACGGCATACGTCCCTGTCTGGCTAAGGGCACACCCTATTATGGGACAACCAGTGGCACTATTGGCTACAATCAGTGATAACATTAGTCCAGGTTAAATACCAGAACCATTGGGGCCAATCCATACTCTGGAAGAGAGCCTTAACAGGATGCAGACTGTGGGACCCATCCTCACGCTAACAGAATGCGCCTGAACATAATGCAGGCCGTGAGGCACTTTTCCACACTGGAACAGTGCCATGTGCATTAACAGGATGCAGACTGTATGGCCCATCCACACACTGGAACAGTGGCTTAACATTATGCAGTACTGGCCTTGGAGTACACTGGCCTTGGATCAGACCGATTTGACCAGGGGCATAGCACCAGGGGGAGAAAGCGTACTAAGTATACAGAGCCCAAGGGTTTGAAGGGGCCCATGAAAATCTGGGAACTTTTTTTTATAAAGATTGGAGGGGCCCTCAGAGCCTGCCTGTGTACAGGGCCCAGAATTCCTAGCTACACCCCTGGATGTGACTGCACCCTTTCCGCTTTGTATTTGATTCGACACTCAAGCACACGGCCAAACCAAACATTGTTGCCTATGTGGGATCAAAGTTCCCCGTGTGCACACTCACAGTGACACAGGCTTGATGCAGTGTGCGATACACAGCTGAGACTTTCATCTTCACAGCACAGCAGAGTTTGCCTCCTGTTTCTAATCCTCCAAAAGACTTCTGTAGTCTATTTTGTTACAAAGGGTGGCAGGGAGTTCTTTTCTTGAATTTTTAAATCAATAAAGCCCCTGCAGATGAAAACACAGAATTCAGAAGGATAACATCAATAGGTAATAACAAAATGCTAATGCTGTACTTGCGCAGCATATCTGCTGGGTGTGATATCAGCACTCTTCCTCTATAGTTTCCCTCCTAGTCAAGTGCTGTCATAACCTGTTTCCCTGGCCAGTCCAAGGCAGTGCAGTGGAACTGAGCAGAAGGAAGAAGATACAAGGCAGGCCCCTGAGCATTCTGGGAACAATATGTACTGAATGAGAAGATCGCTGAGGCACAGCCAATTACACCAAATATACACTATCCAGGCGAGTGCAATGAGTAGCATGAAGTATTGTTGGGACAAAGAACAGCAGATGTGCACAAACATGTTCACAGGCACACACACACATTCACATACACACACACACAACAGTCTGTGCACAAATGTACAGTTCAGACACTCTAACACACATATGTATAAACATGCAAACGTTCAAATATGTACACACACATACACTTATTTAGACAAATTCATAGATACACATACACATGCAATTGAATTCTCACACGTGTATACACACACGCATGTACACACACACATACACACTAATATGCAGCCATACAGATACACACAGACATACATGCACACACGTGCACAGTGTACTGACACTCCCAAACAGTGTGCTCTGTTCAAACCCTGGTGCATAGTGTATGATGAGGCAGACAGGGCCTTTTTTGCACGCTGTATTATTCTCTGTTTGAGGAATAACAAAAGTTAGAGAAATAATATAAGTGTATTTGCAAAAGTGTATCTAAAATATCTGAAAACTGTTTTACAAGTTTCCATGAAGGATGATACAATTTAGAAAATCCATCATTTTGATCCACTGATATCACAACTTCTTAGAAATCGATTTTTCAGAAGAGAAGGGTGGGTGGTTAAGGGTAAATTAAGGGTAACTGGGGAAAGCTTAAAATTTATGCAAAGCACAACTTTACTCCTGAAATAACTTCACAGGGGCCTCTGCTGGCTGTATTATTGCTCTGGATAATGGGGTCACACTTACAAAGTGTTGAAGCTCTTTGTGGTTCACTGCACATGTTCCAACACTGATGTGTCTTCACAAAAGTTTGGAAGGTTATTTATTATTCTGAATGTTCTCCATCCCACTTAAATTATATGCTAATAAAAATGTGGGTATTTAAATTTTAATTAATAATCAGTCAATTTAGTGTATGTAACCATTCAACAGAAATAGCTCTATGACAGGTGTAAGGTGTTGAAGGGGGGCAGTGTTAGCGAGGCAAAACCACTTGGCAGACAAGTAGTGCACGGTTAATCAAACTCTTCACCTTTTCCAGATATCTTCACTTTTTATATTTTCACACATAAAATCCAGCTCATTTAGCCTATATGAAAAAATCCACCACCGCAAAACTATTACCTTAATGTAAACTTAGTGATGAAATCGACCCATCAGCAACACGCTTAAGAATAAACTTTTTTTAAACAAATCAAATTCAAATAGCATGCCGTTGTAAAGAGTAAAATGCCATCATGCACTTAATTGCCAACATTTCTTTGCTTAAAACATTATTATGCCAGAGCTGAGTTTTTCCAGGACACTCCCCGCGAGCAAGCACGATTTCTCACTAGATAGGGAAAGAAAATTGTCTCTTTCGAAATAAAAAAAAATATTTGAGGGGTACTGCATTTGGGAGGAATATTGCATTCGCGTGGCAACGAAACCTCTCCTCGGAAGCCTGTTCCAGAAAGACGAAGGGACCACTGAGGTGCAGGAGCGGTTTGTTAGTATAGCGTGTGCACCTGTTTGTCCAAAAAGGGACTGAAATTGAAACAAAGATGACGCAGTGAGTGAAAATTGTTCCCGTTCAATTACAGAGCCCCGAGTCTGCAGTCCAACACAAAACTGCATAACCTCGGTCTAAACCCACCCACGGTTTTCCACACCTGTACAATGCGTTGATCACGGAACGTTTGCAGTTCTAATTACCCGACCATGCCCTTGTGTCAGGTATAGTATCGTAAGCGAATGCGTGGCTAATAATCAGATTTATGTAATTTATGTAAATTAAATGCGCGCATGTGTCCAACATCTTCAAAGACAGCAACGTGGTTACCGTTTCAGCAGCTGTAACTGCGATAGGGATGATCTTGTCCTAATTCTAAGCGCTGGAGTCCAGCCTTCTCGTACCTATATGCTATTACCCGTGGGATACTCACGTGTATTGCTGAGGAAAACTGAGGCTCTCGGCTCCTGGCGAGAACACACAAAAAATCAGCAGCGTCTGGGCTGAAACAAAACAGATGATGCCGCAGGATCGAGCACACATCGCCATTTTTGTGTTAAAAATCCAAGAAACTGATTTTTAAAAACATATGTTTTAAAATAACTGCGGTTCAGAAGAGGCCGGACACGTTCCTACGTTGCTTATTTTAGCATTCGAGCGTTCCCCCTGATAATCCCGCGCGTGAAATCTCAATCAGGAATTCCGTGGAGTAATTGTGCAGCTCGAGATCGGACTCACAGATGCACTGATGCTGTCGCCCCTCTCCCACCCCCAGCCCCCCCCTCTCTCTCTCATGCTCTCTCTCCCTCCCTCGCTCTCTCGTCAGCAGCAAAAGCGCAAAAGGCAAATACACACGGATGCATTCACTCAAATGTACCCATCCACACTTGGGCCCTTAGAGGCCACCTGCTATTAATTACATCTCCCAAAACGTACATGATTGGTAAATACAGTCCTTGCCTTCAAATACAAATGAACAGTTTTTAACCCATTTTTTGCAACATGACATAATAACACATACATACAAATAATGGTACATTTTGCCTGTCCTGACGGTTGTGGTTAGTAAGGGTTGACATATTTAGAAAGGGTGGCCATGCTCAGTTAGTGTGGAAAGCATGGAGCTTTCAGGGAGAGGGTATCGGCAGCTTGGAAAGGCTGTAAAGTGTCAGTCGTAGTGGGAGGGAATGCACACTATGGCCCGGTAGGGTGGGATAGAAATAACTCATAGGGTTAGTGATGGTGGTTATGTTCTGCAAAAGTGTTTAGGGTCAGGTTGGTTCGGGATGTTACGGTCAGAGAAGGTGGGAGGGAGGGAACGGTTCCAGTGATTAAATGTGGAAGCTGAGTGCACTTATGGTCAAACATAGCCAGTGAGGAGTCATAGTCAAGTACACGGTGCGTAAAGTATAAAGATATGAAGAAGGTTGCATTTTCACAAACTTTGAAGAGGGAAATGAATACAACAAATTATATTTTGAGCATCCACATTAATACCATTATGTGGTTAATTGGGGATGTAGGTGGGTCACTAAAAACAGGTAATTAAATTCTTTAAGTACTTAATTACATCTGAAACAATGTTACCTGGAATGTTAAAGATCTAACCATGCTTTGCATAAGAATGTTTTCACACATGCTTTGCACCACATTATCAAGCCCAGTCCAGCCCTGAGAAAGCATGGCATTTCTGAGGTGGGGGCTTTTCATTAAACTGTGGCTGTCAGGAAGCTGGTCACGAATTCTAATTGGCTGAACTCTCCATGACAGGATTCCACATGCTGCCTTGCTGTGGAGTTGCTGATGGGAAGCAGAGACGGTGATATCCTGGCCCTGCCAGCAGCTCGTTGAGCGTTGCCCCTCCAAGGAGAAGCCAAACTAGGGCAATACAGATGAGCAACTCAGACATGCCCCAGTTGCCAGACCACAGTCTTCTCTCCACTGCTGTATTTTAGCAGGGTAGTGGGGGCCAAGGGGAGAGGAGGGTAACTAATATACTGTATTTACTGTACTTTATTTATATAGCACCTTTGAGCCAGGACAACACAAAGTGCTTCACCAAACAATAAATTTACAACAAGTAAAACACAATACATGATGAAATTAAAAAAAACTCAGCGCAAATCAGCATGGAAATAAGTTGCCAGATGGACTCATTGTGCACAGACTTACTGCTTTGTGAATGCACTGCTGTGCTCTTTTTCTGAGATACCCCACACTCCCCACAGCCATTTTTCTGCCCCATATTTGGTATTTCTCTTTCTTTTTCCCCCTATTGCTGTTTACTGCAGTTCAGGAGTGCAGTTCCCCTTGAGGTTTTGGTCCAGTCTCCCCTGACAATTCCCAGCACAACATCTGCTTTTAAGCTGCTTACTCTGAAAATAGCTGCAAAATGGCACATAGACATGGACCAACATATTCTCACCTTTAGGCATTTGAATTAATTGGCGTCGCTGTGAAAGGGCATTTTCAGGTTATTCCTACCTGAGCCCTCTGCAGAACGAAGCAAAGTGAATGAGTATGAGTGTGTGTGTGTGTGTGTCTGTCTGTCTCCATGGCTGTGTTTTGGCATGTGTTCATGTCTTTGAGTGTGTGTGTTCATGTATGAGTGTGTCTGCATGTCTGTGAGAGTGTGTGTATGCAGTATTTGTGCATGTGTGTGAGGGTGACAAGTGTGGCCAAATTTAAAAGCCTTTCAAGTCATTTGCATTGGCTAAAATATTGCACAGATCTTTAGTAGTTTTGTTTTCCTGACAGACACATCTACAGCTCCCTAGTGAATTTACATGCCTCTTTGACGGAGGCAAATCAATCAGCATCCTGTGAGGACTGAGAGACTGGTTAACAGGCTATCAGCATCCTGTGAGGACTGAGAGACTGGCTAACGGGCTATCAGCATCCTGTGAGGACTGAGAGACTGGCTAACGGGCTATCAGCATCCTGTGAGGACTGAGAGACTGGCTAACGGGCTATCAGCATCCTGTGAGGACTGAGAGACTGGCTAACGGGCTCAGGGGCTGAGGATCGTGGGCCAGGGATCAGACGCTTGAGCAGGGAACAGTCCTGCAGATGCTTTGGGCAGAGCTGCTGCAGCAGAGGGCTGTGACCTGTGCCTTTAATTACAGACTACAGCTGATCACAGATTACAGAGGACAGCTGTGCGTCTGTGTGAGTGTGTGTGTGAGTGTGCGTGTCTGTGTGCTCATTAGTGAGCGTGTAACTGTGTGTGTGCTTGCGTGCATATGTGTGTGTGTGTGTGTGTGTGTGTGCGTACATGTGTGTGAGTATGCATGTCTGTGTGCACATTAGTGTGCATGTAACTGTGTGTGTGCTTGCGTTTGTGTGCGCGCGTTAGTGAGTGTGTGTGTGCATGTAACTGTGTGTGTGCTTGTGTGCACATGTGTGTGTGTGCGCGCTTGAGTGTGTGTGTGTGCGTACATGATCCTCCTGATCTATTCAATCACCTCCTGATCTATTCGATCACCTTGGCACTTGGGACTTTACCCCTCTCTAGGTTTATCTTCGCACTTTTTGTACTGTTCTTATGCACTTTGCCTTGTAAGTCGCTCTGGATAAGAGCGTCTAACAAATGCCCATAATGTAATGTAATGTACGTGTGTGTGTGTGTACATTAGTGTGCGTGTAACTGTGTGTGTGCTTGCGTGCATATGTGTGTGTGTGTGCGCGTGTGTGTGTGCGTACGTGTGTGTGTGTGCGTGTGTGTGTGCGTACATGTGTGTGTGTGTGTGCACGTGTGTGTGTGCGTACATGTGTGTATGTGTGCGCGTGTGTGTGTGCGTACGTGTGTGCGTGCATGTGTGTACATTAGTGTGCGTGTAACTGTGTGTGTGCTTGTGTGCATATGTGTGTGTGTGTGCGCGTGTGTGTGTGCATACATGTGTGTGTGTGTGTGCACGTGTGTGTGTGTTTATGTTTGGAGGACAAACACTCTGTGATCTCCCTCCTCTCTTCTATGGGATACATTGCTGTCATCATTATTTACCTTTAATTTATGTTTATTAAAAACCATAAAGACTTTACTGAGCACTCTCCAAACTGAGACACCTGCTTTCCTGGCATTGTATTTATTATTAACATTTGATACATCATCTTCCTTTCTTATTTTACTAGAAATGTTACACTCCTTTAAATTATTCACAGTAATTTATCACTTATGTCCATGGCATTTGAAATCATTAGTGACTGTAAAGATACAGAGATGCACACAAATTGGATGTGAGAGGGCGTGAAAATTCCTGTTATATAAATGCAAAAACAAACCTATTAGCCAGGTGTGTCAGTGTTCACCTGAATGGCTTGCAGCTTGCTGGCTCATTTCTGCATGAGATGGCCAGCCCCTGTCATGACTTTCTGGAGCTGTTATGAAGTCTTGAAAGGATGGCTTGGCTTTGGAGTGTTGTAACTAAATGTCACACATCACCGTGGCATTACAAGAGTGTAGTTAACAAACTGAGGACCACAGAAGTATTAAAAAATCAATGGCCTTGACATTTGAAAGTGTCACTAATGTAAAAACAAAAGAACGGGTGATTTCAGAGTTTAAAATCGTATTCAGTTTGAATGGCTTTCAACATACTCATGCAAAGTACACTAAGTTGGGCAAAATACTGTATCTGAAAGTGTTGCATTTTTATCAAAACAAATGGAGTTTAAAAAAATATAATTAAATATTCGATAATAATGAAATAAAATAAATATAATAAATGTAAAAAAAGCAGTTGGAGAAGTAACATCTCCATTACTGTAAAGAAACATAAGCATAGTTACAATACCATAGTTATGAAAGCAATAAATGTAATTGATGGCCTTAGTGTGTTTCACACACAGCCTAATTATTTCCTCAGCAAAGCCAGCAGTTGTAGGAGCAGGCAGGAGAGAGGATGGGCTCCACAGTATGAGACTGAATCTGGACCATGAGCATGCTGACTGTGGCCAGCTGCCCTGTGGGGTGTTGCATAATTAGTCATAGTGTTGCCTAGGAATGGACGGGTTCTGTCGGGGAGAACCTGCAATTCTCATGGCTCTGCAGTGACCCCTGGTGGTCACTCAGGTATCTACAGTCTGCCTGCAGAAAGCTGCACAAGAAGTATCTGGCGATTGACTGGCTAGTGGGTGTTACACAGATAAATAAATAACTGTATCCTTCCTTGTTTATTGCAAAATAAAAGTAAATATACTGGAGACATAGCCCATACCAATACACCATATCAAGGCACTTTTTTGCATTCTGAATTGTGCAGAGTCTGGTTTCTGTCTCCGCATGGCCGTCAGTTGTGTTGATCACGTATCCAGAAATCCTGTGTGTGCCCTCCCATCTCAGTGCTCAGTCAAATGTGTTCAAAGCAGCAGGTGACATCATGTGTTTGGGAAGACCATTGTGAGCAGAAGTTGTGGCAACTGTATTTGGATTTGTAAATTGGATTTATTGCGGCTCTTATGTGTGATGAGGGTTTCTGCTGGAAGATATGTCTCTTACCCCATTATCCTGTTTAGATAATGGTGGCCATCCTAATGACGTAGATTGTGGTGAATGGATTTGGTTAGATCTGTGCATTTTTACTCTGCTGCCATGCCTCCCACAATGCATCTGTGCCCATGTTCAGTGCGCACTCTGTATTCCATCAGGGCTCGCCCTTTTTAACTGTTAATTATCATGCATGAAACCGAGCTGCATTTAGCTGTTTCTCATGTTTAAAAAAAAAAACATGGCTGGCGATTGGCAATCATTAGTGAGCTGTTCTGCATTCTGACACCTGATTGGTTGGAACTGGCTGCAGTTGAAAGTGTAAGGAAAAACCAGATGCAACACAATTCTCCAACAGAGCTTTTTCATAAAGAACTCCACCAGTGCATTAGCATTACAGTTATCAGTCTTTAGGTGTGTACCAAATGCTAATAAGGGTCCAGAACTGAAACAGCAAATAAAGCAAGATATAAACAAACATACTGTTATCTTTTCAGTCTGTGTTTGTAACATCATTTATGGAGTTCTAGTTGAGGTCTTTCAGTATTTAACTGATAAAAATGGATAAAAATCCACTGTATTTGAACTGTGAGACCAACATTACCTCAATCATTTCAGGATGATCTTTCCCCATATCTTTCATACCCAGCTAATTAGAGGAACAGACTCTATCAACAGCAGAGATAGTTGTTTTGGGTCTTAAAATAATTAGTCTATAAAACAGCTAATTATTTGCAATTGCTTTGAATGTAATCTTTATTGCTACTTTGAGGGGTTCAAACACTGGTGAGCTGGATACATTATTTTCATCTTGGCAGCATAAAAATACCCAGAACTACACATTTCTTCCATGAATTAATTATAGGCTTGCAGATAATTGTCAAGAGATGCTTAATCCAGACCAGCAGTCAAAGAAGACCTACTTCAGACCCTGGTTAGCTGAGCCCAGGAACAGAAACCAGAACACACACTGCACCAGACTTGACAGACAGTGCAATGACATCTATCTGTAAAAGAGAAAATAGTCAATACTGCTCCATGACATTATTTACAAACTGTAGCAGTCCCTTGTCAATTGGAGGAGTATCAACTATGAAATTATTCTTAGTTTTGCTGATTTATGTAATTAAGAGATATATGAGTCATTTGCAAATTGTTGGACTTTCAACAGTAAAAATTCAATTTTAATTTCACATGACTTATGAATTCTATAATTTAAAAAAAAAAAAAAAAACAGAAACAAAACAGCAGCCTCTTGCGGACTGTGAGATTGTCAGCTATAAATTTCATTTTAATTTTACACAACTTGTGTGTTTTACAGGCCAATCAATAACCGTCTTCTGTTTAGATTATCCATGGCCCCTAACACTCCTACGCTGCGACATTCATCAACTGCATGTTCAATGTCTGCCATATGTTTGAGTACGGATTCAGCTATGGCACACAGAGTGATCTACAGCCCACAACTGAATGTGTCTGTGACTAAATAGATTTTCCCAGCACCCCAATCTTTGATATAGTGTCCTATACATTTTATTATTTTATTTTATATTGATTTATATACATTTATACAGCATCTTAAAAGCCAGACAGCACAAAGTATCAAAGCAAACAATCAATTTTAAATAACAGAAGCCGCCAATAGCAAAAACATCAGACCAGACTAATGTCATACACAGCTAATAAAAGCAATTACAATATACAGATATTGTAAATGATTTTAAAAAAAGAGGCACATTAAAAGCAACAAAATATGTATTAGGTTTGATGGAAAGTTAAAATATTCCAGAGGCAAGGGGCTGTAAAGCACAATCTCCCTTCATCTTCAGCTTAGAGTCTGTACTGGCAAATAATAAATGATCCGGTGAACTAAGAGGCAAACGATTTGGTAAAATGACAAAATCTCAGCGATGTGTCCTGGTGCCAGCACATTCAAAGCTTTGGAAAGAATTAATAAAAATGTATAAAAATACATCACAGTACAATTGATAGCCAATGCACAGAAGATAAATTGTGGTGAGGTCTAAACGTTGATATGTAAATGTTCGTGTTGCCAGGACCAAATAAAAGCCGCTGACACTGTGCTGTAGGAGGTGCCTCCCTTTGGATGAGAAGTTTAACAAAGGACTGTTAGCGATCATTTAAGATTCCATCATATTTTTTTTTTAAAGAGAAGGGGTCATAACTACTTAAAACAAATACCTAGGAATAAAAGAATACAGTTTGCCTATATGTTTGAGCATAACATATAGCTCACCTTTTGTGTTGTCATATATAAATCTTATGTATAAATATCTTGTAATTCCTTATTGCCGTGGCATGCATGGTACTGTATACATACAGCATTTATGTTGTACCAAGAAGACATCTCTTTTGTCTATACTATCAGCCACAGGAGGGCAGCAGTGGGCACAGAATGGGAGTACAGCTTTTCCAAGATGATCCACTGAAAATGTCCTGACAATTCAATCTTTTCCAATGGTGCTTTAAAGAAAGACCACTTTGCATGCTGGTGTCTCACTTCATACATTTTGCAGTGACTTTTGGGGACGTCCAGGAAAGCGATAGCGGCCAAGAAAGATGCTGACTGGTGCACGTGTCTTATTGCTACTCTTTTAACAGCATGTTCATGTTTGCCTCTTTCAGGTAGTGTAGCTGTGTCCGTATACTGACAACCAGCCTTTGCTACAAGGAGCCAGTGAGCCATGTTGTCTAATTAAGTGTGATAAAACTTCCGTCACAGCATGCTGCAGCCATTAGCACGGATTAAACCCGGGCAGCAAAGGTCAGAGCGGGTGCACAGTTGATCCGCTCGGAGGAAGCGGCCAGCATCATCCACCACAAATTAAAACGAAACCAGCAAGGTCTTGTAACCTTTGAGAAGATCGCTGCATACAGTATCCATTTCACAGCGTCTCTCAAGTCAATCTGAACGGCGGTTAGACCTTACCACTAACGAGGATTTCACTCATGCCTGAATCATGCTTAGCTTAGCGTCTTTCAATATCGTCCATGCTTTCTGCATTTAGTAGACCACTTTTTAAAAATAATAATAGTCTATAGTGCAATCAGTTAGTAATGTAACTTCTTTGTACAGTAATTTTTTTTTTGCCTCATTGGGTATGGAAATACTGTAATTGTCTTAGGTTGCGTCTGATGTTTACCCTGAATGGCGTGCATAGGTACTTGCTCTATAATGTAGCTTTGAGAGAGTAAGTCATCCGTAATTAGACATTCTATTCTATTGCATTTTCTCCAGAAGCAAAACATCTTGTGTTTAACTGAAGCAACATTCAAGCAGGTCCATCCATCCCATACATTTTCTGTACCCATCCTCCATCCGTCTGTCCATCCATCATCAATCCTCACTTCATCCAATCCAAGGTTGCAGGGGACGGGAGCCTGTCCCTGCAAACACTGGGAGAAAACAGGGCCATCGCAGGGTCAGGAAAACACATGCAGTGACACACATAGTTCAGCACACTTACCCTGTATGCACTATGGGAGAAAACTTTACAACAAAGAGAAAACCCTCATGAGCGCGGGAAGAACGTGCAAACTCCCCACAGAAAGGGCTGGCCGTGGTGGGGGCCGCATTGGGGTCCCTCTCGCTCTGACGCTATACGGCAAACCACTAAGCCACATTTGGGTTTCTGTATTCTGGACTTTAGCGGTCACACATTGTGAAACCTGTGACTAGGTGATCTTTGTGAAAAACTGCTGAATCTGCAGCAATGAGTGAACCACAATGGAACTGCACGTGGCTCTTGCAAGAACACAGTATGTTTCTCGGAAATGGGCTGATAGGGTAAACATGCACAATGGTGAAAGTGAAAGCATGAAAAGATCCTGCTTTATTATTGATAAAAAATTTTAGTGTGTAAGGACAATGGTATCTGCAGACATTACAGATATGCAAAGGTCGCAGAGAAGGGTGGAAGGAAACCTGGTGGGGGTGGAGGGACAAACAAAGGGGGTGGGAGATCCAGGGACATGCGCACCAGGTGTTCACCAGCACAGACACCTGTGTTAACACTTAGCCACCTAGCACTGAGACATAATAATGTCCCAATGTTGGAGGGTTTGCAATGTGCACACAAACTGCCTGTTACACACACAGGTGTGAGTACAAATATAAATAAAAATGAGATTACAGTTTGAGAGATTACTGCTGTGTATATCAAGATATGTCAAAATACCATAGTTGTATATTACCAGTGGTATTCCTGTTCCTTGTTGTTGTTTTTGCCTTGTGTCCTCACCAAGTCCTTCACAGGTTTCTAGCCCAGCCTTATGTTACCCCTTCCAGCACTTGAGACATTTTGCCTACACTATTGTCCCTGGCTTATGCACTTTGGGTTGAAAGCCACTCTGGATATGATGCTTTTAATATTGCTTTTAATGTAATTTCTTTGCTAGTGGGTCATTTCTGGGAGAATCCTTTTGCGTTCCCTCCCTTTGTCAGTATTCCTGTGGGTAGTAATAGAGGGTGCATCTGGACTAATGAAAATGCACTTTAGATTTGATAAAACCTGCTTTGCCTACTGCCTGGTAAACAAATGGGATTGTGTATTTAATTGAAAAAAATGTATACAAAATGTCATTCAGTGAATACATGACTGCAGCTGAATTTATTTGAAAGTTTTGCATCACAGAAAAGGAAAATGCTCTCGCCTCACTTTGTGGGACTGCCTGCTGTTTCCATAAATTTGCTGCTCATGTGCTTTCACCTTGCACACAAGCAGGTCTGTTTCTGCAGCACTGTGAACCTCTTGTTTCTTTCACTTGCTGTTTCAATCATTATATCATCAGTCTGCCGAGGTGCAAATGCAAATGGCTTGTAAAGAAAATGGAATATACCACTCTGACTGCTTTATTGCCCTGTTACACACAAACCTCACCTATGAGAAATAAAGATCAGAAGTCCACAGGTTATTGACCATTACAATAGCAACAGTGGCTTGGACCACACCCCAAAATGCATCTCAGATTAAGCACTTAGATCGTTAACATAGAGCCCTGCCTTTATCCTTCCATTCTGAGCTGGAAGAGGGTGGTGTTTTGGAGACTTATGGTTCTTAGCTATGTTTTATGTTTAATTCCATTCAATGCCTTTTCTGATTGTATTGTTTGTATTGTGTTATTTTATCATTCAAGCTTCATTAACATCTCTGTGCTTTCTCTCCCACTCACTGCCTGACACAGCAGCCACACCTACTACTGCACCAGTTTACAGTAAACTGCGTTTAAAATGAAAGTTCCTCCAAGATGAATGAACTCCTGATAACCTCAGGATGGAGTAATGTGAAAGGCACTGTGTTCTGCATGCACTTTGACTTTTGAGCTGTGATTATGCCATTGATAGTTACCACCAAACGCCCCTTTTATCTTTTAAGTTTACTGCTTTTGAGGATTGTTAGGATCCACCCTACGAGACAGATTTCCTCCACCAGACCAAATGCTATACTGTAAAATACTTTAATATACCAATACAACTATGCAGATTGCTGACAATTTTTAAAAATAATTATTGAAAATGATTTTTGATCCCTTAAACACCATTAATAACTATGCAGTATTTTACCAGTAAAAAATGCTTTTCTGTCGTTTTAAATGACAGAATATAATTTTTTTTTTTTTTTTTTTTACCAACGATTACTTCAGTGAAGTAAAACACATTTAGCAAATGGCTAAATCATAATGGGTATTGTGTTCAGGGCTAATTTTCCAGAAGGATCTAGAACCAGCACCTCTATAGGTATTGGGACTGGCACCTCTTACACATAAACATGTAGGCCATCGGTGACAAAACAAATCACCTCTTACACATAAACATGTAGGCCATCGGTGTCAAAACAAATCACCTCTTACACATAAACATGTAGGTCATCTGTGTCAGAGCAAATCACCTCTTACACATAAACATGTAGGCCATCGGTGACAAAACAAATCACCTCTTACACTTAAACATGTAGGCCATCGGTGTCAGAGCAAATCACCTCTTACACATAAACATGTAGGCCATTGGTGTCAGAGCAAATCACCTCTTACACTTAAACATGTAGGTCATCTGTGTCAGAGCAAATCACCTCTTACACTTAAACATGTAGGCCATCGGTGTCAGAGCAAATCACCTCTTACACTTAAACATGTAGGCCATCGGTGTCAGAGCAAATCACCTCTTACACTTAAACATGTAGGCCATCTGTGTCAGAGCAAATCACCTCTTACACTTAAACATGTAGGCCATCGGTGTCAGAGCAAATCACCTCTTACACTTAAACATGTAGGCCACCGGTGTCAGAGCAAATCACCTCTTACACTTAAACATGTAGGCCACCGGTGTCAGAGCAAATCACCT
This sequence comes from Albula glossodonta, assembly GCA_019788955.1. Taxonomy (NCBI): domain Eukaryota; kingdom Metazoa; phylum Chordata; class Actinopteri; order Albuliformes; family Albulidae; genus Albula; species Albula glossodonta. The sequence goes on along the minus strand of JAFBMS010000172.1, from coordinate 143,412 downwards.
CTTACACTTAAACATGTAGGCCACCGGTGTCAGAGCAAATCTAACAGACAGGCATTGGACAGATGGGAGGGAGCATTTACACAGTCTGATTTCTGTTTAGCTAATTTTCACATTACTGCTTTCAAATGGCGGAAATATTCATAAACAATGCACCTCTGACACTGCACACTCTGCCATATGACATTTTTTCTGTCTGGCATGTTGGCTATTTCTTGAACCGGTGCAACACATGAATTGGCTTTATCTAATAGGAGAAGATTGAAGCAGTTTTTGTCTGCAGTGATAAACTCTGCATACATAATTGCAAGTCTGTGTCTTGAACTGTGATTGTGCATCTTGATTGTGTGTCTTTCCTTGAACGAACTTATGAGAGGGTGAACAATTTTCTTGTGTACATATTTAGTTTTCTCCTGCTGTCTGAATGGTAGGTGCTGTTCAGCAAGGTTTGCAAGATGGCTTGTGTTAGCTTTTCTTAAGAGGCGACCAGGAGACTCAGTAATCCGACAAGAAATGAAATTTCACCTTGTGTGGTTAATTCCACAGCAAGTTTTAAATGAGAGTTCATTCAATTATTCGATTGCAATGATTAGTAAGAAAATTAATCGCCAACTATTTGGATAATCTATTAAACAAAGCAAAAATGCCAAAATGTGATGGTTCTATGTTCTCAAATAAGATCAAGTCACGGAACAAACTTTCAAACAGAAAGCATGCAAAATGAAGCCCTTTTTAAAATGTAAATTGCTTGTTTTACATTGCACTCTAAAACTTCTGTCCTCATGTTGACATACAGCAATAACTAAGGAGTCCAACGGCAATTAAAACGCCTTGAATCAATAGGCTTTCAATGAGCCCACTGGAAGCTCTCCTATACCTGTACACCTGTACACAGGAAGCGGTTGATCACAACTGAATAATCATCATGGTTATGGTGCTGTTATAGCAGGTTGATACAATTTGCACTCTGTGCAAATAATAACACAGCAGGTGCAAATTGCTCTGACTGTAAAGAGTATACAGATGTCAGTTATACACTGCGGTCAAGCTATCACCACTTGAGAAAATGACGGTAAGAAAATAAAAAGGCCTAGTGATTGTTCTCTATCTGGAGTTTTAGTGGGAGAGACGCGACTGTCGTAACGTAATTTCTCATGTATATGCGCACCAAAATTTTAAGCGCCAATAGCTTGACTGTCGTTTTCCGAAGTGATGACAGCTTCACCGCAGTATTTAAACTAAGTAGCTATAGCTGAGTTTGTCGCAAGAAATTCTTTGAAAATAGTGTTCGTTATGCCTGTGTTGTGCTGCGTGTGTTAGGGAAAAAGGACAATAACCTGGATTTCGGGCGATGCTTGTTATTTAAAGAAATATCAGAAGCCATAGAGATTGTATCAATCAGCCCTATAGTTAACTCATCACTGCTTTTCGTTCAGTGTTAAGGTGAAAAAAAAAAACAATGCGGCTTCTGTGAAAAGCCCTGAAAACAGTGACATAATTATAGCCTAAGCATTGGGTACTGGCATTATAGTTTTTTTTTACAGAAGCTTAATGTAGACTATACAACCTGATTGTCCGAATACCATGGATCTGTGTACTGTTGTTGGGGCTTTTTGGAGAAATTTGTCAATTGTAGGAAAGTGTAGGGTACCCCAGGTTAAACTTGGAATTCTGATTGGCCTTAGCTAACTTCCACACCAGCCCTTTAATGGGGTTTGCTGTTTAGGTAATTCACCGCTTATAACGATACACACAAGAATGATTTTACTGTCCCATATTACCTGAATTCACCAAAGCCTATGTATACCTAATGATTGTAATAATAGGTTGCGTTATTTCTTAACACTCAATTTAAATCGTAATAAAACACAAAAGAAACACTGACCTTCAATACAAGCTATTCCCACTTTCACAAGAGAATCGTCGGTCGGATATAGCCTAGGTCTCTACTATTTTCCAGCTAACATTGGCTGATTTACACAGTAGCCATCAAGTGGGATTCGCTTGGTAACTAAATCACCTGTTATATTCCAATTGTTTCTCAACACTCACAAAAAGACCACATAAAACTCAAAAGAACGACTGAATTTAAAGCACTCAATGTAGCAGTACAGACTCCTGAACTGCCAGAACTGCGCTATATTTTTCATTTTCATCAAGTTTCTAAGGGGTCTGCAGGGTGGTTTCCCCGGAGCTAAATAGTTAATGTTTTGCACACTGGGATCTGAGCCCAGTCTCTTCTGTTGATTACGGCCGTTCTAAGTCGTTTCCAAGATCAGGGTCTGTTTCTCGAAAATGGCCTATCACACCAAAGTGGATATTGCTCATTTAGAAACTGAAGCTGTGAGAAAGGATCAAACAAGACCAAGTGCAAAATGCTAGTGAAAGCATGCACATATATAAAGACTTCCCTGTGTCCCCTCTTACAGAGCTAATAAGGTTGAACAGATGAAGAAGCTCTCCTGCATTTCACAGAACAAATTTCTAGAAGGCCAGAATTAACCAAGCAGTAAGTACACGTCATTATCCTAAACACTGATACTGCAATGACTGGATTTGGTTTAGAGTCAGTATTACTTGAGTGCTGTAAATTTGACATGGGTAATAGCTGATTTGGTTTTTCTGCATGACTCTTGGTGTCACCATATGATCTTTGCAGGGTATGTAGAAGGAGTTTAAGTATTTTTTTCTTCATTTTGCTAATAAGATGTCTTTTAAGAAAACTATCATTTCTGGAGAAAGGGTTGGGTTTTTTTGTTTTACTTTTTTTTTTACAGCAATGGGAGGTAAACAATCAGCTCCAGCACCTTCACCTCCACCAAATCCAGGTGAGTCTGAGAACACACAGTGTACCTGGAGCTCTCAGTCTGTACCATGTGCTCACTGTAAGGGAAGGTTGGGCTCTGTAGCTGCAGGTACAGCCAGGTAGACATTAGGTAAATAGATTTTATCTTCTTGGACCACTGGTGAGATTGTACTGAAGGACCTGGTTAAGGTTAACTATCCTGAATGGTCCCTGTAAATAGCACTGTGAGTGCCTGCAGAGACAGTTTCCTGATGTAGTTATTGTTAAAAAAAAAAACAAAACATTTTATTATCTAGATTTGACCTCTACAGGTGATAACCAAAGAATAAAAGCTGTGGTCTGACATATGAATTTATTTTGAAATTTTGCCATAGGAAAAACAGCATGTACATGGAAAATGACAAACCTTTCTTAGTTTAAGGATGAAAATGAACATTTTAAGAGATTGCATGTTGAGGGAAGCCAGCTGTGCCCAGCTTGTGTCCTCTAAGCGATGACGCTGATTCTGCTGGCTCTGTGAGGTTCTTCCACTGGATCCACACAGTCTGCACTGTCATGTTGGGTCATCAATGAGTCTTCCACCCTTACTCATCACCCTTACTCATCATTCATTTCATTATTAAAGGAAGCTCCTTTCTCAATGCAACTGTGATTTCAACTTTATTAAAGGTAACCAACACAAATGGCTTTCTCCACATATAAACCTGTCCAGCTGAAGAAAAAAAAGTAAAAGAAGAAAAATGTGACTCATCAGACCATACTTTTTTTCCAAGTCTTTCTGTATTAGCCTTGGACACAAATTATTTCCGAAAAGCGGCTAATTGCTAATTGACTCAAATGAAAATTGTTAATTTTCATTTGAGTCAATATGACTCACCTGTGTAGCTGCCTTTGTAATTCTGCTAGAGTTACTTAAAAGTTTGAAAAATCATTTTCCATGTTGTTTTAGATTATTTTTTCCATCTCCAGTAGATTAATTTAGGGAAAAAATTACTTATTTACTGTGCAGGTCAGTGGAGTAGCTTCTTAGGGCTTCAAACATTCTTTAAAATATTACAATATATTTCAGCCAACCCATTCCATATGTATTTTACAGAACTTAATGAAGAATGGAGGTCCATGACTTGGAGGTAAGTATGCAATAAAAACACATAGACATTGGCATTTAACATATCGTTAACACATCTATAATTGGTTTTTGAAATTTTACAATCATAGTAGAGCCCTTGTAGAAATAATGATCTGCTATGAAATAGTGATTCCATTGACAGCTTTTACAACCATTTATTATGCTATTCTAATTGAAAGACTCAAAAATTTGGTCGGTATCTCAGGGACTGCACTGAACTGCTTTTCTTGTCAAACAGGACATTTTCAGTCTTCATAGGTAATTAAGTCTCATCATCAGCAATAGTCCATTGTGGTGTTTCCCAGGGATCTTCTCTGAGGCAAATTCTGTTCTCTATCTATAGGTGGACATGGCCACGTTATTGGCTATCACAATATATCCTATTATTGTTATGCTGATGATACTTGGTTATACCTGTCTGTAAAACCCAATGAATTCATGAATAATTGACCATTTAAAATAACTGCTGCAACAATGTTCAGTGGTAGATGTCTCAGTTTTTGCAGCTTATCTCTGATAAAATGGAAACTTATTCGATCCTTGTGTCTCTTGCCTGTAATGTTGCATCTGTTTCAATAAATATTGAGATTAAGTATGACAATTTTTATAGTGTTGAAAGACAACCCAAATAAATTAGTGAAAAAATAAAGAGCATCTAACAAAATATAATCTTGTCATTGTGTCTGTAAGTGTACAGGGCTAAACAAAATGCAGACTATATTTTGGACTTAATGTTTTAATACTAATTTGCATTCAAATGCAAAGCAAGTGATGACTCAGTATACATGAAAACATAATGACAGGTTAAGAAGACATTGACGGATTAAAAAAAACAGTAATCCCCCTGTCATGGGTAATGGTTTACTCTAGCAGAACTACTCAGCGATGTGTTCCAGTAACACACCATTCTGTGCCTAAGTACTTTGTTTGTCTCAAACAGGGTTGACGACAGAGAAAAAATGCTGAAGGAGCTGAAAGATTTCAAACCTGGAGACCCGAGTCTGCCAGCACTCAGAATCCTCCTGAATGGACAAGTTGGTGCTGGGAAGTCCAGCTTCATCAACTCTATAAACTCCATTTTCCAGGGTCATATAACAACTGAAGCCTTAGCAGATGGCACTGGAGGAACAAGTTTCACCAAGACTGTGAGTAACCTTAACAATGTAAAGGCATTGCAGTAACAACAATGAACCAGTTTCAGTCATGGAATGCATGACCATTTAAAAATGCATTTGCAGAATAAAAGCCGTTTTTATACTGCAAATGACTGAAACTGGTTTGTGCAAGAATATAATGTAATGTTATTTAGAAATCATGATACACCATAGCCTTAAACCCAAAACAGATGTTGCTAGGAGTGAATTTATAATGAAGAAATTTTCTGGATGAAACTGCTTATTTACCAGTTAACTTTATGATGGACTGTAGAAACCAGTCTGCATGTTGCTAATGCTTATTAATGTGTAATGTAAGGTTAAATTAATATTTTTAACTGAATGTGATCTAGCGGGCACAGATAATAAAGATCTTACATCCAAGTGCTCGACAGAACCTCCTGGGGACTGTCACCCCAAGAACTATTTAGCTCAGCCACAAAGTTCTATTAAAACAAGTGGATATGCCACCACAGGTAAGTGTGGAAGCGATGACTGGAGAGATGGTATTCCAGTCTGATGGGCAATTTTTATTTCACGTTACAGGCAACATCAAAATAATTTGTTATTTAAAAAAATATATATATACAAGGTTAAAACCAGGTCAGGAGAAAAAGCACCAAGTAATGGGCATTTGCATCCATGAGAGATAATTATGAAAAGAGGAAAAAAACAAAAGATTTCATGAGAGCAGCAGGTGGAACGATGAAGAGCTAGATTGCAACTACAATATCGCCACATGTTTGAAGGAAATGGGCCTGGATAATTACAACACAGTCAGGATAAACAGAGCTGTCTGAAAATTAACAATCAATCATCATACTCACTAAAAGAAAGGGACAAGGTAATGAAACCAAAGGAAAATGGAAAAGAAAACACTGGGGCAAATAATACCACATTAATGGCCCTCCCTGAAACAGCACTGCACCACTAATGCAACAGGCATCCCTTTATTACGTCACCTAGCTAGCGGAGGAATTAAAAGCTAGGCAAACAAAACAGACGACGCAAAACAGCAGTAGCAGATCTTATGGATAAAAAGAAGCCATTCACGATTACGAATACAAATAAGGTTAGCAGTAATACTCAAATACCTATGAAACGCCCAAATGATGCTTCACGAAACTCATTACCCCTTGTGTAAAAGGGCGAAAGCAAAATTGGTTTCGCTTTACCTCTCAACACTCAGAACGCTAAAACCTTTCCATTAAAACACTCGCAAACACATTCCCAAACATAATAGTGTATATAAAATCTCAGCAGCAATAAGAGCGTTAAACAAACGGAATAAACAGAAAACGCATACCTTTAAGCAAATATTGCAGCACAAGCATAGAGGCAACGGAGGGGGAAACAGGCACAAACCCTCATATCCCACGTTGTTTATATAGCATACACACAAAACAATTCATAAGTACCTGTTTGCGACTCAATAGCTAACCGGAAGATGTGTCTACAAGAGAAACTGCCACGGTGGCTGCAAGGTAAAGTGTGAACGGCAGAAAAGCAACTCCGCCAGTTACATTACTAAATACTGCACCCTTAAGCATAAAATGGTAGCGAGATGAAAGTTTTTTTTTTTTTTTTACCTAAGATATAAACAGTATACAAGCTTTTTTTCAGCACTCTTAACGTTTTCGCAATTGACCTCCGAGGTTGGTAACTGAAGGGGGGTAATTAACTCCAGTCCGAAGTGATATGAGCAGAAACGGAAAGAATCAGCGTGGGTACACCAGGTTTTTAATCCAATCCTCTTTATTAGATTTAATTAAACTGATATTTTCATAAGAAATGGTCATAATCAGTACCACTCCCTGTACGCTGCATTTTGATGTTATTTAAAAATGTTTCATTTCTTGATGTATGTGTCGTGATCGGTTGCAGCAGTATGATTTACCTGTTCTGTCTTTTTAGTACAAAGCCTACACCATAGAGAATCGAAGACCTCCGGGCTCCAAATATGCCTTCATCTTCAATGACATTATGGGACTTGAATCAGCGGCACAAGGGGGGGTGCGAGTTGAAGACATCATAAGTGCTCTGAAAGGCCACATAAAGGAAGGCTACACGGTACAAACTCATGAAACTCTATACTGCAGTCTGGTTATTTTCTGGTTGTACGTTTGCAGCTGGAATGCGATATTGTGTAAAAATAAAAAAATATATATGTTGTAGGTCATGGTTATCATAGGTCACAAAGCTCAAGGCATGTTTTTGTTTTTTGGGGACCCATGTGTGAGTACTGTTGCACATATCAACTCATTGTGACAAATTACCATAGATACCTATTTGCTATTGTCTATGCGTGCTGTGGGACAAAAATATAACATTTTCCTTGAAAAAGACAAAAAGCCAATGAAACTTAGTAATGACATAACTGTTTTGTATGACGTGTGTGTCGGCTTCATTGACATTATGTTTTTAAATAAAATTAGTTGCGTGTGAATGACTTACGACTGAAATTACTTTTATACCTAATGTATACTGGTCTTCACAAAACCTTTTTTTCTCAGACCCTTGAGCAAGCTTGCTATTGATAGGTGACATTAGAAATGTTAGAATGTAATCCAGCTTTACTCTTTTAGAGACAACCAAATTTTGCCCTGAATTAAGCACAGCTTTCAGGAGTTTTTAGTTTTACTTCCTGGATAATTATCAAAAAAAGTAGTGAATTGACTGGAATTGCTATTTTCCAAATTGTTATTTCATGATCAGAAAAATTCCTCAGATTTTCCTTCATGTGTGGATTATTTTTCCCCCAGTTCAATCCTGATACTCCTTTGTCTGAAAGAGATCCATACTACTACAATAAGAACCCCACCTGGGGGGACAAGGTGCACTGCATTGTATCCGTGGTAGCAGCAGATAAACTGGCCATCATGGATAATGAAATGGTTCAGAAACAGAGGAGGATCCGTGAGGAAGCCAGCCGACTGGGTAAGAATTATATGGATGTAGCAGGACCTTTTTAACCCCTGACACTTACCTTTCCACACCTGTTTTAGTATATCACACCTCCTAATGCTGTGTGCTTGTTGATAACATTCATTTATTGTGTGTCCAAATAACATACTGTGGTTGGATTTCAGTGGAATGAAGAGTTTAAAAAATAAAATCCTTTAAAAAAATTAACTTCTGGTTTCAATCAAATGTACTTTACAGCATATGCAATTTAATTAAAAAGGCTTTAGTCTCTTTAAAGGTATGTGTGTTTTGCAGGTACGCAACGTGTGCATACCATAGTTGTTACACACACCAGGCATTCAAAAGCCTAGATATTGATAGCTTTCTTATTCCTGCAAAATGAAGCAACTGAACACACCTGACTGATCAGAAACACCTGAGAAGCCATTTGTCTCAGAAATTATGGTGTCCTGAAAGGGGTGGGGCTATATATACAGAGTGCTGTAATTTCTACTTGGTGAAACCTAAATGTATAAGAATACCCTTTATGGAAAGCTGAGACTCTGCACGTCTGACTGTGCAAGTTTACCATTAACTAGACAGTAGGTAATATGGTTTGGTAATTTAGTTATTATTTTTTCTGATGCTGCTGCTGAGGCTATAACAGCACCACATGGGAAAATAACGTCCATCTCTCATACAGGGATTCCTCAGGTGGCTGTGCTCACCAAAGTGGATGAGGCCTGTCCACTTTTAAAGAAGGACTTGAGAAAAATGTACAGAAGCAAATATATGAAGGAGCAGGTAAGATGCAGAAAATCTATCTTACATGACTCAGACATGTCCTTATGACCTTATGATATTTGGTTCTTCACCTCCATTTTAAACAATTTTAAGTTGATTGCTGTTAATTTTGATATGAACAGAGATAGGAAGCATGTGTAATAAAATCATTTGACTAAGCTTTCAAAAGCTTGCGTTAGAAAGTGCTATGTTGTGGATTTGGGAGACAGTCTAGCAGACTAACATATATACAAAGCTTACAATAAATATCAACATGAATATTGTGGAAAAGGCTATTGTGGAAAGGTTTGACTCAACCTCTGCTTGAGCAGACTAAAATAGTTTCCTGTTTTTATTACATGTGGGAATGAAGCTGAGTTTCATAAAGATGTAGTAAGACAACAAACTGAATATCAATAACATGACAGAGGAATGAAAAGCCAGGAGCCGATATTATACACTGAAGAGAATCCAGAGCAAGAGACAGGAGAGGGCCCAGCACTGAACCTTGAGGGACACCTGTTGCAAAAAATCATTCCTTTTTGCAAGTGGTTTGGTAGGAAGCAAGTCATGTCAGGGCAGAGAATAAAAAAGAGACAGAAAGTTGCTTGTCTACTTCACTCACCAACGTGCTCTGCCTTGTTGGGTCTGCAGATGGAGAGATTCAGTTACAAGCTGGGGATACCGGTGAACTGCATTGTTCCTGTGAAGAACTACCACGATGAACTCGATCTGAAGAATGATGTGGATGTGCTATTGTTGAAAGCGTTGAAGCACATTGTCAACTTTGGAGATGACTACGTGAGGAAACTCCCGTAGATTTTCCCGTAGAAGATTTTTGATAAATTCTTATTAATCACAGATAATATACCTGATATACCTGCTTGAAAGTGCCTTTATATCTCAGCCTTACAGACCTGTTGCTAAATGATTGCAGGCCCTTTTTCCAGCTGGGACATTGTCATCATATTTTTATAAAATTAACCTGGGTAGCTTGATCAATTACCCACAAATACACTATTCATCGTGCTGTACTGATATGACATTTAGCAAGTTTTTATGGTGAAAAACAAAAGGGCTATGGAATAAGATCATTGTTAGTTATTGAGCTTGGATTTATGGTTTGTTTTAACCCTGTTTCCCCATGTACCTGTTCCTTGTTTTGGTTTTTGAATAAAAATATCTCCAAAAGGACAATATGATATCTTTATATTGATACTATCTGTCCATTATCTGTGTTTATTGTTTAAAATAGGCTACTGTACATTGGAACAGTACTATAACATGTCGAAGAGTAAAAAAGTGAAGGAAAGACCTCACCTTTTTTCCATACAGACTAGCTCTTTTGGCATAAGTTGATCATGTCTTTGCCAATTTCTTTCCACAGCAGTGACAGGTAAATACCCTTACATGTAATGCTTGTTTATAAGAGCAATATATTGTTCAGGAGCAGTAGATTGGGGGAATGCTCCAGAATTAGTGAAAGATTTGCTTGTCATGTGGATAGCCTTCAAAGTAGCCATATTGTGAAATGACAGTGTCCAACTCACCCTGCTGCACCCTCTAGTGGTAGTGTGGGAGCATCACAATTATAATTTCACACATCCTGATGAATGTATCTTGGTCTGGTTTCTGGAGCGATAACCTATATTATGCCTATATTATGCATGCAAAATGGGATAACAAAGCTTCAGTTAAATTGATTGCATGTGCATTTGCTTGTGATTTGCACCAAAAATGAGGGCAGTGCCCTGTCAGGGAATTAAGCTTGCAGTCTTTTTGTATTAAGCATATCATTTTGCATGTCATTAAACATATCATATAACTATCATTTAGAGCTAGCATTGTAAAGGAAAAAAAACCCTTTCAAGCACTTTACAGGTAAATCACATGCATTCAGTGTTCACATTTCCATACAGAGCACTGCTGTTGTACTTTTGAGAAAATTATTTAACCTCTATTGCTTCAGTAAATATCCTACAGTATAGGTAATGCGAGTGACACTCAGCAGACAGAAGTGAAATCAGCCACTCAGTGCATAAGCGGTGCTGCAGGTTTGATTCCTAAATGGGGCACTGCCATTGCACCCATAGGCACAGCATTTAACCTGAACTGCTTCCGTAAATTTCCAGCTTATAGATATACACTGATGAAGGTTATTCTGTATAAACGTGTCTAGTAAATGCCTAAATATGCACAAAAGTCGCCAGATGTTTAGTTATTTTTTACTTTTGTTGTTTTTTACATTGCCTCAGTTGACTTGCTGTGTATTGACATTTCAGTGCTTTGTCCCTTTTAATTAGTGAAAAATAAATAAATTTGGCTTGAGATTCTGAAATTAGCCTGAAATTCCAGATGTGTATACTCACCAAAGAGGACAGGTGGGATATTTATCAAACAGGATTAAGGGGTTAGCTGGCTAACAATTTCATATTGGAGAGATGCAGTTAGATGAAGTTCTCAGTTTTTTTTTTCTAAATATATTTCAAGCTTACTGATAAAACTCTCATTACTTCTGCTTTGTGAAGTGATCCCAGCATGGTCACAGCACTGTGAGAACATTTAATTCAGACTGCTGTGAATCAGCAAAAACACAACAGGAAAAAAGAACAGCCTATAGTGTCTATATTTAAAACTGTACAGTCTTCATTAAGTATTTTATAACAGATTTGGCATATGGATCCAGGACTGGACCAAGCCTTTATGGGGCCCGAAGCAGGATGTGATTTTGGGCGCCCCCACAGCAAAAAAACAGTTCAAGCTCTATTGGGGGACATTTCAAGTGCTCTTGGGGGCCCTCTGGTGGCCATGGGGGCCCTAAGCAGGCACTTAGTTTGCTTATGCATCGGGCCGGCCCTGAATGGAATAAAGGCACATATTTGTGATGCAGCTCAACTATATGAAAAGTCACGCTGACATTGCATCTGACTGGGGAGTCTCACCAGGCACTGACCCCAAAGCTGATGTTTTAGTGTTTGGCTTTTTTTAATTCAAATGTCAAGAAATGTAATATTGTGAAATTGTAAGTCTATCTTCGTCCACATAGCAATGGGTCCTTTTCTCGCAAACATAAAGAGCTGGTAAGCTGACTCAACTCAAAACTTGTGTTTCCATTTACACACTGAAGTACCCACTGGTAATGGTATATAGTACCCGGTAGGGCCCATTTTGTCTCCATGTTCCTGCTGCGAAGCTCCTGCTCCACCCCATCCCAGAGGTGCTCTGCTGGATCTGGGGACTGTGCAGGCCAGTGCAGTAAACTGAGGTGACTGTCATGTCCATGGAGGCAGCTTGGGATGATGTGTGCTTTGTGACTCCCGCTGGGAGTATCCATTTGGCAAACTGTAGACTGAGGCCCTCAAGGGGTGTGCATAGTCAGCAACAATGCTCAGGTACGCAGTGACATTCAGTTGATGCTCAGCTGGTTATGAGGGGCCTACTGTACACCAAGAGTATATAAACTCTCCATTACACCAGCAGCAGCAGCCTGTACTGTTAATGCAAGGCAGCATGGATCCATGGGTCATCCTGTTTATGCCAAATTCTGCATGTCACAGCAGAGATCGGGATATGTCAGACCAGGCAACGTTTTTCCCTCCCTGAATTGTTACTTGTCCAAGTTCTGTCTCAAGCCACCAATGGCCAAATCCAGATAAAATCAGACTCCTACCGCACCTCTGTGTGCACACATGGATGACCCCTACATGTATTTGTTTCAATTTTTTGTATTCATGTGATTCTTCTGGTATCTTTCTAGATCAAGCAGAAACTGTAATTTTTGGTGCAAATCAGAAGCAAATGCAGATACAATAAATGTAAATGATCTGTGTTACCTCATTTGCATAATTATCTCTCCAGAGTTATCTCATAATTTATCATGCATTTATCAGGAAATGAGAAATAATTGAGACACGTGAGTACACACAGGTTATATTCAGGAGATGTAAATGAATGATGTACAAATAATGGCAAAATAAAGATATTACAATGTCATTTTGGTGATATTTTTATTCACATACCAAAACAAGGCACAGGTACATAGACAAACCACATTACAAGTCCAATAAATAACAACTAAGTTTTTTCTTAAATTTTTTCTTGATAAAGGTCCTAAGAAAAGTCTACATCAGATTGATGAAGCGTTCGTGAACTGCAGAATTGTTCGCACTTTTGTTCGTATAATGATGAATCCCATTGTCCTTGTAAGTTGAGAGCGCGTGCCAGTTTCTCCTAATTAGCATTGGTAAACACCCTGCCAATCACACTCACACAGAGAAATGGAAAAGTTGAGAAGTCAAGAATGCCCAAACGCTTACACAGATCGCAACAACACTGGCCACAATCTCCAAGACACTTAAAGAAATTGATATAAATTAAAAAAAAAATAAAGATATGCACTGAAACCTGTTTGACTTTTTTTAAGTGATGCGTTTCTTTCTTGAGATTAATTGCAAGCTATAAATAATCACACTGTAAACGTCAAATTAATTTGAAACCATTTTTTGTTTACAAACGAATAAATAATTGCTGTCAAACTTGGGAAGCAGGTCTGTTGTCCGGTCCCAGGAGTGGGTCGGGACGCACAAGTGGGTTTAAAGAAGTAAATTCTTCTTAAGAATGGTTGGTGAATGAGGCCCTGAATGGCTTATCCTGAAGCCATTTTGCTTTTCACCATAAAAATCAGCTAATTCTCATCTCAGAACGGCAAAGTATCTTGCATTAGTCAGTGAATCTTATTTTTATTGCTCCTTGATAAGTCAGGAGTCAGAGGAACAATGCTTCCATTTTGTAGGGGGGTGTCAATGTGTAAGAAAGCAATGGGTAGGAATGCAAGATTCATCCAGCTAACTTTAAGTTATTCTCAACTTTAAGTTTTCTGTTTTTGGCTGGTGCCTGGAGTCAGCTGACCTTCAGTTCCCAACCTGGCTTGTATCGGCAATGTCCCACCTGAGCTTACACCGCCAAGGAGATAAAAACAAAAGCACTGTCTAGTGTATTATAGATTAAGCACTGCAGATATATAATAGATCATTCATAATAGTTTATCAAAAATTATCAGAAATACATTTATGATGAGTTTTGATAAACATCCTATTGATTGTAGGTTTAATCATTTCTGAAGTAGAGTTTCCTCACGTAGTCATCTCCAAAGTTTACAATGTGCGTCAATGCTTTCAGCAACAGCACATCCACATCATTCTTCAGATCGAGTTCATTGTGGTAGTTCTTCACAGGAACAATGCAATTGACAGGTATCCCCAGCTTGTAGCTGAATCTCTCAATCTGCAGACCCAACAAGGCAGAGCACGTTGGTCAGTGAAGCAGACAAAGCAACTTTCTTTCTCTTTTTTATTCTCTGCCCTGACATGACTTGCTTCCTACTGTACCACTTGCAAAAAGGAATGTTTTTTTGCAACAGGTGTCCCTCAAGGTTCAGTGCTGGGCCCTCTCCTGTCTCTTGCTCTGGATTCTTTTCAGTGTATAATATCGGCTCCTGGCTTTTCATTCCTCTGTCATGTTATTGATATTCAGTTTGTTGTCTTACTACATCTTTATGAAACTCAGCTTCATTCCCACATGTAATAAAAACAGGAAACTATTTTAGTCTGCACAAGCAGAGCTTGGTAAAACTTGATCCCAACATCATTAGGTTATTTTAGTCCTTTCCACAATATTCACAATGACTGTTGATAAATATTTTAAGATCTGCATGTAGATCTAAATGCTATACCGCGTCCAAATGCATCACAACATAGTGCATTGTAATGCAAGCTTTGAAAGCTAAACTACACATGATTTTATCACTCATGCTTTCTATCTCTATTCCCCTTTCCTTTTCAGTTCTGTCATGATGAAATTAACAGCAATCGGCTTAAAATTGTTACAAGTGGAATTGAAGATTCAAAAACAAACAAATACCCGAAGGACAAAAAACGGTGATGTAAGTTAGTGACGTATATCTGCATCTTACCAGCTCCTTTATGTATCTGCTTCTGTAGATTTTTCTCAAGTCCTTCTTTACAAGTGGACAGGCCTCATCCACCCTGGTGAGCACAGCCACCTGAGGAATGTCTGTATGAGAGATGGACGTTATTTTCCCATGTGGTGCTGTTGTAGCCTTAGCAGCAGCAACAGAAAAAATAATAACTAAATTACCAAACCAAATTTCTTCTGTCTAGTTAATGGTAAACTTGCACAGTCAGACGTGCAGAGTCTCAGCTTTCCATAAAGGGTATTGTTATACATTTTATTTTCACCAAGTAGAAATTACAGCACTCTGTATATATAGCCCCACCCCTTTCAGGACACCATAATTTCTGAGACAAATGGCTTCTCAGGTGTTTCTGATCAGTCAGGTGTGTTCAGTTGCTTCATTTTGCAGGAATAAGAAAGCTATCAATATCTAGGCTTTTGAATGCCTGGTGTGTGGAACAACTGTGGTATGCACACATTGCGTACCTGCAAAACACACATACCTTTAAAGAGACTAAAGCCTTTTTAATTGAATTGCATATGCTGTAAAGTACATTTGATTGAATCCAGAAGCAAATTTTTTTAAAGGATTTTATTTTTTAAACTCTTCATTCCACTGAAATCCAACCACAGTATGTTATTTGGACACACAATAAATGAATGTTATCAACAAGCACACAGCATTCAGAGGTGTGATATACTAAAACAGGTGTGGAAAGGTAAGTGTCAGGGGTTAAAAAGGTCCTGCTACATCCATATAATTCTTACCCAGTTCACTGGCTACCTCACGGATCCTCCTCTGTTTTTGAACCATTTCATTATCCATGATGGCCAGTCTATCTGCTGCTACCACGGTTACAATGCAGTGCACCTTGTCCCCCCAACTGGGGCAATGATTGTAGTATAGATCTCTTTCAGACAAAGGAGTATCAGGATTGAACTGGGGGAAGAAGAAGCCACACATGAAGGAAAATTTGAAGATTTTTTTCTGATCATGAAATAAAAATTTGGAAAATAGCAATTCCAGTCAATTCACTACTTTTTTTGATAATTGTCCAGGAAGTAAAACTAAAAACTCCTGAAAGCTCTGCTTAATTCAGGGCAAATTTAGTTGTACATAAAAGAGCAAAATGGGATTACAGTCTAATATAAACAAACAGTTAAATAAAACAGTTATGTCATACATAGGTATTTATGGTAATATGTCGCAATGAGCTGATATATGCAACAGTACTCACACATGGGTGTTTGTCACAAAAAAAAACAAACCATAAGATCTGTGACCTATCATAACCATGACCTACAACATTTTTATTTTTACTTTTATTCACATTCTACCTGCTGCAAACGTACCACCTGAAAAGAACCAGACTGCAGCATAAAGTTTGTGTCCTGACTTTGTACCTTGTAGCCGTCTTTTATGTGGCCTTTCAGAGCACTTATGATGTCATCAACTTGCACCCCCCCTCGTTCTGCTGCTTCCAGTCCCATGACATCATTGAAGACAAAGGCATAGCTGGACCCCGGAACGCTTCGATTCTCTATGGTGTAGGTTTTGTACTAAAAAGACAATATTGAACAGATAAATCATATCACTGCTGTGAGATGGACAACATCCCAAATGCATCATTTTAAAATGAAATAAATTCAAAATACAGAGTATAGAGAGTGGGACTGAATACAATCATTATGATCATTATGAATTCTGAATGATGATTCATTATGATCATTATGAAACACGCATGGATTCTCGTTTCTGATTGGCTAGAAGGTGTACATTTTACATATTTGGACACCTATCACCCATCACCTATCTATTAGCTTCATCCCTGTTCCAAATGAATTCTCTGACCTCTAGCTTCACCTCTGGTCTTACCTGTCATTGACAGTAATCATACAAATGAGGTGTACCCATTAATTAGAAAAAGATTTTAAAAGTACAAAGACTATGTTCATTGAGGTTACAGTTTTTGTGCTAAAAAATATTATTTTGACATTTTTTAAAGATATAAAAAATAATATTTAAAAAATATTATTTAAAAAATATATATATAATTGGGTCATTCCAAGCCAACTGGACAAAATATTAATATTAGTTCCTTAGCTCAACACACATATATTATTTCACAATTTCAAACTTTTCTGAACTAACTTCTGAGATTATCAACTAGTAGCATTAGAAAACAATAAAACAAGAGTTAATTCCACCCGAAACAGGTTTAGATGGATTATTGCAGAATTGATTATAACATACCCAGAAGCATATAAAAGAGTGCGATAATAATTAATTACATCATTAAGCAGTTTCATGTGATAGTGAGATCATGGAGCCCTGCTCTATTGGAAAAAGCCTAGAAGAAGAGGCCAACTGTCACAAGACAGCCTACAACTAATGGAAAAGTTGATCTTTCAAGTTTGCCTGAGTTGGGAACAGACAAGGAACTACTGAAGTTGAGAAGTGAATGTTCTGACTCGACAGATGATGCTACAGTTTGTTTACATCACCAGAAGTACTTTTTGGTGAAATATAGCTTTCTTCAGAAACAGTGTTGTGATCTTTGCATTCCAACAGCAAACTGAGTCGTTCATTGAAGATCATAAATACAGAGAAAGCAAGGGAGTTTACAACAGGGTCTATCAAGCCTGGACAGGAATGGTGCTTTCAAGTAAATTAATCTGTAATAGTTTTATCCAGCAAATTTCTTTGTATAACAACTGGCATCTAGCAAGGTCTGTTTTTAGGTCAAAGGTTATGGTGTACTGTGTTTTATAAATAACATTACAGGGGACTATACTCCTGCATTGGTCACCACACAACTTTTAACTACAAATTCAGGAGTAAAAATATGTTAATGAAACGGCTTTTATTCTGCAAATGCATTTTTAAATGGTCATGCTTTGACCATTTAAAACGGATGGATAACCATGCATGACTGAAACTGGTTCATTGTTGTTGCTGCAATGCCTTTACATTGTTAAGGTTACTCACAGTCTTGGTGAAACTTGTTCCTCCGGTGCCATCTGCCAAGGCTTCAGTTGTTATATGACCCTGGAAGATGGAGTTTATAGAGTTGATAAAGCTGGACTTTCCAGCACCAACTTGTCCATTCAGGAGGATTCTGAGTGCTGGGAGATTCTGGTCTCCAGGTGTGAAATCTTTCAGCTCCTTCAGCATCCTTTCTCTGTCGCTGTTGCAGAGTAAAATAAAGTCTTTAGGTGCAGAATGGTGCATGACTGTAACACATCACTGAGCAAAGCACAAGCAGATTTTTATGGCCACCATTTTATATTTATTATTCTTCATGAAAGCAACCTACAGCAATACAAATATAAAACTGTACACAAAACAACACAAAAATCACAATATATGACTTTAAAACAAACCAACAAGCTGTAGTTGGTCGTACGTGAAAACAGCTATTCCATTCCTGATTATTTTAGGATCATAATTTCAAAACACGAAAAGATTAAGAGTGGAAACTCATCTTAATGAAAACATTGGAAATCAGACACTTTCAAAACTTCCTTAGCTACAGTTACTAAATGGGAGGTCAAAATAACAGAAGGGATTTAATTATAAATGCCTATGGATTATTCCATGCCAACTTGCTGAGGACCCCCGGTTAATGGATTTTCCCGAAAAAATTAATGTGAAAACTTCCATTAAATTCATGGGACCTTGCAAAATCCTACAGCTCTACTCCAAATACTTTTTTAGTTAGGAATGTTTGAAGTTTGGCCCTCAGAGCATTTTTGCGATTCTTTGTATGTGTATTTGAAGCCACACCAATTGCTTATTTTTCAGTGGGTTGGGTTTAAATTTGTACTGAACATCAAAGAAACCCTAAGCATAATTTGAAACATGTATTCGTGTTCATAGCTGTTGCTGAATGTTTTACAGTAATCAAATTAATAAAACATACCCAAATGAAGCATCTTGCAAAAAAATGCATTGCATTTTTTGCTTTAAATGTAAATGTTTGAATTCATTGTTGTTTAGTTTTTCTCAGTTGTTTACACAATTTCTGAAGCTCATTTACATAATTTCTGAACCTCATTTTCCCAAAACTATATACATGTGAGCTCCACAACTTCTCAGTCAAACGAATGTACCTCTTCTCAAAATCAAATTTATGCATCAAAACATGCACCACATATACAAATAAACCTTGTAGAGAGCCAACTGAACAATGCTTTCCACGCAAGACTGATTAAATGTATGGAGATTGTGACAAATCTAGACTGATTTGCAAAAAAGAGTGAATTAGAATTATAAGCAGAGAGACAAGCTGTATATGTGCTTATATTTTTTCAGAATTAGTATAGCACTTTGGTACATTAGTGTGTAAACAATAAAAAAGGCAAACAATAAAAAAGCTGAAGGAGAATAAAGCTAACTTTTTTTAAGAGCTAATGTTCTGGTAGTTTCATGGTGGGCATAGCACAAGCATCCGGTAGCTCTTTTGTAAATGTTGTTTTTTTTGTGTATTATATTTCCCGGAAGGGTGGCCAAGGCATTGGTAGCTTTGCTGTCAGTCAAATAGGCAAAAACAATTTAACTCTCAGACATCTGCAGAGTGGAAAGAAGTGCATATGGTTTCTTTCTCTTACATCTATTCTTGGATGTAATTAAATACAACACATAGCCAGACTAGAGTAATTTTTCATATATGGTGTATATGGATGTGGTTTGTCTGTAAAATGCTAATATGGGTGTTCTCTTTGCATACTCACTTCCAGGACATGGGCCTCCATGGTGTGTCCAGTTCTGGAAAATACATGCAGAATGGATTTTCAGTTCATTTTATTTAATGTAATTCCTTAACCCACTCCACTGACCTGCACAATTAATGAGCACATTTTGTCTGAAGTGAAACTACATATGATGCTGATTTGTGCTTCTTTGTAAAACTGTGAGTTAAAAAACACGATCAAGAAATAAGGAAATAAATAAAAACAGTTTTTCTGGCTTTACTTGGAAAAAAAAACAAACTAATTCTTAACCTCCTAACTGTTTTTAAATTATAAAGTCAATATTTGTGGTGGTGAAAATGTTGAATAACTTACAAATTGTCAAGTTCACTTTGCTAATATATTGAAATCCTGCAAATGGATTCTGAAATATTTGAATTTGACAGAACTCTGCAGAGAGGTTTGTGGATGGGTTGGGGGGCACGTTCACCAGTTCCTGTATTCCCAGTTTTAATTATAATTATGGTTTTTAACAATAACTACATCAGGAAACTGTCTCTGCAGGCACTCCCAGTGCTATTTACAGGGACCATTCAGGATAGTTAACCTTAACCAGGTCCTTCAGTACAATCTCACCAGTGGTCCTAGAAGATAAAATCTATTTACTTAGACGTCTACCTGGCTGTACCTGCAGCTACAGAGCCCTCCCTTCCCTTACAGTGAGCACCTGGTACAGCCTGAGAGCTCCAGGTACACTGTGTGTGTTTCTCAGCACCTGCAGCTTCTCAGACTGGGAGTAACACTCACCTGGATTTGGGGGAGGTGGTGGAGGAGGTGGAGGTGAATTTCCCATCTCTGTTAAAAATAGTTTAAAAGTTAGTATGAAACAGTAGAACATGGTTTCATGTTTGGAACCCCAAATATGCCATCATGTGTATGACTGGGTCAACATGCATGGTCAAAATCTTGAAAGGCAAACACTATACACTACACACTAATGTGACAGATGGGAAATTTTAAGTGGACACTTCATCACCCCTGAGCTGCTCTGCAGAGAGGTTTGTGGGTGGGCTGAGGGGCACATACAAAAGCTACTATATTCCCAATTTTAATTGTAATAATGGTTTTAAACAATAACATCAAATTTAAAACCTTTGTATTAGCCGAGCCTCCTGGGCAGCCAATGGAGCTAGTCAAGAATGCCTTCCAATGATCTTCAGAGTCTGCACTCCCATAAATCTGTTCTGTATCTCAGCAGGCTTAGCTCCTGGCTGTGCACGCCCTGCTGGCGCTGAACAGTCTCTCCACAGCAGTCAGAACAGAGAGTCTGTCCACCTTCTAGTGCTGACTGAGAGCTCATCTCGTCACACAGAACCCCAGCTAACCCTCCCCACACCTTCCATGACACTTACTGACTGAATTATACTCTTGCTTTGTGCCACTGGTCTTATTTTCACACAGAACCCCAGCTTCCCCTCCCCACACCTACCATGATAACTGACCTTGACAGGCTAACCAAGGACCCTCCTATGTTATCCACCTTTATGGTCTCTGGGACTATAACGCAGACAGCGTACACTCGGTTCATGCTGCTGCAGGCATCCTGCATGACCAGAGGGGGCGCTATAGTGATGAGACCAATGAACTTAGCCGGATTACCCCCATCATCCCCAGCGAGGCTGGGTCCAGCCAACAATGGCCAGCAATGGCGAGACCGGGATTCAAACCCCCAATCTAGGGCTCCCAGGCAAACGTCTGTGAACCACCTGGAGGGACTGACCTCCCTCCTGAACTAACCCATTTCACTGCACCCCAAATCTATGTCATTTTAATTTGCTCTGTATAAGAGTCTGCTAAATGTCTATAATGTAATGAAGAAAACATACTCAACCACCTTCTATCTATTCTGACCATATAAAGACAGGAGGAATCATGCAGGAAAACTTCATTACCATTTATCCATGTCAAACTTACAGTACCCAAACTGATAACACTCACTATAAACCAAGCCCAGTTAATGCAGTAACAGGGTTTAGGATAAGTATTATTTCATTCAGTTCTAACCCCCAATTACACAGAATGGATGGTTAAACCAGTTCTGATTACCTGACCTTTATTAACTTATTAATTTAACACTAGATTATCTGCAACATGGTCTGTCTGGCTAATACTTCCAGAACTCTGTATCACTCAATATACAGTCTTTGCTGCACTGGACACGTAACACTCATATTGTTATAAGGATGTGTACTTACTGTCTGGTTGTTTCCTGCCCTGAGAAATTCCGTTAGTGAAATGATAGGAGAGATTAGCCTGCTGTGGTCCTGTATTAGCTCAGTGAGATGTGCCGCAGTGAGAATCCTCATATATATACTCTGAAGAGCACTTTCACTTTCATCGTGCCCCTCCTTTTGTTTGGGGGGGGGGAGGATTCAGCATACTGCAGTGTCACTCCACACTTTCACTTTCACTCTTCTGCTCCCTTTCATCCCATTTCCAGGAAGCAGACTGACTCTGTTTTCATATTGAAATGGGAAAGGTTTTGCTGACTTTCATAATGTCTTTATATTATTCATCATTTGTGCCCCAGTACCATTCACAACATTTGACATGATGACTGGTCCCTAGGACCAGTGCGATTCTAATGTAAGTAGGCTTTCAAAGAATACTGCACCCTGAAATTTAGGTAAATCGGGGTAGAATTCAAGGAAAAAAGGGAAAGAGACAGTATGAAAAACAGCTTCAAATGCACTGGGAATTTTGAGCACTCTGCTTCCAGAGTACTTTCACTTTTTTCTTTGGTCTTTGAACCACAGTGGCCCAGTGAAATAAACCCACATCCTGTCTTATTGTTTTGTTTGTACATTTCTCCTGGGACTGGGAAATAAACCTTTTTTTGTTTGACCTCATCTCTGCACTTGTGCTCATTTGCTCTTCCTGACATCTGAGCTTTTCTCTGCAGAGGGGTGTGGGCATAAAGCTGGGGGAACTCCATTTCTTGAGATGACTTCACAGGCTAACAGTTCACTTTGCTCTGCTGGGTTTGCAGATGCAGGTCTGCAGTATCCATCTGGGGGTGCCTGTGTACTGCATCTTTCCTGTGCAGAACTACCACGAGGAAAACCATCTGAAAGATGACCTCGATGCGCTGCTGCTGAACTCCCTAAAGCACATTGTCACTTTTGCAGACGACTACCTGAGGGAGTACCCTGGCAGTAATGAAAACGTGTGTTTAGTATAATGTACTACAAGCCATTTTTCTGTTTTTTTGTTTGTTTTGTTTTCTGATACATTATTTGATCACCTAATATGATTGCTGTCATATTTTATATGTTAACTGAACTAATTGGTTCTGAAACTTCCCTGCAAAAATGAGTCACAATAGAACTTCATCAGTTTTATTTTCTTTTATTTTTTATTGTATTTATCCTTTTTTAAGGACATGCATTGCATCAGAATCATACCCCCTGGTGCTGTCCAAAACAAGTAGTGATTTCACCCAAATGTCGGGTTAATGGTAGTGGTAGTAAAAGTTTCCTCTTACAGCGTGATTTTACAGTAAATTTGCAGCTTTCAAAATCTAAAAGCTTGCTATTTGAACTCAGTTTGCCAACCAATGCCATTATCAAGTTATCTAGAAAATGTGTAAATGGTAATTGGAGTACCAGATTAAATTACTGAAGTGTGGACCTCCAGCTGTTGCCTTTATGCTATACACCATACGTCAAATCAGTAACAAAACATTTTATGAAGACTGTACGGCATTAAATATGGACACCATAAGCTGTTCTTTTGGTTTTCCTGTGTTTTGTGTTCTTGCTGATTCACAGCAGTAAGAATTGAATGTATTAACAGAGTTGTGATCACCAGGAAAGACTCCACCAATGGCTATTATACTGCTAGTCAATACCCAGAAGACTCGATAAGTTGGTTCCAATGAAGAAGCAGATCCAATGTTTGCAGCAAAGACAGGAATATTTATTTGCACAGCCGGCCATGGGAACAACAGCACGGAAAGCAGTTAAATGAATGCAATATTTGGTAGACATTTATACAGTTTGTTGGTAAAGAGATTTACAGGAGATAGCCATTCATGTTATTCTGAAAAGAACAGGGTTAGCTGGATTGGTTGCCTTTCAGATTGTTTCTTCATTTCTGTAAGGACATTTCCTCACGTAGTCATTTCCAAAGTTGACGATGTGCGTCAACGCTTTCAGCAACAGAATGTCCATATTTTCGTTCAGATCGAGTTCATTGTGGTAGTTCTTCACGGGAACAATGCAGTTGACAGGTATCCCCAGCTTGTAGCTGAATCTCTCAATCTGCAGACCCAACAAGGCAGAGAACGTTGGTGAGTGAAGTAGACAAAGCAACTTTCTGTCTCTTTTTTATTCTCTGCCCTGACATGACTTGCTTCCTACCAAACCACTTGGAGAAGGAATGATTTTTTGCAACAGGTGTCCCTCAAGGTTCAGTGCTGGGCCCTCTCCTGTCTCTTGCTCTGGATTCTCTTCAGTGTATAATCTCGGCTCCTGGCTTTTCATACCTCTGCCATTTTATTTCATATTCAGTTTGCTGTTATAATACAACTTTATGAAACTCAGATTAATTCCCTCAAGTAACAAGAACAGAAAACTATTTTAGCCTACACAAGCAGAGGCTGAGTCAAAACTTGACCCAAACAGCATTAAGTTATTTCCACAATATTCACAATTACTGTTGATATTTATTTAAGCTCTGTATCTATTTTAGTTTGTCTCCCAAATTCACAACATAGGGCTTTCTAAGGCAAAGCGTTGAAAAGCTAGACCAGTGTCATGATCCTATTACACCTGCTTTGTATCTCTGTTCCCATTTCCCATCTCCAAGCAAGGACAAAATGTCAGTGATGTCAGACGGTCTGAATCTTACCTGCTCCTTTATGTATCTGCTTCTGTAGATTGTTCTTAAGTCCTTCTTTACAAGTGGACAGGCCTCATCCACTTTGGTAAGCACAGCCACCTGAGGAATGTCTGTATGAGAGATGGACGTTATTTTCCAATGTGGTGCTGTTGTAACCTTAGCAGCAGCAACAGAAAAAATAATAACCAAATTACCAAACCAAATTACAGACTATCTGGTTAAAGGTAAACTCGCAAAGTCAGATGTGCAAAAAGCTAATGCCATTGCTTGCTAAATGTAAAATCAAACGGTCTAATCTTCTAATATCTAATCTAATAATGTATAAGAGTACAAATAAAGTTTTTACATTTTGAAATCTTGGAAAGTGGAAGCAATGGTGAACTTCAGCAAATTACTCAGAGTGGAATATTATGTGTTTAGTGTGTTCAGTTCAGGGGTGTTCAGTTGCTTCCTTTTTGCAGGTATTAAGAGAGCTTTCAAGTCTAGTCTCAATATCCAGGCTTTCAAATGCTTTGCGTGTGTAACAACTTGGGTATGCACACGATGTGTACCTGCAAATGTAGATGCAGATACTTTTAAAGAGACTAAAGTCTTTTCACATTGAATTGCATATGCTGTAAAGTCCATTTGATTGAATCCATAATGGTCTTTCAAATGTATTTCATTTCTTATGTTCTTTATTCCTCTGAAATCCAACCACAGTATGTTACTTGGACAGAAAATAAATTTCAACTCCTTGCATGTTATCAACTAGCACACAGCAATAGGAGTATGATATACTTAAAACAGGTGTTGAAAGTGAGTCAGTGAGTCTGCAAGGCCTTAAAAAGGTTTGGCTACATCCATTTAATTCTTACGTAGTTCGGTGGCTGCCTCACGGATCCTCTTCTGTTTTTCAATCATTTTGTCATCAATGATGGCCAGTTGATCTGCTGCTACCACGGTTACAATGCAGTGCACCTTGTCCCCCCTACTGGGGCTCTTATTGTAGTACAGATTTTTGTCAGACAAACGCATCACAGGATTGAACTGGGGAAAAAAGAAGTCACACATAAAGGAAAATATGAAGAATTTCTCTGATTATGAAATTAATTGGAAAATAGCAACTCCAATCCAGTGCTTCAAGTGGAAAAAAATCCTGGTTCTCCCGTCTTTGACATATTGGCCCGTGTATATTACAATTATGTATGTGATCTTTTAATCTTTAATCTAATCTCTCGTAAAAGAATGTCCCAGACATAACCCACT
The DNA here is from genome assembly GCA_019788955.1 of Albula glossodonta. Lineage (NCBI taxonomy): Eukaryota > Metazoa > Chordata > Actinopteri > Albuliformes > Albulidae > Albula > Albula glossodonta. The sequence goes on along the minus strand of JAFBMS010000172.1, from coordinate 117,824 downwards.
TAAAGCATTAAATCATAGAAGGAAATTAACTTCTTTATGCACTGAATTATTACATGATGTAAATTATCGCAAAAAGCGTGAAGACAATGTTAAAGAAAACGTCTATTTGCAATACAACTGTATTATCACTCTGCTGTCACAGATCGGTTTTCCCAAACTATATCTTGCCTACATTCCCAACGATATCTTGCAAGCAATTGTCATGCCATCAGCCTGCAGCACTAACACTGGACACAGTGATGTTATATCAGGCTATGTTAACATTAGCCAGTTGTAAGTGCAGCCTGCTTCGTTCTACTGGTTAGAAGCGTAACTCATCTCTCCTAAATATAAGTGGTACCCCTCAGAGGGAATGTCACACAACTGATCAACGCAGACAGCGTTGCTTGCAAGTTATGTATGACGAGCTGGATGGATCGATGATTACATTGGGTGCGTTCCAATACTCATATTTCGTCTCCTCCTCTCCTCCATGCAAAAGAAACTTATGTATGTGTCCTCCTTCCCTCCACTGTTCCAAAATTGCAGGAGACAAGATTTTGGCTGTGTTCCAATACTCAAATTCATCTCCTCTTTTCCTCCTTTCCTCCCCTCCTTTCCTCCGTGCCCCAGAAGCTGATTATGTGTCCTCCTTCCCTCCACTGTTCCAAAATGAAATGTCGCCTCCTACTTTCCCGTTTCCTCCTCTTTTCACATTACTGGGTGACATCATTGTGCTCATGATCAGTCATATTAAAAGACATCCCACTGGATATTTTCATTGGCTTAGACTTTGACTCGGAATCAGTTGAAATTACACGACTGCGTCAGTATCTTAGGTCGATTTTGATGATGGGCTAATCAGATTAGCTGTTCCAATGGTCATCTCCTCATTTTCTCGTCTCATCCATTCGTTTCCTCCTCTCCTTTCCTCCACATACTTCCAGGGTAGGAGATGAGTTGAGGAAATGAGGAGATGAGAAAAAGTATCGGAACGCACCCATTCTGACATGTCTAATGTCACCTAACAACAGCGAGCTGGCTAAATGCTTTGATTAAAAGTTTGATTGAAGGATTGCAATACTGAGTCATTCACATTCAACTAATTTTTTTTTTTTAACAAGAACAATAATAAGTCAATAAAGAAGACACAGATTTGTAATACAAACCAGTCATGTCATTCATTCATTACAAAATATATTTCTATATTTTAAAAAATGTATATTGCTATATTTTTGTCCCACAGCACACATAGACAATAGAACATAGGTATCTATGGTAATTTGTCACAATGAGTTGATATGTGCAACAGTACTCACACATGGGTCCCCAAAAAACAAAAACATGCCTTGGGCTCTGTGACCTATGATAACCATGACCTACAACATTTTTATTTTTACTTTTATTCACATTCTACCTGCTGCAAACGTACCACCTGAAAAGAACCAGACTGCAGCATAAAGTTTGTGTAATGAGTTTGTACCGGGTAGTCTTCCTTGATGTGGCCTTTCAGAGCACTTATGATGTCATCAACTTGTGTCCCCCGTTGCTCTTCTGCTTCCAGTCCCATGACATCATTGAAGACAAAGGCGTAGCTGGACCCCGGAGCGCTTCGATTCTCTATGGTGTAGGTTTTGTACTAAAAAGACAATATTGAACAGATAAATCATATCACTGCTGTAAGTTGGACAGATGAACATCTCAAATGCATCAAGACATGAATCATTTCAAAATTTAATAACCTCAAAATGTATAGAGTATGGAGAGTGGGACTGATTTTGATTATTTCTTATAAAAATAGTAGTTTAATTAAGTAGATCGGACGAAAAGTGGAAAGATGGACGAAAAACCTGGTGCACCTGATGGTTTTCCAAAAGCATTCAGTTTCTGCTCATATCCAGTTGGAGTGGTAGTAGTTACTTAATTTCAGTTACCAACTTGAAAGGTCAAATGAGAATTTCATCCAAAATCAGGGCTCCAGTTAATGAATTTTTATAATTTATAATCACGATTCTTTAAAACAAGATGGTTCTTATGCCTTTAAAAGAATGATTGTTTACGTTAATTGGATCGTTGCTATCCAACTTCCCTTGCTATCTCCCAGCATCGAATTCCCAAGTTTCTCTGGTTCTCTGCATTTAATAATAAGCCATTGCAAAGCTAAATTAGCAACGTAATTGTTCGGCTAACAAGTGAACCATCTTGTTGAAGTAATCTTTGTTATAGATAATCTTTGTGAATACCATGGCCGCGTTGAATTCTTGTTTCTGACTGGCCATGACTGAAACTGGTTCATTGTTATTACTGCAATGCCTTTACATTGTTAAGGTTACTCACAGTCTTGGTGAAGCTTTGGCCTCTGGCGTTATCTGCAAAGGCTTCAGTCATTACATGCCCCTGGAAGATGGAGTTGATGGAGTTGATGAAGCTGGACTTTCCAGCACCAACTTGTCCATTCAGGAGGATTTTGAGTGCTGCCAGATTCGGGTCTCCAGGTTTGAAATCTTTCAGATCCTTCAGCATTTTTTCTCGGTCGCTGTTACTGTCAGGACAAAGCACACGCTGAATTTTCTGGTCATTGTTTTGTAAATTGTATTATTTGTTAAGTATCCATAAGATAGCCAAACTAAGCTTGTCATCTCTTTTTGGAATGGGGTGGTGTGCTGGCCATGGAAGCACCCTAAAGCAATGCAAATATAAAAGTGAACACAAGATGATGTGTTCAATGACACTAAACAATGACAATAAACGATAAACAATGGCAAAACGTGATGTTGAAACAAACCAACAAGCTTTAGTTGGTCATATGTGAGAAAGGTACACTCCCGTAAATAAAAACTAAAGCAAATGTTATTCCTGGGAATTCCTGATTATGGTAGGACCATAATTTCAAAACTTTAGGAGATTAGGAGGGGAAACTCATCTCAATGAAAACATTGGAAATTAGCCATGCAAATGCTTAAATTCAATGTAGTTTTTTTCAATTGTTTGCACAATTTCTGAAGCTCTACCTCATTTTCTCAAAGCTATAAACATGATCCACAACACCATTAATGATGTGATCTCTTCAAATCCTTGGTAAAATTCATCTTTTCAAGCAAATTTTCATCTTTTCAAATTTTTTGCATCTAAACATGGAACACACATGTAAATAAATGTTGTGGAGAGCCATGTGAACAGTGCTTTCCATCTCAAGTGTAATTAAACATAAAAACTGTGTCAAATGTAGAGAACAATGTGTTGTGATTTGCAAAAAAAGAGTGAATTAGAGTTGTTCGTTGAGGGAAAAGCAGAACGTGGCTGTATTTTTTGCAGAATTCGAATGGCAGTTTGGTACATTCGTGTGTTATTCCTACTACATCCATACCTGGATGTCGACTGATGTAGATGAAAACAACGCACAGTCATATTTGTTCATATATGGTGTATATAAACAACGCACAGTCATGTTTGTTCATATATGGTGTATATAAACGTGTTTTGTCTGTGAAATGCTCATAAAGATGTTCGTCAATACTCACTCCCAAGACATGCCCCTCCATTCTTTGTCGAGTTCTGGAAAATACATGCAAAATTGATTTTTATTTTATGTATGTTAAGTGATGATGCAGACTTTAGGCTCTTTGACAAATAGCACACACCATATCCCATGACCCTGTACACCCCCTACATTCATTTTTCATATTCCTTCCATCTTTTTGCTGGAATGGGACACAAGGGCATGTGTTAGTAGGAGCTTTGTGCCCAAGGCTATAGCGGCCCTGAATTCTAACTTTACTCTTTACTTTTGACTGGCACAGATACAGCTGTAGACCTTGTAATTTTGTTGTTTGTTTTTATATTGTATTTGCCCCTAAGGGATAATAAATCCATCCATCCATCCATCCATCCATCCATCCATTCATCCATCCAGCTGCTTTGCACTAATTTGTAAAGCTGTGTGTTGGAAACAGTGTAAACAAGACACTATTTTCTGGCTTTTTTCCAACTTGAAAAAATCAAACAAAATCTACTTTTTAACTCTCCAGTGATCCTACAAGATAGAATCTATTTACCTGGTTGTACCTGCAGCTACAGAGCCCTCCCTACCCTTACAGTAAGCACCTGGTACAGACTGAGAGCTCCAGGTACACTTCTCAGATTGGGAGTAACACTCACTTGGATTTGGGGGAGGTGGTGGAGTTGGTGTACGTGGTTGAGTTGAAGAACCACCTCCCATTGCTGTGAAAAAAAAAATATATATCTGATATATATATTTTATACCTGATATATATATATATATATATATATATATATATATATATATATATCTTTTTTATTGTAATTATTTTCTTTCTTTTTGAAATCTCACTTATTTACTTTGGTTAAAATACTTTTGGATACCTTCCATGACACTTACTAACTGAATTATACTCTTGTTCTGTGCCACTGGTCTTATTCTCACACAGCTGAATTTGTGTTTTTCTGCTGCTAAATTATAGTGTTCTTTATGGGCTGCTTTTATGCATATTGCTCTGTTTGCTATGCAACCATTTAATTCCCTTAACAGGCTAATCAACAGGACCCTTTCTGAATCCTATTTTTTTTCACCTTTATGGTCTCTGGGACTATATTTAAGAAAATACACAATCACAAGTTTCTGGAGGGACTGACCATACTTCCCTCTTGAACCCATTGCACTCCATCCCAAATCTATGTCATTTCAATTTGCTCTGCATAAGAGTCTGCTAAATGTCTATAATGTAATGAAGGAAACATAGTCAACCACCTTCTATCTATTCTGACCATATAGAGACAGGAGGAACCATGCAGGAAAACTTCATTACCATTTATCCATGTCAAACTTACAGTACCCAAACTAATAACACTCACTATAAACCAAGCCCAGTTAATGCAGTAACAGGGTTTAGGATAAGAATTATTTCATTCAGTTCTAACCCCCAATTACACAGAATGGATGGTTAAACCAGTTCTGATTACCTGACCTTTATTAACTTATTAATTTAACACTAGATTATCTGCAACATGGTCTGTCTGGCTAATACTTCCAGAACTCTGTATCACTCAATATACAGTCTTTGCTGCACTGGACACATAACACTCATATTGTTATAAGGATGTGTACTTACTGTCTTGTTGTTTCTTGCCCTGAGAAATTCCTTTTAGTCAAATGAAAGGAGAGATTAGCCTGCTGTGGTCCTGTATTAGCTCAGTGAGATGTGCCGCAGTGAGAATCCTCATATATATATACTCTGAAGAGCACTTTCACTTTCACTTACTCCTGTCCAAACCTTCCACACACTTTAATGTGGAGGGAGAGGCTTAAAGTGAGGTACTTTCCTGTTTTTTTTTTTTTTTTTTTAATTTTCAGTAAATTTCAGTGCCAAGCAGAATTTGCACCAACAGAATTTTCCCTCACTTTTGCACATGCAAGCTTGCTAGAATGAGTAAATAGTTTAGTAATTACTATAACTGCAAAAAATATTTGAGGTAGCTTGAACCAGCACTTGACTGTTGATGAATACGATGAATACTGATGTAAGCCCATATGATGAATAATGAGACAGTGGCACAGCTTAATTTGCCCCGGTGTGGTGTACACTGCAAATATGTACCCACACATGTGCACATTCTCTTGCATTGCACAAATCTCCGTTTGTTATGGCACCCTATATCAACAGTGGACTTGATGTAGAGCCCCAGCTATGTCCTTCTACTCTCTTCATTATTGCACACAGAATTTTTAAAATGCTTCCAAGGGCAATGAGTCTCTGTCTGTCTGAGGTGGTTTTGTCCACACTGATCTTCTGTTATATTTCTGAACAGAAATCAGGGCTCCTGGTAACTAAGCGATTGACAACTTTTATGGTGAAGAAATGATAAAAGGTGCTTTGAAATGTGAACTTTTAAACAGCTTATAAACAAATTTTATTCCTGTTTAAATTTATCATGGTTTATTTATGTTAGTAAGTAGCGCTAATGGAATGGAAAATGTGAGAGTGTGTTATTGCAGAGTTTATCAGAGGTATTAGAGTTTATGTGAGGTTCTGCGGTGCCATGTGGTGTGCTTGATAAGGTGGGAGAGGTCAGTGAGTAACCAGGACTCTGAGGCCAAGTTTACTCTGGTAATATATGCAAAAATAAATAAATAAAAAATAAACATATCCAAGCTCTTGATTTGCAATAAACAAAATGAAGATTTTGTTCAAATTGTTTCTTGGTTATATTATTGTATGCGTTTTATGTTATGGACATCCTATGAAACCCCCCTGTGTTTACTTATGTATTTACTGTATCTTGTTACGCCCTCAAGTATGAAAATATTATCATATATATTAGGGGTGCTCAGAACTGGGATAAAAATATGAAAACATTTTGGAGGAAACAGACAAAAAGCTATGTCAACTGAGGAATGGCGTCACTGTTTTATTACAAGTCAGTGTTATGAATAATAATAATAATAATAATAATAATAATATCCGGATTCTTATTTTCTTATTTATTATTTATATATTTGAATTATTTTCTTGTTAAATAAAATTCATTGTGTATGAATGACATACTCATGCAAGTGCTTTCATGACAAATGTCTACTCATCTCCTTCAACTCCTTCAAATTGTCACTTTTGCAGACGACTACCTGAGGGAGTACCCTGGCAGTAATGAAAACGTGTGTTTAGTATAATGTACTACAGGCCATTTTTCTGTTTTTTTGTTTGTTTTGTTTTCTGATACATTATTTGATCACCTAATATGATTGCTGTCATATTTTATATGTTAACTGAACTAATTGGTTCTGAAACTTCCCTGCAAAAATGAGTCACAATAGAACTTCATCAGTTTTATTTTCATTTATTTTTTATTGTATTCATCCTTTTTTAAGGACATGCATTGCATCAGAATCATACCCCCTGGTGCTGTCCAAAACAAGTAGTGATTTCACCCAAATGTCGGGTTAATGGTAGTGGTAGTAAAAGTTTCCTCTTACAGCGTGATTTTACAGTAAATTTGCAGCTTTCAAAATCTAAAAGCTTGCTATTTGAACTCAGTTTGCCAACCAATGCCATTATCAAGTTATCTAGAAAATGTGTAAATGGTAATTGGAGTACCAGATTAAATTACTGAAGTGTGGACCTCCAGCTGTTGCCTTTATGCTATACACCATACGTCAAATCAGTAACAAAACATTTTATGAAGACTGTACGGCATTAAATATGGACACCATAAGCTGTTCTTTTGGTTTTCCTGTGTTTTGTGTTCTTGCTGATTCACAGCAGTAAGAATTGAATGTATTAACAGAGTTGTGATCACCAGGAAAGACTCCACCAATGGCTATTATACTGCTAGTCGACACCCAGAAGACTCGATAAGTTGGTTCCAATGAAGAAGCAGATCCAATGTTTGCAGCAAAGACAGGAATATTTATTTGCACAGCCGGCCATGGGAACAACAGCACGGAAAGCAGTTAAATGAATGCAATATTTGGTAGACATTTATACAGTTTGTTGGTAAAGAGATTTACAGGAGATAGCCATTCATGTTATTCTGAAAAGAACAGGGTTAGCTGGATTGGTTGCCTTTCAGATTGTTTCTTCATTTCTGTAAGGACATTTCCTCACGTAGTCATTTCCAAAGTTGACGATCTGCGTCAACGCTTTCAGCAACAGAACGTCCATATTTTCGTTCAGATCGAGTTCATTGTGGTAGTTCTTCACGGGAACAATGCAGTTGACAGGTATCCCCAGCTTGTAGCTGAATCTCTCAATCTGCAGACCCAACAAGGCAGAGAACGTTGGTGAGTGAAGTAGACAAAGCAACTTTCTGTCTCTTTTTTATTCTCTGCCCTGACATGACTTGCTTCCTACCAAACCACTTGGAGAAGGAATGATTTTTTGCAACAGGTGTCCCTCAAGGTTCAGTGCTGGGCCCTCTCCTGTCTCTTGCTCTGGATTCTCTTCAGTGTATAATCTCGGCTCCTGGCTTTTCATACCTCTGCCATTTTATTTCATATTCAGTTTGCTGTTATAATACAACTTTATGAAACTCAGATTAATTCCCTCAAGTAACAAGAACAGAAAACTATTTTAGCCTACACAAGCAGAGGCTGAGTCAAAACTTGACCCAAACAGCATTAAGTTATTTCCACAATATTCACAATTACTGTTGATATTTATTTAAGCTCTGTATCTATTTTAGTTTGTCTCCCAAATTCACAACATAGGGCTTTCTAAGGCAAAGCGTTGAAAAGCTAGACCAGTGTCATGATCCTATTACACCTGCTTTGTATCTCTGTTCCCATTTCCCATCTCCAAGCAAGGACAAAATGTCAGTGATGTCAGACGGTCTGAATCTTACCTGCTCCTTTATGTATCTGCTTCTGTAGATTGTTCTTAAGTCCTTCTTTACAAATGGACAGGCCTCATCCACCCTGGTAAGCACAGCCACCCGAGGAATGTCTGTATGAGAGATGGACGTTATTTTCCAATGTGGTGCTGTTGTAACCTTAGCAGCAGCAACAGAAAAAATAATAACCAAATTACCAAACCAAATTACAGACTATCTGGTTAAAGGTAAACTCGCAAAGTCAGATGTGCAAAAAGCTAATGCCATTGCTTGCTAAATGTAAAATCAAACGGTCTAATCTTCTAATATCTAATCTAATAATGTATAAGAGTACAAATAAAGTTTTTACATTTTGAAATCTTGGAAAGTGGAAGCAATGGTGAACTTCAGCAAATTACTCAGAGTGGAATATTATGTGTTTAGTGTGTTCAGTTCAGGGGTGTTCAGTTGCTTCCTTTTTGCAGGTATTAAGAGAGCTTTCAAGTCTAGTCTCAATATCCAGGCTTTCAAATGCTTTGCGTGTGTAACAACTTGGGTATGCACACGATGTGTACCTGCAAATGTAGATGCAGATACTTTTAAAGAGACTAAAGTCTTTTCACATTGAATTGCATATGCTGTAAAGTCCATTTGATTGAATCCATAATGGTCTTTCAAATGTATTTCATTTCTTATGTTCTTTATTCCTCTGAAATCCAACCACAGTATGTTACTTGGACAGAAAATAAATTTCAACTCCTTGCATGTTATCAACTAGCACACAGCAATAGGAGTATGATATACTTAAAACAGGTGTTGAAAGTGAGTCAGTGAGTCTGCAAGGCCTTAAAAAGGTTTGGCTACATCCATTTAATTCTTACGTAGTTCGGTGGCTGCCTCACGGATCCTCTTCTGTTTTTCAATCATTTTGTCATCAATGATGGCCAGTTGATCTGCCGCTACCACGGTTACAATGCAGTGCACCTTGTCCCCCCTACTGGGGCTCTTATTGTAGTACAGATTTTTGTCAGACAAACGCGTCACAGGATTGAACTGGGGAAAAAAGAAGTCACACATAAAGGAAAATATGAAGAATTTCTCTGATTATGAAATTAATTGGAAAATAGCAACTCCAATCCAGTGCTTCAAGTGGAAAAAAATCCTGGTTCTCCCGTCTTTGACATATTGGCCCGTGTATATTACAATTATGTATGTGATCTTTTAATCTTTAATCTAATCTCTCGTAAAAGAATGTCCCAGACATAACCCACTTAAAGCATTAAATCATAGAAGGAAATTAACTTCTTTATGCACTGAATTATTACATGATGTAAATTATCGCAAAAAGCGTGAAGACAATGTTAAAGAAAACGTCTATTTGCAATACAACTGTATTATCACTCTGCTGTCACAGATCGGTTTTCCCAAACTATATCTTGCCTACATTCCCAACGATATCTTGCAAGCAATTGTCATGCCATCAGCCTGCAGCACTAACACTGGACACAGTGATGTTATATCAGGCTATGTTAACATTAGCCAGTTGTAAGTGCAGCCTGCTTCGTTCTACTGGTTAGAAGCGTAACTCATCTCTCCTAAATATAAGTGGTACCCCTCAGAGGGAATGTCACACAACTGATCAACGCAGACAGCGTTGCTTGCAAGTTATGTATGACGAGCTGGATGGATCGATGATTACATTGGGTGCGTTCCAATACTCATATTTCGTCTCCTCCTCTCCTCCATGCAAAAGAAACTTATGTATGTGTCCTCCTTCCCTCCACTGTTCCAAAATTGCAGGAGACAAGATTTTGGCTGTGTTCCAATACTCAAATTCATCTCCTCTTTTCCTCCTTTCCTCCCCTCCTTTCCTCCGTGCCCCAGAAGCTGATTATGTGTCCTCCTTCCCTCCACTGTTCCAAAATGAAATGTCGCCTCCTACTTTCCCGTTTCCTCCTCTTTTCACATTACTGGGTGACATCATTGTGCTCATGATCAGTCATATTAAAAGACATCCCACTGGATATTTTCATTGGCTTAGACTTTGACTCGGAATCAGTTGAAATTACACGACTGCGTCAGTATCTTAGGTCGATTTTGATGATGGGCTAATCAGATTAGCTGTTCCAATGGTCATCTCCTCATTTTCTCGTCTCATCCACTCGTTTCCTCCTCTCCTTTCCTCCACATATTTCCAGGGTAGGAGAGGAGTTGAGGAGATGAGGAGATGAGAAAATGTATCGGAACGCACCCATTCTGACATGTCTAATGTCACCTAACAACAGCGAGCTGGCTAAATGCTTTGATTAAAAGTTTGATTGAAGGATTGCAATACTGAGTCATTCACATTCAACTAATTTTTTTTTTTTAACAAGAACAATAATAAGTCAATAAAGAAGACACAGATTTGTAATACAAACCAGTCATGTCATTCATTCATTACAAAATATATTTCTATATTTTAAAAAATGTATATTGCTATATTTTTGTCCCACAGCACACATAGACAATAGAACATAGGTATCTATGGTAATTTGTCACAATGAGTTGATATGTGCAACAGTACTCACACATGGGTCCCCAAAAAACAAAAACATGCCTTGGGCTCTGTGACCTATGATAACCATGACCTACAACATTTTTATTTTTACTTTTATTCACATTCTACCTGCTGCAAACGTACCACCTGAAAAGAACCAGACTGCAGCATAAAGGTTGTGTAATGAGTTTGTACCGGGTAGTCTTCCTTGATGTGGCCTTTCAGAGCACTTATGATGTCATCAACTTGTGTCCCCCGTTGCTCTTCTGCTTCCAGTCCCATGACATCATTGAAGACAAAGGCGTAGCTGGACCCCGGAGCGCTTCGATTCTCTATGGTGTAGGTTTTGTACTAAAAAGACAATATTGAACAGATAAATCATATCACTGCTGTAAGTTGGACAGATGAACATCTCAAATGCATCAAGACATGAATCATTTCAAAATTTAATAACCTCAAAATGTATAGAGTATGGAGAGTGGGACTGATTTTGATTATTTCTTATAAAAATAGTAGTTTAATTAAGTAGATCGGACGAAAAGTGGAAAGATGGACGAAAAACCTGGTGCACCTGATGGTTTTCCAAAAGCATTCAGTTTCTGCTCATATCCAGTTGGAGTGGTAGTAGTTACTTAATTTCAGTTACCAACTTGAAAGGTCAAATGAGAATTTCATCCAAAATCAGGGCTCCAGTTAATGAATTTTTATAATTTATAATCACGATTCTTTAAAACAAGATGGTTCTTATGCCTTTAAAAGAATGATTGTTTACGTTAATTGGATCGTTGCTATCCAACTTCCCTTGCTATCTCCCAGCATCGAATTCCCAAGTTTCTCTGGTTCTCTGCATTTAATAATAAGCCATTGCAAAGCTAAATTAGCAACGTAATGGTTCGGCTAACAAGTGAACCATCTTGTTGAAAAGAATCTTTGTTATAGATAATCTTTGTGAATACCATGGCCGCGTTGAATTCTTGTTTCTGACTGGCTATGACTGAAACTGGTTCATTGTTATTACTGCAATGCCTTTACATTGTTAAGGTTACTCACAGTCTTGGTGAAGCGTTGGCCTCCGGTGTTATCTGCAAAGGCTTCAGTCATTACATGCCCTTGGAAGATGGAGTTGATGGAGTTGATGAAGCTGGACTTCCCAGCACCAACTTGTCCATTCAGGAGGATTCTGAGTGCTGCCAGATTCGGGTCTCCAGGTTTGAAATCTTTCAGATCCTTCAGCATTTTTTCTCGGTCGCTGTTACTGTCAGGACAAAGCACACGCTGAATTTTCTGGTCATTGTTTTGTAAATTGTATTATTTGTTAAGTATCCATAAGATAGCCAAACTAAGCTTGTCATCTCTTTTTGGAATGGGGTGGTGTGCTGGCCATGGAAGCACCCTAAAGCAATGCAAATATAAAAGTGAACACAAGATGATGTGTTCAATGACACTAAACAATGACAATAAACGATAAACAATGGCAAAACGTGATGTTGAAACAAACCAACAAGCTTTAGTTGGTCATATGTGAGAAAGGTACACTCCCGTAAATAAAAACTAAAGCAAATGTTATTCCTGGGAATTCCTGATTATGGTAGGACCATAATTTCAAAACTTTAGGAGATTAGGAGGGGAAACTCATCTCAATGAAAACATTGGAAATTAGCCATGCAAATGCTTAAATTCAATGTAGTTTTTTCAATTGTTTGCACAATTTCTGAAGCTGTACCTCATTTTCTCAAAGCTATAAACATGATCCACAACACCATTAATGATGTGATCTCTTCAAATCATTGGTAAAATTCATCTTTTCAAGCAAATTTTCATCTTTTCAAATTTTTTGCATCTAAACATGGAACACACATGTAAATAAATGTTGTGGAGAGCCATGTGAACAGTGCTTTCCATCTCAAGTGTAATTAAACATAAAAACTGTGTCAAATGTAGAAAACAATGTGTTGTGATTTGCAAAAAAAGAGTGAATTAGAGTTGTTGAGGGAAAAGCAGAACGTGGCTGTATTTTTTGCAGAATTCGAATGGCAGTCTGGTACATTCGTGTGTTATTCCTACTACATCCATACCTGGATGTCGACTGATGTAGATGAAAACAACGCACAGTCATATTTGTTCATATATGGTGTATATAAACAACGCACAGTCATGTTTGTTCATATATGGTGTATATAAACAACGCACAGTCATGTTTGTTCATATATGGTGTATATAAACGTGTTTTGTCTGTGAAATGCTCATAAAGATGTTCGTCAATACTCACTCCCAAGACATGCCCCTCCATTCTTTGTCGAGTTCTGGAAAATACATGCAAAATTGATTTTTATTTTATGTATGTTAAGTGATGATGCAGACTTTAGGCTCTTTGACAAATAGCACACACCATATCCCATGACCCTGTACACCCCCTACATTCATTTTTCATATTCCTTCCATCTTTTTGCTGGAATGGGACACAAGGGCATGTGTTAGTAGGAGCTTTGTGCCCAAGGCTATAGCGGCCCTGAATTCTAACTTTACTCTTTACTTTTGACTGGCACAGATACAGCTGTAGACCTTGTAATTTTGTTGTTTGTTTTTATATTGTATTTGCCCCTAAGGGATAATAAATCCATCCATCCATCCATCCATCCATCCATCCATCCATCCATCCATCCATCCATCCATCCAGCTGCTTTGCACTAATTTGTAAAGCTGTGTGTTGGAAACAGTGTAAACAAGACACTATTTTCTGGCTTTTTTCCAACTTGAAAAAATCAAACAAAATCTACTTTTTAACTCTCCAGTGATCCTACAAGATAGAATCTATTTACCTGGTTGTACCTGCAGCTACAGAGCCCTCCCTCCCCTTACAGTAAGCACCTGGTACAGACTGAGAGCTCCAGGTGCACTTCTCAGATTGGGAGTAACACTCACTTGGATTTGGGGGAGGTGGTGGAGTTGGTGTACGTGGTTGAGTTGAAGAACCACCTCCCATTGCTGTGAAAAAAAAAATATATATCTGATATATATATTTTATACCTGATATATATATATATATATATATATATATATATATATATCTTTTTTATTGTAATTATTTTCTTTCTTTTTGAAATCTCACTTATTTACTTTGGTTAAAATACTTTTGGATACCTTCCATGACACTTACTAACTGAATTATACTCTTGTTCTGTGCCACTGGTCTTATTCTCACACAGCTGAATTTGTGTTTTTCTGCTGCTAAATTATAATGTTCTTTATGGGCTGCTTTTATGCATATTGCTCTGTTTGCTATGCAACCATTTAATTCCCTTAACAGGCTAATCAACAGGACCCTTTCTGAATCCTATTTTTTTCACCTTTATGGTCTCTGGGACTATATTTAAGAAAATACACAATCACAAGTTTCTGGAGGGACTGACCATACTTCCCTCTTGAACCCATTGCACTCCATCCCAAATCTATGTCATTTTAATTTGCTCTGTATAAGAGTCTGCTAAATGTCTATAATGTAATGAAGAAAACATAGTCAACCACCTTCTATCTATTCTGACCATATAGAGACAGGAGGAACCATGCAGGAAAACTTCATTACCATTTATCCATGTCCAACTTACAGTACCCAAACTAATAACACTCACTATAAACCAAGCCCAGTTAATGCAGTAACAGGGTTTAGGATAAGTATTATTTCATTCAGTTCTAACCCCCAATTACACAGAATGGATGGTTAAACCAGTTCTGATTACCTGACCTTTATTAACTTATTAATTTAACACTAGATTATCTGCAACATGGTCTGTCTGGCTAATACTTCCAGAACTCTGTATCATTCAATATACAGTCTTTGCTGCACTGGACACATAACACTCATGTTGTTATAAGGATGTGTACTTACTGTCTGGTTGTTTCCTGCCCTGATAAATTCCTTTCAGTCAAATGAAAGAAGAGATTAGCCTGCTGTGGTCCTGTATTAGCTCATTGAGATGTGCCGCAGTGAGAATCCTCATATATATATACTCTTTCACTTTCACTTTCATTGTGCCCCTCCTTTTGTTCAAGGGGCAGATCTCTGTGGTGCCGGTCGGCAGGGGGACGCACTCACAGGTGCACAGTTTTCTTTTGGGTGGAGCCATTATCTATTATCTAGATCGACTCCTCACTCAGTTGCTTTTAGCCCTTATTGAGCAAAGCTGCTCTTTGCTGGTTAAGCATCAGTTTCATCATACTGCAGTGTCTCTCCACACTTTCACTTTCACTCTTCTGCATGTTCTCCCTTTCATCCCATTTCCTTTTTATCCCTTGTAACAGACTCCTGAATCTTCATTTTTCCCTCATTTGTGATTTTCTTCCCATTCCCCGGTTTAATCCTGAGACCGCACTATGATAAGAGCCCCAGTCAAGGGAACAAGGTGAGCAAGGTTACCATGGTAACGCCAGATAAGACCGCTGCCATGGATTATGAAGTGATTGATAACATTGCCAGCGACTTGAGTAAGTACTGTGTGCATGCAGTAGACTCTCTCACAGACCTCTCAACACCAGATTAAGCACGGTTAATAACCACATCATTACAAACACCACGCACTCCGATTTTATAACACCCATAACCTTGCAAGATCACTTTAGTCATTTCAGTGGCCTTTGAGTCGAAGCTGTGCTTTCAAAGTGATCAGCATGTTATCAGTTTTACACCATTGCACTGTGATTGTTTTTTTATGAGGCATTCAAAACCCCGATGCCATTTGGAGTTTCAGAAAATATTGTGTGTTTCAGAATTCTTGCTAAAATGTTGCACGCCTACAAAATTAGCTGCCAGGCTTTGCTTGCCCGGGAATTATGCTTTGTACATACCTTTTCTCCTTACAGAATGATTTTATGGAATAACTGTATTACTGTAAAAAACCTTATTTAAAATCTTTATTTCTCCACAGGTGGTTTGAGTGAGCTATCATATTCATATTTATATTTGATCTAGCTAGTGATGAAGCTAACATTAGTGTGTAAACATTTTATGGATTTACAGAACTCCTTCATACCCTTCAATATGATTTTGTCAGTCAAGCCATTCCCTCTGGAGTTTTGCACTTGATTAAAACTTATTTAAATTACAACAAAAAAGAAGGATATTGTCTTCCTGTCAGGATCCAGGACACAAGATTACGAGCTGTTGAAGAGGTACTGTTCACTAGTCCACTACATGACTACTGATCATCTGCTGCTAGGATGATTGCCTCATTCTGTGTGCTCTCTAAGACACATCTGCGTCTCTCTTTCTTTCTCTATGCCAGTGCTCTATGCACAGCGTTTCATGTATACTTTTGCCATGGGTGCAGAGTCTACCAAGAGAACAGAGCATGATGCCACTAAACTCTTTTCCAAGATCAAAGTGCAATCCCTATAAATGGCCCGAGAGAGAATGAAAGTGTTTTGAAAGAACATAGAAAGAGAGACTCAGACTACGGCATCATTTACTCAGCTGGCATTTAACATTTAACAGAAATCAGACGCACAATCATACAAACACAGGGCTTGGGACTGGAAATAACTGAACAGTAAGTCTATAAACTTCACTAAACATTGTTACTGTACTGGATTCAATTTAAGTGCGACTATTAGCTTGGGTGTGTTTGATTAATCATGATCTCTTTGTGATAAATTTCTGTATTTCAATGCAATCAAAGCATGTGGGGAGGCTCTGATCATTATTATCATTTATGAAAGGTTCATCAATATATTTACATCTAAAGTTACAAATCAAATATTTATTTATTTTACTTTTTACATGACATGACCTCTCCACCTCACCTAATTTTTAAATTACTTAATCTTTTTTTACTTTAAAACAGGAATGGGTCAAAAACCATCAGCTCCCAGTCCAGGTGAGTTTGTCATTCTGAGAGTACAGGTGCCAAACACATGCAGTTTATCTGGGCTTCTGAATGGTGCAGTCTGTAAAAATTAGTTGCCATCAGAGGGTTTCTGTGCAGGCTTGTCTCTATATATAGGGAGAGTGAGGTCAACAGGGACTTTGGAAGGGCTGCAGTGGTGAGATAGGAAAATATATTCATAAACCAAAAATGTTCTAGCACCAGTTAACCGATTAAACATTTACTTTTTTATTGGACCATCAAATGCTTCTTTGCATTTGGAAAACCAGATGGATTTTTTCCAGTAATGACTTTGTTCTTACCTCGCCATCCAGGCCAATTTTTCGAGAGACTGATACATCGTTCCTTGGTGAATATTTTTTCTCCATTACACAACGTGATCTCTGCAGCTTTTCCAAAGCTGTCATTGCCATGGGGTGGTCAATTCTGTCAACATATAAATGAGGCTGTTTGAACCATGATGCATTCTTCCCTGGCAGAAATGCTTAACATGTTGAGAGTTCAGACACTCAGAAAAATCCACACAACAACTGTATGTGCCTGAGATAAGGCAAAAATACAATACACTCTCTTGGACAGCCTACTATAGAATTTAATGCTTCTTTAGCCACGTCAATGCTCATGTTTACTTAAAGAAAGTATTATCTGAAATAAAACTTCATTCTGTTTATTACAGAGATTCCAGAATGGAGGACTATTTCTTGGAGGTATGTAATAATAAATCCACATTACCGTTACAAAATGCATGTGTGCATGCCAAAATATGAAGAATAGTACAAATTATATTGACACCCCCATACTTCACTGTTAATTAGAGGTATAAACTGACTACAGTAACTACAGCTGTGAAATAGGAGGAAATATATTCGATTGCATTTTTTAAACAGGATACAACAGACTGAAAGATGAAAGAGTGGTTTATCTGTTGTTTGGTAAAACATATTACTTGGTGATGTAGCTCCTGCAGTTCTTATAAACCCGTGCTCTATGCAGAGAAAGTTTGTTTTTACTCAGGAGAACATTGAGTTTTATTTTATTCTCATCATTCAAACAGTGCCCAAATCTTATCCTGTCTCATTGTGCCATTTTTGGTCTAAAGACTGCTGTTTTACTCTGACAGTGACAAGGACAAGGTCCTGAGGGAACTGCAAAATTTCAAACCTGAAAAACCAAACCTGGCAAAACTCAGGATCCTCCTTAACGGATCAGTTGGTGCGGGAAAGTCCAGCTTCATCAACTCTATCAGAACCATCTTTCAGGGGCGAATAACAGTTGCCGTCCCAGTAGATAACATTGGAGGTGAAAGTTACACCTGGACTGTAAGTATTATTTACAACGCAAAGGCGTCACACAGCAAATAATGTGATTCAAAACCATGTTTTTTTTTTGTTAATTTTATTAATCATTCTTAGGTCTGTTTGAGCACATCCCCTTATGCGTGGTGTGTAAGTCTGGTTTATGTGGCATATGTTCAGAAGTGCAGGTTGGGTAAAATTTTATATTTGAGAGTAGAGCTGTAGTTCTTAAACCCTTGCTGATTTAGGCCCCACTTAGACCCAACACATCCTCAAATCTGTTTGTGTTGCACATTGATGGTGTGCTAAATGGTGGATAGGAGAGATTTAACAGGCCAGTTCAGAACTCAACTCTTGTCTGAGTAAGAAGAATTGAAGCACTGCAGAGGAGCTTCTCTGGGATTTCTTGAATTGACAGAGGAGGAAAATAGGAGGTGGTGCGTGTTTATGTGTGCATTTTCAGAATAATAACTTTTAAAATGGTTGTTTGATATGCTCATTTTTATTTTACTGTAGCAGTGTGATTTATCCATAATATTATCTTTTAGTACAAGACCTACAACATAGAAAATCGAAGGACACCAGGATCCAGCTACGCCTTTGCATTCAATGATGTCATGGGACTGGAAGGGAATGAAGGAGTGCTTGTTTGTGACATCATAAATGCCCTGAAAGGCCATGTAAAAGAAGGCTACAAGGTGACAACCTCACACACATTCTCCACTCTGCAGTGTAGTTTTTTCTCATGCACTCTTGTAGCAGATAGAAGCTTATCCCCACACTTCTGATCTGAGCTGGACTAATTATTATTCCAGTAGGTCCTCAGAGATCAAGGGACAATTCCAATCAATAAACTTTAGTTTGACATTTGACATAATAAAATTATTACTAACATATGGAGTTTTGAAAACACTCTGTTCCAGGTCCATTTACATCTCAGAGGATCTTCTATAGTATTATAAGCAGAGAGCTTGTAATAAAAAAATCAAAAAATACATAAAAAGAAATTCTTTTTCAGAGTAAAAGACAAACTGCATTGATTATATAAAAATGCAAAGTAAAAATGCCAGGACTGCTCAGTCAACTTTTAAAACGCAAATGTTCTCACAATCTCTTTTGATGTGGCAGCAATCAAGAATCGTAGAACAAGAAATGTAGACATAATCTTAACATCACTGTTGTTTGCATATTTTTTACTGTCCACAATGCTGTTGACATTTTTCTTGAATTGATGAGGAATCCTCTGTGCAGAATAGTCTTCACAGAATCCCTGTGCAAAGTGACCAGGCGTCAGGCAACATGTTCTTAGGGATCTCCACTTGGAGGCAGATTTTTAGAAAGCATGCTGGAGGAAATGACAATATGAGTACATCAAGTTGCCTGACTTTCTGATCTTATGAAGAAGTCAGATTTTCTGCGATTACCGCAGATTACCCCTGTATCTGCAACGTTTATCTGGTTTAAAGACAGCTTTCTTGGGTTATTTTACAGTTGTGAATCAGATGAAAAACCTAATGATGCTCATTTTCACAATCTCATAGTTTTTGCAGTACTGACACTGAATATTTATTTCAGATTTTCGCTTTTTTTTTTCAGTTCAATCCTAGACACCCTTTAACAGAAGAAGATGGAGACTACAACAAAACCCCAAGTCTGGGGGAAAAGGTGCACTGCCTTGTTACCGTGGTAGCAGCAGATACAGTCGAACTCATGAGTGATGAAATGGTTAAAAAACTGAGGGAGATCCGTCTGGCAGCTAGAGACTTGGGTAAGTACTGTGTTATGTAGCAGAGGTAAGTACACATAGAGGTACATACACATCACGTGTGTCCTACGAATTTGAATTTGTGAATTTGAAGTGTCCAATATGTGTGTGTGTGTACAGGTACAATGCTACTATAATGAAGACATAAACATTTGCACACTGGCTTTAGGTTCATAAAAGGCATACGTATATACAGTTTTAAACCAGACTAAATTGCATCTACTAATTACAAAAACCAAAAAGAGGTCAGTGACATCAAGGTAGGAGTGCAGAAATGTTTAGGTTTTGTTTGTATTCTTAAGCAATAATTCCCAAACATTACCCCTTTGAAAATGTTATTAGAATTTAAAGTTTTTGTTTATCGAATGGGAAGCATTGCTTGTTTCATACTTGGCTTTTTGCCGCATTGATAGGACCTTATATCCTACTCTTTACACTAATAAGGCATAGATATGCGCGCTACTTCTGGTTTCACATCATGGTTAGCATGTTGTCTGTTGAACCTCTGAGGTTCTGTGGTGTTTCATGTTGTTGTTATCCTTATTATGATTCTAGTCTTTTTAATATTACAATAATTGGAAAATAATGTCCATCTTTCGTACAGATATTCCTGAGGTAGTTGCCCTCACCAAAGTGGACGTGGCCTGTCCACTGGTGGCTGGGGACCTGAAAATGGTGTACAAAAGCAGATACATAAAAAAGCGGGTGAGGAAGTTAAGCCTGTGCATCATTTAGATTATATTCTGATCAAACAGATCCGTGCCCACGTACGTCTTGGGTTCTGACATTCAAACTATTTCTGGATAAATGATTATTATAAAATGATTATGGAATCATTCTGAAATTTAGATTTTTTTTCCTAGTATTTTCATATGAAAGTTAAACTTATGTGCACTGTTTTACTGGTGCTTCCATTCTTGTGTATGTACTTATTTTATGAAACATAAAATGAAAGCTTTCTGGCATTTGTTTTTCTAACATGGTCATTGGACCACAGTTTGAGAAGCACTGGACTGGTCAATAAAACCCCTTGCATGTGGATCATGCTTATTTAAACAACATGAACTGTGGCAGCTACATTAAAGTGGGCTAATTCTGTTAATTCTGTTCAGTCGCTCACCATGTGAATCATGGGAAACGTGTGAGGCCACCTCCCTGCAGTCAGGCTAACACTTTGCTCTGCTGGGTTTGCAGATTCAGGTCTGCAGTAGCCGTCTGGGGGTGCCTGTGTACTGCATCTTTCCTGTGCAGAACTACCACGAGGAAAACCATCTGAAAGATGACATCGATGCGCTGCTGCTGAACTCCCTAAAGCACATTGTCACTTTTGCAGACGACTACCTGAGGGAGTACCCTGGCAGTAATGAAAACGTGTGTTTAGTATAATGTACTACAGTCCATTTTGTCCAGTTTTGTTTTGTTTTCAGATACATTCTTTTATGCAGCATGATTTTTCTCTTGCTGTGATATTTTACACTCATATTTTATGTTAACTGAACTAATTGGCTCTCAGACTTCCCTGCAAAAACGACTGACAATACTACTGCACTCATTTGTTTGATTTTTTTGTATGTGCTAGAGTTTTTTAAGGAGGATTAGTATAATGTTGATTTTACTATTACGTTTACGTGAATTAATAAAATAGCTTCCTAGCAACACAAACACTTGCTAGCACGCTCACCTTCACAAAAATCCCTGTTATTAACTGAGCAGCCAGTAATTCTGTAATGATGTATCTCCTTTTCACATGTATTGCATCAGCTCCACAGCCCTGGAGCTGGCCAAAACTGGTCGTGCTTTCATCCAGCTGTCTGGTGAATGGCAGTGACCGTTTCCTTTACAATCTGATTTTATTGTTTGCAGTTTGCACGCTCACTATCTGAAACTATTTTCACAATCTGGAAATAGTTTTCAGCGTAGTTAGCAGAATCATAAACTTACATTCAAAGCTATATAAGTACACAGTTTAGAAAAAACTGAATGTGCATTATGCTATCTTAACTTAGAATTGTATTTTAAATGTAATGGTCATTCACTGACTACCGAATCTTTCACTTTTTGTCCTAATGATAATTTTGTCAAAATGATAAGAGACAGTTTCCAGCCACTTCATTTCAAACTGGGAATGCAAAGATATTGAGGTCATTTTGAGCCATGGAAGGGTGTTTCCTCTTTACATGAAGAGCTCTTGTCACATTTGCTAAAATCACCTGGATGATGCTCTTTTGGGATAATATTCCAACAGCAGTGCCCCATTTAGGAATCAAACCTGCAACACCACAAAAGCACTGAGTGGCTGCTTTCACTTTTTTTGGCTAACTGCTTTTCACTGTCTGCTGAGCAGTAAGCCAATCACGCTTGACATTAGGTCAGAGCAAAGGTGAGGCTCTAGAAAACATATTTCATTTGACTGAGAGACAGTGATATTAATTTTACATACTCAGAGATACATAAGTGTGGAATTGTTGTTTAAGATGACTGAAATACCATCACTGGTACCGCATGTATTGATTTTTTTAAATGGATGGTGGTACTGACATGATTTTGTTGGTGCTTGAAAACAGCTGATCTTCAGTTCCCAGTCCATTTGTACTGCTGAATATGTACTGAACAATTCTGGTTTGTTCAGGTACAATGGCAGTGTTTGAGAATTGAGCTTGCATGGCAAGACAGTCAGACTTGACATTAGGTTAGAGCAAAGGTGAGATTTTAAAAAAACATATTGCAATTGGCTGAGAGATAGTGAGATTAATTTTTACATACTCAGATTTACATTAGTATGGAATTGCTGTTTAAGATACCAGTCACTAGCACAGAATGTTCTGATATTTTTAAATGATCGATGGTACTGACAT
Source organism: Albula glossodonta (assembly GCA_019788955.1). Classification (NCBI taxonomy): domain Eukaryota; kingdom Metazoa; phylum Chordata; class Actinopteri; order Albuliformes; family Albulidae; genus Albula; species Albula glossodonta. Next base: position 95,190 of record JAFBMS010000172.1, on the reverse strand, counting down.
GATTTGGTACTGAGATCACTTTTTGGCTTAATGCAGAATGAGAATTCATATTTAAAAAAATTATATTCCTTTAAACTTATGTATCTGTGCATTTCACAGTAGCTTGTGTGTTATGGTGTATGGTAACTTATTTGTTCTGTTGACACAATTAGATCATTAAACTATGCAAATCAGATATTATCAAATTCACCAATTCCTTGACCTGATAAATTGTGTTTTCTTCACAAAACTCAGTTGTATCTAACCTGGCATTGCTGCTGCTATATAGGAAGTGCACAGCAGCTGAAGTTGGTCGTCTTCTGATTAAACAGCTATAAACCTGGCGGGTAAAGCAGGTGAAGGTTTGGTATAAAATAAATACATAAACTATGTATTTATGCACCAAACATGAGTACATAAAGAACATTTATGGATATCTCTATCTATAGATAGATAAGTACATAAATACATACTAACCCCACCTACTGGCCTACCACATGTACAGACCTACCTTCATAGTGACAGAGGAGCAGGAGGCTAACAGAAAGAGGGGTCTTTGTGGTAAGTAATTTGTTCATGTGTCACACAGGGAAAGTTTTTCTGATGTTTTCCAGTGTCTTTACATGTGCATCAGTTGTGCCCCAGTATCAAATTCATCTGTAAAATAGGACCATTAAAAAAACAGCTTCTTTCTATCCAGCACCACACAAAACAGGAGCATGCCCTGCAACCCCTGTCAACTCTCTCAGCACAGCTTAACTCACGTGCAGAGCAAACCATGTGTGCACAAGGAATTTTGAACACACCTTGATCGGTGCTTTTAGATCACTTTAGTGGATTTTTTCGAGTCACAGTGGCTCAGTGAAATAAACCCATAATTCCACAACTTGTCATGTTTGCTAATCAAGACGGAGACTTTGCTGGTGCTGAAAATATTTATATTCCACAAATAGATGTGACCTCATTCTGTTTTCTATTCAGGAGAGTGGGCATAAAGCTAGGGAAACTCTGTCTGTAAAATACACTTTCTTTTTTACTTTTTAATTCTTTATTTCTTAACTTATTTAATTCTTTATTTCTTTACTTATTTAATCTTTTCATCTCAAAACAGAACAAAAGAGCAGTTCGTAGTCCAGGTGAGCTTATCACATTTTGAGTGACGGGTGCCACAAACATGCATCTGATCTTTTGAAGGGCAGTCTGTAATAAGCAGTCATCAACTGCTGTAGTAGGAACTGCTCTCATAAAAAACTACATATTACTTCACAACAATGACAAGCCATTATACCACTCATTACATTACTTTGTGTTATTCTAACTCTGCACTTAGAGGCACCCCTGCTAAGATGTCCAGTCTTTCATTCAAACAGAAAAGAAATCCATTCAAAGCTCACACTTAAACATGACTGGTGCTATCAAAGCATAATCTAGTTTGCTCTTGGCTGAGAGACAGTGACATTACTTTTTAAATGCTCAGAGATATGTAAGTGTGGAATTGTTGTTTAAGATAGTATGACTGAAGTACCAAATGTTTTGATTTGATCGGCGCATGGAAATCTTTGGTTCCCAGGCCATTTGTACTGCTGAATATTTACTGAACAATTAAGGTTAAATCATTTTTCTCAAAGGTAAAACGGCAGTGCCATATCTGGGGATTGAGCTGGCAGTCTGTTTGTATTGACCCTGTAATCTTGCGCTGGCATTGTATAAGGGAAGTAAAAACACTTTCATTCAGGCACTTTAAATGGAAATGATAATTGCAGATCAAAATGCAGGAAGAGTGCTGGATTTAGGGATGCAAAACCACACGCATTCAGTCCATCCAGTGAGTTTCCTCACATAGTCATCTTCAAAGTGCATCAGGGCTCTTAGCGACAGCACACCCACTTCATCACTCAATCGATCTCTTCATGGTAGTTCTTCACAGGTGCCATGCAGGTGAACGGTATCCCTAACTCACCGCTGAGGCTTTCCATCTGTGGACCCAACAGGGGGAGAGAAACAGAGCAAGCCACTCTATGTCAAGTATCTTCATTTTATAATCCATTATGGTAAATTTCAATTAAATCACTTTCCATCCACCAGTGGGATATTTTGTCAGTCTGTATCTTCAGTACTCTGTGTTAAATTCACTGATGAGTGACTTTACAGGACATTGTAATGCCACTACAGAGAGGTTTGTGGGGGGGGGGGGGGGGGGGGGGGCGGGTTCATATACTTTTTTAACCACATCAGAAAACTGTCCCGGTAGGGCACTCAATATCCTATTTACAGGAACAACTCAAGACAGTTAACCATAACCAGGTCTTTCAATAAAATCCCTACAGGGATATACAATCCTACAAGATATAATCTATTTACCAAGAAGTTCACCTGGTTGTACCTGCAGCTACAGAGCCTGCCCTCCCCTGGTGGTGAGCACCTGGTACAGCCTGAGAGCTCCAGGTACACTGTGTGTGTTCCTCAGCACCTGCAGCTTCTCAGACTGAGAGTAACACTCACCTGGATTTGGAGGAGGTGGTGGAGGTTGTGCTGGTTGTGGAGGTTTTTGAGGTGGTGGAGGTTGTGGAGATTGTGGAGATTGTGGAGGTTGTGGAGGTGTAGGAGGTCGTGGAGGTGTAGCAGAAGATGATGAAGAACCTCCTCCCATCGCTGTTACAAATATAGAAATATATAAATATTTATATACATATGTATATATATGAATGCTGCAGCTAATCAGATCTATAACCTGTCTAGACAGAAGTCATGCCACGTGGCCCCCCCCCACCCCAACCTTTCCTCCACCAACTTCTTTAAAAGTTGGCTGGTGGCCACAAGGCAAAATACTACAGAATCCTCTGCACTCCAATGGGAAATGTCTGGTGGGAAATTTTAAGTGGACTCTTCATCACCCCTGAGAGGTTTGGTGGGGGTGGGGGGGGGGATTAAAACCAGATCAAAACTGTCTCCTCCCACCCCCTGATATCAGACCTCTGCAGCTCCACCAGAACGCTGCAGCCTCTCTTATCTACATCCTCCCAAGACCCTAAGATACCCAAGCCAACCTTGAATCCTATTTTATTCACCATTATGGTCTCTGGGACTATATTTAAGAAAACACACAACACAAAATTCTGGAGGGACTGGTTATACTTCCCTACTGAAACCCATTGCACTCCATCCCAAATCTATGGAATTGTCTTTGCATTTAATTTCTTTGCATTTTAATTTTTAAATTAGAGATCAGGAGTCAGACTCATCAACATTTATCCATGTCAAATTTGCAGTACCCAAACTAATAACAATGACTTTAAACCAAGCCCAGTTAATGCAGTAACAGGGTTTAGGATAAGGATGTGTACTTACTGTCTGGTTGTTTCCTGCCCTGAGAAATTCCTTTCAGTCAAATGAAAGGGGAGATTAGCCTGCTGTGGTTCTGTATTAGCTCAGTGAGATGTGCCGCAGTGAGAATCCTCATATATATATACTCTGAAGAACATTTTCACTTTCACTTTGCACTTACTCCTGTCCAAACCTTCCACATACTTTAATATGGGGGGAGAGGCTTAAAATTAGGTACTTTCCCGTTTTTTTTTTTTTTTTTTTTAATTTTCAGTAAATTTCAGTGCCAAGCAGAATTTGCACCAACAGAATTTGCCCTCACTTTTGCACATGCAAGCTTGCTAGAATGAGTAAATAGTTTAGTAATTACTATAACTGCAAAAAATATTTGAGGTAGCTTGAACCAGCACTTGACTGTTGATGAATACTGATGTAAGCCCATATGATGAATAATGAGACAGTGGCACAGCTTAATTTGCCCCGGTGTGGTGTACACTGCAAATATGTACCCACACACGTGCACATTCTCTTGCATTGTATGAATCTCAGTTTGTTATGGCACCCTAGATCAACAGTGAACTTGATGTGGAGCCCCAGCTATGTCCTTCTACTCTGTTCATTATTGCACACAGAATTTTTAAAATGCTTCCAAGGGCAATGAGTCTCTGTCTGTCTGAGGTGGTTTTGTCCACGCTGTTCTTCTGTAATATAACTGAACAGAAATCAGGGCTCCCGGTAACTCCTGAGCGATTGACAACTTTTATGTTGAAGAAATGATTCAAGGTGCTTTGAAATGTGAACTTTTAAACAGCTGATAAACAACATTTTATTCCTGTTTAAATTTGTCATGGTTTATTTATGTTAGTAAGTAGTGCTAATGGAATGGAAAATGTGAGAGTGTGTTATTGCAGAGTTTATCAGAGGTATTAGAGTTTATGTGAGGTTCTGCGGTGCCATGTGGTGTGCTTGATAAGGTGGGAGAGGTCAGTGAGTAACCAGGACTCTGAGGCTCGTAACAAGAGGACTGTTGTTACGCCCTCAAGTATGAAAATATTATCATATATATTAGGGGTGCTCAGAACTGGGATAAAAATATGAAAACATTTTGGAGGAAACAGACAAAAAGCTACGTCAACTGAGGAATGGCGTCACTGTTTTATTACAAGTCAGTGTTATGAATAATAATAATAATATCTGGATTCTTATTTTCTTATTTATTATTTATATATTTGAATTATTTTCTTGTTAAATAAAATTCATTGTGTATGAATGACATACTCATGCAAGTGCTTTCATGACAAATGTCTACTCATCTCCTTCAACTCCTTCAAATTGTCACTTTTGCAGACGACTACCTGAGGGAGTACCCTGGCAGTAATGAAAACGTGTGTTTAGTATAATGTATGACAGGCCATTTTCCCTTTTTTTCAGATATATTTTTGCTCCTGCTAGATTCTCTCTTCCCTGCAAAAGCGTAAAAAAACTGCATTAGTTTCTAATATTTTTGTGTGTGCCATCCTTTTTTGAGGATAATTAGTATAATGTTGATTTTAATATTACATTCAAGTGAATTAATAAAATTGCTTCCTAGCAACACTTGCAAACATGCTCTTCACAAAAACCCCTGCTATTAATCAGCACCAAACTTAAGTAAATATGTGGCTTTACTCCATACGCCACCCCAACGTCAAACCCATTATAGGACATTTCATGAGGACCATACAGCTTTAAATGTAGACACAGTAGACAGTGCTCTTGTTTTTCCTGTGTGTTGCATCATTGCTGGTTCGTAGTTGTAGTTAAATATATGTATTTCATGTGCTGTGATCCAGGGAAGACTTGGGCTATTTCACAAATCAGAAGTAAGGAATTAGATGGTGTGAATTCAAGAAATGTATCACATAACATTTTTATATGATTTATAACGTTTGTACTTCTATACTTTTCTGTTTTATATATTTTGTATTTCAATATTTCTCATACTTTTTATACTCATATGTAGACTTAAAACAGTTGCTTATTGGTATAAGTTTGTGTAGATAAGTTCTGCTTACATTCTGCCCATGTAATGACAGTATTCACTGGCCTTCAAGGAACATAGGGAGTGAACTCAAGTGAAAATTGATAACCTGCCTGCAGGAGATGGTACCATCCTGAGAGTGTAACAAAACCAGTTATATAATATGTTAACAAATAAAATGTAATTGGTTCATTTTTGCCACATAGGGTTGTGGTCTGGAGGGGTACCATAAAGTATGGCATCACATCACAAATCCGGAAGGGCTGAGCATGTATGCTTTATAATTTTGTGTATCCTGTTGTTCGGGGAGCTCTCGATCTCAGCTTCTGAGTGACGAGACCTCCCTCAAGCTTGGGCAAATAAACGGTATTGAACCTGATACTGGAGACTCCGCGATCTTTTCTCACATTAACACAACTACAACGGAAACTCACCTCAGAACCTAAAGGAGGGAGAATTCTCCTTCGACAATGGCTACCCTTGATATACATTAGGAAAAAAAAAATGTTCAAGCACTCGCCTGTTTTGATAAAACCTCAGTCATGTGTGCTCTTTCACACTATAATCTTGTTTCTCGAGGTTGGTTCTCTGACAACCGCTGCCCGTGTGTTCTCGCGTGTCCACTGCAGCGAAGCGGAGTTAGCCAGGCAGAGCCAGCAACGGTCCTGCGCTCCCGGGACGTGTCGGTTAAATGCACTCCGTACTGTTGCCCCATGAGGAAAGGTTGCTACGTTGCAAGAAATAATCCGACAAGCCACCGACCGGCGCAATGGGTTCTTCATTTACATAAAGTTACCAAAAATATTTCAGTTCTATTCGCTTGATTCGCTTCGCTCTCAGTCTCACTATGAGTTCACCAGTGTTCCGTTGACAATGCATGGGAAAACTTTGCTTCGCTGCAGCGCCTCACGCACTGTCACATTCTGAGTTTAAGTTTTTACTTCTCTCTAGTGGAAGCACTGGGATAGACAGCACCATACCTCTTTATGGTGAGGCTTATCTGTGATAGGTGTGTGTGTGTGCGCACGCGCATGTGTAAAATAAGAATTCTTTTTTAATACTTTTCACTGAAGCAATCCTCTTCAAAGATCAAATTCATTTGCAAGTTTAATAATACAATATTTATTCAAATCAGATGTATTTAAATGCTATAAAATCAAAGTGGTATTCAATATGAATTTGAAAAAAAAAAAACCCATCATGTTTAAACTAATGTTTAAATTACAAAATTAAATTTTCTGATTATGCTGCTTTGCAGGAGTGATGATTTTCACAGATGAGAAGTTCTAAACAGCAGCACTGTGATTCTCCACATCTACATGTCTTACAGTCTTAGCCTTGCAGAGACTTATTTTTATTGCCATAAAGGGTTTTGCATGAAAGCAAAGACATGAGAAGACCCCCTCACACAGACACATATGAGATACACACACACACACACACACACACAAACAGACACAATAGAAAGCACTGGCATTGGCACAGTCAGGTAAAATGTCTGATGAATGGATCAGTTTTTTTTTTTCTTCACTAAAACCGTATTTTCTTCAGTCCCCCCTATTTTAAGAGAACACACGTATTAGGACAAATGGCTGATAGGTGTCTCTAATTGCTCAGGTGTTCAATGTTGCATTTACGCATTTCAACCCGGTGTGGTGCATTTTTACGGTGATTGAGCAGACTAATTTTCCTTCACTGTCCCAATGCCTCGCATCAGTGTGTGTGCATACTGTATATGCATGTGGGCGTATATAATGTGTGTTTACAGGAAGCACAGTGAGGGACCCGTGTGAGACACTGTGCTTAGTATGAGACGATGAGCGCATTTATTCAATGGCAGCAAAGACAGTGTGAGTGAATGGTCGAGGCCTGTCCCCTGAGTTACTATGTAAGGATGGAGGGAGAGAGAGGGAGGGAAGGAGGGAGAGAGGGGGAGGGAGACAGCAGGGATGGAGGGAGAGAGAGGGGGAGGGAGGGAGGGAGGGAGAGGGACAGGAAGAGAAAGATGGAGAGAAATGGAGGAAGGAAGATAGGAAGTGAAGGAGTGAGGGTAGGGGAGATAGAGGGAAGACAGGAAGAAGTTTTGGGAAAGGGAAAAAGGTTGAGAGACAGAGGGAGATAGAGGGAAGGGGAGACAGAGGGGAGTTAGAGAGAAAGAGGGAAGGAAAGAGGGTGAAAGGGAGGGAGAAAGGGGAAAAGTAAGGAGGGAATGAGAGGGAGAAGAGAAGAGGTGGTGATCTGTAGAGGTGCGGGCAGACTACGCCTCCCCTGGCAGAGCAGGCACGTTGGCCAGCGCTGGCACCAGCTCCTGGTACACCTGTATGCCACGCAGGAACACCTGCTCGTTCAGGAACTCGTTATGGTCGTGCAGCAGGATGGGGGTGCGGTTCATCGGGGAGAAGCCAATGGCTGGGAGGCCCACCTGTGTGACAAGACACGCATCACTTCCTGTGGGTGACACTTCCTTTTCTGGAGGGGGAGGGGCAATAAGTGCTTTCAAAAGTGTTGCTTTTATTTGTGACTGTTTGCTTCTTTATTTTTTCTTTATTTAAAGCAAGCAGAGGGAAGAAAGACAGGCTGGGAGATTTGAACCCACCAGAAGACTGAATAGGACTTATTGCAATTCTCTTTGTAAAGAAATCAAGGATTTAGAACTCTCATAAAAGCTGCATGACTAAGTTTTTGGAATTCCAATGAACAGAAAAAAAGCATTTTTCCAAGATGATTTGAAAACTTGGAGGACAGAGAAAAACTACATCCCCCTGTATGCCCTCGCACATGCTCAGTACAGCCTAGGAAACACTGCTTCCCCCGTGTGCCCTCGCACATGCTCAGTACAGCCTAGGAAACACTGCTTCCCCCTGTGTGCCCTCGCACATGCTCAGAACAGCCTAGGAAACACTGCTTCCCCCTGTGTGCCCTCGCACATGCTCAGTACAGCCTAGGAAACACTGCTTCCCCCGTGTGCCCTCGCACATGCTCAGTACAGCCTAGGAAACACTGCTTCCCCCTGTGTGCCCTCGCACATGCTCAGTACAGCCTAGGAAACACTGCTTCCCCCTGTGTGCCCTCGCACATGCTCAGTACAGCCTAGGAAACACTGCTTCCCCCGTGTGCCCTCGCACATGCTCAGTACAGCCTAGGAAACACTGCTTCCCCCGTGTGCCCTCGCACATGCTCAGTACAGCCTAGGAAACACTGCTTCCCCCGTGTGCCCTCGCACATGCTCAGTACAGCCTAGGAAACACTGCTTCCCCCTGTGTGCCCTCGCACATGCTCAGAACAGCCTAGGAAACACTGCTTCCCCCTGTGTGCCCTCGCACATGCTCAGTACAGCCTAGGAAACACTGCTTCCCCCGTGTGCCCTCGCACATGCTCAGTACAGCCTAGGAAACACTGCTTCCCCCGTGTGCCCTCGCACATGCTCAGTACAGCCTAGGAAACACTGCTTCCCCCGTGTGCCCTCGCACATGCTCAGTACAGCCTAGGAAACACTGCTTCCCCCGTGTGCCCTCGCACATGCTCAGTACAGCCTAGGAAACACTGCTTCCCCCGTGTGCCCTCGCACATGCTCAGTACAGCCTAGGAAACACTGCTTCCCCCGTGTGCCCTCGCACATGCTCAGTACAGCCTAGGAAACACTGCTTCCCCCTGTGTGCCCTCGCACATGCTCAGTACAGCCTAGGAAACACTGCTTCCCCCGTGTGCCCTCGCACATGCTCAGTGCGGCCTGGTGAACACTCACTGCTCTGATGAATCTGCTGTCGGTGGCCGCAGGGAAGATCTCTTTCTGAAGACTCATGTTCCTGTGGGAGATGCAAATGAGGAAAGACTCAAACATACGGCGCAGACGGACCGGCGTTCAAGATATGTTTAAGCCTCCTTAAACATATTCCCCTGCAACTGAAAAGCATTTTATGTTGCTAAATGAGTAAAAAAAATCCCACCGTAAAATTGCCCGCTATTCAATACAAATTACCTACTCCTGACCCAGTAAATTCAATACAAAGAGAACTGCAAATGTAATTAGTTATTTGGACTGATTTATAAAGATGACAGTTAAAGTCTGGCTGAATTATCACAGTATACAGTATATTCTGGGGCTCAAATGGTTCCAACATAAATCACCGATCATCAGTTGTACTGCAGTCCTTCATATTGATACTGAATGATAAAAGGAAACGCCAACGTTTAGGTAATTATACCCTTTCCCATCAGTACGGCTTATCCTTCATTTTAGTTTCTGCTCGTTTGCTTTCAGCACTCCTTGTACTATTATTTACATTCATCATTGTCTTAATTCATCTTACAAAGTGCCATTCAAACTTGTACCACACAACACATATTTATGACTCTTCAAATGTGCTGTATTACTGCACCCTAGTAGTCACTAACGAAATCTATGGAAACACAAAGTGTGCCAAAGTGGAAGGTCTACTGTAAATACTCAGACACTCACAGAGCTTTGCATGTTGTGCTGAAGGTTCTCCACCAGGGGTCGCTGTCTTCCGTGCAGGTCACATCCTGATTGTCATGTTTCTGGAGAGGAGACAATGCAATGTTTCAGACCAAACATGAAGGATCTGAACCAGTGACACTAACTTGGCAACCCCCCAAGATCTATCGAGTTTCTATTGTTTTCAATTCTAAGCAATATACACCTGAATTAATTTCCAACACTATAGTCTTCAGGTTTTGGAGTACCGATGAGTTTTTAGTATATATTTTAGTATAATAATCCGTTCACTGACCTGGGCAAACTGGTATGTGATGCCTTCCCCTGCCTGGCTACACCAGCGCTGAATCTGCTCCTCAAATGCCTGACAAAAAAACAAGTAAGAGGAGAGAAATAGAGAGATGTGAAAATAATATTTCTATACATTTCAGAACATAATTTTCAAGACTTTGTTGATAAAAAAGTGCCATTGGGTATGTGAATCCTTCAGCAGGGATTCAAACAGCCTGATATTACCAATCGCCTTCATGGCCAATGCAAAACCTGGTGTAGCCTCGCTAAGGAAAAATGCGGGGGGGGGGGGGGGGGGGGGGGGGGGGTTGGGATGGTTAACTGAATATATGAATGTATGTTGAATTTGTGTTCCTCTGACAGTGTAGGTAATATGCATTTGGTGTCTCATCTGCAGGGTGAGGGCCATTCGTCATGACAATCGGACGATGTTCTCATGTGCAGCCCTTTTCTGAGTCTGTTTTGGGTGGGGTGGGGGGTGGGGAGATGGCTCCTGACAGACAGGTAGAGGGACAGGGGTAAGATGACATACTGCACTGAGCTGGGCAACAGCGGCTGTAGTGAGAGCCTCACCTTCAGGTTGACCGTGGGCGGAATCCGCATGTCAAAACTGACATCCATCTCCGCGGGGATCACGTTGTAGGCCACACCCCCTTTCACCATGGTCATGTTCACAGTGGTGACATCGCCCAGAGTAAGGCACTCGCTGGTGTTCAGCCTGCAGGGGGCGCCAAAACAACCTGTTAAAAAACATTCCATCCACAGTCTCTGTGCCAAGCACAGTTTACACTATTTCCCACAATGATAGTGCTTATATGACAGCAACTTCACGGGAGTTTTTATGTAACTGATGCGTGTTCTTAAGATGCAGCCAAATACAGTTTTCATACTGTTCTATGATATACATAAAAGACAGTACAGACTGCAGTAATCCTCAGTACAGCCAGACTGCAGTAATCCTCAGTACAGCTACACTGCAGTAATCCTCAGTACAGCTACACTGCAGTAATCCTCAGTACAGCCAGACTGCAGTAATCCTCAGTACAGCCAGACTGCAGTAATCCTCAGTACAGCCAGACTGCACGAATCCTCAGTACAGCCAGACTGCACGAATCCTCAGTACAGCCAGACTGCACGAATCCTCAGTACAGCCAAACTGCAGTTATCCTCAGTACAGCCAGACTGTAGTAATCCTCAGTACAGCCAGACTGCAGTTATCCTCAGTACAGCACACAGGCTAAACCAGCCTCAGCACTACAGACAGACAGCAGTGAGCCTCAGGACACTAAACAGACTGCAATACAGCACAGCTCCAGCAGTGTCTCACCGATGTTTCTCCTTCTCTCTGAAATCCAGGAAGGAGTCGATGATTCTGCGCTGTAAAGGAGGAGGAGAGGCGTTAGTGCAGCTTTGAGTGGGCTGTTGCTCTGGGCCCTTCCTCTCCTGGCCCTTCCTCTCCCTCCTATTCTGTGCGCCGTGACACTCACCAGCTTCTCTGCCGCCGTGTTCTCCACAAACCTGGAGCCATGGCCTGGGCTACCAGGACACCGTATCGTGATCCCTAAGAGAGAGAAAGGGGCCTGAACAGGGATGAGTGTGTGTGTGTGTGTGTGTGTGTGTGTGTGCGCGAGTGCATGTGTGTGTGTATGTCTGTGTCTTTGTGTCTCCAATAGATGTGTATGTGGGTGCAATAGAAGTATATGTATTGTGAGTGTGTGTGTGTGTGTGTGTGTGCGTTTTAACTCCAGTGCTTGTGAAGGTGCTGGTTGCACACTAAGAATTGTGACACATTATTGCTTATCTAAAACAGGGATGAAAAAGTAAAACAAGAGCATGTCACTCACACCAAGGGCACCTCTCTCCATAAAACACAGTGAAGGACTCCCCAGGGTTGGCCAGACCTGTGCCGAGGACAGACAGAGACAAGGTTCTGTTGAGAGGAGATTACTGCAGGAGGTTAGAGCAGTCACATGTTCACCGCTGCCTCCTCCTTAGTCAGCAGGAAAGGGCTGCTGCAGACAGCTGAAAAGATCACCCGAGTGTGGGGTTGACAAAAAGGGATAAAAAAAACAAAAAATACAAACACATGCTCCTGCTGGTTGGGCATACCCCTTAGATACCTCACCTGAGTAGCTGAAGTGAATACCCAGGTGTATAAACTGGCAGTGCGTTAGAATGTAACCTGTGTAGGTTGCTCCAGAGGAGCGTCTGCGAAGCGCTCAGAGGTCATTTGCACCACACAGGCCTGCTCCACACGGCTCACCTTCGTCCAGCGCAAAGCCGATGTTCAGAGCCTTAAACTCGGGGTGCTTCACAAACGTCTCCATTCCCTTGTGACCTCCGACCTCCTCATCTGCAAAACAGATGCTTCAGCAAGCAGGCCCATACTGCAGCTCTCATCACAGGACAGAACACACACACACACAAACAGAAAAATAACATGGCCACACACATACACATATATACATGCACAAACACACATTGCACACACACAAAAAGAAACATAACATAGCCACGCACATACACATATATACATGCACAGACACGCATGCACACACACAAAATGAAACATAACATAGCCACGCACATACACATATATACATGCACAGACACGCATGCACACACACAAAAAGAAACATAACATAGCCACGCACATACACATATATACATGCACAGACACGCATGCACACACACACAAAATGTTGAGAACTCTCTTTAAACTGGCCAGAGAACTGAATTTCGTGCCAACAACAACGACACATCTGCAACAGTGAATTGGTCAATTACAGAAAGTGTATCGCAGACAATAAACCAACCAGAGCCAAAAAGAAACCGACGATCTCTCACCTGGAACAAACATCAGGTGGACAGTCCGTGCGAACCTCCTCCCCCCTGACTTCAGTCTGCGGATTGCTTCAATATACCTGCAGCACAGAATGCACACCTTACTGCTAGCCACACACAAACCTCACTGCCACGGTTCACACACACACTCACTCACACACGCACGCACACCTAATGGCCATAAGCTCTACTAACAATGTTATGATCTATCCAAAATGGAGTGTGTTTTCACTGCTGCCTAAATGTCAGACTATGCTGGGCAGAGCAAAGATGCTAGGACGCTCCCCGCCACCAATAACCCAACTGAGGCATTACCACGCTAGGCCGTGTCACCATGGAGGCCATTATTACAACAGGAATTATTTCCATGGAGACCACATCAAGACAGAAAGTGTCACCATGGAGGGCACATCAAAACAGGAAGTGTCTCCATGGAGACGATGTCACAACAGGAAGTGTCTCCATGGAGGGCACATCTAGGGCTCTTTGAAGTGACCTCCATGTGATGCCTCACTCACTGAATGGTGACAGACTTCATGTCCTGCGTCCCCCTGCCGTAGATGTTCCCCTCGGAGTCTTTCACAGCAGAAAAGGCATCGTATTTCCAGCTCTCCTGGGGGACACAGAGGGCAGACAGCCATCAGCTGCATGTTAACCTGCCAAACACCCTAACCAGCCCGCAACTGTCTCACATCTGTAAATTTCACTCTAGTGGATAAAAGCTCTGAGAGGGTGTGCACATGATATGTAAATATCAAGTTCAAATTGGCTCTATATTTGAATTTTCATAATTTCAGTTACCTAACCTTTCCATGTCATTCTTAGGGACAACCGACAGCCCTGCTGCTGAGCAGCGTAAACTGGAATTACCGATGTGAAGTTAATGTTTTTGCATGCTGAGATGTTATCTGCATACTGCACAGATGAGCCGCGCATGTGGGGGAGCTCCTGCTTTGCACATAGTTTTTATTACCCAGTTACCCAGTCTGCAGTTTTGTGTTCCCTAACTGCATTTCATAATGCTTGCAGAGATGGGGGGTGGAGCCAGATGCCATCAGTGGCCAATAGGAAGACAGACTCAGATTCTGAACCAGAATAAAGGGGGCGGGGCCGTAGCAAGGGTGACCCCTTACAGCAGACTTGCCTGGAAGACTGGCACTACGTCCGTGTGAGAGTTGAGCAGGATAGACTTGAGGGCGGGGTTGGTACCGGTCCATGTGATGATGGCCACCACTCTGCCAGGGCACACCTGAGAGACAGCAGCAATGATGGGCTTTCACAGCACAGAACAGCACGGCCAAGTGGAGGAGGCAAGGAGTAACACAGCACAGAACAGCACGGCCAAGTGGAGGAGGCAAGGGGGAACACAGCACAGAACAGCACGGCCAAGTGGAGGAGGCAAGGGGTAACACAGCACAGAACAGCACGGCCAAGTGGAGGAGGCAAGGAGTAACACAGCACAGAACAGCACGGCCAAGTGGAGGAGGCAAGGGGGAACACAGCACAGTGACGGGGGGGGAGCAGGGGCAATACAGAGAACAGTATGACAGTCCAGGGGCAGGTCAGTGACTAATGGGGCACTTTAAAAAGAGGGGAAGTGCCTTATAGGGACAAAACAGGAACATCATTTGGCAGTATGGAGAATAGGGGCAGTGTTGGGCAGAGTTAGGACTAGGGCAGTGTAGAAACGAAGGGCAGTACTGAGCAGTGTAGACCAGAGGGGCAGTATTTGGCAGTGTAGAGAGCAGGGGCAATATTTGGCAGTGTAGAGAGTAGGGGCAGTATTTTGCAGTGTAGAGAGTAGGGGCAGTATTTGGCAGCATGGCTATCTCACACAGTACCTCCACTTTCTTCATGGGCAGCTCCAACTCCTGTGCCATCCTGTCCAGGAACCTCAAAGCAGCATCTGCAGGCAAAACTTAGAGCTCTTAAAAAGCCCACATCGCAGCCAAGCATACACAGCAACACCCAGTCAGCTCATCCTCTATTTACCACTGTCTGCCATCTTGGCATGCTCTCATCAGCACTGAAGACCACGGCCAATATTTCATTAATCAGCCGCAGTCATGTCTCTGGTCACCAACCCCAAGCTCCAATCAGGTCCCAATGTTAAATTCAGGCTCCAGCCAGACATACGCAATTCAATCAAAATAGGCTTTAAATCACAATATTTAGTAGAGCTTCCTGGTTTATTTCCTATTAAATCAGAGGAAACAAACATGATATTACTGGATGTGATATCTTCATTCTAAAAGATGAATCCCCTATACCTTCAGCAGACAGCAGTCTTTTTTGATTAAATTGCAAATGTCCTTAAAGTGACTTTGTTTTTTTGATTGGATCCTGACCTCCCAGCATCTGTCAGTTGTATAATCACTAAGGGCAGGATCTTTTCTTTCTGTTCAGAGCAGCCAAGTAAATTATTGAAAACTATAATCGGTCAGTTTAATTATTAAATTGTCCTTGATTCATGCCCACATTTGCATCACAATCAGTAACCTATTACTGTCCACTTTCTGCAACGCTGTGGTTCTCTGTGTTAGGGATGGGAAGTCCTCCACACGCACAGTAATAAACACTAATAAACTGTCACTTTCCACAGCTCAGAAACACACACAAACGCACACATTCACATATAAATACATACACACACATACATGAACCCATATTCGTTCACACGTTTATCTGCACTCATAAATTAACTGTGAACAAAAGGTCTCAACTTTTAAACTTATAGAATCTATATGTATTTTTTCTCAAAAATTCCCTGACCCCCCCCCCCTCCCACCGCTGCCATCTCTGCCCCTGCAACTTGTTACCCATGTAACCTTTTAAAGCTGAACTCTATCTAGAGGGCAGGAGTTTTGAATTGATGTCATCAGAGATTGATTTAAAGGTCTAGCCTACCAGGCAGCAGACCAGTTTTATAGTTACAGACAGTCAAGTGACTGGACCTCAGATAAGATAAGACCAAGATACAATGACAAACATGCTGGACTTGATTCCAACAAACGCATGAAGACCGGGACCTGCCTCAGCGAGGTTCTGCCCAGTATAGTGTCTTCCTGTTGGGCGGGGTTGGGGGTCAGGCCTGTGATCTAAAGCTGGTTTGTGCAAATGTCTTGGAAAAAGCACTATACACAGAAAACTGGAATGAATTAAAGTGAATTGGAAAGGCAGCTTGTGACCTGCAGCTCTGGGGTGACGTACCGTAGTCCGGCTCAGGGTGGACCGTTCTCAGGCGCAGGTATTCCCTGAAGAGGGTGACGGAGGGGTGCTCGCCCCCCCCCAAACCATCCTGGCACCCCCCACCCCCTGCACTTGGCCCATCCTTGTCCGGTAACATGTCACCTAACCTACTATACACGTAACCTACTATACGGGGGGAGAAAGAGAGACTTGTTTTTAGCGTTACCAATCTATCAGTCTTTAGAAAGATACCTACAAGCTTTATGGTCGAATTAATTTTATAGCACTATGTCAAAAAACACTGTTTGAAACATAAGGTGAGATAACATTTTGGTGTTTGGAAGACCCGTGTTAAGAATAATTTACCTTTAAAAGTAAATATTTCTCAAGGGGGTCATACAACCTCATTACCCCCAGCTATGCACTCTGACATTTACATTTAGCAGTCACTCTTATCCAGGGCAAGTTACAAAAATGCGTTAAACAGGCTTGGACATGAAGAAGACAAGACAATCTGTCAAGACTATTGGGGGGAGAGACTCTGCTGTCTTTATTTTAACGCGAAGATCATTCCACAAAAGAAACAAGAGTGAAAGGACATATTTGGACATTGTGCGCATGTACAACTTTTCTTTTACGGAAACTATTTACAAAAAAAAAAAAACAACAAAAAAACAATCGATCAATCTGCACACAGTACAATACGTTTTGAGTTTTACACCTGAAATATAAAATATAGCAGAGGTTCAGTTACTCAGGTGCAACACCTCACTTTTCTGTTCCGCTTTTTTGATCATTATATTTTTCTCTAAAGAGCAGAACACCTTACAGTCACCACGTCTTGTTTCCAAGACGTTACACGAGCTAGGAACACAATGTCCAGCTAGAGCTGCTATGGGCTGCGAGTAGCTGCTGAAATAAATCCAATCACAATAATCTTACGGATTACACCTGTCGGTCCTACTCGTATCCAAGCGGTAGAAACATTACAGAAAAAAATAAAAATGTAAAAGTAACTCATGTGACGCTAAAATTGGTTAAGGAGTCCACACTAACAAATAGCCCATTGACCTCAACTGTAGCTGTTCCACCGATAGCTGCTTCAGCTGCTTTACACTCAAGCCAGAATTTCTTTTATGCTGGAAACTGCTGACTCTGAATGTCGCTAACTATCTGAACAACCAACATGAGGATCTGTTCGCTAGCGACGCATATCCAACTACATCTTGCTGCCTTGACTGCGTTTCAAAGTATGGGCAAGGAAAATCACGACAGCATATTTTGAAAGACGGAGCATGGACACGATCAGACAGCCAACTAATGGAAATCGTAACGAGTCAGACTTATTAACTGAGACAAAAGTAGACGAGTTTACATTAACTAGCTAGCTAATCGCAGGTGATACGTGCACATATTAGTTACGATGCCAATGACAGCTGCATGCGAGAAATACACCAATGACAGTCTCCGACGACAATGAAGTTAATGACAATGTTACTGCACAAAAACATGGAAGTTTCCGGGCACACAACTCAGAATCCCCTTACCTGGACCGCAGTCGTCTGATCAGTGAGCAAGATCAACATCAGAACATTCAGCCAACCCCAGTTACTCAATCATGATCTCCGTGATGGTAAGGCCGTGTAATCGATTGACGATTCATAAATGGGATCCTGTGAGTGACATGTGCTGCACCCAGAGCACCGAGAGACAGGCGAGGAGTACCCCTGATTATGAACGACCAAAAAGTACATGTGTCATTTTTAGGTTACACCCGTGAACAGGGCAGTTAACCTTTCCATGACCATTTCTCCAGGGCAGAGAAAGTTACCGGAAGTAAAGAGTGTCAGGACTTTTTCCACTAGTGATAAATAAAAACACGTATACAGTCTGGTTTGACGTAACGTTTGGTGCCATGGTTATGTAGTATTTGTGAATAATATGGGATACAAGTTATGTCACATGTTATTTATAAAGTAACTTCAAACAAAACAGCAACAGTGATCCCAGAAACCTACAGTAACATTTGTGAAGACCAGTGTTAAGTATCGCGAGGCTGCACCGAGACAATCTATGATGTAAAAAGCGCTTTACAGATAAAATTGACATGCATATCATAATTAAACGTTTATCGTCATCAGAGACCATGTCAAGAATAGGTGAGCAAAGTCAATAAACCAGTTTCACCAAATGCACAAAATAAAAACCATGAAACCCAACATTACTTTTCGTTTTTATTGTAACCATGGGAACATCCAGTTTTATCTGAGATGTTTATGACTGATGAGGAAGGCAGAGATCCCTGCAGTGTTACTGAAACCTTTCTTTTCTTTTTTTTTTTGCAAAATAAGATTTCAGATGAAAGGTGACTACCTAAATACCATACTTGTCAACTGTCTACTGAAGCTTATGGAGTCATTCACTGTAAATTACGAACTCAATGTGTACCCAAGAACATTTTTCTATTTATAATTTTTACATTTACAAAAATATGTAAAACTCAATAATGAAAGTTATAAAAACAAAAACAATATTACCTGTTATTACAGCATATATTAAGCCATATACAGTTAAACCCCTATAGTACATACAATTGCTTATAGAAAATAAATACAGGAAATTAAATAAAAATAAATAGTGGTCACAAAATCGTAACATTAGTGGCATAACTGTAATTAGCTCAGGCTTCTGAGAAGCATTCTCAGGTTTGAGTTGTCATCCAGCAAATATTTAACATCTTTTAAAATCTGAAATATCAGAGACACTGTGTAAATGTATATTAAATCCAGGACTGAAACTGTGTTGCACATATGGTTTGTACAATGGGTATAAATGATGACTGTTTTACCTGGAGCATCTCAGCATGTTAAATAACTACCATACCTTGTGTACCACCGCAATGTAACCTGTTAAGCAGAATAAAAACTTGACAAAGACAGATAAATGGCTTTTGGACATTTCTCCATGTTGTGGGAGGGTAACAGTGATTTGCTGCTCAAAGAGGAGATCCCAGAACCTGGGAAGACACAACAGGGGGAACTATCTTTATCACAAGTCAGCTGACTACCCCCCCACCCCCCACCCAACCCCCCACCCAACCCCCCCACTGGAAATCCAGGAGTCACATGTGGCAAAGCGGCTGACGGCGACACATTTTAACCAGTCAGCACAACAGAATCTCTTCTCTCCCTTTCGCTCGACTTCCTGCTCTAGGAGAGATGATTTTAAAAATTCACAGGGGTACGGCAAAAACGTAAATAAATACCACACTGCCTCATTCTTACATACTGCAGCTATGCCCCTTCCTGCGCCTTTAATTCTTCCTCTCCTTCTTTCTCATCTTCCTCCTTTCACTCTTCCACCTCGGCTCACTCCAGCTTGCTCAGGAAGTCGAGCAGGGCCTGGTGAAACTCGCGGGGCTTGTCCAGGTAGCAGGCGTGACGAGCCCCCACCAGCCGGACAGCAGTGTGGCGGGGCAGCTGGCTCAGGTTCTTGTAGGACTGGGCCCCCAGGTTAGTGTCCTGCTCTCCATACACAATCAGAGTTGGAGTCTGTTTGAGGACAGGGAGGGAAATGCCATTGGATTTAACAGTGGATCAGTGTTGATTTCCAAATAGCACTGCATAAGTGTAGGTTTCAGAATATTATTCCCAGGTCTGGGTTCCAGAATAACATCATGACCAGTTATTTCTTTCAGCTGGAAAAGTGACCATTTCAGAAGGATGAAACTTCTCAGGATTTATCATGATGGCTATATCTCAACATGGAACTAATACGCTGAAAAAGGTAATCCAGTTCAGTGCACAGTAAACCTGCATAAAAGAACACTCATGTCCTATATGGACAACTTTATTATGTTTAAAATCAATTTGTTAATTATCTGTGAAACAGAAGTTATTATGAAAAATACCAGTCACATGGAAAATATGAACAGCTGATGCATGACTGTAGGGGATTCTGTCTCCTCATAGTCTTACTGCATCTGTGAAATTTTAATGGTAGTAATATATACCTGAATCAACACCAATGTGTTTCTCTCTCTATTTGGCACACGCTCACAAGTCAGGATGACAGAGCAGAAAAGGTATACAAGTGAAATATGACCGAATACAATGGCACACAGCATACACCTACAGGCAAACACTGAGCAACTGTGTTCAGCTGTTTATCAGGATTTAAAATGGCTAGATGTACACAACACCAGTTACACGTTAGCCAAAACCAGCAGGTGACCTCTGCTCTCCAGCAACACAAGAAAGACTTCACAGTTTAACCCCTTGCTGCTCATGACAAAGGATCAAAGCTAATCTTAGGTTTTAGACTGGATTTAAACTGACGTAACATAAATCAGTTAAAGGATAATTTTGTTTATTTTGGACCAAGACTCAATACATTTGACTACACTGCCATGTTGTCAATACTCACAGACACTTTCTCTGTTGATCAGGTATGGACTAAGAACCTTACCACACCAGGGATGGCCCAGATCAGACTCTGATACAATATAATACATTTAAGGGACCATGGAAGTTTCACGAGATCATTCAAGGCCCACAAAATACAGCTTTAAACTGACATATACATACACTCAACCATAAGAAATACATTTCTATACACACTCAAACACACAGACATTACCTCACTCACTTGCATCCACATACAAACACGATCACACAAACAAACTCAAACCCGACACACACACATTCCCATGCACAATCACAACACACACACAGATTCCCATGCACACTCAGATCCTCACACACACACACACACACACTCAAACCCTAAACACAAAGATTCCCATGCATACTCAGATCCACACACACACACACACACACACACACACTCAAACCCTAAACACAAAGATTCCCATGCATACTCAGATCCACACACACACACACACACACACACACACACACACACACACTCAAACCCTACACATAAAGATTCCCATGCATACTCAGATCCTCACACACACACCCTCTCCCTGGTCTGGTGGTCTGGTTTCTCACCTGTATGGCCTGGTACTGCTGGGCTGTGTAGGTTCTGGTGCCCACGGGTGCGATGGGGATGAAGCCGCGGAGCTGGGCGCTGTGCTTGATGAGGAAGGGCATGGAGAAATGGCCGCTCATGGAGGGGCTTAGAAGCACAGGGGAACGCACTCCCAGCGCCTCCAGGAACCGATGCAGCAGGTCCACCCGGTTCTGATCCGTCTTCACCGCATCCGAGTCCGGAGAGTTCCCGAATCCTGACACACAGACGGCACACATAGCAGAGACCCACAGAAATATTAACCATGGAGAAGTGGTCGTCTCTCCAAGCCCTGATGAGCTACAGCGCATGCTAGTGGTGTTATACCTGGAATTTCACAGCACAATCAGACCTGAGACGCTAAGGGAGGGGAGTTAACTGGGTGATCAATAGTATTAGTTGGCCGCCTGAGTGCTGACTTAGCAGAAACCTGCATATACCGCAGCTCTCCAGAACCAGCAAAGAGGACACTGTGTTACAGAGTTACGGACTGACCATTGAGCTGAGTGTCGTGTGGAAAACTTTCTGTTCAATGTGCCTTGTTATCTTGTGCCTTAGGATGTTTAGATTTCCAGGGTACAGCGAGAGCTGGTGTGACCATTCCTCCAGGTCAGTATGGGCCAACACCTTGGACCAGGCTCAAGGATAAAGTATAAAAAGGAACCTGCTAAATGCCTGATATGTGACTATTTTATTAACTATGTTAATTTTGTAATCATTTTTAATATACTATGCAATTTTTATGTGTATTTTGCTTCCTTCTTCTGTAATGCAATCTGTGCTCTGCCGAATACAATTATTTTTTGTGTATTTTTGTTTTTATCATTAAATGTAACAGTGAAGCTCCCACCTGGCAGGTCCAGGGCCAGGGCTTGATATCCGTTTGTGGCCAGCAGAGCCAGAGTCCCCATGTCTTCCCACGTTTTAGAGGTGAATGCCTGGCCGTGCAGAAGCACCACCTGCAGTCTAGAAGGAGGAGTGGGGGCAATGTTACACATCAAAGGAACTCATCTAAGCAGCAAGCACTGCACCGGTCAAACCGCATTTTATACGTGTCTCACCTTGGTAGTATTTGTCTCCCGGCCCCATCGATAGGCAACGCCTCCCTAAAAAACAGAGGAGGATCTCCGGGGAGCTGGCCGGTGCGAACTGTGACGTTAATGGTCGGAGGTGGTGGAGGAGAGGCCTGTGACAGCCCCATCCTCTGAACCTCGAGGGACGGCTCCATGCTGCCCTGACGAATGGCCGGCAAGAGCAGGTACAGAAGCAAAGTAGCCAACAACACCAGGCCCAGTACGACCAGACGGTTACGTAAAAAGTTCATTTTACGGAGCTGTTTGACCTGGAGAGGAAGGACGGGGATGTGATGAGGAATGTCAGAATATGGTCGCATGCACAGCTCTTTGGGTAGCTTAGCATCCCTTGGAGATGACTGAATACAGTTCGTATCTCAATTATAACAAGTGTATGAGCAGGGTGATTTAGCTAGCTGCCATGAGTGTTAAACGTTAATTACCCTAACCAGTTTGAATGAACTAAATGTACTGATCAACATTTTCATGAAGAAAATATAGCTAGCTAACTGTATGTAATCGAGCAATTTAATGGGCCACATTCACATACAGCTAATCTATTGGGGATGGCGCCCCGATTGAAAAGGCTGAAGTTACGACAGTAAACCACTGCATTCCTGAACAGCTACTTATCTACAACAGCTAGCAAGATAACCTGACCTTATACACTGTTTTCTAAATGCATGCAGTTGCAATGACATCAAACAAACGAAATATCTTGTTGTCAATGAAATACAGTTAATGGCATCCAGAGGAACAGCAATGAAATATATTTACCGTGCCGGGAGACCTCCACCACCTCGCATACGACGCTGCGTAGTTGTCAGTTTGCTCTAAGCAGGCTAGCTAGCCAACTACTGTACTGATGCCTTCCATAACCAGGCCGTGAGGGAATATTTGCACGACATAAAGCGTTCCGCTTATGTTTTCACAATTCCAGTTTTGGAAAAAACAACACGGAAAGCTACCTAGATGTTTGTATAACATACATGTATTAGTATTTAATTAAATGTACAAACAATTTCGCCAACACGAGGAATAATGAGAATTGTAATGTTTCTGTCAATACCTATTTTTTAGATACACACTACCACGGAATCTTACAATTAAGACAGACAGTGCAGAGCCACTGCTGATCTAGGATCTGTTAAAGCAAATTAAACACCGACCTAACCTGATAGTGAAATCAAATGAACTTGATTCTGAATCAGCTATAAGGGGTCGTGGGCTTTGCACAACTCGAGAATCAGAAACATACTGCACCATACTCGTGTAAACGTTGGCGTGCCTCAAATCATACATTGGTGGGAGTAACATTGCATTAATACATCTGAGGCGATGGCGAAATTGAATTGGTCTGGGGACTAGGGGGCTAAGGAAGAGCGGATCACTTCCCTTGTGTGCTTTTTTCCTAGCATTGCTTATAGACTGGCATATGCTTATTCGGTTGTGCGTATCAGGGGTAGATTATAATAGTTGCATTTTGAGGCTGAATTGATGCCAGTGTCCCAAGTAAAATGATAGTAGGAATCATTTACAGGCTAAGCGGATGATCGGAAATGTAATAACTATTGGACAAGGACTAAATATCAAAGGGAATCCATCACCTTTTCTCATAACATACTAACCTCATTTCTTCAAAACATTACACATTTTTCGTAACAAACTAAATATTCAGGGTCCAAAAACCAATGCAATAATTCGTTAAATCGCAATTAGGCAACCACTTGGTACAGCAATGCATACACAAGTTAAAAGGGATTTCGTCAAGTTATAGACTAAACGTTAACACACACATGACATCAATGGTGAGAATTTGACTGGAGAAATCTATGCAAACAGAAATGTCTGTGTATATTTCTGAGTCGAGGTGACCCTGTCAGCTTTAGCTTCTCAAATGTTGTTCGGTGGCTCTTTCATGCAACATCCTTCTCTAAACATAATACAATTCATGTAAATAATCTGCCGTCTTTTTAAATTCTTTATTTGTAGAGTGACAGTAGCACGGAATGATAGTAATTCTGCATTGATCCTGACAAACGAAATGAGAGTGTTTAAAAACCCACTCCTTTTAACTAAAAGTAATTGTGTTATTACAGACACATATAGAATTTTAAGGACAGGAGTTCATTTGAAAAGATTCCATACATTTTGTATTTTCATCTACTAAGATGCTCTTAGACGCCACTGAACAGTTGGCGTTCATTCATTTGTGCGACTCGAATGTTTTGTTTTACAAATGTTGAAATGACTTATTTAGCGTATATGAATAAATTCATTATTAGTTAACTAATTTCATTTTGTAGCAGAAGCCAAGAAAGTCCAATTGGATTTATAAGTGAACTTTCACAAATCTCTTTATTCGCAATGGTGGGGAGACTTACTTCTGAATTCATTCACTACAGACTTGGCATTGACTCAGAAAACTGAACTTTTATTTGCTCTGATTAGAGTGAAACCATAAAAATAGGTTGTAGCAGTTGTTGTGTTCACCGGGCTTCTAGGGTCCGAGCGGGCATTTCTGATTGGGTGGTGAGCATGTATTTATTTATTTGTTTGTTTGTTTGTTTGTTTGTTTGACTTCATAAGATCCGCATGGTAGTGTTGTTAGATTCCAAATGGGGGAGTAAAACCTTTTAAGTGACAGAGAGGTTCACTTGTGTAAATAGGATTCATAGTTGTAATATTTTTAATCCTTGCATTTGTCTCAAACTGTTATTTTGGGCTCATGTCAGAGAAAACAATAGCGCATTTTTAAAAGCACTGCAGTTACCCGGTGGTTCCCCAAATATTTCGCATTTCGGCTACCAAAGTTATAATTTTGATGAAACAGAAATTACTTTTTCTTTTTTTCCAGTCAAGCTATCCAGCTAACTTAAATACTACACGTGTTACAATTAGAAAACATAGTTATGCTGTCATCTCCTGCTCCAAACTCCTCCAGTTTAGGTGGCAGTATACATATTTAAGGCAGGTTTGCAGCTCCCCCGGAAATCCACTGCAGATGCAGAAAAACGTCTTCGCTTTCTTCTCTCTGGGAAAAAAATCAACTCGGATGCTGGTGAGATGCTTGTGTAACTGTTTTTTTCTCCAAAAAGTCATGCGTTTGCCGGGTTGCAAGTCATGAAGCTACAGGATATGACTGAAAATGAGTTCAGTTGTGAGACGACTCCATTTTGTAGGATACATTTCGTGACAACCACATGTTCAACACTATTGCTAATATTTTAATGCTTCGTTGTTCTTACGCATGCATACAATGTTGTATTTTTGCATGTGGTTGACCAGACATTTACCATCTAACTTTAGCCTGTGGGCATCTTTACATGGCAAACCATTAACTAAATACCTGTAACTGAATGTGTAAAATGCTGTATTGTCATGAGAAGGAATTCGCCGATTCTGATAGACCTAAGGTTTATAATATATTTTATTCGCCGTTGCTAACCGACGTATTTCAATGTTTGCACACTGTTCGTTCTCTGAAATTAGTATGACCTGTTTGCATTCACGCCTGCACGTGCATCATGGCAAAATGTAACGTTAGGGTTTCCGACCACTGCACTCCAGGCGCATGGAAACGTAGCGAAGGCGTGAAGTTTCACTTGTGTGGTAAACAACATATTTAAAATATACAGTTATTCTCTGACTAATTATAAAAATTGTGTACACGAAGTACGACTGTGTGTCGTTTCAACTCTGCCGGTTTCGATTTTAGGGGTTCTTCGGTGGTCTTCTAAGTTATGTGAGCGACATGTAGTAACAGTATGTTATGTACGCATTTGATCTCTTGATTCCCTTTGCTTTAACGACTATGTTAACAGACTGAAAGGATATCTGGGGGAAAAATACATATTTGGGGGTTTCTACTGGCATATGGGGGTTATCACCATTTAAATATATCGTATGGAAGAGCTTTATGTACATGCCTAGGTTAACGTGTATTTTCTACCTGAGTAACCCTGCCAAGTGTATGTGTACCGATGATATTGTTTATGTGCTGTTAGGAGGGTAATATTGGCAAATGTTATCTTGGATGAAAGAGATTTCTTCCCTGAATTTGAGCGCATAGCACATAGCCACCGTTTATTCTGTGTTCCTCTGATGCTAACTGAAGATAAGCCATAAAATTATAAATGAATAAACTTAATATATGAACATAATTTCAATATGTGGATCCAAAATCATAAATTCCATAAGTACACTTGTTTTGCTCTACTGGGTTTATGTATCGAAATCACAAGACATATTCATGACACTCAAACTGAGATACATTAAATCTTCAGAACTTAAAAGAACATACATCAAACAAGAACAAACATCAGGTTTGTGTATGAAGCCACCATTTAGAGGAAACAAAACGTGTTCCCTTACTTAAATACTTAATTAAGCAAACCATTCATTCCATTTGCAAATATGAACCTCCAAACAGCATAACAAATCTCCTTGGCATTTCCTGTCTTGGGCATGTGTAATTCTAGGGCTTATCTGGGGCAACTGTTTTTATTTGCACACAGACGAAGAACCTCACTTGACTGACTGGGTGAAAAGATGGAACCAGGCCAAACCTTGGTGGGAGGCGCCCCACTCTGCCTCTCGCCAGATGGAGTGGATGAGATCATGGCCCTCGAAATCGCAGAGGTGTCCGCCGACATGGTGGTGCTACGGCTGAAGGAGGAGGCTTCGGAAGGGCATGTCGGGGATGAGGGCAGAGTCGAGGGCGTCGACGGACAGCAAGGTCACAGGTTCACCTGGAATGTCTTACAGAGAGAGGGCTGCAACTCTTTTTGGGAAGCCCCCAGGCCCACCCCTTTGCAAGCTCCGGCCATCGTGGACCACAGCAATGAGTACTATGGTGTGATGGTTAACGGCACAGCAGAGCAGGTGTACACAGAGTACACACCCCCAGAGCCCTGTAAGACAATCCTGTCTCTCACTGTCTCTGTTTGGGGGGTGGGGGGGGGGGGGGGGTTGATGGGAATGAGGTTCAATATCACAGGAGAGATTGATGAAGTTGCGGTCCCTTTTAACCTGAACTGCAGTGTAGCATGGATAATGGACTAACCATATGATTCTCTGACTGGCTGAAGGTTCCAGTCTAATCTTCAGTTTAATACTACACTCAAACTCAAATTAACTACTACACCGCACAAAAGCATTCAGAAAGAGGAGGCTCTTCCTCCTTGTCTACATAGTGATCTGCACTGTGCCGTTTAACATCTCTCCTTCAGTCATATGAGGATATGGCTGGTTAAAGGCTCTTTGCATTTAATTAGCCTCCTTCTGCATAGCCTTCAGTCAGTCACAGCTACAGTGACTATTAAACTGGGAAATTGAGTCAAGACCTGCAGGATCAAGGTTACATTATAAATAATGATATGCCTCTGCATTCTCCATTCTGTAATTACTGATCATCGCATCAATTTAAATGACTAAAACATTTACATAAGAGGGACCTGAAAGGTTACTTTCTGGCAAATGGAGAGAAGGATCAGTAGTATTCACTTGTATTCTCCTTGTGAAAAGGGGTGGGTCTGCTTATGGTCTCAACGCTATGGATTACACAAGATATCTGGTTATGACTAAGGTGTATAGGCTAATTCCCCCAGGGGAGAGAATTAGTCTCACTCTTCTGAAGGTGGTGGTATCACTGTCTGTGGTGGACATTCATATGCTTACTGTGTTCTGCTACATCCACATCATAAAGTCTTTCACAGTCTGTGACTTTCTTTTAAAGGAAAAAGGTTCCATCACACATGACAGTTTTATGACAGTGTGAGGTAAGGCTAGCCACCTCTGCAGTTCATGGATGACTCTGGTGCTGAAATAAAAAAAAATAAAAAGAAAATGACACACATGAGTTTTGCATATGTGACTGGTGCAGTCTTGGGGGGTCTTTGTGTGAAAGGGAATTGATGCCTTCTCACTTCTGCTCCTCTCTTTAAGGTTTTGGAAACCTGGAGCTTCAGTTCTACCCTTGTGATGACTGCGAGGCATCTTTCACAGATGAGAAGGAGCTTGAAGGACATGTGGCTGAGTGCCATAGCAGAGACACAGCCAGGGCAACGGAGCAGAGAGGAAAGATGGAACTCCGACCTCTGCAATGCATGGTATGTGGAAAGGTCTTCAAGAAGCCAGGATCACTTCAAAAACATGAGCAGAGCCACTCATGGAGGCCTAGTCCCAGTCAACAACAGCCTGTGAAATTAGTGGCTCAGACTCACTGCCCAGAGTGTGACAGGACGTTCAAGTGCCACAAGGTGCTAGACAGACACCTGCAGGTATACCATGGAAAGAGGCCAGTGGTTTTGGGGCGCAGGGCTCGTCCAAGCTCGCAGAGAAACAGAGATGATCTTGCCCTGAAGTGCTGCGAGTGCGGTCGGCACTTTGACACAGAACTGGTCTTCTACAGACACCAGTGCTTTCACCTCCGCAAGCAGCTCAGAGGTTTCAAAGCATCTGGAAGGAGCAACGAGGGAGGGAAGTTTTTCCACTGTCAGCTCTGTGCACTGCCGTTCTCAGGAGGGCTGGAATTCGAGGTACATGTCAAAAAGACCCACCCTGTACAGTACAAAAAAGCTACTAAAAACAAGACTGCAGGAACAAAAGAATCTGGACCTGGGAAAGACAGAAATACTAAGTCTAAATGCTTGAGAAATATTGATGGCGGGCTCCAACAGTCAGATTCTAAGGCTGGCCAGCTGCTACATCCTTGCCCTGAGTGTGGGAAATCGTTCAAGGTGCGAGCGATGCTTGAGAGACACCAGAAGGTGTATCATCGTGAAGCACAGACAATGCTGCTCCAAGGCCCCCAAAGACATCGTGGTTACAAATGCCCGAAGTGTGAGAAGATCTGCCGCACAAAGAGCGTGCTGCAGAAGCACAAGCGCATGCATCGCATGACGGGCCCCTTTAAGTGCTCTGATTGCCGTCATCAGTGTGCTACAGCAGAGACCTTCTATAGACACCAGTGCTTTCACCTTCGCAAGCAGCTGCGAGGTTTCAAAGCAACCGGGAGGAGGAAAGCGGCCATCCATTTCTTCAAATGTCAGCTTTGCAAACTGCAGTTTGCTAAAGGCCTGGAGTTTGAGTCTCATGTCCTCTTAAACCACCCTGAGGAGTACAGAAAGACCGTCCGTGTCGAATGTGGAGGAAAGACGAAAAGGAGGCAAGAGTCTACTGCTGATAAAGGTAGTGGAAAGACTGCAAGCACACTTGCCACTGATAAAATGGTGCAGATAAAAACAGAGGAGCAAATCACAGAAGTTAATGGATCTGTACCGGTGTTACATCAGTGTCTGGACTGTGGCAGAACATTCAGTAAGCGCAAGAAGCTGGACAAACACCGGAGGATTTACCACCACAAAAATCCAGTGGTCATTCACAGAGGCCCTGGTCATGTGACCATCCCAAAAAACATGAGCCACCTGAGGTGCTGTGAGTGTGACCGTCACTTTGACACGGAAGAGGCCTTCTACAGGCACCAGTGCTTTCACCTCCGCAAGCAGTTGAGAGTTTTTAGGGCATCTGGAAGGAGGAGTGACGAGGGGACATTCTTTCACTGCCAGCTCTGTGTATTGCGGTTTCCAGGAGGCTTGGAGTTGGAGCTGCACACGAAAGAAAGACACCCTGAACAGCACAGGAAGTTGACCAAAAAGACCTCCACAGTGACACTGCAGACATCTGCAGTTGGAGACAAGGGCACACAGACTGATGTCAAGAGTGAGTCATCCATCAGAGAAGCCAGAGCAGCAGAGAAAGGACTTGGAACATCAAAAGTTCTATATCAGTGTCCTGAGTGCGGCAGGAAGTTCAAGGGCCACAACATGCTGGAGAAACACAAGCGGATTTACCACCGCAAACAGCGGACAGTCCCTCGCAGGCATCATGCTCCACAAAAAGGCTTGAACCCACTGAGGTGCTGCGAGTGCGATCGACAGTACAGCTCAGAAGAAGCCTTCTACAGGCACCAGTGCTTTCACC